>CM029016.1:130089367-130715678 GCA_016801055.1 Panax notoginseng
TGACCATACCATCTGGTTCGGATGGATTTGTTATCTACAGCGATGCTTCAGGCAAAGGGCTAGGATGTGTTCTCATGCAACGTGGGAAAGTTATAGCCTATGCCTCGCGACAACTTAAAGAATATGAGAGAAATTATCCTACTCATGATCTAGAGTTGGCAGCAGTCGTTTTCGTGCTAAAGATCTGGAGGCACTATCTATATGGGGAGAAAGTGGAGATTTATTAAGACCATAAAAGCCTCTAATATTTCTTCACTCAAAAAGAACTCAACATGCGGCAACGACGTTGGCTCGAGCTGTTGAAAGATTACGACCACACTATTCAATACCATCCTGGAAAAGCAAACGTGGTAGCTGACGCGTTGAGCAGAAGATCATATGCAGGAACGAGTGCGATGATGTCAAGTATACGCATAGAACCAACTTTAATTGATAAAGTTAAAGTTGTTCAAACCACAGACCCGGAGCTGATGCGTATGAAGAAGAAAGTGCAAGAAGGTGCTATTCCAAAAGCAAGAATCGATGAAGAAGGAATACTTCGAGTCCACTCCAGACTTTGTGTTCCTAACGATTCTGATTTGAAGTACAAGATCATGATGGAAGCACACAATACACCATTTGCAATCCATCCTGGAAGTACCAAAATGTATCGTGATCTTCGACATACATTTTGGTGGAATAATATGAAGAGAGAGATTGCAAAGTTTATCTCGAGGTGTTTAACTTGTCAACGTGTAAAGGCGGAACATCAAGTGCCAAATGGTCCATTGCAACCACTTGAGATTCTGAAATGGAAGTGGGAACACATTACCATGGATTTCGTTACGGGTCTTCCCACGATTTCTCAAGGCATAAATATTATTTGGGTTATTGTTGATAGTTTAACTAAGTCTGCTCATTTCTTGCCGATACGGGAGACTTATTCCCTTGAACGTCTTGCTCGTATATATGTAGATGAGATTGTGAGACTGCATGACATGCCAGTATCCATAGTTTCGGATCGTGACCCAAGATTTACTTCAAGATTTTGGGTTAGCTTGCAAAAAGCTATGGGCACAGATTTACGATTTAGTTCGGCATACCATCCTTAAACGGACGGACAATTAGAGAGGACTATTCAAACCTTTGAAGATCTATTAAGACTTTGTGTCCTAGATTTCAAAGGGAGTTGGGATAAGTACCTACCATTAGTGGAATTCTCCTACAATAACAGTTATCAAGCAAGTATAGGTGTGGCCCCATTTGAAGCATTATATGGACGAAAGTGTCGCTCTCCAGTATGTTGGGATGAGGTGGGAGAAGCAACGTTGCTAGGACCAGAGTTGATACGAATGACTACAGAGAAGATCCAAACGATTCGACAACGTATACAAACGGCACATGATCGACAAAAGAGTTATGCGGATCTTCATCGAAAGGACGTGGAATTTGACATTGGGGATCATGTATTGTTGCGTGTGGCTCCATGGAAAGGAGTTACAAGATTTGGGAAGAGTAGAAAACTCAATCCACGATTTATTGGTCCATTTCAGATTCTTGACCGAGTAGGAAATATGGCCTATAGACTCGCGTTACCTCCAAGTATGTCTCGTGTTCATAATGTTTTTCATATATCTGTGTTACGTAAATATGTGAAAGATCCAGACCACGTTATTGAGTTAGAACCGGACGAGATAGCTGAAGACTTAACGTACGAGGAGGTACCTGTTAAGATCTTAGATAGAAAGGAGCATGTCCTACGCACGAAGGTCATACCACAAGTTAAAGTTTTGTGAAGAAACCATGCTATTGAGGAAATGACCTGGGAGTTGGAAACGGAAATGAAAATGAGGTATCCTCATCTTTTCGAAACACCAGGTACGTACGTCAATTTCGAGGACAAAATTTCATAAGGAGGGGAGGTTGTAAGACCCCAAATTATTAATAAATGAAATTTAAATTCCCTCTATTTATTATTTTGAAATAGTAAGGGTTAAATTGATTAACGAGGTTAGTTATGGGTAAAATGCGCAAATATTTCAAATAAGCAGGTGGTTATAAAATATTCATTATTGTCGGGGAATATTCGTTTGGTCGTGGAATATTCTTTCTGTCAGGAAATATTCGTATGACGGCGAAGTCTTTTGTGGGCCCCATAACGAAAAGTGATTGGATGAAGAAAACGATAAGTATAAGTTGTTTATAAATAACGGCGTAGTTATTACCGTTAATACTGTTGGAATACCCGGTGGTTAAAACACAGTAATACGCGTTGTTGCACAGTAGCACACTGTATTGCACCAATTATTGATTCTTACGTAAGAAGGCACTACTCAATAATAGTTACAGTAATTACTGTTCAGTTTTTTATTGATTGATATTTTATATTACTGTTGTTTCAATAATTGTCACTACACAGTATTTCCCATTATCAGATCAATAATTTATATTATTTGAATAAAATTATTAGATAACATTATTGGTAATGTCTAGAAAATTCTGTCTAAGGAGAGGTTTGGTCATCTAATTGCGCGCCAGTAAGGAGAAATCCTTATTGGAAAGCCCCCTCTTTCCTGGGAACGGCCTGGTTGCCAGTACTGTGATTCTGTAATATTATTTGTGAATAATTAATTATTGATTTATATGATCAGGAAAATATTAATTTTATGTGGATATAGATGGAGAAAATTTTTTAAGTGACAATTATTAAAAAATGATATTTTATCTTTTCTGATAAAATAATTTATTTTTATATTTAATAATATAATAATGGTGATAGTTTTACAATGAATGAGTATATGAGGAGGAAGAGTATTTTTTGTTGTATTAAATGATTAACACATGTTTTGTGTGTCGGTGGACCCTATTTCTTGACTGAAATTTGATTATAGCCTGTAAAATCGCCTGTTTATGGATTTCGGTCAGTTTCGGTTTGAAATTTGGAAAAACTTTCTTCTGTAAAGTTGTAGAGAATTGAATTTCCTATAAAAAGTCGCGTGATTCAAATTTTCTGATAAAATGGTTATTTTCTATGAATTATTGAAGTTTTGGAAAATAAAATAATTTTTATTAATTATGTGTGGGACCCACTTTTATTCTAACACATGTGGGCTGCTAATTTGGGTCAAGGATGGCTGGTGGCTGAATTGGTCTTTAGGCGTGCGTAGAAATGAGTTTTGTAATAATAATATTTTATTATTTAGTCTCCTTTGGCGTTCTAGCATTTTTCTATAAATAGATGCTTAAGTTAGAATTGAAAATCACACCAGAAACAAGTTTTCTCTCTTTCTCTCTCTAGATTATTGAGTGTATTTTATGAGTATTTAGATACTTTGAGAGTTTCTATTCATCAGAGCAAGTTTCTTTCAGCCTTATACCGGTATTTCGACCAGAAGTACTGTCTTTACGAGGTAAGGGATGTTATTTTATTCGAAAATGATATTATTTCTTCAATATCATTATGCCAAAATATTGGTTAGAAATTTTTATCAAATTTAGAACTTTTCACGTCGGGATTACTATTCATGAGTTACTATTCACGAGTTACTATTCACCGAAAAATGAAATTTTCTTCTTTTCGTCCAAAATATCTATTATAGGTACTAGCTTTGATTGTATCCATGTTTTGATCATTCTTGAATTTAACTTCACTATGAATAATTATAAGGTATTTTTGGACATGGATAAATCGAAATACGAATCCTTAATATTTGTTATTTTGTTTCACTGGATTCGTTTTGTTTAAGATATTTTTCATCATCCTCAGTCCTAAATGATGATATTACTGAATATCTTTGGCCTGTAGTGCAAAGATGAATGATTAACTGATGAATATCTTTGGCCCGTAGTGCAAAGATGAACAGGTGTTGAGATGAACATGATCGACTGGTGATACAAATGAATATCTTTGGCCTGTAGTGCAAAGATGAATATTTGATTAAAGATGGTTATTGATTGTTGTTACAGGGATAAAATATTGATGATGGACTTTTAAATCTTAGAAGATAGTAGAACTCATTCTCTACTTGACTCTTCTAATGGTTTGCTGTTTCCGCTGCAGTTATTGATTTAAAACTTGTTGTCTATTGTATTCTATTAGATTTTTCCCTGTTGAAGACTAACGATAATTTGTTCTGTATTATCTTAGTCATAATGTTCTTTACTGGGCTAGTTGAGCTCACCCTTTTCCTTTTTGTTCCATTTTTCTCAGGAGGCGAGAATGTAGCGAGTACTAGTCGGGGTATGGAATGATGGTTCTAGAAGTTATTTTAGTAGTCCTCACCATTTTTGTGAAATAATGTATCAATAATTGTGATGAGAACTTATTTGAGTGTGGATATTGTCTAGATGACAATATTTGTATTTAAACTCACAGTTCTTATGTTGTAATAGTAAAGATGTAGTTATTTCTGTACCATTTATTTTGGCGACTCAGAATGGGTGTTGTATACCTATTTTGGGGGCGTCACAGTTGGTATCAGAGCTTAGGGATATGATCTCTGGCGGAGATCGGAGAATAGAACTAGGAGGGGAGAGACGAATAAATCCTTCGCTAGTGTGTCCTACCTAAGCTTATTTATTGGTCAGCCATAATGTAGGGGTATTATGTGATTTGTTAATTTATTTAATTAACCCTTGTTTTATGGCAGTATTTGAGAATGTCGACTGAGAATGTTAACAGTGGAGTAAATGAGACCGTGGAGACACCGGTGCGTACCAACGAGGAGAACGTGCAACAGGCTGGCAATATTCCTCCTGTGAACAACACCAATGAGCAGATGATGAACGATGGAATGTTTAGAAGTTTTTTGCAATTCATGCAAAACCAGACGAGGGAGACTCGTGTTCAAAATATAGGAGGAAATGATAGCAATTCACGGTTTGTCACAGCCAAACAGTTCAAAGAATTGGGACCACCAGAATTTAAGGGAAAGCCAGATCCGATCATGGAGGAAATGTGGGTCCAGCAAATTATCAAGATATTCGATGTCTTGGGATGCACGGAGGAACAAAAGGTTCCATTCGCCACCTTTATGTTCCGTGGCGAGGCAGACTACTGGTGGGAGTCTGTGAAGCGTACCCATCCAGCCGCACTCAGCATGTCTTGGGAGACATTTTAGAAACTGTTCAATGACAAGTACTTTCCTGAAAGTATTCGTCATATGAAGGAGGTAGAGTTTATTAGACTAGAGCAGAATAATATGACGGTATCTCAGTACGAGGCGAAGTTTGCAGAGTTGTCCAGGTTTGCACCTCATTTGGTGGAGAATGAGGAACGTATGACGAGGATGTTTCTGAGAGGTTTAAAACCCGGCATACGTCAATATCTCATTTCTCATAAATTTTCTCTTTAATCAGATGTTGTCAATAGGGCTCAATTATTAGAGCGAGATAACGAGTACGGTCAACTGAGGGACCACAACCAGGATCATATCGGTGACAGCAGTCATCAGAACAATGATAACCAGTGGAGAAAGAAGAATACAGACAAGAACGGCAACCACTCTGGTGGTAATCGTGGCTATGAAAATAGAAGAAGCGAGTCGGGAGGAGATTTTAAAAAGAGGAGATTCAACAATGACAATACGAAGACGTCAGCACCAGCAGTAACTGCTTCCAAGGGAGGAGAACGACCACCGGTTATATGCTATAAGTGCGAAAAAGAAGGACATATCAGCCCAAACTGCCCACAACAGTTTAAGGTATGTTATAATTGTGGAAAGGAAGGACATATCGCTCGAGATTGCACTGTAGCAAAACCAAGTCCAGCGGGGATGGTGACTCAAAAAGCTGCCCCAGAAAAGATAAAGTCAACGGTTCTTGGAAGAGCGTTTGTCGTGACTGGTCAACATGTGAGGAACCCAAACGAGGTGATCACGGGTAAGCTAATCATAAATTCATGCGAAGTTTATACCTTATTAGATACCGGTTCTACCCATTCTTTTATCTCTCCTGCTTGTGCTCAACGTTTAAACTTGACTCCGGAGAAGTTAGACTTTGATTTATCTGTGGAGACTCCGTTAGGAGAAACTTTCATCACATCCACTGTTTATAAATCTTGTTTGATCCAAGTTAGCACCATCACATTACCTGTTGACCTTATCTCTTTAAAGATACTTGCTTTTGATGTGATTTTAGGGATTGATTGGTTAACTACTCATCATGCCAAAATTGATTGTTTTCGTAAGGTTGTTAGTTTTCATATTCCTAACCAACCTGTTGTACGAATTCAAGCAACTAAGCCATTAAAATCAATCACTGTTATATCAAGCCATAAAGCCATTCGTTTATTAAGAAACGGATGTCAAGCTTTCTTAGCCCATGTTATGGATTTGAATAAAGACACGTCAAATTTGAATAATATTCCTGTTGTTATTGACTTTCCTGACGTATTTCCTGAAGAACTTCCCGGTCTACCCCCGGAACGTGAAATTAAATTCTTTATTGATCTTGAACCTGGTACAAAGCCCATTTCTAAAACTCCATATCGAATGGCTCCTATTGAACTTCAGGAGTTAAAGGTCCAACTACAAGAGTTGTTGGACATCGGTTTCATTCGTCCTAGTACATCTCCTTGGGGTGCTCCTATTTTATTTGTAAAGAAGAAAGATGGGAGTATGCGACTTTGTATTGATTACCGGGAATTAAACCATGTCACTATTAAGAATAGGTATCCGCTACCTCGTATTGATGACCTGTTTGACCAGTTACAAGGAGCACAATTCTTTTCAAAGATCGATCTTCGTTCTGGATATCATCAGCTGAAGGTTAAAACTGAGGATATTCTAAAGACTGCCTTCAGAACTCGGTACGGGCATTATGAATTCCTAGTCATGTCTTTTGGATTGACTAATGCTCCTGCGGTTTTTATGGATATGATGAACCGAGTATTCAAGGATTATTTGGATCAGTTCGTTGTTGTCTTTATTGATGACATCCTCATATATTCCAAAAGCCGTGAAGATCATGAGCATCATTTGAAGCTGGTACTCCAAAGGCTGCGTGAAAACAAGTTATATGCTAAGTTGAAGAAATGCGAGTTCTGGCTTGAGGAAGTGGCATTCCTAGGGCACGTGGTGTCAAAACATGGAGTATCTGTTGACCCAGCGAAGATTGAAGCAATACAAAGTTGGGAGCAACCAAAGACGGTGACCGAAGTACGTAGCTTTCTGGGCTTAGCTGGTTATTATCGGAGATTCGTGGAAGGGTTTTCTCAAATCGCTACCCCGTTAACTCAGCTAACTCGGAAAGATATCAAATTCGTATGGAGCGAGGAATGCGAGAAGAGTTTTCAAGAGCTTAAGAGGAGACTCATTTCGGCACCTGTTTTGACCATACCATCTGGTTCGGATGGATTTGTTATCTACAGCGATGCTTCAGGCAAAGAGCTAGGATGTGTTCTCATGCAAAGTGGGAAAGTTATAGCCTATGCCTCGCGACAACTTAAAGAATATGAGAGAAATTATCCTACTCATGATCTAGAGTTGGCAGCAGTCGTTTTCGTGCTAAAGATCTGGAGGCACTATCTATATGGGGAGAAAGTGGAGATTTATTCAGACCATAAAAGCCTCTAATATTTCTTCACTCAAAAAGAACTCAACATGCGGCAACGACGTTGGCTCGAGCTGTTGAAAGATTACGACCACACTATTCAATACCATCCTGGAAAAGAAAATGTGGTAGCTGACGCGTTGAGCAGAAGATCATATGCAGGAACGAGTGCGATGATGTCAAGTATACGCATAGAACCAACTTTAATTGATAAAGTTAAAGTTGCTCAAACCACAGACCCAGAGCTGATGCGTATGAAGAAGAAAGTGCAAGAAGGTGCTATTCCAGAAGCAAGAATCGATGAAGAAGGAATACTTCGAGTCCACTCCAGACTTTGTGTTCCTAACGATTTTGATTTGAAGTACAAGATCATGATGGAAGCACACAATACACCATTTGCAATCCATCCTGTAAGTACCAAAATGTATCGTGATCTTCGACATACATTTTGGTGGAATAATATGAAGAGAGAGATTGCAAAGTTTATCTCGAGGTGTTTAACTTGTCAACGTGTAAAGGCGGAACATCAAGTGCCAAAGGGTCTATTGCAACCACTTGAGATTCCGAAATAGAAGTGGGAACACATTACCATGGATTTTGTTACGGGTCTTCCCACGGTTTCTCAAGGCATAAATGCTATTTGGGTTATTGTTGATAGATTAACTAAGTCTGCTCATTTCTTGCCGATACGGGAGACTTATTCCCTTGAACGTCTTGCTCGTATATACGTAGATGAGATTGTGAGACTGCATGGCATGCTAGTATCCATAGTTTTGGATCGTGACCCAAGATTTACTTCAAGATTTTGGGTTAGCTTGCAAAAAGCTATGGGCACAGATTTACGATTTAGTTCGGCATACCATCCTCAAACGAACGGACAATCAGAGAGGACTATTCAAACCCTTGAAGATCTATTAAGACTTTGTGTCCTAGATTTCAAAGGGAGTTGGGATAAGTACCTACCATTAGTGGAATTCTCCTACAATAACAGTTATCAGGCAAGTATAGGTGTGGCCCCATTTGAAGCATTATATAGACGAAAGTGTCGCTCTCCAGTATGTTGGGATGAGGTAGGAGAAGCAACGTTGCTAGGACCAGAGTTGGTACGAATGACTACAGCGAAGATCCAAACGATTCGACAATGTATACAAACGGCACAGGATCGACAAAAGAGTTATGCGGATCTTCATCGAAAGGACGACATTGGGGATCATGTATTGTTGCGTGTGGTTCCATGGAAAGGAGTTACAAGATTTGAGAAGAGAGGAAAGCTCAATCCACGATTTATTGGTCCATTTCAGATTCTTGACCGAGTAGGAAATGTGGCCTATAGACTCGCGTTACCTCCAAGTATGTCTCGTGTTCATAATATTTTTCATATATCTGTGTTACGTAAATATGTGAAAGACCCAGACCACGTTATTGAGTTAGAACCGGACGAGATAGCTGAAGACTTAACGTACGAGGAGGTACCTGTCAAGATCTTGGATAGAAAGGAGCATGTCCTACGCACGAAGGTCATACCACAAGTTAAAGTTTTGTGGAGAAACCATGCTATTGAGGAAATGACCTGGGAGTTGGAAACGGAAATGAAAACGAGGTATCCTCATCTTTTCGAAACACCAGGTACGTACGTCAATTTCGAGGACGAAATTTCATAAGGAGGGGAGGTTGTAAGACCCCAAATTATTAATAAATGAAATTTAAATTCCCTCTATTTATTATTTTGAAATAGTAAGGGTTAAATTGATTAACGAGGTTAGTTATGGGTAAAATGCGGAAAAATTTCAAAAAGCAGGTGGTTATAAAATATTCATTGTTGTCGGGGAATATTCGTTTGGTCGTGGAATACTCTTTCTGTCGGGAAATATTCGTACGACGGCGCAGTCTTTTGTGGATCCCATAACGGAAAGCGATTGGATGAAGAAAACGACAAGTATAAGTTGTTTATAAATAACGGCGTAGTTGTTACCGTTAATACTGTTGGAATACCCGGTGGTTAAAACACAGTAATACGCGTTGTTGCACAGTAGCACACTGTATTGCACCAATTATTGATTCTTACGTAAGAAGGCACTACTCAATAATGGTTACAGTAATTACTGTTCAGTATTTTATTGATTCAATGATTGCTGCGTTGATATTTTATATTACTGTTGTTTCAATAATTATCACTACACAGTATTTCCCATTATCAGATCAATAATTCATATTATTTGAATAATATTATTAGATAATATTATTGGCAATGTCTAGAAAGTTCTGTCTAAGGAGAGGTTTGGTCATCTAATTGCGCGCCAGTAAGGAGAAATCCTTATTGGAAAGCCCCCTCTTTCCTGGGAACGGCCTGGTTGCCAGTACTGTGATTCTGTAATATTATTTGTGAATAATTAATTATTGATTTATATGATGAGAAAAATATTAATTTTATGTGGATATAGATGGAGAAAATTTTTTAAGTGATAATTATTAAAAAATGATATTTTATCTTTTATGATAAAATAATTTATTATTATATTTAATAATATAATAATGGTGATAGTTTTACAATGAATGAGTATATGAGGATGAAGAGTATTTTTTTTGTATTAAATGATTAACACATATTTTGTGTGTCAGTGGACCCCATTTCTTGACTGAAATTTGATTATAGCCTGTAAAATCGTCCGTTTATGGATTTCGGTCAGTTTCTGTTTGGAATTTGGAAAAACTTTCTTCTGCAAAGTTGTAGAGAATTGAATTTCCTATAAAAAGACGCGAGATTCGAATTTTCTGATAAAAGGGTTATTCTCTATGAATTATTAAAGTTTTGGAAAATAAAATGATTTTTATTAATTATGGGTGGGACCCACTTTTATTCAAACACATGTGGGCTGCTAATTTGGGTCAAGGATGGCTGGTGACTGAATTGGTCTTTAGGCATGCGTAGAAATGAGTTTTGTAATAATAATATTTTATTATTTAGTCTCCTTTGGCGTTCTAGTATTTTTCTATAAACAGGTGCTTAAGTTAGAATTGAAAATCACACTAGAAACAAGTTTTCTCTCTTTCTCTCTCTAGATTATTGAGTGTATTTTGTAAGACTCCGAATTTTATGAAATAAAAGTATTCAATTTTCTTATAATTACAATTCAGTAAATGGTTAAATTGATAAACAGTTAAAGTTATGGGTGAAATGTGATTTTTTTTAAAATAAACAAGTGGTTATAAAATAATCATTGTTGTCGGGGAATATTCGTTGGTCGTGGAATATTCTTTTTGTCGGGGAATATTCGTACGACGGCGCAGCTATTTGTGGGCCCCATAACGAAAAATAGTCAGATGAAGATAACGACAAAAAATTGAGTTTTTATAAATAACAGCGTAGTTGTTACCGTTAACACTGTTGAAATACCCGGTGGTTAAAACACAGTAATACACGTTGTTGCACAGTAGCACACGGTATTGCACCAATTATTGATTTTTACGTAAGAAGACATTACTCAATAATTGTTACAGTAATTACTGTTCAGTATTTTATTTTATTGATTCAATAATTGCTGCGTTGATATTTTATATTACTGTTGTTTTAATAATTATCACTACACAGTATTTTCTATTATCGGAGTAATAATTCATATTATCTGAATAATATTATTAGATAACATTATTGGCAATATCTAGAAAGTTCTGTCTAAGGAGAGGTTTGGTCATCTAATTGCGCGTCAGTAAGGAAGAGATCCTTATTAGAAAGCCCCCTCTTTCCTGGGAACGGCCTGATTGCCAGTACTGTGATTCTGTAATTTTATTTGTGTATAATTAATTATTGATTTATATGATGAGAAAAATATTAATTTTATGTGGATATAGATAGAGAAAATTTTTAATGTGACAATTGTTGAAAATTAATATTTTATCTTTTTTTTGATAAAATTATTCATTTAAATATATTATTTTAATAATATATTGATGGTGATATTTTTACAATGAATGTGGGATATATGAGTATATAAGGAGGAAGAGTATTTTTGTGACATTAAATGATTAACACATGTTTTGTGTGTTGGTAGATACAATTCTTGACCGAAAATTTATTATTGACTGTAAAATCGCCCGTTTGTGGATTTCAGTCAATTTCTGTTTGGAATTTGGAAAAACTTTCTTCTGTAAAGTTGTAGAGAATTGAATTTCCTATAAAAACTCGTGAGATTCGAATTTTCTGATGAAAGGGCTATTTATTATGAATTATTGAAGTTTTGAAATTCTGAAATAATTGATTTTTGGAAGTTTTAATTATTTTTGTTTAGAAAAAAAGTTTTTTTTGTATTTTGTGGACATCATTAACATGTGTTATGACTGAAATCAGATTTCAAGTGGTGGGCTTGACAATTTGTAAATATAAATATTATTATATTCAATTTTCTGCTTTGGTGTTCTAAGCATTTTCCTATAAATAGGGTGCTTAGGTTAGAATTGAAAATCACACCAGAAACACAAGTTTCTCTCTATTTCTCTCTCTATATCTAGCATATTCTTGTGAGTATTTGATACTTTGAGTGTTGCTATACGGTGCAAGTTCAAGTCATAGCCTATATCCGGTGTTTCAACTAGAAGTACTGTTTTTACCGAGGTAAGGGATGTTATTTCTTCTTAAATGATATTATTTTCTTCAATATCATTATGCCGAAGTATTGATCTGAACTTTTTATCAAATTTAGAACTTTTCATGTCGGGGTTACTATTTATGAGTTACTATTCACGAGTTACTATTTATGAGTTACTATTCACGAGTTACTATTCACCGAAAAATGAAATTTTCTTTTTGTCCAAAATATCTATTCTGGATACTAGCTTTGATTGTATCCATGTTTTGATCATTCTTGAATTTTACTCCACTATAATTATTTATGAGGTATTTTTGGACATGGAATAGCTGAAATACGAATCCTTAATATTTATTATTTTTTTTTCACTGGATTCGTTTTCCTTTAAAATATTTTTCATCATCCTCAGTCCTAAATGATGATATAATTGAATATCTTTGGCCTGTAGTGCAAAGATTGATGATTTCTGATGAATATCTTTGGCCCGTAGTGCAAAGATGAACAGGTGTTGAGATAAACATGATCGATTGGTGATACAAATGAATATCTTTGGCCTGTAGTGCAAAGATGAATATTTGATTAAAGATGGTTATTGATTGTTGTTACAGGGATAAAATATTGATGATGGACTTTTAAATCTTAGAAGATAGTAGAACTCATTCTCTACTTGACTCTTCTAATGGTTTGCTGTTTCCGCTGCAATTATTGATTTAAAATTTGTTGTCTATTGTATTCTATTAGATTTTTCCCTGTTGAAGACTAACGATAATTTGTTGTATATTATCTTAGTCATAATATTCTTTACTGGGCTAGTTGAGCTCACCCTTTTCTTTGTTGTTCCAATTTTCTTCTCAGGAGGGGAGAATGTAGCGAGTATTAGTCGGGGTGTGGAATGATGGTTCAAGACAGTTGTTTTAGTAGTCCTCACTATTTTGTAAAATAGTGTATCAATAAGTATAATGAGGACTTAATTGAGTATGAATACTGTCTAGATGACAATATTTGTATTTAAACTCACAGTATATGTGTTGTCGTATTTTGCACGACAATTGTAATAATAAAGTTGTAGTTATTTTCTGTACCATGTATTTGGCGACTCAGAATGGGTTGGATGGATTGAACCTGTTTTGGGGGCGTCACAGTTGGTATCAGAGCTTAGGGATATGATCTCTGGCGGAGATCGGGGAATAGAACTTGGAGGGGAGAGACGAGTAAATCCTTCGCTAGTGTGTCCTACCTAAGCTTATTTGTTGGTCGGTCATAATATAGGGGTATTATGTGATTTGTTAATTTGTTAAATTAACCCTTGTTTATGGCAGTATTTGAGAATGTCGATTAAGAATGTTAACAGTGGAGTAAATGAGGCCGTGGAGACACCTTTGCTCACCAACGAGGAGAACGTGCAACAGGCTGGCAATATTCCTCCTGTAAACAACACCACTGAGCAGACGATGAACGACGGGATGTTTAGGAGTTTTTTTTCAGTTCATGCAAAACCAGACGAGGGAGACTCGTGTACAAAATACGTGTAGAAATGATAGCAACGCGCGGCTTGTCACGACCAAGCAGTTCAAGGAGTTAGGAACACCAGAATTCTGGGGAAAGCCGGATCCGATTAAGGCAGAGACGTGGGTCAAACAAATTACCAAGATATTCGATGTCTTAGGATGCACGGAAGAACAGAAGGTTCCATTCGCCACCTTTATGTTCCGTAATGAGGCATATTACTGGTGGGAATCTGTGAAGCGTACCCATTCAGCCGCGCTTAGCATGTCTTGGGAAACGTTTCAAAAACTTTTCAACGAAAAATACTTTCCTGAAAGTATTCGCCATATGAAGGAGGTAGAGTTTATTAGACTAGAACAAAACAACATGACGGTGTCCCAATACGAGGCGAAGTTCGCAGAGTTATCCAGGTTTGCACCTCATTTGCTGGAGAATGAGAAACATATGACGCGGATGTTTCTGAGAGGTTTGAAACCCGACATACGTCAATATCTCATTTCTCATAAATTTTCTCTCTATTCAGATGTTGTCAACAGGGCTCAATTATTAGAGCGAGATAACGAGTACGGTCAATCGAGGGACCACAACCAGGATCATACCGGTGACAGCAGTCATCAGAACAATGATAACCAGCGGAGAAAGAAGAATACGAACAAGAACGACAACCACTTTGGTGGTAATCGTGGCCATGAAAATAGAAGAAGCGAGTCGGGAGGAGATTTTAAAAAGAGGAGATTCAACAATGATAATACGAAGACGTTAGCACCAGCAGCAACTGGTTCCAAGGGAGGAGAACGACCACCGGTCATATGCTATAAGTGCGGAAAAGAAGGACATATCAGCCCAAACTGCCCACAACAGTTTAAGGTATGTTATAACTGTGGAAAGGAAGGACATATCGCTCGAGATTGTACTGTAGCGAAACCAAGTCCAACGGGGGTGGTGACTCAAAAAGTTGTCCCAGAAAAGTCAAAGTCAACGGTTCCTGGAAGAGCGTTTTTTGTGACTGGTCAGAATGCGAGGAACCCGAACGAAGTTAGCACGGGTTAGTTAATTATAAATTTTTACGAAGTCTATACCTTATTAGATACCGGTTCTACCCATTCATTTATCTCTCCTGCTTATACTCAATGTTTAAAATTGACTCCGGAGAAAATTAGACTTTGACTTATCTGTTGAAACTTCGTTAGGAGAAACTTTCGTTACATCCACTGTTTATAAATCTTGTTTGATCCAAGTTGGCACCATCACATTACCTGTTGACCTTATCTCTTTAAAGATACTTGCTTTTGATGTGATTTTAGAAATTGATTGGTTAACTACTCATCATGCCAAAATTGATTGCTTTCGTAAGGTTTTTAGTTTTCATATTCCTAAGCAACCTATTATTCGAATTCAAGCAACCAAACCATTGAAGTCAAACTCTTTCATATCAAGCCGTAAAGTCATTCGTTTATTGAAAAACGAATGTCAAGCTTTCTTAGCTATGTTATGGACTTGAACAAAAATACGTCAGATTTGAATGATATTTCTATTGTTAGTAAATCCCTGACGTATTTCCTGAAGAATTTCTTGGCCTACGCGTGATATTGAATTTTGTATCGACTTTGAACCCGACCCATTTCTAAAATCTCATATCGAATGGCTCCTATTGGACTTCAGGAGTTAAAAACCTAACTGTAGAAGTTTGTACCCGAGCCTTTATCTGGTGACTTCCTTTGTGGAATGCACTGAAGCCAAACTCTCCGTAGGGGATGCCATATTAGTGCGGTAGTAAACTGATAGGTGTCATTGTGACGTGCTATCCAAGATTGGGATATGAGTCACAGTTGAGAGCAACCTAAGTCAGTAATCGAAATACGTAGCTTTCTGGTTATTATCAGAGATTCGTAAAAGGATTTTCTCGAATCGCTACCCCGTTAACTCAGCTGACTCGGAAGGATATCAAATTCGTATGGAGCGAAGAATGCGAGAAGAGTTTCCAAGAGCTTAAGAGGAGACTCATTTCGGCACCTGTTCTGACAATACCATCTGGTTCGGATGGATTTGTTATCTACAGCGATGCTTCAGGCAAAGGGTTAGGATGTGTTCTCATGCAACGTGGGAAAGTCATAGCCTATGCCTCACGACAACTTAAAGAATATGAGAGGAATTATTCTACTCATGATCTAGAGTTGGCAGCAGTCGTTTTCGCGCTAAAGATCTGGAGGCACTATCTATATGGGGAGAAAGTGGAGATATATTCAGACCATAAAAGCCTCAAATATTTCTTCACTCAAAAAGAACTCAACATGCGGCAACAACGTTGGCTCGAGCTGTTGAAAGATTACGACCACACTATTCAATACCATCCTGGAAAAGCGAACGTGGTAGCTGACGTGTTGAGTAAAAGATCGTATACGGGCACAAGTACGATATTGTCAAAGACCCATTTCGTACGACTTACAGAAGATGGAGATAGAGTTAAAGATTCCAAGAACCTGCGTGAAGATAACGAATATACGATTAGAATCGACTTTTATCGATAAAATTAAAATCGCTTAAGCTACACACCGGAGCTGATGAATATGAAGAAGGAAGTGCAAGAAGTTGTTATTCCAAAAGCGAGAATTGGCAATGTAAGGAAAGTTTAAACCTACGATTTATTAGTCCATTTGAAATTCTCGATTGAATAGGAACTATGGCCTATAGACTCACTTTACAGCCAAGTATGATACGTGTTCATAACGTTTTTCACGTATCGAAGTTACGAAATTATGTGGACAACCCGAACCACGTCATTGAATTAGAACCGAACGAGATAGTCGAAGACTTAACGTACGAAGAGGTACATGACAAGATCTTGGATAGAAAGGAGCATGTCCTACGCACAAAGGTCATACCACAAGTCAAAGTTTTGTGGAGGAACCATGCTATTGAAGAAATGACCTGGGTGTTAGAAACGAAAATGAAAGCGAGGTATCCTCATCTTTTCGAAACACCAGGTACGTACGTAAATTTCGGGGACGAAATTTCATAAGGAGGGGAGATTGTAAGACCCCGAATTTTATGAAATAAAAGTATTCAATTTTTTTATAATTACAATTCAGTAAATGATTAAATTGATAAAAAGTTAAAGTTATGGGTGAAATGTGAAAATTTTTTTAAAATAAACAAGTGGTTATAAAATAATCATTGTTGTCGGGGAATATTCGTTGGTCGTGGAATATTCTTTTTGTCGGGGAATATTCGTACGACGGCGCAGCTATTTGTGGGCCCCATAACGAAAAATAGTCAGATGAAGAAAACGACAAAAAATTGAGTTTTTATAAATAACAGCGTAGTTGTTACCGTTAACACTGTTGGAATACCCGGTGGTTAAAACACAGTAATACACGTTGTTGCACAGTAGCACACGGTATTGCACCAATTATTGATTTTTACGTAAGAAGGCATTACTCAATAATTGTTACAGTAATTACTGTTCAGTATTTTATTTTATTGATTCAATAATTGCTGCGTTGATATTTTATATTACTGTTATTTTAATAATTATCAGTACACAGTATTTTCTATTATCGGAGCAATAATTCATATTATCTGAATAATATTATTAGATAACATTATTGGCAATATCTAGAAAGTTCTGTCTAAGGAGAGGTTTGGTCATCTAATTGCGCGCCAGTAAGGAAGAGATCCTTATTGGAAAGCCCCCTCTTTCCTGGGAACGGCCTGATTGCTAGTACTGTGATTCTGTAATATTATTTGTGTATAATTAATTATTGATTTATATGATGAGAAAAATATTAATATTATGTGGATATAGATGGAAATTTTTTTTTAATGTGACAATTGTTAAAAATTAATATTTTATCTTTTTTTGATAAAATAATTCATTTAAATATATTATTTTAATAATATATTGATGGTGATATTTTTACAATGAATGTGGGATATGAGTATATAAGGAGGAAGAGTATTTTTGTGGCATTAAATGATTAACACATGTTTTTTGTGTTGGTGGATACAATTCTTGACCGAAAATTTATTATTGACTGTAAAATCGCCCGTTTGTGGATTTCGGTCAATTTCTGTTTGGAATTTGGAAAAACTTTCTGCTGCAAAGTTGTAGAGAATTGAATTTCCTATAAAAACTCGCAAGATTCGAATTTCTGATGAAAGGGCTATTTATTATGAATTATTGAAGTTCCGAAATTCTGAAATAATTGATTTTTGGAAGTTTTAATTATTTTTGTTTAGAAAAAACATTATTTTTTGTATTTTGTGGACATCATTAACATGTGTTATGGCTGAAATCAGATTTCAAGTGGTGGGCTTGACAATTTGTAAATATAAATATTATTATATTCAATTTTCTGCTTTGGTGTTCTAAGCATTTTCCTATAAATAGGGTGCTTAGGTTAGAATTGAAAATCACACCAGAAACACAAGTTTCTCTCTATTTCTCTCTCTATATCTAGCGTATTCTTGTGAGTATTTGATACTTTGAGTGTTGCTATACGGTGCAAGTTCAAGTCATAGCCTATATCCGGTGTTTCAACTAGAAGTACTGTTTTTGCCGAGGTAAGGGATGCTATTTCTTCTTAAATGATATTATTTTCTTCAATATCATTATGCCGAAGTATTGATCTGAACTTTTTATCAAATTTAGAACTTTTCATGTCGGGATTACTATTCATGAGTTACTATTCACGAGTTACTATTCATGAGTTACTATTCACGAGTTACTATTCACCGAAAAATGAAATTTTCTTTTTATCCAAAATATCTATTCTGGATACTAGCTTTGACTGTATCCATGTTTTGATCATTCTTGAATTTTACTCCACTATAATTATTTATGAGGTATTTTTGGACATGGAATAGCTGAAATACGAATCCTTAATATTTATTATTTTGTTTCACTGGATTCGTTTCCTTTAAAATATTTTTCATCATCCTCAGTCCTAAATGATGATATAATTGAATATCTTTGGCCTGTAGTGCAAAGATTGATGATTTCTGATGAATATCTTTGGCCCGTAGTGCAAAGATGAACATGTGTTGAAATGAACATGATCGACTGGTGATACAAATGAATATCTTTGGCCTGTAGTGCAAAGATGAATATTTGATTAAAGATGGTTATTGATTGTTGTTACAGGGATAAAATATTGATGATGGACTTTTAAATCTTAGAAGATAGTAGAACTCATTCTCTACTTGACTCTTCTAATGGTTTGCTGTTTCCGCTGTAATTATTGATTTAAAATTTGTTGTCTATTGTATTCTATTAGATTTTTCCCTGTTGAAGACTAACGATAATTTGTTGTATATTATCTTAGTCATAATATTCTTTACTGGGCTAGTTGAGCTCACCCTTTTCTTTGTTGTTCCAATTTTCTTCTCAGGAGGCGAGAATGTAGCGAGTACTAGTCGGGGTGTGGAATGATGGTTCAAGACAGTTGTTTTAGTAGTCCTCACTATTTTGTAAAATAGTGTATCAATAAGTATAATGAGGACTTAATTGAGTATGAATACTGTCTAGATGATAATATTTGTATTTAAACTCACAGTATATGTGTTGTCGTATTTTGCACGACAATTGTAATAATAAAGTTGTAGTTATTTTCTGTACCATGTTTTTGGCGACTCAGAATGGGTTGGATGGATTGAACCTGTTTTGGGGGCGTCACATATTTTGTGAGTATTTAGATACTTTAAGAGTTTCTATTCATCAGAGCAAGTTTTTTTCAGCCTTATACCGGTATTCCGACCAGAAGTACTGTCTTTACGAGGTAAGGGATGTTATTTTATTCAAAAATGATATTATTTCTTCAATATCATTATGCCGAAATATTGGTTGGAAATTTTTATCAAATTTGGAACTTTTCACGTCGGGGTTACTATTCATGAGTTACTATTCACGAGTTACTATTCACCAAAAAATGAATTTTCTTTTTTTCGTCCAAAATATCTATCCTGGGTACTCGCTTTGATTGTATCCATGTTTTGATCATTCTTGAATTTTACTTCACTATGAATAATTATATGGTATTTTTGGACATGGATAAATCGAAATACGAATCCTTAATATTTGTTATTTTGTTTCACTGGATTCGTTTTCTTTAAGATATTTTTCATCATCCTCAGTCCTAAATGATGATATTACTGAATATCTTTGGCCTGTAGTGCAAAGATGAATGATTAACTGATGAATATCTTTGGCCCGTAGTGCAAAGATGAACAGGTGTTGAGATGAACATGACCGATTGGTGATACAAATGAATATCTTTGGCCTGTAGTGCAAAGATGAATATTTGATTGAAGATGGTTATTGATTGTTGTTACAGGGATAAAATATTGATGATGGACTTTTAAATCTTAGAAGATTGTAGAACTCATTCTCTACTTGATTCTTCTAATGGTTTGCTCTTTCCGTCGCAGTTATTGATTTAAAACTTGTTGTCTATTGTATTCTACTAGATTTTTCCCTGTTGAAGACTAACGATAATTTGTTCTGTATTATCTTAGTCATAATGTTCTTTACTGGGCTAGTTGAGCTCACCCTTTTCCTTTTTGTTCCATTTTTCTCATGAGGCGAGAATGTAGCAAGTACTAGTCGGGGTATGGAATGATGGTTCTAGAAGTTATTTTAGTAGTCCTCACCATTTTTGTGAAATAATGTATCAATAATTGTGATGAGGACTTATTTGAGTGTGGATATTGTCTAGATGACAATATTTTTATTTAAACTCACAGTTCTTATGTTGTAACAGTAAAGATGTAGTTGTTTCTGTACCATGTATTTTGGCGATTCAGAATGGGTGTTGTATACCTATTTTGGGGGCGTCACAAATAATATTTATTCTACAATAGGGATAAGCCTTCGTAGCGATTAACGACTTTTCAGATAATATAGATTTCAACATTAATCATAAAAGAACCTTTGAGTAAATAGTTACCGTACAATTCAATCCTTCCACCATACAATGTCCCAATTAAATATAAGACATGGAATTACTGTCAAGTCTTATTTAATTTAATTATATGTATTTCGACTCTTAAATGCACAACACCAAATAATACAAATTAGAAACTCCTTTCTAATTTCATTCTTCCTTGGCCAAGGACTACTGGGTTGTCATTTATCGAATCACATATGACATTTCTCTTCTTTTACTAGAAGTGGTATATTCTTTATTGATCATACATTATCTCCATGTACAACTTATTATACCCAAGCATACCCTTTGATATACCCTATGGGTCTTAAGAAATAAGTCAAAGTATAACTCATCATACACAAGATACTATGATGATCTCAAGTCCAAGGATCACTTGTACTACTATCACTACAGAAATTCCTATTGACAGGCAAGTAAAACTCCATTAGGTATTCCTTAGCGAGCCACGTTCAGTGTACTTATTCTCCAATAAGTACCTACATACTTGCTTTAGTGTCTCCACACAAATGATCATGAGATCAATCATCCTCATCCAATGAGCAAGCAACATATGTACCAATCTATCTAGATTAACTAATTCCCAATTTAGTAATCCAACGATTGGGAACAATTTTAGTTTTAAGCTTTTTAAGAATTTAGATCTCATTAGAATGATCATCATCATTATTCTAAATGCATTGCTTAAAACTATGAGTTTATCACATATTATAAAACAGCATCATGTAGATAATTAAAAGTCTTTAATAAATTAATACTTTTTATTAATAAATGAATAAGATTATTACAAAGTATATGCTTTATCATCAAACATGATTGGCTTGTGTGCATACTACTTTTATCATCATTAATATTACAACTCATAATATTTAACAATAAGATCATTCCCAAGAAAGAGAGGGTTTTCCGATAAAGATTTCTCCCTATTGGCGCGCAATTAGGTGACCAAACCTCTCCTCGACAGAACTTTCTGACATCATCAATATTGCAAATAATAATATGAATAACTTTGTCGTTTTAATTATTGATTAAATAATATAAAATATTATGCATATGATACTGTGACAATAATTGAATCAAATAACGTGAGATACTATGTAGCAATTATTGTAACAATAATTGAGTATAACTGAGTGACTTCTCACGTAAGCATCAATAATCAATACCGTGTGCTACTATGCAACTACGCGTATTACTGTTATTTTACCACCGAGTATTTCAACAGTTTAACGGTAAAACTTTCGCTGTTATTTTATAAAAAGATAATTCTGTCATTTTCTAACTCCGACAGTTATTTCGTTGTGGGGTCCACTAATGATGGTGTCGTCGTACGAACATTCCCTATTAAAACGAATATTTCCCGACCAATCGAATATTTTCCGACACAACGAATATTTTATATCAACTTGCTTACAATACAAAATTTTCACATATCACCTTTAACTTTAACCCTTTATCAATTTAACCATTAAATAGAATAATAATTATAAGAAATTTGAATACTTTCATTTCATAAAATTCGGGGTCTTACATGCTACCTGATGGCTTTACCTGCTACTATTTACACCCACCACTTTTGAAATAAAATTTCAGTACATTTCTCACCAACCAAAAGTGGGACCCACCCATTCTAGAAAATTTTAAAATGTTTTAAATTTAGACAATAATCAGAAACTTCAATAATTCATAATAAATAGCCGTTTTATCAGAAAATTCGAGTCTCATGTCTATTCCATAAGAAATTATATTCTCTACAACTTTGTAAAAGAAAGTTTTTCTAAATTCTAATCAGAAAATGTCTGAAATCAACATACGGATGACTTTTAATACCTCCATTCTAACAAAATACTGATAAAACACCTCAGCATTAATTCATTTATTTATATCCACATAAAATAAATATTTTCTTATCATATAAATCAATAATTAATTATTCATAAATAATATTACAGAATCACAATTATGACAACCAGGTCGTTCCCAGGAAAGAGGGGGTTTTCGATAAAGATTTATCCTTACTGGCGCGTAATTAGGTGACCAAACCTCTCCTTAGATAGAACTTCCTTAGATATTGCTAATAATGCTATCTAATAATATTATTCAAATAATATGAATTATTGATATGATAATAGGAAATACTGTGCAGTGACAATTATTGAAACAACAATAATATAAAATATCAACGTAGTAATTATTGAATCAATAAAATAAAATATTAAACAGTAATTACTGTAACAATTATTGAGTAGTGCATTCTTACGTAAGAATCAATAATTCAAAAAAATACTGTGCAATACCGTGTGCTACTGTGCAACCACGCGTATTACTGTATTTTAACCACCGAGTATTCCAACAGTGTTAACGATAATAATTACGCCGTTATTTATAAAAACTCAAACTTGTTATTTTCTTCATCCGACCGTTTTCCTTTATGGGGCCCACAAATGGCTGCGCCATCGTATGAATATTTTCCGACAGCAAGAATATTCCACGACCAAACAAATATTCTCCAACAACAATGAATATTTTATAACCACGTGCTTATTTTGCAAAATTTGTACATTTCACCCATAACCAAAGCATTATATCAAATTAACACCTTATTATTTAAAATAATAATTAGAAAAAATTCAATTTTATTTATGAAAAAGTTGGGGTCTTACAACCTCTCCTCCTTATGAAAATTTATCCTCGAAATTAACGTACGTACCTGGTATTTTGAAAAGGTGAGGATACCTCGCTTTCATTTCTGATTCCAACTCCCATGTCATTTCTTCAATAGCATGGTTCCTCCACAAAACCTTAACTTGTGGTATAACCTTGGTGCGTAGGACATGCTCTTTCCTATCCAAGATCATAAGAGGTACCTCCTCGTACGTTAAATCTTCGGCTATCTCGTCTGGTTCTAACTCAATTATGTGGTTCGGGTCTTTCACATATTTACGAAGCATAGATATGTGAAAAATATTATGAACACGAGACATGCTTGGAGGTAATGCGAGTCTATAGGCCACATTTCCTATTCGGTCAAGAATCTCAAATGGGCCAACAAATCTTGGATTGAGCTTTCCTCTCTTTCTAAATCTTGTAACTCCCTTCCATGGAGCAATACGTAACAATACATGATCCCTAATATTAAATTTTACGTCCTTTCGATGAATATCCGCATAACTCTTTTGTTGATCCTGTGCCGTTTGTATACGTTGTCGAATCGTTTGGATCTTTTCTGTAGTTATGCGTACCAATTCTGGTCCCAACAATATTGCTTCACCCACCTCGTCCCAGCATACTGGAGAACGACATTTTCTTCCATACAATGCCTCGAATGGGGCCATGCCTATACTTGCTTGATAACTGTTGTTGTAGGAGAATTCTACCAATGGCAAGTACTTATCCCAAATTCCTTTGAAATCTTGGACACAAAGTCTTAATAAATCTTCAAGAGTTTGAATAGTCCTTTATGATTGCCCGTCCGTTTGAGGATGGTATGCCGAACTAAAACGTAAATCCGTCCCTATAGCTTTCTGTATGTTAACCTAAAATCGTGAAGTAAATCTTAGGTCAAGATCCAAAACTATGGATACTGGCATGCCATGCAATCTCACAATCTCATTCACGTACATACGAGCAAGATGTTCAAGGGAAAAAGTCTCCCGTATAGGCAAGAAATGAGCAGACTTGGTTAATCTATCAACAATAACCCAAATCACATCTATGTCTTGAGAAACCTTGGGAAGACCCGTAAAGAAATCCATAGTAATGTGTTCCCACTTCTATTTCATAATCTCAAGTGGTTGCAATGAACCCTTTGGCACTTGATGCTCCGCCTTTACACGTTGACAAGTTAAACACCTCGAGATAAACTCCGCAATTTCTCTCTTTATATTGCTCCATCAAAATGTATGTCGAAGATCATGATACATTTTGGTACTCCCAGGATGGATTACAAATAGTGTGTTGTGTGTGTTAGGTTTGTAATATTCATAAACGCAATCAAATTGCACAAAATAAGCGGAAACGTGTAAAATCAGAGTTTAAAATTTTACAAACCATATACCCGGATCACCCTTTATGCATAATTATTATTTAAACAAAAATATGAAGAGCGAGAATCTGAAGATCCGAGCTTCCTCAAGTACAAGTTCACCTCTAAATCCTTTTCGTGTTTAACTTGAATCCACCGGGTTTGGTTCCTTCTTTTGATCAACGTTAGCCACCCATGTGTTTGGCCTCTAGAGGTGATCCACCAAGAAAGAATAAATATTCAAGAAGATGGGTGGTTGGTAAAAACCTAATTTTTCTATCTCTCATAGAAAGGGGTGTACTCTCCCAACAATTGGAATCACGTATGTTGTGAAAAATCAACAACCACACTGCACCCATAATAAGACTCCTCTTATTTATAGATGTAGGCAACCCTCCTTAATAATTAAGGAATTGAGTTTTATTTTAATTAATTAAATTTTTAATTAATTAGGCTCCCAATCTTATTTGAAATAATTAATTAAACTCTTTTAATTAATTAGTCTCCTAATCTTATTAGGAATAAATGAGAGTACTAATATTAAATTAATTTCTAACTCTTTAGAAATTAAAATAATAATAATTATAATAATATTAATAAGACTCCTCTTATTAATTTATATATTTAAAATATTAAATAATAAATATTAAGCTATTTAATTTATTCTATCACCATAGATTAAATTAAATACACTTAACATATTATTACGATTATGTCATTAACTTCTTAAATAATTATTCTTCCTTTTATGGTGTGACCCTTTAGGTTCTCCATATGAAACCGGTTGTGAATAAATTAATTAGAACAATTCTAATCTTATTTAAATAAATAAATTAAATAATTTATTTATTTAAATAAATAATATTTATTCTACAATAGGGATAAGCTTCCCTAGCGATCAACGACTTTCCAGATAATATAGATTTCAACATTAATCATAAAAGAACCTTTGAGTAATAGTTATCGTACAATTCAATCCTTCCACCATACAATGTCCCAATTAAATATAAGACATGGAATTACTGTCAAGTCTTATTTTATTTAATTATATGTATTTCGATCCTTAAATGCACAACACCAAATAATACAAATTAGAAACTCCTTTCTAATTTTTTTCTGCCTTGGCCAAGGACTACTGGGTTGTCATTTATCGAATCACATAGGATATTTATCTTCTTTTACTAGAAGTGGTAGATTCTTTATTGATCATACATTATCTCCATATACAACTTATTATACCCAAGCATACCCTTTGATATACCCTAAGGGCCTTAAGGAATAAGTCAGTATAATTCATCATACACAAGATACAATGATGATCTCAAGTCCAAGGATCACTTGTACTACTATCACTACAGGAATTCCTATTGACAGGCAAGTAAAACTCCATTAGGTATTCCTTAGCGAGCCACGTTCAGTGAACTTATTCTCTAATAAGAACCTACATACTTGCTTTAGTGTCTCCACACAAATGATCATGATATCAATCATCCTCATCCAATGAGCAAGCAACGTATGTACCAATCTATCCGAATTTACTAATCCCCAATTTAGTAATCCAACGATTGGAAACTATTTTAGTTTTAAGCTTTCTAAGAATTTAGATCTCATTAGAATGATCATCATCATTATTCTAAAAGCATTGCTTAAAACTATGAGTTTATCACATATTTTAAAACATCATCATGTAGATAATTAAAAGCCTTTAATTAATTAATACTTTTTATTAATAAATGAATAAGATTGTTACAAAGTATATGCTTTATCATCAAACATGATTGGCTTGTGTGCATACTACTTTCAGTGTGCCTCCATCACGATTCTATGCCTCAAGTCAGAATCGTTAGGAACACAAAGTCTAGAGTTAACTCGAAGTATTCCTTCTTCATCGATTCTTGCTTCTAGAACAACACCTTCTTGCACTTTCTTCTTCATATGCATCAAATCCAGGTCCGTAGTTTGAGCAGCTTTAACTTTATCGATTAAAGTCGGTTCTACTCGTATATTTGATATCATCACGTGGGTCCCTGGAGTCTTTAACTCTATCTCCATCCTTTGCAAGTCATACCAAATGGGCCTTTGCGTTGACAATATCGCACTCGTACCCGCATATGATCTTCTACTCAATGCATCAGCTACTACGTTCGCTTTTCCAGGATGGTATTGGATGGTATGATCGTAATCTTTCAACAGCTTAAGCCAACATTGTTGCCACATGATGAGTTCCTTTTGGGTGAAGAAATATTTAAGGCTCTTATGATCCGTATAAATCTCTACTTTCTCCCCATACAGGTGGTGTCTCAAGATCTTCAACGCGAAAATGACTGCTGCCAACTCCAGATCATGAGTAGGATAATTCCTCTCATATTCTTTGAGTTGTCGCGAGGCATAGGCTATGACTTTCCTATATTGCATGAAAACATACCTTAACCCTTTGCCTGAAGCATCGCTATAGATAACAAATCCATCCGAACCAGATGGTATTGTCAGAATAGGTGCCGAAATGAGTCTCTTCTTGAGCTCTTGGAAACTCTTCTCGCATTCCTCGCTCCAACCGAATTTTGTATCTTTCCTAGTCAGCTGAGTTAACGGAGTAGCGATTCAAGAAAATCCTTCCACGAATCTCTGATAATAACTAGCTAAGCCCAAAAAGCTACGTACTTCAGTCACCGACTTCGGTTGCTCCCAACTTTGTATGGGTTCAATCTTCGCCGGGTCAACAGATACTCCATGTTTTGACACCACGTGCCCAAGGAATGCTACTTCCTCAAGCTAGAACTCGTATTTCTTCAGCTTGGCATATAGCTTGTTATCGTGAAGCCTTTGAAGTACTAGCTTCAAATGGTGCTCATGATCTTCACGGCTTTTAGAATAGATGAGGACGTCATCAATAAAGACAACAATGAACTAATCCAAATATTCATTGAACACACGGTTCATCATATCCATGAAAGCAGCAGGAGCATTAGTCAATCCAAAATACATGACTAAGAATTCATAATGCCCGTACCGAGTTCTGAAGGCAGTCTTCGAAATATCCTCAGTTTTAATCTTCAGCTGATGATATCCAGAAAGAAGATCGATCTTTGAAAAGAATTGTGCTCCTTTCAACTGGTCGAACATGTCATCAATGCGAGGTAGCGAATACCTATTCTTGATGGTGACATGGTTCAATTCCTGGTAGTCAATACAAAGTCGCATACTCCCATCTTTCTTCTTTACGAATAAAATAGGAGCACCCTAAGGCGATATACTAGGACGAATGAAACCGATGTCTAACAACTCCTGTAGTTGGACCTTTAACTCCTGAAGTTTAATAGGAGCCATTCGATATGGGGTTTTAGAAATGGGCTTTGTACCAGGTTCAAGGTCAATAAAGAATTCAACTTCACGTTCTGGGGGTAGAACTGAAAGTTCTTTAGTAAATACGTTAGGAAATTCACTAACAATAGAAATATTATTCAAATTTGACGTGTTTTTGTTCAAGTTCATGACATGGACTAAGAAAGCTTGACATCCATTTTTCAATAAATGAATAGCTTTATGGCTTGATATGACAGTGGTTGACTTTAGTGGTTTGGTTGCTTGAATTTGCATAACAGGTTGGTTAGGAATATAAAAACTAACAACCTTACAAAAATAATCAATTTTGGCATGATGAATAGTTAACCAATCAATCTCTAAAATCACATCAAATACAAGTATTTTCGAAGAAATAAGATCGACATGTAATGTGATGGTACCAACTTGGATCAAGCAAGATTTATAAACAGTTGATATAATGAAAGTTTCTCCTAACGGAGTCTCAACAGATAAGTCAAAGTCTAATTTCTCCGGAGTCAAGTTCAAACGTTGAGCACAAGCAGGAGAGATAAAAGAATGGATAGAACCGATATCTAATAAGGTATAAACTTTACAAGAGTTTATGATTAGCTTAGCCGTGATCACCTCATTCGAGTTCCTCACGTTTTGGGCATTCACGACAAATGCCTGTCCAAGAACCACCGTCTTTGACTTGTCCGAGATATCCTTTGGAGTCACCATCCCCGTTCGACTTGGTTTTGCTACAAGATAATCTCTAGCTATATGACCTTCCTTCTCACAGTTATAGCACACCTTGGATTGTTGTGGGCAGTTTGGTTGATATGTCCCTCTTTCCCACATTTGTAACAAACGACTGGTGATCGATATCCTCCCCTATAAACAGTTGATGTTGGTACTGACGTCTTCACGTTATCATTGTTGTACCTTCTCCTTTTGAAATCTCCCCCGACTCGCTTCTTGTACTATCATGGCCACGATTACCACCAGAGTGCTTACCGCTTTTGTCCGAATGTTTTCCTCCCCGCAGGTTGTCATTGCTCCGATAACTGCTGTCACCGGTATGACCCTGGTTGTGGTCCCTCGGTTGAACATACTCATTATCTCTCTATAATAATTGAGCCCTATTTACAACATCTGAATATAGAGAAAATTTATGAGAGATAAGATGTTGCCAAATTTCAGGTTTCAGACCTCTCAGAAACATCCGCGTCATACGTTCCTCATTCTCTGCCAAATAAGGTGCAAACCTGGATAACTCTGCGAACTTAGCTTCATATTGGGACACAGTCATGTTATTCTGTTCCAGTCTAATAAACTCTACCTCCTTCATATGACGAATACTTTCAGGAAAGTATTTGTCATTGAATAGTTTCTGAAACGTTTCCCAAGACATATTGAGTGCGGCTGGCTGGGTACGCTTCACAGACTCCCACCAGTAGTCTGCCTCACCACAGAGCATAAAGGTGGCAAATGGAACCTTCTGTTCCTCCGTACATCCCAAGACATCAAATATCTTGGTAATTTGTTTAACCCACATTTCCGCCTTGATCGGATCCATCTTTCCCATAAATTCTGGTGGTCCCAACTCTTTGAACTGCTTAGCTGTGATAAGTTGCGCGTTGCTATCGTTTCCACCCGTATTTTGTACACGAGTCTCCCTCGTCTGATTTTGCATGAACTGCAAAAAGCTTCTAAACATTCCATCATTCATCGTTTGTTCGGTAGTATTGTTTACAGGAGGAATATTGCCTTCTTGTTGAACATTTCCCTGGTTGGTGATTAAAGGTGTCTCTACGGTCTCATTCACTCTATTGTTAACATTTTTAGCTGTCATTCTTAAATACTTCCATAAAACAAGTGTTAATTAAACAAATTAACATGCCACATATTATCCCTATATTATGTCCGACCAATTAAATACCAAATAAGCCTAGGTAGGACACACTAGCGAAAGATTTACTCGTCTTTCCCCTCCTAGATCTATTCCGCAATCTCCGCTAGAGACCATATCCCTAAGCTCTGATACCAACTGTGATTCATGTCCCAACCATGGACATTACCTCACAATGATACCTATCAGTTTGCCACCGCAGAACGGTGTCCCCTACGGAGAGTCTGGCTTCGGTGCATCCCCCATCAACAGGAAGTCACCAGATAGAGGCTCGGGGCTCTTTACTTATGGCTCTGATACCAACTATGACGCCCCCAAAATAGGTATACATCACCCATTCTAAGTTGCTAAATACATGGTACAGAAACAAATACAACTTCATTAATACAATTATCGTGCAAAATACGACAACACATATACTGTGAGTTTAAATACAAATATTGTCTAATAGACAGTATTCAAACTCAAAAGGAGTCCTCATTACAATTATTGAAACACTATTTTACAAAATAATGAGGACTACTAAAACAACTGACTGGAAACATTACTCCATACCCCGACTAGTTCCCGCTATATTCTCGCCTTCTGAGAAGAAAAATAGAACAAAAAGGAAAAGGGTGAGCTTAACTAGCCCAGTAAAGAATATTATGACTAAGATAATATACAACAAATTATCATTAGTCTTCAACAGGGAAAAATTTTATAGAATATAATAGACAATAAGTTTTAGATCAACAACTGCAGCGGAAACAATAATCCATTAGAAGAGTCAAGTAGAGAATGAATTCTACTATCTTCTAAGATTTAAAAGTCCATCATCAATATTTTATCCTTGTAACAACAATCAATACACATCTTGAATCAAATATTCATCTTTGCACTACATGCCAAAGATATTCATTTGTATCACCAGTTAGTCATGTTCATCTCAACACCTGTTCATCTTTACACTACGGGCCAAAGATATTCATTAGTTAATCATTCAACTTTGCACTACATGCCAAAGATATTCAGTAATATCATTATTTAGGATTGAGGATGATAAAAAATATCTTAAAGAAAATGAATCCAGTGAGACAAAAGGACTAATATTAGGAATTCGTACTACAGTTTATCCAAGTTCAAAAATACTCTATGATAATCAATTGTGTAGCAGAATTCAAAAATAAAGACCAAAACATGGATACAATCAAAGATAGTAACCACAATAGACAACTTGGACAAAGAATGAACAATTTATTTTTCTGTGAATAGTGCTGTATTCGTAAATAGTACCGTATACGTGAATAGTAATCCCGACATGAAAAGGTAGAAATTTCATAATAAAATTCATATCAATATTTCTGTATAATGATATTGAAAGAATAATATCATTTACGAAGAAAATAACATCCTTTACTTCAAAAGAATAGTACTTCAGGCTGAAATATTATGTATAAGGCTGAAGAAAACTTGTACTGAATAGCAGCTCTCAAAGTATCTAAATACTCACAAAAATACGCTCGATAATATATATATAGAGAGACAACTTATTTCTGGTGTGATTTTCAATTCTAACTAAGCACTCTATTTATAGAAAAATACTTAGAACGCCAAAGTAGACTAACCTGCTATCTGATGGCTTTACCTACTACTATTCATGCCCACCACTTTTGAAATAAAATTTTAGCACATTTCTCACCAACCAAAAGTGGGGCGTATTCTAGAAATTTCCAAAATATTTTAAATTTAAACAATAATCAGCAACTTCAATAATTCATAATAAATAGCCCTTTTATCTGTAAAATTTGAGTCTCATGTCTATTCCATAGGAACTTTAATTCTCTACAACTTTATAGAAGAAAGTTTTTCCAATTCTAATAAAAAAAATGTCCGAAATCCATATACGGATGATTTTTAATACGTCCATTCTGACAAAATACTGATAAAAACACCTCAGCATTAATTCCTTTATTTATATTCACATAAAATAAATATTTTCTTATCATATAAATCAATAATTAATTATTCACAAATAATATTACAGAATCACAATTATGACAACCATGTCGTTCCCAAGAAAGAGGGGACTTTCCGATAAGGATTTCTCCTTATTGACGCGCAATTTGGTGATTAAACCTCTCCTTAGATAAAACTTCCTTAGACATTGCCAATAATGTTATCTAATAATACTATTCAAATAATATTAATTATTGATCTGATAATGAAAAATACTGTGCAGTGACAATTATTGAAACAACAATAATATAAAATATCAACGTAGCAATTATTGAATCAATAAAATAAAATATTGAACAGTAATTACTGTAACAATTATTGAGTATTGTCTTCTTACATAAGAATCAATAGTCCAACAATACTGTATAATACCGTGTGCTACTGTGCAACCATGCGTATTATTGTACTTTAACAACCGAGTATTCCAACAGTATTAACGGTAACAACTACGCCGCTATTTGTAAAAATTCAAACTTGTCATTTTTTTTATCGGACCGTTTTCTGTTATGGGGCCCACAACTGGCTGCGCCATCGTACGAATATTCCCCGACAACAAGAATATTCACGACCAAACGAATATTCCCCGACAACAATGAATATTTTATAACCACTTGCGTATTTTGCAAAATTTGCACATTTCACCTATAACCAAAGCATTATATCAAATTAACACCTTATTATTTAAAATAATAATTAGAGGAAATTCGATTTTATTTATGAAAAAGTTGGGGACTTACACACATCACTAGGTCTTTGTGAAAATCTTTTCTCGGTTGAGTTGGTGCAACCATTTAAAAATACCAACTAGAGACTCTTATAGTCAAATCGTCGACATATAGATGTTGGACCTTTTCAAACTTATTTTTTCAAACAAATCTCACCTAACATGAGAACACCAAAAAACAAGAACAGAAAGGGACAAATAAAAATTCCGACGTCAACAGGTGGCGACTCTGCTAGGGACCTCCAGTAAGAGGGCTTAAGCCGCTTTTCAAAGCTTTTCAAAACTTTTATCTGCTTGTGTGTGGATGGTGCATTTACATTTGAATGAATGTGTACTAATGCTTTATTTACTACACTTTGTGCTTCGCACCATATCTGCTTGTGATATTAGTGCTTCGCACATGTCATCATTTCCATACGGTGAGACGCGATGTATGTTGTGTGATCCCTCCATCAGGAGGCTATCCCGTCGGTGTTTGATTACTGGACTCGTTGGGAGACTAATTCCAAGAGGCTCAAGAAAGGCACCACCCAGATTCTCTCCAGTTGAAAGATCAGATTAACTTCCCATCAAGTAAATTGTGATGATCTGGTGACCTTCATGCCAAAAAGCCGCAAGAGTAACCTAAGATAGGTCAGCCTCTGATAAATCGAACGCGGAGGGAAGTCTCTTCATACCTTCCCATTTTAATTACTTGTAATTTCATTTTCATGTCAATCTCAATGTAATGGAAAATATAATGCAATATGTGAACATGCATATCAAAACTTATCATGTTATCCTGTCATTAAAACAACTGACATCCATTTTATAGGATAATACTCCTAAAAAATGGACACATTACATAGCATGTGACATTACCGCGTTTCCCCAGAATAAACTACGTAAGTCTTTCTGTAGGGAAATGTTTGGTCCCGTTACCCGTTTAAAGTTCAAGAAGGAAATAAGCCTACAACCAATCATGGCTACATTTGGCCAGCCTAATCCTATTCCTGTCTCTGGCGAGGAGTTTGAAGCATTAAGTAATCAAATAAAAGAGTTGGCTGTTCTGCTCAAAGAATTACATAAGTCAACTCAGGGTCCACAAATACCCATCCACACAGAACCCTCTACACATGGAGGAATATAGGGTCTGGACAGAGAAGTTCCAGCACCTAAGTCTCAGACTGATAAAACTAACAAAATCCCTGAAATCACCCTTTTTAAAGAAGATCAAGACACAGATGATATTCGGAAGAACGTTCTACAAATGGAAGAGACCATTCGATCCATTAAAGGGATTGGAACACACGGAAGTGTTTCATATTTAGACCTTTGCATCTTCTCCGGGGTTCACTATCCAGAGAAATTCAAGACTCCTGATTTTGAGAAATATGATGGATTGGGAGATCCTTAAACCCACTTAAAGGTATTCATTGGAGAGCTCGGATCCTATGCCGAGAATGAAAAACTCAAAATGCAGCTATTTCAGAAAAGTTTGACTTAAGAAGCCAGAGCATGGTACACCAGATTGGGTAATTCCAATATTCATAGCTGGGAGGAGTTAGCCCATGTTTTCCTCAGTCAATACAGCTTTCAAACTCAGATGGCTCCAGACCGGTATCAAATTACCAAGGTCAAGAAACAAGTCAATGAGTCATTCAAAGAGTATGCCCAAAGATGGAGGCGTCTAGCTGCTCAAGTTATCCCATCCATGACAGAGTCTAAAATGGTGATGACCTTCATACATATTCGGGAAGCTCCATTTTATAAGAGGGTCCTAGTTGGAATAGGAAAGCCATTCTCAGAAATGATTAAGCGCGGAGAAATGATAGAAATGGGATTGAAATCGGGGAAGATTCAAGACCTCGCTGCATTAAAGGCCGTAGCTGAGCATATCCAATTTGGAAGTTATGGGAATAACCCCCAGAGGGTCCATAAGAAGAAAGAAGATGATGTTTCCTTGATATTGTAAGGACAAAATGGCAATCAAAACTTGCCTATTCAGAGGAGAAATTATTCTCCATTTCAAGTACAGTCTTCAAACCCTCCCTTGCCAAAGAGTGGAGAAGTTAGACATACAAGAGTGTTCACACCCTTAGGGGATTCAATCGAAAATATTCTCAAACTTCTGACAGATCAGAAGAAAATCACTCATCTCCTTTTACTGGCCAACCCGAGTGGAAAAAGTTTTAACACAAGCAAGAAATGTGCTTACCATGCTGGAGCTCCAGGCCATGACACTCAGGATTGTTAGGCCCTTAAACATAAGATCCAGGATTTAATTGACACTGGTGAGATCGTAGTGGCCAAGCCCGACCAACCACATGTTCAAAACAACCTTCTCCCACAACACAAGGAAGAGGAGGTTAACATGATTAACTAGGGCAGTTGAAAGAGCTCCAAATACTTTAAATATGTGGATGGTTCATTCCAAATCAGCAAGGATAATGCCGACAGATGGGATTATTCAGAGTTCCAGTTCATGATGGAACGAGAGTTAAAGGCTCTTGGCGAATAAGTCAATTAATTGGCAGAACTGGTGATTCATCAACACTAAGCACACGTCAGTTGGTCTATCAGGAGCATGCTAGACTCCTTTCTCTCATCACAAGTAATCCACCACTTACTCCAGAAAGTGAAACATTGGAGGAAAATCTTGCTAGAAAAGAAAAAGCTAAAGCCCGTCGGGACTTCGCCAATAAGAGGGAATTCACCTATTTTGGCCAATTGATGGAAGAGATATTGCAAATGCTGATCAATGAAGGAAAAATCATAGCACTGCTACCTCCAGTCAATCCACACTCAAAGAGGTTTAATGCTACTGGAGTATGTCAATACCACTCCCACTTTCGCGGTCACATCACTAAGGAATGATGGGCACTCCGCCATCTTATTCAAAACATGATTGACAGTGGTGACCTGGAAATGGCAGACAATGACACTATATCATCTGACAGTGGGAACACATTTCTTCCAGGATGAAAGGAAGTTGTTACAGTTATATCCTCTGAAGGAGACTTGGCTGCCACACCACTTACAATTCAACCAATTCAGCTCAAAGGAGTTGAAAATCCTTTAAAAGTGGCTGTGCCAAAGCAAATCATATTGTCATTCAGGCCATAGTATCCTATCATTAGCCTCAAGAAAGTGCCATAGAATTATGGAGAGGTTGAAGGATCAATATCAAACACAACAACTTTAGTGTCTAAAGAAAATCCACTGTACATCCCTCAATGAGTATTGAAGCCTATCAACAGATCTAAGGGGAAAGTGCCCAAGGAGAAGATTGAAAAATTCCTTCGATAGATGGGACACAATGAAGCCAAGGTGGTTCAAAGCTTGAAAGAAGCTCCACCACAGATTTCTATTCTGGACTTGGTTTTCTCTTCAGAAGATCACCAAAAGGTCTTACTGAAAGTATTAGAAGAAGCCCACTTGCTAAAGACGGTGGATGTTGAAAAATTCCATCATCTGGTAGATCACATTTTCAATAGCAATGCGATATCCTTCACCGATGATGACATACCTTCCGAAGGGACGGGTCATTGGAAGTTGTTGCATATAGCGGTTATGTCTTCCGGATATGTGGTGGGAGGAGTGCTAATAGATGGAGGATCATCCCTAAACATCTGCCCCTATGCCACATTGGAAAGACTGAACATCAATCTCAACAGGATTTGAAGCAGCCATATAATCATCAAAGCTTTTGATGGATCTCAGCAAAATGCTGTCGGAGAGATTGAATTAGTTGCTGAAAACGGTCCATATACATTCTATATATCATTCCAAGTGCTCAAGATCACTACAGGATACAAAGTGATATACCACTTATCAGTTTCAACGAAGAAGTTGAGCTTGTCAGCTTCTATGCCCTTGAGGTGAGCAACACTCACTATCATCCCATTGGGGCTCCACATCTGAAACTTAGAGTTTCTACCGAAGTAATGTCGAAAAGTCAAGAGATGATATCTTTAGGTTTTCAACCTGGACAAGGGTTATGAAAGAATCATCAGGGAATCAAATGCCCAATTCAAGTTCCCAGCTAGACAGGGACAACCGGACTAGGTTACTCCTTTGGCTCCACTCACAGGAACCCGCACAAGCATACACCGTTTCCTTCATCCATAAGGCGATTGCATAAACCTACATGTGATAATCTTGTCCAGCCTTTGTTAAAGGTTCCTGCCCCTGTGGTAGCCATGCTGTTTCCTAGCCTGATACCGATTAAAGGAAAGGAAGTCCTGATTCTAGGTTCGGAGGTGGAGTAAAGGAATAAAAGGCGTAAACAAGACATCAAGAGACGGTTAACAAAGATGTACTTCCTAGCACATATCGAGGGTATGAACAAGGATATCTTAGATGATGACTGTCCAGACATCATGGTCATCATTCAAGAGAATGAGGACGATAATAACCCCTTCATCAAAGCTGTCCACCAGGACTTGATCCTTGGCAATTGGAGCAGCACTCCTTGCATTTACCGACAAGGGTAAAAAGGGCAGAAACTCTCTCTGCCTTGTAGATAACAATAACTGCTTACTTTTGTTGCATAGTATTAGCAGTTATTTTTGTCATTTCATGTTAACACTTTGTATGATTGAACCGTTTCATATATTAAGTGAAAGCATTCTGTTTCAGGACTCTAAAGTAAGATATGCCTAAACTTGCTGATGAGGTGACTATTCTTCACAAGGACTGCAACTTTGATGCAAAGTTGGACTTTGACTTGATGGAGATTGAACAAGAGGACTATGAGATACCTCAGGAGATCAAAGAATGGGTCGAAGACAAACCCAAGCCAAATCTTGATCAAACCACTTCTTGTAACCTTAGAATCTCAAAAAACCCCAAACAAATCCAGATTGGTACGGACCTTACTCCAAGCCAAAGGAATGACATGGTTACTCTATTGACCCAATTCCAGGATGTGTTTGCATGGTCTCATGAAGACATGGTCAGTTTGTCAACTGACATCGTCATTCATCACCTTCCCATCAAAGAGGGATTCAAGCCAGTTAGACAGAAACTCCGGCGATTAAAACTTGAGTGGAGTTTAAAGGTCAAAGAAGAAATTGTGAAACGATTTAAAGCCGACATCATCATGGTATCAACATACCCTGAGTGGCTATCCAACATAGTCCCTGTGCCTAAACCCTGAGGGAAGGTGCGAGTTTGTGTGGATTATAAGGATCTGAACAATGCTTATCTTAAAGATAGCTTTCCCGTACCATTCATCCACGTACTCATTGACAATACATCTCAGTATGACCTGTACTCCTTTGTTGACTGCTTTGCTAGATACCATCAAATCATGGTTGTTGAAGAGGATCATGAGAAAATTGCATTCATCACTCTTTGGGGAACCTTTTGCTACAAACGGTTATCATTCGACCTCATCAATACAGATGCTACCTATCAGCGAGCCATGATGGCTCTTTTCCATGATCTAATGCACAAAGAGGAAATCTATGTGGATGATATCATTGTCAAGTCCTGAAGGGAGGAAGACCACCTAGATCATCTCAAAAAATCTTTTTAGCCAGTTGCGTAAGTACAACTTGAAGCTGAACCTAGCCAAGTGCGCCTTTGGCATTAAATCAGACAAGTTACTAGGATTCCTAGTTAGCCATAAAGGGATTGAGCTGGATCCTGCCAAAATCCAGGCCATCACGGAAATGCCCATATCTCAGACAAAGAGGGAAATACAGGATTTTTGGGAAGAATCAATTTCATCAGCCGATTCATCTCCAACTCAAAGCAACCTGTGAACCCATCTTCAAATTGATAAGGAAGAACTCCTCCAAGAAATGGAACGATGAGTGTCAAAAAGCCTTCCTTCTCATCAAAGAGTAGCTAATTAAAGCTCCTATTTTGGTACCTCCCAGAGATGGTGTTCCCTTGTTTATGTACCTGTCAATCAATGACAATGCCATGGGCTTTATACTGGGACAGAAAGATGATAGAGGCCAAGAAAGAGCTATCTATTACCTCGGCAAAAGATTCAGCATAAGTGAACACAAGTACACTCTGATTGAGAAAATTTATTGTGTTTTAGCATGGGCTTCCATGAGATTACAACATTATCTCCATGGTCACAAAACCCATCTCATATCCCGCATAGATCCGCTCAAGTATGTGTTCAACAAACCCATGTTGAATTATCGACTGTCCAAATGGCAGTTGGTCTTACAATAATTTGACATCATCTACGTGACTCAAAAGTCTATCAAAGGTCAAAGAATTGGGGATCAACTGGCCTCCGTACCTTCAGGGGATTTCAAACCTTTGGAAATATACTTCCCCGATGAAGGGGTCATGACAGTTCAGCAACACCATCAGGACAATACACACCAACTATTGAAGATGTATTTTGATGGAGCCGTAAACATGGAAGGCTCTGGAGCTGGAGCAGTTCTGATATCCATTTCGGGGGAGCAGTATCCCGTTGCCGTCAAATTGCAGTTTGCCAGCACCAACAACATAGTTGAGTATAAAGGCTATATCATGGGGTTGAAACTAGCCCAATCCATGGGCATCAGACGGTTAACTGTCTTTGGAGATTCTGAATTGGCAATCAGACAAACCACTGGGATCTATCACACTAAAGAGCTACATTTACTGTCTTACCATCTGCAGGTTATCCAGACTCAGCTTAATAAATAATCCACATCACTGAATTATCCATGCACTACGGGCCAAGGATATTCATTAGTATCATAACCACGAATTATCCATGCACTACGGGCCAAGGATATTCCTGTAATCACCAATGGTCATGATCATACCGAATAATCCCTGGTCATAATCATACCAACAACTGTCCATCAATGCACTATAGGCCAATGCGGACTTTTACCACATCATTTGTAACATTACGGGTCGTAATTATACTGAATGATCCCTAGTCATAATCATACCAATCAACAGTCCATCTATGCACTACGACCAAAGATAACTTTTATTACAATATAAGCATGAGGGCGATGACAATGATATAAGAATTTAATTAAATGAAAGAAAAGGATAAATTTTTAAATATTTATAATTTAATTTATCCTGAATTCAATAATGTCCAAATTGTTAACATGATACTGCTTTGTGGAGTAAAATTTAAGAATAATATTGTATCAAAAATAATTTGGACCGAAAAGAAATTAATTTTTGTCATGAATAGTACTCTGGGTGAATAGTATCCGAGTGAATAGTATCCCATAAATAGTACTTCGTGAATAGTATCCCATGAATAGTACTCATAAATAGTACTTTATGAATAGTACCCAGAAATAGTACTTTATGAATAGTACCCTGTGAATAGTACTTTGTGAATAGTACCCCATGAATAATATTCCTGCAAGAAAAGATCAATAATTATCAAGAATGCTCAGAATAATATTTTCATGAAAAGATACTGGATGAAGCGCAAATATCAAGGATATTCTACTAATTTCACGGAGTATAGAAGTAATACTTTAACAAAATGAGTGTAGAATTAGGAATACAAAATAAAATAATATTACTCACATAGTACATAGTATGGAAGAAAATATTATTTCTTATGAATACAGAACAAAAATAATATCACTTATGAATACGAATGAAATAATACCCCTTACCTTAGAAGAAGACTGGATACTAGAATAGTGAAGTAGCAGAATACTCTTCTTCTTCATCTCTATAGTTTCTCTAGTTATAGCTTCTATCTATAATTGCTCTTGTGAGTCTTAGTGAATTGGTGAGAATGAAAGAAGAATAAGCTTCTATTTATAGGAAAACATAGTTTCGATAATTGCACGTTTTGGGGCTCGAATTATTACAGTATAGTACCTTCATCTTTTCCTCTATTTTTAATTTAGTCCTGTAAGTATTATCAATCTTGCACCACCTCCCCTAATAGTAATGCATGTGAACTAATAGTTCCATTCATGTAAGCAAATAGTTATACACATGTAAACTAATAGCAATTAATTGCTCATTTATCCAATTTAATTACCCGATTGGTCAATTTAACATCTAAAAATCAATTATTATCGAAAGAAATGTCGATTTCCACTAACACAAATAATCCCAACACAATGAAAATATTTTTTATCAACAATTTTATCTTTAATCAACACGAACTTATTCATTATTAATATTATAACTCACAATATTTAACAACCAGATTATTTATAGGAAAGAGGGGGCTTTCCGATAAGGATTTTCTCTTACTGGCACGCAATTAGGTGACCAAGCCCCTTTCCTCGATAGAACTTTCTAGACATCGTCAATATTGTAAATAATAATATGAATAACTTTGTCGTCTCAATTATTGATTTAATAATATAAAATATTATGCAAATGATACTATGTCAATAATTGAATCAATAATATGAGAGATATTATGCAACAATTACTGTAGTAATAATTGAGTATAACTGAGTGACTTCTTACGTAGGCATCACTAATCAATACCGTGTGCTACTATGCAACCACGCGTATTACTGTACTTTTACCACCGGGTAGTTCAACAGTTTAACGCTAAAACTTTCGCTATTATTTTTTAAAAAAGACATTTCTGTCGTTTTCTAACTCCGACAATACTTTCATTGTGGGGTTCGCCAATGATCGTGCCATCGTATGAATATTCTCTATTAAAATGAACATTCCCCGACCAATTGAATATTTTATAACAACTTACTTACTTTGCAAAATTTGTAAATATTACCCACAACTATAACATTATATCAAATCCACACCATAATATTCAAAAATATATTTCGAAAATTTTTTAATCTTTATTCATAAAAGTTGGGGTCTTACATGGTGACTAAACTGGATCAACCCCATGTGCAAGACAACCCTCTTCCTCAACACAAAGAAGAGGAGGTTAACATGATTAATTAGAGTAGTGGACAGACTTCCCACTACAGTGGTGGATTCTCCCAAATCGGCAAGAATAATGCTGACAAATGGGATTATGCACAGTTCCAGTTTATGATGGAACGAAAAATGAAGGCTCTACGCGAGCAAGTTAATCAATTGGCAGAACTGGTGGTCCATCAACACCAAGTCACACGTCAATTATTCAGCTAGGAGTATGCTAGCCTCCTTCCTCTTGTTACAAGTATTCCACTACATACTCAAGAAAGTGAAACACTGGAGGATAAAAATGCAAAAAGAGCAAATGCCAAAGCCCATCGGGATTTAGCCAACAAAAGGGAATTCACCTATTTAGGCCAACCGATGGAAGAGATATTGTAGATGCTGATCAATGAAGGAAGAATCACATCTCTGCTACCTCCAATCAGCCCGCGTTCAAGACGATTTGATTTTAATGGAGTATATCAATATCACTCCCACTCTCGCGGTCACATCACTGAAGAATGTTGGGCACTCCACCATCTTATTCAGAATTTGATTGACAGCGATGTCCTACAAATGGCAGACAATGACACTGTATTACTGGAGAGTGGGGACACATTTCCTACAAAGTGGAAGGAAGTCGTAACAGTTATATCTTCTGAGACAGATTCAGCTACCTCATCACATACAATTTAACCCATTCAACTCAAAGGTATTGAAAATCCGTTGAAAGTGGCTACGCCAGAGCCAATCATCTTGCCATTTAGACAATAATATCCTGTTGTCAGCCTATAAAAGTGTCATGGAATTATGGAGGGGCTGAAGGATCTACATCCAACACAACTGCTGTAGTGTCGAAGAAAAATCCACTGTATCTTCCCCAATGGGTGATGAAGCCAGCCATCAAATCCAAGGGTAAAGTTCCCATAGAGAAGATTGAAGAATTCTTCCGTACTATGGGACACAATGAAGCAAAGGTGGTTTTTAGCTTGAAAGAAGCTCCACAATAGGTTTCCATACTGGACTTGGTATTCTCCTCAGAGGATCACATGAAGGTCTTATTGAGAGTTTTAGAAGAAGCTCACTTGCCAAAATCAGTGGATGTTGAAAAATTCAATCACATGGTTGATCACATTTTTAACAGCAATGTGATATCATTCACTGATGGTGACATACCTCCCGAAGGGACGGGTCATTGCAAGCCGTTGCGCATAGCGGTTATGTCCTCTGGATACGTGGTAGCAGGAGTTCTGATAGATGGAGGGTCATCCTTGAATATCTGCCCTTATTCCACCTTGGAGAAGATGAATATCAATCGCAACAAGATCCGAAGTAGTCATATAATCATTAAAGCTTTTAATGGGTCCCGACGAAATGCTGTCTGAGAAATGAAACTACCTGTGGAGATTGGTTCTCACACAATCTGCGTATCCTTTCATGTGCTCAAAATAACTACATGATACAACTTACTCTTGGGAAGACCGTGAATTCATATGGCTGGAGCTATCCCGTCTACCATTCATCAGCAGCTCAAATAAATAATTAACAATAGCCTAGTCACTATTAATGCTGAGCCAGAATGTCCTGAATAAGGTGACATCCCACTCATCAGTTTCAATTCAGAAGTTGAGCCTGTCAGCTTCCATGCCCTGGAGGTGGGCAACACTCACTACCATCCCATTGGGGCGCCACCTCTAATACCCAAAATTTTTGCCGAGGTAATGTCGGCTAGTCAGGAAATGATTTCTTTAGGTTATCAACCTGGACAAGGGTTGCACAAAGATCATCAGGGCATTAAGAACCCAATTCAAGTTCCCAGTTAAATAGGGACTGCCGGGCTAGGCTATTCTTCTAGCTCCACTCACAGGAATCCTCACAAACACAAATAGGTTCCTTCATCTTTAGTCATACGATGATTGCCTCAACCTACATGAGCTGAATCTATACATACTTCAATAAAGGTTCCTGCCCATGTGATGGCTATGTTATTTCCTAAGCCAATACCAGTTAAAGGAAAGGAAGTCTTGATACCAGATCTAGAGGTAGAGGAAATGGATCAGAGGCGTAAGCAAGACATTGCAAGACACTTATCAAACATACATATCATAGTCTACACGGACAATACAAACATAGACACCCCAGATGATGATTGTCTAGATATCATGGTCATCATTCGGGAGAAGGAGGACATCAATATCCCCTTTATCACAGCCGTCCATTAGGACTTCACCCTTGGCAATTGGAGTAACAGTCCTTGCATTTGCCGATAAGGGTAAAAAGGGCAGAAACTCCCTCTGCCCTATAGATAACAATAACTGCTTACTTTTTATGTACAATATTAGCAGTTATTTTGACATTGCATGCTAACACTTTGTATGATTGAACAATTTCATATATTAAGTGAAAGCATTTTGTTTCAGGACTCTAAAGTTAGATGTGCCTATACTTGCTGATGAGGCGCCTATTCTCCACAAGGACTGTAACTTTGATGTAAAGTTGGACTCAGACTTTATGGAGATACAAGAGGACTATGAGATACCTCAGGAGATCAAAGAATGGGTCAAAGACAAACCCAAACCAAATCTTGACCAACCACCTCTTTTAACCTCAGAACCTCAGAAAACCCCAAACAAATCAAGATTGGTACGGACCTCACTCCAAACCAAAGGAATGACATGGTTACTCTATTGACCCAATTTCAGGATGTGTTTGCATGGTCTCATGAAGACATGGTCGGTTGATCCACTAATATTGTCATTCATCACCTCCCAATCAAAGAGAGATTCAAGCCAGTCAGGCAGAAGCTCAGGCGATTAAAACCTGAGTGGAGTTTAAAAGTTAAGGAAGAAATTGTGAAACAATTTCAAGCTGGCATCATCATGGTGTCAACATACCCTGAATGGCTATCAAACATAGTCCCCATGCCTAAACCCAAAGGAAAGGTGTGAGTTTGCGTGGATTACAGGGATCTGAATAAAGCTTGCCTCAAAGATAGTTGTCCCGTGCCATTCATCCACATACTTATTGACAATAAAGCTTAATACGACAGGCACTCCTTTGCTGATTGTTTTGCGGGGTACCATCAAATCATGGTTACTGAAGAGGATAGTGAGAAAACTGCATTCATCACTCCTTGGGGAACCTTTTGCTATAAACGGTTGTCATTCGGACTCATCAATGTCGGAGCTACCTACCAGCGAGCCTTGATGGCTCTTTTCCATAATTTAATGCACAAAGAGATAAAGATCTACGTGGATGACATCATCATCAAGTCCCGAAGGGAGGAGGACCACCTAGACCATCTCAGAAAGCTCTTCAACAGGTTGCATAAGTACAACTTGAAGTTGAATCCAACCAAGTTCGCCTTTGGCGTCAAATCAGGCAAGTTGATAGGATTCCTAGTCAGCCACAAAGGGATTGAGCTGGATCCCACAAAAATCTAGGCCATCATTGAAATGCCCCTTCCTCAGACAGAGAAGGAAATACAGGGATTTTTTGGAAGAATCAACTTTATTAGCCGATTCATTTCTCAACTCACAGCAACCTGTGAGGTTGTCTTCAAGTTGTTAAGGAAGAACTCCTCCATGAAATGGAATGATGAGTGTCAGAAAGTCTTCCTTACAATCAAAGAGCAGCTACTCAAAGCTCCTATTTTGGTCCCTCCCAGGGATGATGTTCCCCTGTTTATGTACCTGTCCATCAATGACAATGCCATGGGCTGCATACTGGGACAGAAAGACGATAGAGGCCAAGAGTGAGCTATCTATTATCTCAACAAAAGATTTAGTAACAGTGAACACAAGTACATTCTGATTGAGAAAATTTGTTATGCTTTAGCATGGGCTTCCATGAGGTTACAGCATTACCTCCATGCTCACACAACCCATCTCATATCCCACGTGGATCCTCTCAAGTACGCATTCAATAAACCCATGTTGAATTGTCAACTATCCAGATGGCAGTTGATCCTACAACAATTTGATACTATCTACATGACGCAAAAGTCTATTAAAGGTCAAGGAATCGCGGATCAACTGGCCGCCGCACCTTCAGGAGATTTTAAACCTTTGGAAACATACTTCCCCGATGAAGGGGTAATGACAGTTCAGCAACACCATAATGACAATACACACCAATCGTGGAAGATGTATTTTGATGGAGCTATAAACATAGAAGGTTCTGAGACTGGAGCAGTTCTAGTATCCGTTACGGGGGGAGCAAGATCCCGTCGCCGTCAAATTGTAGGTTGCCAACACCAACAACACAGCTGAGTATGAAGCCTGTATCATGGGGCTAAAACTTGCCCAATCAATGGGTATCAGACGGTTAATTATCGTTTGGGATTTCGAATTGGTAATCAAACAAACCACTGAAATCTATCACACCAAAGGGCTACATTTATTGCCTTACCATCGACAAGTTCTACAGATGGCTTCGGAGTTTGAAGAAATCTCCTTCCTCCACATTCCTCGAAATAGGAATGACTTTAAGGATGCGCTAGCAACCTTGGCCTCTTTGATCAACATACTTGACAAGGAAAACATGCCAACCATCACATTTGCCCGACAAAAGGCACCAACCTATGGAAACTACATTGGAGAAGTATCGGATGAGCTACCTCCCATCCAACACCCTTGGTATCAGCATATCAAAAAGTACCTGCAAGATGGATCTACACCTGCTAAGGCGAGTCATGCTGAAAGAAAGCGGATTCATCGAATGGTTATGAAATTCTACCTGAGCGGAGACGCACTGTACAAAAGAGATGCAGAACTAAGTCTCCTCAGATGTCTGGACAAGGACCAAGCTCAGAGGATCATGGATGAAATCCATGGTTGTGACAACTTGAAAAATCGGATTGTCCAGAAATTTAGTTTAAAGAATTAATTATTAATAAAATAAATTTTTATTAATAATATTATGTTCTATGTGTTTATTAATCGTTCTTGAACCTAGGATGGTTATAAAATGGGAGGATTCTGGCTACGAGCTAGACTGAACGAGTAAGAATTTTCAAGACAAAAATAAAATATTTCCGAAAACAAAAATATTTCTGAAGAAAAAGACAAAATAGACACTATTCACCCGACGAAATCTAAGGGTTAGGGTTTGAATAACCTAAGTCTTTTCGAGAGTTCGGTATGTCAAAATGACATTCCGTCAAAAGATCTGATGATAAAATATCGTGAAAAGTGAAGTAAGCCAATAAAAATTTTTCTCAAAAAATGTGCAAAAATCGGACAAAATAAAAACGACGAAAAGTACTGGTATGTACTTTTCATTCGTTTAACTACGTTAGGAAAAAACGTGAAGGAAAGCGCTTAACACCAAAAAGTATTTTTTAGTTTTTCGGAGTTCTGAAGAATGCGTAAAAGTTAATCTATAAAGAAAATATGAAATATTCAAAAATATTTAGATTTCGAGAATCGCAATTTTTTGAACTGTCAGATGAATTCTGCAAGACGAAAGCACGAAGCTTCCAAGAGAAGCTTCGTGAATAGTAAGGAGGTTTAGTAAGGAGGTGTAAATAGTAACCTTGGGGGTGAAATGACTATTTTGCCTCTAGCTTTGAAAATCTATAAAAGAGAAGTGTTAGTTGATTTCTTTGAAATTAACCAACACTTTGAGAGAAAGAGAAAGCTTAAGAGCTTGGAGAAGAAGAAGAAGGAAGAGAAAGAGAATGGATGCTCGGATCGGAGAAGATAGAGAAATAGAAAAGCTTATAAATCGCCAGCTTTGTCTAGAGGAAGAGAAATAAAGAAGAGAAGTATTAAAAACCTAACTTATAAGTTAATTCTTTTTAAGTTTTATATGTTAAAAACATAGCTTAATGAGAATAGAAGTAAAAGATGTTAAGAATGATTTTCATATGGTTGAAATCATGAGAAATGAAGAAATAAGAATTAGAAGTTTAGTTAATAAATTTCTTAAGAAGTAAAAGTTTCGTAATGAATTTGAACGATCTGAATGAATCATATGAATGATTCGGTGAAATAAGTAAGGAATGGTGTTTTATAACACCAAATTCCAAGAAAAAGTGAAATCATAATCAAAGTATGGATTAAAAATGAAGAACGAACGAAGAACGCGAAGAACACGCGAAGAACACGAAGAACGTTGTTGATGGACAAATTTAAAACCATCGTAGTATAACTTGTTATTGATGGACAAGTTTAAAACCATTGCGTATAAGTTAGTTGCTTATTGCTTGGTTAGGAACGATAGAAACGTTCATGAAGAACGAATTAAACTTAGCTATAACGAAGTTATGGCAAAAATTTAGTAAAAGACAAACGAGAAGTGGAAAGTATGTAAATGAATCCGAATGTGTAGGGTTTCATAAGAATGTAAGAGAACGTAGAAAACGTGAATAGTGGACTCAAGAACAAATGAGTTTCGAGTTCGAATGACCGAATTACGGACGAACGAACGAAGAACGTTAATAACATAAAATAAACGAAGGATAGAATTTAAGCCAATTAGATGGCATGTTAACGGATTTAGAATGAATTTCTATTCAAGGAAAGTTGAAGCACATAAGATAAGGAAGAGAATGGTTTTGGAACGACCTCGTTTCGAGTTATAATGAATAAGTTATGAGATCGTGAAGTAAGCGTCTCAAACATTTTTCATGACTTAGAAAAATTTTCAAAGTTTTAGGCCTGGCGCCGCAGCGCCAGTTAAGCCTTGGGTGGCGGCGCCACAATGCCAACCCGGGCAACCAATCACTGCTAAGTGGTGCTGCAGCACGAGAAGAAAGGAAGGAACCGGCGCTGCAGCGCCAGTGCAGGGTAAGGCCTAGTGATGAGCTTTTAATTGCTCAATTCCTGGGGGAAGTGTAAGGAAAGATAGTGAATGTGTAGTTTACGTGATGTAACACTTAAACAAGTGATTTAAACCTTTAGTAAAGGTTAAATGGAAAGATTAAATGGGATTAAAAGACAAAGAATGTAAGCGCAATGCAGTTGCGATGAACGAGCGGTCTTAGCATACAACGAACCGTATGGCTTCTACATTAAGAAAGAATAATGAACATGGGGTTCATGTGATGGGTAATGAATGAAAGTGATTAAAACCTTGGGTAAAGGTTGAATGAGAGATTAAGAGATGGAAAACATGAACGCAGAATACGTAAATGATTCTCGTGAATCGTATTCGTTTTGGACGAACGTTCTAAGTGTACATTGGTTGTATGACTTAGACGTTGACGAAGGTAGTAAGTAAGATATGAATTATCAAGAAAGCCGTAGTGATTGGTAACAAGATTAAGGGAAGTCCGAATGTGAGTCAGATAGAGAATGTTAGAATGATATGTAAGCATTAAACACTTTAGTCGATGTAAAGGTTGAGTGTACGCGAATATTAAACGGGCAGAACCTACACCCCGTGTATGGTTTGACCGTGAGGTAATGAAGAATGATGATTAAAACTGTGAATGGTAAAGAAATGGAATTAATTAGAATGATGTATAACGTTAAGAAGCCAAGTTAATAATTATAACTTGGATAATGTTATGAGACGAATGAACCGGACATTGTAAGATATGAATAAGGTAACGTAAAATACTTAACGCTATGAATGCGTAGAATTGGATGATCATTCTAAGTATACAAAAGACTGTATGACTTAGACGATAAAGAATGAATCCTGAGGTATGACATTTAGTTGCCAGAAAGCCATAAGGAATAAGAAATTGACTTAATGATCATTATAGTTTAATGGCTTAGATAAGTTAAGATAAGTTTAGGTTGTGGTACAAGCGTAATCTTTGATTGTTGACATAAGGGAGCTGGGCTAAACAATTCCTTCAGAGAGCGGAGGTATATACAAAACTGGCAATCGATCTAACTCATTGTGAAAGACAGTGTAGACGAGACGGGAAACTAGTTTGTTGGTTGTTTGTGGGAAACCACTCAGAGTACCATATGGACTACTAGTAGAGACGCGAGGTGTGCTGAGTCCTATAAGAGTTATAAAAATAAGATAAGAATGTAAATCATCAAAGATGATGATCGTATGAGTAAGACATGTCCATATGTCATGAAGCCATAAACCAGTAAAGAAAGTAGGTCTCGTAAACTTAGATTGCAAGAGCACGAACCCTAAGAAGTAAAGTTAAGTAAACCAATGTGTAAGTCATGTATATGACTAATTGGTGTATGTGTTATTTCCTTATGTGCTATATAGGAATTGGAATGAGCAGTTCATCGTAAATCGTAAGCTGTAGCTGTGTGTAAGGTAAGTTTCCTAACTTCATTCATATTTTAAATGAATGCTAGTTTCTTAAACTTTCTCAGATGTTGAACTTGAGAAGTTTTGTCAATGTACAAATGTGTGATATTTGTACAAGGTGGTAGAACTTATGAGGCCTTGTGCCACAATTTGAACACTTCGGTGTTTCAATGAAATGAACTGTTCTGTGATTGAACTGTTTAATATGAGAATGTTCTGTTTATACATGAACCGTTATTATTAAGTCTGTGCTAATGATTCTAGCCAAACAGGATGTGTATGAAAAAGGTAGAAGAATGAAAGTATTTCAAAGTGAATGTGACTAATGTTTTAAAATGATAGGAATCGAGATTTTTCCTATTATTCAAGTTGCTTCAAAACCTTTGTTCGGTTATTGAAGTTTTAAAAGAATGTTTAAATTCTTGAAGTTATTTATTCAACTGATATGACATGCTAAGCAATTGAATGCTCACACTTGCTTAAAATAAAAATATTTTCAGCGAATGATGTTAGAAGAACTTAAGGATCCCGTAAAGATCAAGCTGACTGGTATCCAGATGAAGTGTCATTCAGTATGTGAATGAGCGTGAAGATCAAGCCAAGACTTGTAATGTAGAATAGTTTAATTGAACTATAGTTTAATTTAATGAACTATTATGTATCCTTGGTGGCGGATATAAGTCACTCTTGTAAGATGTAAAGAATAATATAATTATCATTATTTGTAATGAATGAGGTTATAAGGTAGTAGAACCTGAGATTTGAGAATGTATATTGTTATATTTAACTATATAATGACGTATGTATGGAAGGAGATGTACTCGTGATGCACGAAATCCGGGTGTGAAGATAGACCGGAGTTCGGGACGTTACAATGGTGGAGTATATGGCCCACACATGAACGGCCCCTTACTTGTTAGGAAAATCCTAAGAATAGGGCATTATTGGCTCTCTCTCAAGGCTGACTGTGATGATCACATCAAGAGATGTTACCAATGCCAAATTCATGGGAATGCTATACACGCCCCTCCAAGGGAGCTCCACAATATGAGTTTGCCCTAGCCCTTCTCAATGTGGGGAATGGACGTGATCGGGCCCATTGAGCCTAAAGCCAGTAATGGGCATCGATTTATTTTCACCATTATCGACTACTTCACCAAGTGGGTAGAAGCAGCCTCCTTCCCTAGGGTTACAAAAGAAGTTATCATTACTTTCATCAGAAATAATGTCATTTGTTGATATAGACAACCAGAGATAATTGTATCAGACAATGCTAAGAACCTTAATAACAAAATGGTGGAGGAGTTATGCAGTAAATTCCACATCAAACATCTCAACTCCATCATTTACCGTCCAAAGATGAATGGTGCTGTTGAAGCGGCTAACAAAAATATCAAGAAGATCATGCAAAAGATGTCCGTCAATCACAAAGGATGGCCTGACTTATTTCCTCTGACTCTGTTAGCATACAGAACATCAATACACACTTCCACTGGGGCAACCCCCTACTCATTAACTTATGGGATGGAAGCAGTGCTCCCCATATAGGTGGAAATGAAATCCCTTAGAGTGTTGATAGATGCTCAGCTGGATGAAGACCAATGGTTACAAGATAGGTATCACCAACTGTCTCTAATAGATGAAAGGCGAGCCAGTGCTATCTTCCATGGTTGGTTATACCAACAAAGGATCGCCAAATCCTACAATAGAAAAGTTCAGCTACGGGAGTTTAAACAACATGACTTGGTTTTGAAAAAGATCATTGACAACCAAGATCAGTCCAAGGGAAAATTTACTCTACACTGGGAAGGCCCATTTGTTGTCAAGGAAGTATTGACAGGAGGCGCTCTCAGATTATAGGAAATGGATGGCGATGAATTTCCACAACTTATTAACTCGGACGCCGTGAAATGGTACTATGTCTGAAGTTACCATTAAGCAAACATCCTAGTTTTGGATCACCAGATCCCCAGTCAATTCATGTTTTCCAAACCCTTCACTACATACAAACTTCTTCACACCCATTTGCCCCATTAGGGACAATCACACTTTCCGACCAACAGCCTGGTTTCGGATCACCAGATCCTTCACTCCCCGCAGGTTTTCAAAACCTTTTACACCTTCAGTTTATCCCATCAGGGATTAAACATTACATCCTTAGGTTATCCCACAAGGGATTAAACCTTTCACACTTTCAGTTTGTCATGTACATGAGATTAAACTTTTTGGCTGCAATCAGCCCTGTACATGGGGTGAACTACGCCGACCTGATCTCCCCAATACACAGGAGTACGTAGGCAGCCATTTTATATGGTCCGGTCGCATTGAAAAAAAAAACAAAAACAAAAAAAAATAAAAACAAACACATCTCTACACTCCTTTGCCATATACAGCGTTGAACCTCTACACCAGGTTCGAACTACACAGACCTGATCTCCTCTTTAATAAGTGTACGTAGGCAGCCATTTATGGTTTGGTCTTACCCCCTACCAAAACACAAAAACTTTTCAACGGTACTGGGATCATTCTTCAATCCACCACACTTCATCGGCTTCAGACCAAAGGGATGGAACTACCTGACCTCCCCACATAAATGGAAGAATCGGCGACCATCTAAGCTGCGGTTGAATCCTCAAAGAGAAACACCAATCCATAAGAGATGGAACTAACTGGGCTCCCCATACAAAGGAGTATCGGCGACCATCTATGGTGTGGTCAACCTCAGAGAGGAAAGCCATACTCCTCTCCACATCTCCATACACCAATCCCAAGACACCAAAGATGGTAGGGAATACACACAGATAAACGATCCATTCTAAAAAATCATGAGACATCTCAATGTCCATCCATCAAGGAGGACTTCAGAATACATTAAGATCACAAGCCTTGGAGAAACATGTAAATATCAAGCAAGCAATAAGGCATAACTAAAAGGAAAGTGAATCAAAATATATTTCCCTGCCATATATAATCCTGTTTGATATATACAATGTGTACTATACATGACAAAATGGCTAAGCTAGTTTGTGCAAGAAATTACAAGCCCATCTACAAGTTAGTGTATATGCAGGCTATCAAGTCCAACAGATCCACAGCCAACTCCATGGTGACACTATGCTCATCAATATACGTGCTCATCTCTGCAATGATGCCAGCAGTAAGGGACCTCACTACAGTGCTATCTGTAACAGCGATATCTCGGGCAGATATAGCGCTATCCCACTCAACAATCACTACATCTCTAGATGATCTGGCATCATCCCGCTCAGCAACAACGATATCTCTATGAGCTAATGCCTCATCTCTCTCTAACAGAGCGACATCTCTCCCAGCCAAAGCTGTCAACATCAAGGCCCTAGCCTGATCTCTCTCATAGGTCATCAGATAAAGACTCTGCTCTAAATACTCTGCTGAATGCTGGATCACAGTAGCAGTCATACTAGGAGAATCTACAAGAGCTGTTGGCAACCCGGCGAATAGCTCCTCCTCGGTGCGAGAATCAATGTCCTCCATGGGCTCTCCACCATCAGAATCAATCCCTGGCACTGTGGATACAACCGCAGTCGATGTGATATCTGCCGCCATCCATGCAGAATACTATGTAGAATGGCCCGGATGGCTAACAGTAAACTCAGTACTCTCATGCTGATCCCAACAAGCATACACCTTGGATTTATCCTCTGCTGACAAATGCCAAGGAGACAAACGCTGACCTAATGCCCCCTCGAAAGGATGAACATCCTGAAATTGGTCAAACTGTGACATCACAACTAGTGGGTGATATGTGGTCATGCCCCTCAAACCAGCCAGAGGAAGATAATACATGCCCGGTGCATGAGTAATGAAGCTGTAGGGAGAGCTGAGCCCTATATACGACAAAATGTCAAATGGATCCTCGATCCCTGCCAAGAACACTAACCATGATGTAGCATATGTACACTCCACTGGTTGAAAGGAGTAAGACATGGCTATCTCATGGGAAAAATAGTACCCATGTCGTCGAAAGGTGCCAATCGGTCTCAGGTGTGACATGAACCACACATATAGCAAGACTGCGCTGCCTGTAAATACCCCTACAAAATGGGTGTGGCAATATGTGGCCGACCTCAGTGTCTCTACCATAATTGTGACGCCCTCAAAATTAGGTTTACATCACCCATCTTGGGTAGTCAGATACATGGTACAGAATATAAATACAACTTGCTAATATAACTTCCGTGTACAATACAACAAAACATAACTGTGAGTTTGAATATAATTATTGTCTACTAGAGACTATACAAACTCAAAAGGAGTCCTCATTACAATTATTGTCACACTATTTAATAGAATAGTGAGGACTACTAATACTATCATCTGGTCCATCACTCCATTCCCGACTCGTCCCAGCTATATTATCATTTCCTGAAGAGAACAGTGAAAGAAAGGGTGAGCTCAACTAGCCCAGTAAAAAATATTATGAATAAGATAATGCAGAATAAATTATCATTAGCCTTCAACAGTGTTAAACTGATAAAATATATCGAACATCAAGTTTAACTGCAGCGGAACAAGCAATCCATTAAAAGAGTCAAGTAGAGAATAAAATCTACTATCTTCTATGATTTAAAAGGTTTTTTTAACACTGTTATCGCTGAGACTCAGTTTAATAAAATAATCCACATCATCGAATCACCCCTGCACTACGGCCAAGGATATTCGTGTATTCATTAATGGTCATGATCATGCCAACAACTGTCCATCAATGCACTATGGGCCAATGAGGACTTTTACCACATCATTTGTGATATTACGGTCATGATTATACCGAATAATCCCTGGTCATAATCATACCAAGTCCATCTATGCACTACATGCAATTATCAAGGATATTCCACAAATTTTATGGAGTATAGAAGTCAAAACTTAACCAACTGAGTATAATAAAAAATGGAATAACAAAAGAAATCATCATGCATGCAATAGACCGCACAGACATGTTATTCCAACAGAATAATAAATAATGGAACCAGGCCTGGCGTAAATGCACAGACAGGATATTCCGACAGAATAATAAATAATGGAACCAGGTCCGATGTAAAACACACAGACAGGATATTCCGACAGAATAATAAATAATAGAACCAGGTCCGGTGTAAAACACATAGACAGGATGTTCCAACAGAATAATAATAAAAACAGAACCAGGTCCGATGTAAAACACACAGACATGATGTCCCAACAGAATAACAGAAGAATGTCACCAAGTATAGGGTAGACCGCGTATATAGGTTATTCCAACAGAATAATAAGAAATGGAATAACAACAGTTCTCTTCATGAATAAGAAAGAATAACACCCCTTACTGTTTTAAAGAAGAACTGAAATAAGGAAGTAGTTAAGTAGCAGAATACTTTTCTTCTCTCTCTATAGTTTCTCTCTCTAGAGTTCAGTGAATTCGTAAAAAATAATGAATGAATGAGCAACTATTTATAGAAAAATGGAATGCATAGTAACTAATCAATGAACGGTCCAGATTGATTACTTTAAGCTGACGGTCCATATTTAAAGAAAAATCTTTTAAATAAAATATAATTTATTTTATTTATAGAATAATTTTAATAAAGTATTCTGTTTTATATAAAAAGATATTTCTATTTTATTACGTTAATAATACGAATAAAACAAAACTTTATTATCGCTAAATAATTCATATTATTAACTGAAAATAATTGAATCAAACTGAGTGACTTCTCACATAAGCATTATTAATTAATACCGTGTGCTACTATTCAACCACACGTATTACTGTACTTTTACTACCGAGTAGTTCAACATTATCAATGGTAAAACTTCCGCCGTTATTTTTAATAAAATATTTTTGTCGTTTTCTCAATCCGACAATAATTCGATTGTGGGGTCCACCAATGATTGTGCCGTTGTACGAATATTTCCTGTTAAAGCGAATATTCCCCGACCAATCGAATATTATATAACAACTTGCGTACTTTGCAAAATTTATAAATATTACCCACAACTGTAACATTATATCAAATTAACACCATAATATTCAAAAATGATATTTATAGAAAATTCATCTTTATTTATAAAAGTTGGAGTCTTACAACCTCCCCTTCTTATGAAATTTTGCCCTCGAAATTAGGGTACGTACCTGGTATGTCGAAGAGGTAAGGATACCTTGATTTCATTTCAGATTCTAACTCCCAAGTCATTTCCTCAACATCGTGGTTTCTCCACAAAACTTTGACTTGAGGTATAACCTTGGAGCGTAGAATATGTTCCTTCTTATCCAAGATTTGAACAGAAACTTCTTCATACATCAAATCTTCTGCTATTTCGTCCGGTTCTAACTCAATAATGTGGTTCAGGTCTTCCACATATTTACGTAACATGGATATGTGAAAAACGTTATGAACACGAGACATACTTGGCGGTAAAGCGAGTCTGTAAGCCACAGTTCCTACTCGATCGAGGATTAAAAATGAACCGATGAATCGAGGATTGAGCTTTCCTCTCTTTCCAAATCTCGTAACTCCTTTCCATGGAGCAACACGTAAGAACAATTGATCTCCTATATCAAATTTCACGTCCTTTCGATGAAGATCAGCATAACTCTTTTGTCGATCTTGTGAGGTTTTTATACGTTGTCGGATCGTTTGAATCTTTTCTGTAGTCATACGTACCAACTGCGACACCCCCAAATCCGGGTACTTCGATTCCACGGAATTTGGTGTTCACTGTAAAAATATCATCTATCTATCTACCCATAATAAATGCAAACCATGCAATAGATAGAAATAAGATCTTCCCCTTAAGGGTTACAACATCTGAATCATAAAATAAAATCCTAGGTTAAACTAACCTTAAACATCTGTGCGGAATCATAAACAAATAAGTCTTAACAATAACATTAACTTAAGTCTTAAACATAAATACATCATCTAATAAAAAAAAATAACAAGTCTTCATCACTTGTTAACCTTTCCCTTGCCTTTACTAGTGGAAGGTTCGTCAGCTCTTTCGTTCTTAACTGCAATGTTATTATTAAGCAAGAATGAGCACTATTTCCCACAAGTATAATAATGAAACAACAATATAATAACATGCGAATAATCAAAGACATCTGACTAAAAGCTCAACTTTTGAATCAAGAATAAATAGCAAGAATCAAAAGAATTCTGAGGGTCAAAAGACCTTGAACTATGTCCTAGGTTATCAAGGGTTATACTTGAACCTTTAACAGTCATAAGACTATGGATCTTTATTCTCGTACTTAGGGGGATCAGCCCTTAGTACCATACTGTGCACAATATCTTAACGCTAAAGCATAAATAATCTCCTATACAGGGTTGTTCATCTCAGTTTGACATTCGAGTCCGCACCAAAGGAAGTTTGGTTTGGATAATTCATCAAGGGTTCTGAAATTTAGAACGCTCATCAACTATGGACTAGTTGAATCATTAAGGTTTCACTAGTCTAATAAGGTTCAACAATAATGATATTCAATTTGAATAATAATCTCAAGAAGTATACAATAGAACAATTATTGTATAACTAAATCATACTTTGAAAAGATAATCAATCTTTAATATAACATTTGAACTTGAATAATAGTAACGATAACTTATTCAAGGTAAATAATAAACTTGAACAATAATGACAAGTAGGGTTAGGGAACTTGCTCAAATTTAAGAGTTTAAGTTTAGGAAACTTGCCTCATGCGTAGATTACACTTTAACTAAGCACGTTCTTTGAATTAAATCCAACATACCATTCACATAGACAATACCAGTTAATTATAACTTAACTAATCATCATAAACTCATTCTCTTTGTCTACTTTAATTATTGATTATACTTAGTCAAATTATCACATTTACTGTCACATAATATCACTTCATGAATAATAATCTAATTATGTGTTTAATAATTTAATCCACATGTAATTATGTTATTTACATGTTAAACATCTATTTTATCATCACATTATTCTTCTAACATGTTTACATGTTCATCACATCCATCCACTAACACTTGTTAGACTTTAATATTTTAAAAAAAATCTCATTTCTGAATTTTCTGGAGAGTGGCGCTGCGGCGCCACTGATACACGTGGTCTTCGCGCTGCGGCGCGGTGGCGCTGCAGCCGGAAACTTGGTGCTGTGGCGAGGGAAATACACAGGTATCCGGCGCTGCGGCGCGGCGTACCAGACATAGAAATGGCAGTTTCGCGAAAAATCGCAGAACATGCCAATTTCTCCCAATTTCTTATTTTCTACTCGAAATTAGACATACCCATATGTTATAATTTATACCTAAACATAAACCAACCTTTGTAAAGTGATTTTAACCATTTAAACACTTAATAACAGACTTAAATCATGAGAATTTTACTGACTTTGATGTTCTTGAGGATTTTGAACAAAACCATATAATTTAACACTACAGATTCGTTATAGCACCGAATCCGTTTGTTTAAGGCTTGGTCTCTTCGTATTAACTTGATCAATAATATAAGGGTGTAAATTTTATGAAAACATTTATGTTTGACATACTAAAATCACGTATAAGGCCTTAAGGCCAAACCCAAACCTTGTAATTTATTTTGGAATAGCAAGTCATCAGATTACGAAACTTAGGATATGGAATCAGGCAATATATATATAAAACATGTTATGCTACTCGTATTATTACATATATCCATATAGCAACATTATTTCTCAATTACAGAGACATAACAGAGGTTTTGAAAGCCATATTTCTATGAAAACTAAAATACGTAAATTATAAATTTGAAAAGGAGGAGATTACCCTGATTGTAGAATATAAGGATAACAACTTCCTCCCTATCTCAATCACAGTGTTTCTCCCACACTTTACTCTAATTTCCTCAACTATCTCTTTGTATCTTTATCTGCTTAATATTAGACTTAGAAGAAAATAATAAAAGAAAAGAAAGCGTCGTATATAACAATCAGATAACTGAGCGCATCATGGTCAGTTGCCTATCATGGGTTAACTGACCATAACTTCTTCTAAGGTCGTGTTTGTTTAGTAACTAAGTTCAAAACTCTTTATTTTAATAAAATCTTTTATTATATAGTTTAATTGATGTCACACTCTTTATAAAATAAATTCAATATTTTATTTAATTTACTTTAAATAAAATATAATAATTTCTCATAATTTCACATAGTCACATAACTAAATATCTCATTAATAAATAATGATAATTTATTAAATCTCTAATTAATAATTACATTAATTAAATAACATCATGCTTAATTAAATATTTTATTTAATTCAATAAGCTCACATAATCACATACTTGAATAATAAAATTTCTCTACATTAATTTAATAAATGTAACACATATAATTAAATTAATCTACCACAATTATATCAATTAATTATTTAATCCAATAATTAAATCATCAAAAAAAATTTATTTAATTCAATAAATATTTAAAATTAATTTACAAAATTTTCGTTCGTCACACCTTTCCCCCCTTAAAAAGATTTTATCCCCAGAATCACGACTCAACAAATTCGACCCGTTACATTTTCCCCCCCTTACAAAGATTCTGTCCCCAGAATCGCATACACATAATTAAGTAAATAAATGAGGGTAATTCTTTATCATATTCTCTTCGAGTTCCCACGTAGCTTCTTCAGCGTTATGGTTCCTCCAAATTACCTTAACAGAAGGTATAGCTTTATTTCTGAGAATTTATTCTTTTCGGTCGACAATTTGGACAGGAATTTCTTCATAAGATAAGTCTTTCTCAAAATGTAGGGATTCATATTCAATTACATGTTTGTAATTGGCTTTGTAGGGTCATAACACAGAAACATGGAAGACGTTGTGGACATTCTCGAGTGCTGGAGGTAAGGCTACTTCATACGCGACTTCTCCGATTCTTCTCAGTACTTCAAAGGGTCCAATGAATCTTGGGCTCAATTTCCCTTTCTTTCCGAATCTGATCTTTCCCCTCCAGGGAGAGACCTTCAAGAAAACATAACTACCTGATTCAAACTCGATATTTTTAAGATGTGGATCAGCGTATTTCTTCTGTTGATCTTGAGCCGCTACCAGTCGTGCTCGGATCACTTTGACTATTTCTGCCGTCTGCTGTACCAATTCTGGCCCTAGCAATTGTCTTTCTCCAACTTCATCCCAATAAAGCGAAGTTTTGCACTTTCTGTCGTATAACGCTTCGTAAAGCGGCATGCCAATATTAGCATGGTAACTGTTGTTGTAGCCAAACTCTACTAACGGTAGATGATCATCCCAATTTCCTTTAAAGTCCATCACACATGCTCTTAGCATATCCTCTAATGTTTGAATCGTTCTCTCGCTCTGTCCGTCTGTTTGAGGGTGATAAGCTGTACTCATTCGCAATTGCGTACCCATGCATTCCTGAAGACGTTTCCAAAAATTTGATGTGAAGCGCGGATCTCTATCAGAAATAATTGACACCGGAACTCCGTGCCTTGAAACAATCTCTTTCACATATAACCTTGCCAACTGATCTAAGTTGAATCTGATTTTGATCGGAAGAAAGTGTGCGGATTTCGTCAGTCAGTCAACGATAACCCATAATGCGTCGTAGCCTTTCTGAGTCGTCGGAAGGCCAACCACGAAGTCCATTGTAATATGTTCCCATTTCCATTCAGAGATTTCCAACGGTTGAAGCAATCCACTTGGTCTCTGATGTTCTGCTTTAACTTTCTGAAATGTCAGGCACTTGGCAACACATTCTGCAACATCACGTTTCAAATTTGGCCACCAGAAATGTTGTCAAAGATCTTGGTACATTTTGGTACTACCAGGGTGAATCGAATATCGTGAACTATGAGCTTCGCTTAAAATTTCCTCCTTAATCTCTTGTACTGGCGGTACCCAAATTCTACCCTCAAATCTCAGTATTCCTTCCTTATCCATCTTAAATCTCGGTTCGGTTCCTTCAGATATCTTCTTTGTCACCTTTTTGCATTCATCATCCTGAAGATGAGCCTCCTTCACTTTATCTAGTAGAGTTGTACCAGATTGCATCTGAAATAGCTTCTCATCAATCTCCAATGGATACTTCACTTTCAATTCCAGTTTCTCTATTTCCACAATTAGCTCCTCCTGAGCAGTTAACATCATCAATTTCTCACGACCCTTTCTACCTAAGGCGTCGGTAACTACATTCGCCTTACCCGGATGGTATAAAATCTCACAGTTGTAATCCTTGATTAATTCCAACCATCTTCTTTGATGCTTATTTAAGTCCTTCTGTGCGAAAATATATTTCAGACTCTTGTGGTCTGTATATATTTCACACTTCTCCCCGTAAAGATAGTGTCTCCAAATGTTTAAAGCAAAAACAACTGCAACTGTAACGACCCCAAAAAAACCATACAATTTAAATCTCAACTTTGGTCGTTAACCACACATTAAATCTCAAATTTTACATCATTATTTGATATTAAAAACACTAAAAATTACGAAATATTTAAAACGTTTATACATTTCCTTCTTTCATGCCCTGAATTGTAACCTTTACATTACATCTCTTTGATTCAATCTTATATCATGAATCGTTACAACAAAATGACTATACAAAGTCTTACATCATAACTAAATATCCATATACATTGGATAGCTCAACTTACAATTCAACAACATGTTACGTTCAAAATATGAAATACATTTCTCATAAAACATAAGTAATCTTCGTGAATATAGATCTCTATAACTCACTTAGCACATATCTTTACCTTAAAATCTTGACCTGCAAAAGTGGTTATTTGCAAGAGTAAGCTCGACAGCCCAACAAAGTCTAACAGTTTTCATGCATCACATAACACATAATAACATGCTCGATATACATCTCATTAAGGTAACATGGCATACATGCTTTTAATTCATATAGCAAATATAAAGATTGAGTTCCTTACTCAATCATCATTACTTAGCCAAAACAATACAGTCATATATTGACTTAAACATTTTATGATTTCAACATGTATAACATATCATACAATTTAAAACAGTTCATCAAGTCCACGTAACAAATAGGAACCGAAAGACTTGCCTTGATCGTTGTTTACCAATAACAGTTTAACAGCTTACAGTTATCTGCACTTCACGTGCCCTACACAATTATATAATCATACACATCAACTATTAGTCACATAACAACACATAGTAATTATAATGTAAACTCTACTCCACATCTCATAATCTTTCCTATTAATTAACACACAATGTTCAATTAGATTGTGTTAACTTTTCGACTTATGTAATATTCGAAATTCATTAAAGTGTTCAAATTTTGCTAGGAATCATTATTGGTTTTATATTAAACCCATTTCATACTTTATAATATCCATTTCATTTGACTAAAAATACTTTTTACGTTCATTAACAATTATCACGGCGTTTCGACGTTTATTCGTCACACGCCCGATTTGCATCTTTTGTGTATGCTTACTATGCTTCTATAACTTAACTAATACATCATTATATTAATGTTAAGCATCATTATATTTACTAACATTCATGTTTTATAACTTAGAACAACATCTTTTATCGTCAAGAGCACTACACTAGCATACGTGCATGTCTGACGCCCTCCGATTGCCTTCGAAAACACAACAGTCCTAAAGATGACCATTTTGACCCATCATAACGATTTCAAATTGAAAACCTTAAAGAATAAAAGTTGTAGGCCTATTCGTCCTCGTTCCGAATCATCTTGAATCGCATCAATCAGAGTTCGTATGAAAACGTTATACTCAGTTTAGTAAACTACGTCCGGCCAGATTTTTTTTTCAAAATTTTGGCTTGATAGAGGACCCCCCGCCGGGGCGGGGGTTTTTGCACTAGGGGGCCCCACCGGGGCGGGGGACACTGCTGCGATTATGCGATTTTAGCTCTAGAATACTACGAAAAGCCAAATTAGGCCTCCAAACTCCTTTCTAACAACTATACCAAACTACCCAATGAGTAAATAGGTTTACATAAACATAATCTAATGTTTCTAACACGTTTCTAACCATATAAACAACGTAAACATCAAAGATTACAAACTTTAATTTCACTATTTCTCTTCTTTCTTCTTCTTTTGACATTCATAGCGAAATTCTTCACTGTGAATTTGTTTTACATCCGTTTTGACTCATTCAACTTGGGTTGTTTTCGTTTTTCAACATACTAACAACATCTATTATCAAATTGCAGATTATAGCAATTATTGATCATGAAATTTCGTACTTTCTAAGTCGTAACATATAAATATAAACAATGTTTTATAATTTCTTCCAACAATTCCAATTCTCACGAATTTGACAAACAAGTATCAATCATATATGATGGTTAACAGATTATACACACTCAATAATCTTTATAAACCAATTCTTTACTCAAATCATGCACCATAACCAATTAAAGAGAAAAAAAAACTTTGATAAAATATAACTAAAAGCTAGGGCTATAATATTACCTTTTAATTTCTCCTTAAGCTTAATTAGATGATGAGAATGACTTGATTATCCTTCCTCTCCCTTCTTTGATTCTCATAATAACCTCTTTTTCAATTTCTCAGAGAATATGTCTCTCTCAAACTTCTTTGTAACTCTCTCTTCTTCTTAGGCTTAGGCCAAACCCTTTTTCACGTAAACTAAAACTGACGCTAACATAAAAATAAAACTGACGTATAATATAATAAGGCTACTAAATACTTATCAGTTTTTTTTTATTATTATTATTTTAAACATAAAAGCAATAAGGCCTTGTTTGGTAAAACCTATTAAAATAATGACTTAATCATTCCTTAAGCCTTATTTGGCAAAACAAGATTAAAATAAGAATTTCAAAAGCTCTATGGATTTGTTTGGTAAAACCAAATTAAAACTCTTTTAATTTATTTTCATAAGTCACATATAATATAGTTTATTGTCCCACATTGTTTACTTGGATTTCCATATCCAATCTTAATTAAATAAACTAATTACCACATACTAAATAAATTTCCCACTTGACCAAATATCACAAAATTATAATCTCATTATAATTTTATTTAATAATTAATATATCACTTTAATTATTAAATTACGACATCAATATAGCAACTCATAAATTTTTTTTAACAACTCTCTAACTGTTAAATTAAATTAGAGTATTATCTAATAAATTTAATTCACAAGTATATACTAACAACAATCACATAAATAAAATATTTATTTAATTTCATAAATATTTTAAATTACAAATAAAATTTTGGATTGTTAATAAAATTCTGGATTGTTACATCATTCCCTCCTTACAAGGATTCTGTCCCCAGAATCACAACTCAAATAATCAAATCGTCACATTCTTCACTCTTTTATCTTAATTAAGTTAATTTCTATAACTCATGGATTATTTACTTACTAATAAATAATCCAATAAATATCTACTAAACAACAAACACGTCAATTAAAAATATTTATTTAATTCAATAAATATTTAAAATTATAAATAAAATTTTGGATTGTTACATTCTTCCCACCTTATAAGGATTCTGTCCTCGGAATCACTGAAACCCTACCCTCCTCAGGTTTTCACCAAATCTCTTCGTTGAATAACTTCAACACATTACCTTAATATAGGTTTTATATTTCCTACTCCCACCATTCTTCAAAATAAATTCTTGTAAGTTTTATTTCATAACCTTTACTCAGACTCAATTATATTTGAGTATTACATATTCTTTAACCCGTTCATTTTCTTTTTTTTTTTTAAGGATCGTTATCATGAACTCTCGGGATATTACATTCACCCATTCTTCTAAGAATTTCGTCCTCGAAATTTTATCAATGAATATTCAATCTATCAAAATAGATTTTACGTCACTACTTCATTCATTCATTGGTTTCTATAACTACTTCATTTCCAAAATTATCATTCTACAACTATTAACTTTTATATTAAAAGTTTCACATTATTCTTTGATAACTCATATCGTTCTCACTTCAAAATCTCTTTTCTCACTTATTCAACATATTCATCATTTAGTGTCGCATTCTACGACTCACTTCTTTCTAAGGAATATCATCCTTACCACATTCACCTTTTAGAAGATCAAGAATCTTCCACAATTGCTCAATAATTAGGAAGCGATATGAATAACATGAATTTAAAAGATTCCAAATCATGCTGATGGTCATAAGACCACGAACTATGTCCACAGTTGCAAGTAATCTTTCAACTTCAACTTTAACAGTCATAAGACTATAAGGACCTCCGTACTTAGGGTGTTAAGCCCTTCGTACGATGTATTGTGCACAAACATTTAAACGCTATGCGTATGTCCATAGTTATAAGTAATCTTTCAACTTAAACTTTAACAGTCATAAGACTATAGGGACTCCTCGTACTTAGGGTGATCAGCCCTTCGTACAATGTATTGTGCACAAACATCTCAACGCCTCCACGTAATCCCCTATAAAAGGGTTGTTCATCTCAGCTTTTCAACATCTGAATCTGCACCAAAACAATTTGGTTTGGCATAACTTCTCAAGAAACGCATGCATTTCATGAACATCTTTCAATATTTGTCTAGCTGAATCAAATAGCATAGACCTCTACAACAATTCGAACATCAATCGAAATATACATATACATACATACATATGTATTCTCATATCTTAAAGAAATCTCAAAAATCTTTTTATAACGTCATGATACCGCACTGTATTTACAGTCCATTGAGAATTCCGTCATTTGTTGATTTTATCATACTACATCATACCATAGTGGGCTGACGATCCTTAGATCACATCCAACACTAGGTAATACTACATTGATGACTCCATCGTTTTTTTTTCATCTTTGCACCAGGTTACATGATGCATTAATGATATAAAATATATTTTGATATATTGCAAATCATTTTTGTCTAGCCGAAGCAATTAGCATAGACATACGAATAACAGTATTGTTGTTAAAACTCATTGGTTCCATCATTTGATCCAATATTTTTCAAGAAAATAGAAGTGTAAACATCAGCACGAAGTCAATAAATTTCGAAAGTCTAGCATTGCTAGTAGATTTAGAATATCTATGCTTCCAACATCAACTCCACTTTCTATAATGATCCATTGCTTAATAGGTCTATCTATTCCTATCATCCTCAATACTCCATTCACACTTAATTACACCCAGTTCGTCAAACTTACCACACATTATGAGTTCAGGAACTTGCCACAATCATATGAGTTTAAGAACTTATCCTAGTCAGACCATAGGCGTCCATTCGCTGAGGGGTTAAAAAACATACCATATAATTATGAGTCACGAACCTACCATAAGTATGAGTTTTAAGAACTCACACTTAACCTTATAATATTCTCTAACTATACTCTACCTATCTGTTATACACATGAGAAAAGAATCACCTTCTCAACAGGCATATAGCAAATAGCGCGACACAAACATTCCAATGATTATCAATGTGATAAACTGAGTGCAAGCATAAAACCCTCGCCCATACAAAGGTTTGTACAACTCAGCCATCACATGAGTCCTCAATTGAAATCCCACCTAACTCTATTTTGCTTATAACTTGCTCTTTGCTCGATACGAATTCCTCGTATCACATCATCTATAACTCCTCATGAGTTATCTCGTACTATTTCATAGTACTCCATCTTCATAGCATTAAGCTATAATTATTCAAACATTATAGACCATCTTTCTTTTATAACTTAAACAGATCTAGACCACGTCGTGATCTTATTCTATAACCATCTCCCTTAAAATTCTTTTCTTAACTCGTGATCGTTTTGTTTTACGATCCTCTTTCTTTCTCTTTTTCATCATTTACTACATTACTCGTTATCTTGGCATTTGGAGTTAGGAAACTCCCATTTCTTATCTTTATATCTCTTAGATTCTTCTTTTAATCTTCTTGTTTATATAACAATTCTTCCTTTAAGAATTTTCAACTTTATTTACATCGCTCAAAATTTCATTCAAGTTCTACACTCTCATCATACGTGTCCATTTCTATACTTGGTACACATCGAGTCTTTAACAGTTTCAATATGGTACGCTGAGTGGTTTCCCACAAACAACCAACAAACTAGGTTCCGAGTTACTAGTTCGTATATACCTCCGCTCTATGAAGGAATCGTTTAGCCCAGATACCATACATCAACTACTAAAGAGTACAATTGCACCATACTTAAATATAACTCTTTATTCTAAACTTCTTTATCATTCTCTTTTTATAGACATTGTCTATTTACTATCACTTTACATCCTGGAGTTAGGTAACCCCACATTCACATTCCTTATAACTCTGCGAGATTCTTCTTTGAATCATTTCATGCATGTTTTAACCCCTTATTTATAAATTCTTAAATTACTTCTTATTGTTCAAACTCTATTTGAGCTTATTCTTTCATTATATTCACCTCTCTTCTCTAAGGTTATAGCCTACGGTACTCCTACCTAAGGTTTATAACCTACAGCTTTGATACCAACTGTAACGACCCCAAAAAAACCATACAATTTAAATCTCAACTTTGGTCGTTAACCACACATTAAATCTCAAATTTTACATCATTATTTGATATTAAAAACACTAAAAATTGGGGAATATTTAAAACGTTTATACATTTCCTTCTTTCATGCCCTGAATCGTAACCTTTACATTACATCTCTTTAATTCAATCTTATATCATGAATCGTTACAACAAAATGACTATACAAAGTCTTACATCATAACTAAATATCCATATACATTGGATAGCTCAACTTATAATTCAACAATATGTTACGTTCAAAATATGAAATACATTTCTCATAAAACATAAGTAATCTTCGTGAATATAGATCTCTATAACTCACTTAGCACATATCTTTACCTTAAAATCTTGACCTGCAAAAGTGGTTATTTGCAAGAGTGAGCTCGACAACCCAGCAAAGTCTAACAGTTTTCATGCATCACATAACACATAATAACATGCTCGATATACATCTCATTAAGGTAACATGGCATACATGCTTTTAATTCATATAGCAAATATAAAGATTGAGTTCCTTACTCAATCATCATTACTTAGCCAAAACAATACAGTCATATATTGACTTAAACATTTTATGATTTCAACATGTATAACATATCATACAATTTAAAACAGTTCATCAAGTCCACGTAACAAATAGGAACCGAAAGACTTGCCTTGATCGTTGTTTACCAATAACAGTTTAACAGCTTACAGTTATCTGCACTTCACGTGCCCTACACAATTATATAATCATACACATCAACTATTAGTCACATAACAACACATAGTAATTATAATGTAAACTCTACTCCACATCTCATAATCTTTCCTATTAATTAACACACAATGTTCAATTAGATTGTGTTAACTTTTCGACTTATGTAATATTCGAAATTCATTAAAGTGTTCAAATTTTGCTAGGAATCATTATTGGTTTTATATTAAACCCATTTCATACTTTATAATATCCATTTCATTTGACTAAAAATACTTTTTACGTTCATTAACAATTATCACGGCGTTTCGACGTTTATTCGTCACACGCCCGATTTGCATCTTTTGTGTATGCTTACTATGCTTCTATAACTTAACTAATACATCATTATATTAATGTTAAGCATCATTATATTTACTAACATTCATGTTTTATAACTTAGAACAACATCTTTTATCGTCAAGAGCACTACACTAGCATACGTGCATGTCTGACGCCCTCCGATTGCCTTCGAAAACACAACAGTCCTAAAGATGACCATTTTGACCCATCATAACGATTTCAAATTGAAAACCTTAAAGAATAAAAGTTGTAGGCCTATTCGTCCTCGTTCCGAATCATCTTGAATCGCATCAATCAGAGTTCGTATGAAAACGTTATACTCAGTTTAGTAAACTACGTCCGGCCAGATTTTTTTTTCAAAATTTTGGCATGACAGAGGACCCCCCGCCGGGGCGGGGGTTTTTGCACTAGGGGGGCCCACCGGGGCGGGGGACACTGCTGCGATTATTTTAGCTCTAGAATACTACGAAAAGCCAAATTAGGCCTCCAAACTCCTTTCTAACAACTATACCAAACTACCCAATGAGTAAATAGGTTTACATAAACATAATCTAATGTTTCTAACACGTTTCTAACCATATAAACAACGTAAACATTAAAGATTACAAACTTTAATTTCACTATTTCTCTTCTTTCTTCTTCTTTTGACATTCATAGCGAAATTCTTCACTGTGAATTTGTTTTACATCCGTTTTGACTCATTCAACTTGGGTTGTTTTCGTTTTTCAACATACTAACAACATCTATTATCAAATTGCAGATTATAGCAATTATTGATCATGAAATTTCGTACTTTCTAAGTCGTAACATATAAATATAAACAATGTTTTATAATTTCTTCCAACAATTCCAATTCTCACGAATTTGACAAACAAGTATCAATCATATATGATGGTTAACAGATTATACACACTCAATAATCTTTATAAACCAATTCTTTACTCAAATCATGCACCATAACCAATTAAAGAGAAAAAAAAACTTTGATAAAATATAACTAAAAGCTAGGGCTATAATATTACCTTTTAATTTCTCCTTAAGCTTAATTAGATGATGAGAATGACTTGATTATCCTTCCTCTCCCTTCTTTGATTCTCATAATAACCTCTTTTTCAATTTCTCAGAGAATATGTCTCTCTCAAACTTCTTTGTAACTCTCTCTTCTTCTTAGGCTTAGGCCAAACCCTTTTTCACGTAAACTAAAACTGACGCTAACATAAAAATAAAACTGACGTATAATATAATAAGGCTACTAAATACTTATCAGTTTTTTTTATTATTATTATTTTAAACATAAAAGCAATAAGGCCTTGTTTGGTAAAACCTATTAAAATAATGACTTAATCATTCCTTAAGCCTTATTTGGCAAAACAAGATTAAAATAAGAATTTCAAAAGCTCTATGGGTTTGTTTGGTAAAACCAAATTAAAACTCTTTTAATTTATTTTCATAAGTCACATATAATATAGTTTATTGTCCCACATTATTTACTTGGATTTCCATATCCAATCTTAATTAAATAAACTAATTACCACATACTAAATAAATTTCCCACTTGACCAAATATCACAAAATTATAATCTCATTATAATTTTATTTAATAATTAATATATCACTTTAATTATTAAATTACGACATCAATATAGCAACTCATAAATTTTTTTTAACAACTCTCTAACTGTTAAATTAAATTAGAGTATTATCTAATAAATTTAATTCACAAGTATATACTAACAACAATCACATAAAAAAATATTTATTTAATTTCATAAATATTTTAAATTACAAATAAAATTTTGGATTGTTAATAAAATTCTGAATTGTTACATCATTCCCTCCTTACAAGGATTCTGTCCCCAGAATCACAACTCAAATAATTAAATCGTCACATTCTTCACTCTTTTATCTTAATTAAGTTAATTTCTATAACTCATGGATTATTTACTTACTAATAAATAATCCAATAAATATCTACTAAACAACAAACACGTCAATTAAAAATATTTATTTAATTCAATAAATATTTAAAATTATAAATAAAATTTTGGATTGTTACAGCAGCTAACTCCAAATCATGGGTCGGGTTTCCCTTCTCGTAATCCTTCAACTGTCGTGATGCATACGCGATGACTTTACCGTTTTGCATTAGCACACAGCTAACTCCTTTATGCGACGCATCACTAAAAATAACAGAATTGCCTGTATCATCCGGAAGAGATAGCACAGGTGCCGTACTCAACCTCTTCTTTAATTCTTGAAAGCTCTCCTCACACTTCTTCGTTCAAACAAATTTCATAGCTTTTCGAGTTAAATTTGTTAACGGAGTTGTGATCTTGGAAAAATCTTGAATGAATCTTCTATAATATCCCGACAATCCAAGAAAACTTCTTACTTCTGACGGCATTCTCGGCTGATCCCAGTTAATCACGGCTTCGACTTTAGATGGATCTACCGAAATTCCGTTTTTATCGATCACGTGACCAAGAAATTGTACTCACTCGATTCAGAATTTGCATTTTGAAAATTTAGCGTACAACTTCTCCCTTCTCAATACTTCCAACGTTAACCTCAAATGTTCTTCGTGTTCTTCTTTGGTTTTGGAATATACCAGAATGTCATCTATAAATACCACCACGAATTTTTTCAAAAACAGTTTGAACACACCATTCATTAGTCCCATAAATGCTGCAGGAGCATTCGTTAGACCAAACGACATTACTAAAAATTCGTAGTGACCGTATCACATTTTGAACGCTGTCTTCGGTACATCCTCTGGCCTCACCTTCAGTTGGTGATAACCACTCCTCAAGTCTATCTTGGAAAAGTATCTTGCTCCCTTTAATTGATCAAACAGATCATTGATTCTTGGTAATGGATATCTATTCTTAATCGTGACCTTGTTCAGTTCTCTATAGTCAATGTAGAGCCGCATCGATCCGTCCTTCTTTTTCACGAATAACACCGGCGCTCCCCACGGCGATACACTCGGTTGAATGTACTTCTTGTCCAATAATTCTTGTAGTTGTACCATTAATTCCTTCATCTCTACTGGTGCCATTCGGTATGGTGCCTTTGATATTGGAGCAGTTACTGGTGCCAAATCGATCACGAAATCTACCTCTCTATCTGGTAGAAGTCCTGGCAAATCGTCTGGAAATACGTCAATAAAGTCCCTCACAATCAGTATTTCTTCTACCTTCAGATTCTCTTTTCGACTGTCAACTATGTAAGCTAAGTATCCTACACAGCCTTGTCTTAACAACCTCCTGGCCTGCATCATCGTCAGACAACTCGCTTGTCTAGGCGACTTGCTACCATAAAACACAACCTTTGACGGAGTCATAAGGTTAATACGCTTCTTCTGGTAGTCAATTACCGCCCCATAATTGGATAACCAATCCATACCCAAAATAACGTCAAATTCCCCAAGCCGAATAGGGATAAGATCTACGTTCATGATATTACCCTTAATATCCACCCTACAGTTCTTAAACACGTACTTAACAGGAATTATCTCTCTATTCGCAATTTCTATATTCATGGGATATTCTAACTCATCTATAAGCAAATCTAAACTATTAGCAAAGTCTTCGGATATAAAGGAACAAGTAGCACCCGAATCAAATAAAACGTAAGCATTAATTTTATTGATCGGAATGATACCTGACACCACATCACGAGACTGAATTTTATCCTGCACCGTCATATTGAAAGTCCTGGCAGTCGGTCAGTTTGTTGCTGGTGGTCCGGTGATGGTTAAGGTATTTCCACTGGTATTTCCCCGGTTTCCTCCTGATACTGTTCCTCCTGATACCTTCTTAGGGCAGTCTCTTGCTAGATGATCCTTCGAACCATAGTTGAAACAAGCACCCTTCTTTGGGTTTGGACAATTCGGTGCTATGTGGCCTTCCTGACCACAATTGTAGCACACTCTTTTTCCTTTCATACAAACTCCCAGATGGCTTTCCCGCAAGTCAGGCATGCTTCGATTCTCTTCTTCTGCCCTCCTTGTTGACTTCCAGCTGATGAGTTATCCGTCCACTTCCTCTTCTGATTATGACTACCCCCAGTGTTACTCCCACCAGTCTTGTTATTTCCTTCACCTTCACTCTTCTTCTTCTTCTGCTCTTGATTGTACTTGGTCACCGCATCGCTCCCACCTTCAGCGAGGATGGCCTTTTCCAGTACTCCGGCAAATGTGTTTATCTGAAACATTGACACCTTACTGTAAACCCAAGGCTTTAGTCCTTGTTCAAATCTTCTGGCCTTTCTTTCGTCAGTGTGTACTTGGTACGGGGCAAACCTTGCCAACTCATCGAATTTAGCCGCGTAATCAGGTACGCTAATGTTTCCCTGCTTCAGTTCCAGAAATTGAATCTCCATCTGATTCTGCGAACTAGTTGGGAAGTACATTTCGAAAAATATTTCTTTAAATCTCTCCCACGTAATTACACCTTCACCTTCTCTTACTTTGTTTGCTTGCCACCAGTAGCTAGCCTCAGACTTCAACATAAACGTTGCGAAAACGGTCTTCTGGTCTTCTCTAACCTTAGCAACGTCGAATACTTTCTCCATTTCCATGACCCACATTTGAGCCTCGATTGGGTTCCTGGAACCTTTGAACTCTGGCGGTCCCACCGTCTTGAAGTCTTTAAACGTTGCGTTTGGTGGAGCTTGAGGTTGATTGTTCATTGCTCCCGTCAGTAAGTTCACCAACTGCTGAACATGATTAGCGTTGACATTATTGTTATTATTGGTTTACTCTTCCTGAGCCGGTTGACGTTGTTGTCTTCTCCTTAGCGGCATATTTCTGATAAAATAAACGCTTATTAGAACTTTATTTATTTCTCTAAATAGTTAAGGCATTACTCAACAATTTAACACATCATCTCAAACAACTTAATATATTTAATTCAACTCAAAGTTTTAACATCAAACTATAGCATAACAGCTATTTACATCAATTATCCTAGAATAAAGAATCCACAGGATTTAAAATATTAACATATTCCTTCATTCATAAACACATCGGAATTTACATATAAAAACTAATTAAGTCTTTCACATAATTAAACGGATTCTAATCCTGTCTATCAAGGTGCTGAATAGCCTTGCCACGCTCCTCATCCATGATACGAGACATCATCCTGCGATCTAGCATATACGACGAAAGTCCTTCGAACTGGATGGGGTATCTCAAAACTCGTTCCTGAACCTCATCTATTGCATGATTAAGTGTGGAATATGTCTCTTCAAGCTTTGCCTTTTTTGCACAACTATCATCTTCTGCACGATCAGCTCGACGTGATTCTCTTACCCATCCTTCCTCTGCTATTTTCAGTCTTTCGGAGGTTTCTTTCAGTTCCTTTTTCAACTTCTCTATCTCCTCGGTCTTATCTTCGGTTTGACCCTTCTCATGGACCAAATCCCATTCTACATTTCCCAATCGTGTGTAAAGAGTCGAAATCTCCCTCTCCTTCTCCTCTAAAGTAGACTGCTGAATAGTTTCTCGCTCAGTCAATTCCCGAACCTTGTCCTGTAACTCAACGTTACGGTCATATAACGTGTCATACATCTCAGCATCAATGGTGTACCATGGTAACTTCTCTTCTTCCTCTTCCTCAACAAACTCCTCCTCAGGATCAGTCTCGGGCTCATGCTCCTGACCAACAATAGTGATCAATGGAGATGACTCCCTCTGAACTAACTGTTCCCTAACAACATGTATGTCTCGGGGCTCCTCCTCTGTAGGTACTATAGGTAATCGGGGTTCTTCCTCCCCAGTTTGACTAGCTTCTCCAACATTCGTCATCCTGACAACAAAATTTTAAGTTTTAGTTACTAAGTTGTACTAACGAGCACATAAATTAACACATAAACACATAATGTATTTTATTATCTTCAATGAATTACAAAAAATTCATTTCTTAAAACTCGATAAAAGTTTTCCTTTACTATCTTCTTTCTAAAAGGCTACTACCTAAGGTTGTTCCCCCACCTAAGGTTCATAACCTACGGCTCTGATACCAACCTGTGACACCCCCAAATCCGGGTACTTCGATTCCACGGGATTTGGTGTTCACTGTACAAATATCATCTATCTATCTACCCATAATAAATGCAAACCATGCAATAGATAGAAATAAGATCTTCCCCTTAAGGGTTACAACATCTGAATCATAAAATAAAATCCCAGGTTAAACTAACCTTAAACATCTGTGCGGAATCATAAACAAATAAGTCTTAACAACAACATTAACTCAAGTCTTAAACATAAATACATCATCTAATAAAAAAAATAACAAGTCTTCATCACTTGTTAACCTTGCCCTTGCCTTTACTAGTGGAAGGTTCGTCAGCTCTTTCGTTCTTAACTACAATGTTATTATTAAGCAAGAGTGAGCACTATTGCCCACAAGTATAATAATGAAACAACAGTATAATAACATGCGAATAATCAAAGACATCTGAATAAAAGCTCAACTTTTGAATCAAGAATAAATAGCAAGAATCAAAAGAATTCTGAGGGTCAAAAGACCTTGAACTATGTCCTAGGTTATTAAGGGTTATACTTGAACCTTTAACAGTTATAAGACTATGGACCTTTCTTCTCGTACTTAGGGGGATCAGCCCTTAGTACCATACTGTGCACAACATCTTAACGCTAAAGCGTAAATAATCCCCTATACAGGGTTGTTCATCTCAGTTTGACATTCGAGTCCGCATCAAAGGAAGTTTGGTTTGGATAATTCATCAAGGGTTCTGAAATTTAGAACGCTCATCAACTATGGACTATTTGAATCATTAAGGTTTCACTAGTCTAATAAGGTTCAATAATAATGATATTCAATTTGAATAATAATCTCAAGAAGTATACAATATAACAATTATTGTATAACTAAATCATACTTTGAAAAGATAATCAATCTTTAATATAACATTTGAACTTGAATAATAGTAACGATAACTTATTCAAGGTAAATAATAAACTTGAACAATAATGACAAGTAGGGTTAGGGAACTTGCTCAAATTTAAGAGTTTAAGTTTAGGAAACTTGCCTCGTGCGTAGATTACACTTCAACTAAGCACATTCTTTGAATTAAATCCTACATACCATTTACATAGACAATACCAGTTAATTATAACTTAACTAATCATCATAAAGTCATTCTCTTTGTCTACTTTAATTATTGATTATACTTAGTCAAATTATCACATTTACTGTCACATAATATCACTTCATGAATAATAATCTAATTATGTGTTCAATAATTTAATCCACATGTAATTATGTTATTTACATCTTAAACATCTATTTTATCATCACATTATTCTTCTAACATGTTTACATGTTCATCACATCCATCCACTAAGACTTGTTAGACTTTAATATTTTTAAAAAAATCTCATTTCTGAATTTTTGGGAGAGTGGCGCTGCGGTGCCACTGATACATGTGGTCTTCGTGCTGCGGCGTGGTGGCGGGGGAAATACACAGGTATCCGCCACTGCGGCGCGGCGTACCAGACACAGAAATGGCAGTTTCGCGAAAAATCGCAGAACATGCCAATTTCTCCCAATTTCTTATTTTCTACTCGAAATTAGACATACCCACATGTTATAATTTATACCTAAACATAACCCAACCTTTGTAAAGTGATTTTAACCATTTAAACACTTAATAACAGACTTAAATCATGAGAATTTTACTGACTTTGATGTTCTTGAGGATTTTGAACAAAAACATATAATTTAACACTACAGATTCGTTATAGCACCGAATCCGTTTGTTTAAGGCTTGGTCTCTTCATATTAACTTGCTCAATAATATAAGGGTGTAAATTTTATGAAAACATTTATGTTTGACATACTAAAATCACATATAAGGCCTTAAGGCCAAACCCAAACCCTGTAATTTATTTTAGAATAGCAAGTCATCATATTACGAAACTTAGGATATGGAATCATGCAATATATATATAAAACATGTTATGCTACTCGTATTATTACATATATCCATATAACAACATAATTTCTCAATTACAGAGACATAACAGAGGTTTTGAAAGCCATATTTCTATGAAAACTAAAAGACGTAAATTATACATTTGGAAAGGAGGAGATTACCCTGATTGTAGAATATAAAGATAACAACTTCCTCCCTATCTCAATCACAGTGTTTCTCCTACACTTTACTCTAATTTCCTCAACTATCTCTCTGTATCTTTATCTGCTTAATATTAGACTTAGAAGAAAATAATGAAAGAAAAGAAAGCGTCGTATATAATAATCAGATAACTGAGCGCATCATGGTCAGTTGCCCATCATGGGTTAACTGGCCATAACTTCCTCTAAGGCCGTGTTTGTTTAGTAACTAAGTTCAAAACTCTTTATTTTAATAAAATTTTTTATTATATAGTTTAATTGATGTCACACTCTTTATAAAATAAATTCGATATTTTATTTAATTTAGGTTAAATAAAATATAATAATTTCTCATAATTTCACATAGTCACATAACTAAATATCTCATTAATAAATAATGACAATTTATTAAATCTCTAATTAATAATTACATTAATTAAATAACATCATGCTTAATTAAATATTTCATTTAATTCAATAAGCTCACATAATCACATACTTGAATAATAAAATTTTTCTACATTAATTTAATAAATGTAACACATAATTAAATTAATCTATCACAATTGCATCAATTAATTATTTAATCCAATAATTAAATCATCAAAAAATATTTATTTAATTCAATAAATATTTAAAATTAATTTAAAAAATTTTCGTTCGTCACATCTTTCCCCCCTTAAAAGGATTCTGTCCCCAGAATCACGACTCAATAAATTTGACCCGTTACACCAACTCCGGTCCCAACAACGTTGCTTCACCCACCTCATCCCAGCATACTAGAGAACGATATTTTCTTCCATACAATGCTTCGAATGGAGCCATGTCAATACTTGCTTGATAACTGTTGTTGTAGAAAAACTCCACCAATGGTAAGAACTTGTCCCAACTTCCCTTGAAATCAAGGACACAGAGTCTTAATAAATCTTTTAGAGTTTGAATAGTCCTCTCTGATTGTCCGTCCGTCCAAGGATGATATGCCGAACTATATCGTAAATCCGTGCCCATAGCTTTTTGTAAACTAACCCAAAATCGTGAAGTGAATCTTGGGTCTCGATCAGAAACAATGGATACTGGCATACCATGTAGTCTTATAATCTCGTTTATATACAAACAAGCAAGACGTTCAAGTGTATAAGTTTCTCGTATCGGTAAGAAATGAGCAGACTTGGTCAATCTATCAACAATGAGCCAAATCGCATCTATACCTTGAGAAACCTTAGGAAGACCGGTAACGAAATCCATGGTAATGTGCTCCCACTTCTATTCTGGAATTTCAAGTGGTTGCAATGGGCCTTTTGGTACTTGATGCTCCGCTTTGACTCGTTGACAAGTTAGACACCTTGAGATAAACAACGCTATCTCTCTCTTCATATTGCACCACCAAAATGTATGACGAAGATCATGATACATTTTGGTACTTCCAGGATAGATTGCAAACGGTGTGTTGTGCGCCTCCATCATGATTTTATACTTTAAATCAGGATTGTTAGGAACACAAAGTCTGGAGTTGACTCGAAGTATTCCTTCTTCATCGATTCTTGCTTCTGGCATAGCACCTTCTTGCACTTTCTTCCTCATACGCATCAGCTCTAGGTCTGTAGCTTGACCAGCTTTAACTTTATCGATTAAAGCTGGTTCTACTCGTATATTTTTCAACATCACATGGGTCCCTGGAGTCTTTAACTCTATCTCCATCCTTTGCAAGTCACACAAAATGGGCCTTTGTGTTGACAATATCGCACTCGTACTTGCATATGATCTTCTACTCAATGCGTCAGCTACCACATTGGCTTTTTCAGGATGGTATTGAATGGTATGATCATAATCTTTCAACAGTTCAAGTCAACGTTGTTGTCGCATGTTGAGTTCCTTTTGAACGAAGAAATATTTGAGGCTTTTATGATCCGTAAAGATCTCCACCTTCTCCCCATACAAGTAATGCCTCCAAATTTTAAGTGCAAAGACAACAGCTGCCAACTCTAGATCATGAGTAGGATAATTCCTCTCATATTCCTTGAGTTGTCTTGATGCATAGGCTATGACTTTTTCATGTTGCATGAGAACACATCCCAACCCTTTGCTCGAAGCATCACTGTAGATGACAAATCCCTCCGAGCCAGATGGTATTGTTAGAACAGGTGCTGAAATGAGTCTCCTCTTGAGTTCTTGAAAACTCTTCTCATATTCTTCGCTCCAACCGAACTTTGTATCTTTCCGAGTCAGCTGAGTTAACGGAGTAGTGATTCGAGAAAATCCTTCCACGAATCTCCGATAATAACCAGCTAAACCAAGAAAGCTACGTACTTCGGTCACTGATTTAGGTTGCTCCCAGCTTTGAATAGCTTCAATCTTTGCCGGGTCAATAGATATTCCACGACTTGATACTACGTGCCCAAGAAATGCTACCTCCTCCAGCCAGAACTCGCATTTCTTTAACTTGGCATAAAGCTTGTATTCACGAAGCTTTTGGAGTACCAGCCTCAAGTGTTGCTCATGATCTTCACGGCTTTTAGAATAAATAAGGATGTCATCAATAAAGACGACCACAAAGTGATCCAAATATTCCTTGAATACCCGGTTCATCATATCCATGAAGGCAGCATGAGCATTAGTCAATCCAAAGGACATGACTAGTAATTCATACTGCTCATACCGAGTTCTGAAAGCCGTCTTTGGAATATCCTCGGTTCTAACCTTCAGCTGATGATATCCATAACGAAGATCGATCTTTAAAAAGAATTGTGCTCCTTGCAACTGGTCAAACAGGTCATCAATACGTGGCAATGGGTACCTATTTTTGATGGTGACATGATTCAACTCCCGATAATCAATACAAAGTCGCATACTTCCATCTTTCTTCTTCATGAATAGCACAGGAGCACCCCAAGGAGAAGTACTAGGACGAATAAAGCCAATATCTAACAATTCCTACAGCTGGATCTTTTACTCCTGAAGTTCAATATGAGGCATTCGATATGGGGCTTTGGAAATAGGTTTTGTACCGGGTTCAAGGTCGATACAAAATTCAATTTCACGCTCTGGGGGTAGGCCAGGAAGTTTTTCAGGGAATACGTCAGGGAATTTATTAACAATAGAAATATCATTCAAAACTGACGTATTTTTTTTAGATCCGTGACATGAGCTAAGAAAGCTTGACATCCGTTTTTCAATAAATGAATAGCTTTATGGCTTGAGATGACAGCGATTGATTTTAATGGTTTGGTTGCTTGAATTCGCATAATAGGTCGATTAGGAATATGAAAGCTAACAACCTTACGAAAACAATCAATTTTTGCATGATGAGTAGTTAACCAATCAATCCCTAGAATCACGTCAAATGCAAGTATTTTTAATGAAATCAGATCGACAGGTAATGTGTGGGTTCCAACTTGAACCAAACAAGACTTATAAACCGTGGATGTAATGAAGGTTTCTCCCAATGGAGTTTCAACAGATAAGTCAAAGTCTAATTTCTCCAGAGTCAAATTTAATCGATGAGCGCAAGTAGGAGAAATAAAAAAATGGGTAGAACCGGTATCAAATAAAGTATAGACTTCGTTAGAGTTTATGATAAGCTTACCCGTGATGACCTCATTCGGGTTCCTTGCTTTCTGGGAGGTTACAACAAACGCTCTCTCTTGCACTACCGGTTTTGACTTTTCTGGGACGGCATTTGGTGTCTCTATCTTGGCTGAACTTATTTTCGGTAAACGACAAAATCGAGCTAAATGGCCTTCTCTTCCACAATTATAACATGCTTTAGACGGCATCGCGCAGTTTGGACTGATGTGCCCCTCCCCTCCGCATTTGAAACATATGATAGGTGGTCGTTCTCCTTCCTTAACAACGGGTGCTGGTGCTGACGTCTTTCCATCATTTTTTAATCTCCTCTTCTTGAAATGACCATTCTTATTGTTTTGGCCCTGATTACCACCGAAGTGGTTACCATTTCTGGCCTGTTGATTCCCACCACGCTTGTTTTCACCGCTTCGATGACTGCTCTCACTGGTATTATCATTTTGCCGACTGCACTCTTTTGGTTGCGTTGACTCGTTATCGCGCTCCACTAACTGAGCCATATTCATAACATCTGAATACAAATACAGTTTATGAGAAATAAGATGTTGATGTATCTCAAGTTTCAAACCTCGCAAAAACATTCGCGTCATTCGCTCTTCATTATCCACCAAGTGGGACGCAAACCGAGACAACTCAGCAAATTTAGCCTCATACTGCGACACGGTCATATTATCCCGCTCTAATTTGATGAACTCCACCTCCTTCATGTGACGAACACTTTCGAGAAAGTATTTGTCATTGGACAGCTCTTAGAACTTCTCCCAAGACATCTTTAGTGCGGTAGGTTGAGTACGCTCAATCGATTCCCACCAGTAATCTGCCTCTCCTCGCAACATAAAGGCGGCAAAGGGAACCTTTTGCTCCTCGGAGCATCCCAAGACATCAAATATCTTGGTGATCTGCTTTATCCATGTTTCCACTATAAGTAGTTTTGGCTCTCCCTTAAACTCCAGTGGTCCCAGCTCCTTGAACTGTTTAGCGGTGACTGTCCGAGAGTTTTCAGTGTTTTCACTTATATTTTGGATAGGAGCCGCTCTCGCCTGCTGTTGCATGAACTGCATAAAGCTTTTGAACATTCCATCATTCATCATCTGGTCAGTGTCGTTGTTTACATGAGGATTGTCACATTCCTGATGCACATTATCCTGTTTATTGATATGTGGTGAATCAACAGTCGGCTGTGCTCCATTGCTATTCTCAACATTCTCAGATGCCATTTTCAGATACTGCCACAAAACAAAAGTTAATTGATATGTCATATATTATCCTTATATTATGACCGACCAATTAAATACCATGCAAATAAACTTAGGTAGGTCATACTAGCGAAGGAATTCTCCGTCTATCCCCTCCTAGTTCTATTCTCACATCTTAGCCAGGGATCATATCCCTAAGCTCTGATACCAACTGTGATGCCCCCAAAATTAGGTATACATCACCCATATAAATAATGGAACCAAGCCCGGCGTAAACGCACAGATAGGATATTCCGACAGAATAATAAATAATGGAACCAGGTCCGATGTAAAACACACAGACAGGATATTCTGACAGAATAATAAATAATGGAACCAGGTCCGGTGTAAAACACACAGACAGGATGTTCCAACAGAATAATAACATGACGGAACCAGGTCCAGTGTAAAACACATAGACAGGATGTTCCAACAGAATAATAATAAAAACGGAACCAGGTCCGGTGTAAAACACACAGACAGGATGTCCCAACAGAATAACAGAAGAACGTCACCAAGTATAGGGTAGATCGCGTATACAGGTTATTCCAACAGAATAATAAGAAATGGAATAAAAACAGTTCTCTTCATGAATAAGAAAGAATAACACCCCTTACCGTTTTAAAGAAGAACTGAAATAAGGAAGTAGTTAAGTAGAAGAATACTTTTATTCTCTCTCTCTATAGTTTCTCTCTCTCGAGTTCAGTGAATTCGTAAGAAATAATGAAGGAATGAGCTGCTATTTATAGAAAAATGGAATGCATAGTAACTAATCCATGAACGGTCCAGATTGATTACTTTAAGCTGACGGTCCATATTTAAAGAAAAATCTTTTAAATAAAATATAATATATTCTATTTATAGAATAAATTTAATAAAGTATTCTATTTTATATAAAAAGATGTTTCTATTTTATTACATTAATAATATGAATAAAACAAAACTTCATTATCGCTAAATAATTCATATTATTAACTGACAATAATTGAGTTAAACTGAGTGACTTCTCACATAAGCATTAATAATCAATACTGTGTGCTACTATTCAACCACACGTATTACTGTACTTTTACTACCGAGTAGTTCAACAATATCAATGGTAAAACTTCCGCCGTTATTTTTAATAAAATATTTTTGTCGCTTTCTCAATCCGACAATAATTCTGTTATGGGGTCCACAAATGATTATGCCGTTGTACGAATATTCCCTGTTAAAGCGAATATTCCCCGACCAATCGAATATTATATAACAACTTGCGTACTTTGCAAAATTTATAAATATTACTCACAACTATAACATTATAGCAAATTAACTCTATAATATTCAAAAATGATATTTATAGAAAATTCATCTTTATTTATAAAAGTTGGGGTCTTACAATAATCATCGGTACAATGGTATGACCCTCCTTGAGAGCTCTCACTGCCCTAACAACACTGATGTCAAGATGATCCATGTACAGTGGCATGTACAAATAAGCCACTATGCACATCACGAGTACGTCTACTTTGGCAACACTCCACTGATCCTCCGACGTGGTGAAATCCCTGGAGTGCTGTGTATAGCTGTCCAATGAGCCAAATTTATCTATCAGAAAATGCTGGGACATGACATGACCGGATGTAATCTTATCTTGTGCTACTCTACGCCTCAACTCGGTGAGGGTCATGAACTGCCGGCGTATATCTCCGATAGCCATCCGAGCGCAAGGCCTGTCCAAAGGCAAAGCCATCAACCGCTCATACTCCTCTAAGGTGGGAGTCAACTCCTGATTCTCAAACCGAAAAACCTGCCTCTCCGGTACCCAATGCTTTAGCATGCCATCTACAAAGCCCAATGGAACCTGGAAAGTCAGGAGGATCATGGAATGCTGTAACAACTGATCTACGATTATCCTGTCTGAAGGGGATACACTATCATACCAAGATCTCAAGCATGAGGCCACCAATACTGGTGGGTTATGATAAATACAGCTAACTATCGAGGAAGACATCTGTTTGGGCCGTATTATAAGACCATGTAGGGGTCAATGCTGAACATCTATGAATATACATATGCATGACATAATACATGCATGACAAATAATAGATGGCAATATGATGTAGGGAATGGAAAATAGTACATACATTCCTAACTACATCATCTCTATACAACTTAAAAATACAAGAAAATGGGACACAGACACCCTACAACTAATAGAGGCCTATTAAAAGATATAACGAGAATGGGGCACAGCCACCCAGTATCTAACAGAGGCCTATGAAAAGATATAGCGATAAAACACATCAGAAGAAGACAATGGTGTCTATGTCTACATCATCAATTCTGTTCACCTGATGTAACTCCACCTGAGTCATTGGATCATCGCTAAGAGGGTTGTCAGGCCTATACAAGGGAGGATCTGCACCGGCAAAGCCATATAGGTCATCTAAAGGGCCAGCCCATGAGCTGAAAGGATCAAAAGTATCTGCCTGTGAAGGATCTCTGCCCAAATACCGGATAAAAAAATGTGCCCGGTCCAACTGCCGAGTCAAATTGACAATCTATGTCAAATGAGTCCGATCTCAGACACAGGTCATCCAATTTGCATCATCACAGATCTAGGAACTATATCCCCCATGAACTGAGTGGCGTGGGTCTGGGCTCCAATGGTACGAGGGGACCATCAGCGGTGTAATGCTTCCTGAGTAAACAGACCCTCTGACAAAGTAAAGCCGTCAATGGCCATCAATGGGATATCACTGACAGGCAACTGCGACAGAGGCCAATAACGCCTAGCAGGAGGCAAGATCGGGACACGAATCTCTCCTGTGGTGCTCCTAATAGCACGCTCTCCTAAATAGAGCTCCCATCCTCCATCTGTGAAGAGAGGAATCCGGCAAGTGGATATCACATACTCGACACCAGTCGAGTATCCATCCTCAAAATCGATGGTCAAATGTTCCCCAGAATAGGGAACCCAAGTGATGGCATCAGTTGTCAACAACTCCAACTGTAAGCGACAATGGGTGAAACCCTCAGCTACAGGAACCTCCACCAAAATGGAGTGATGTCATCGTTGTCCTCGTGTATAGGTATCTAAACCTAACACGCTAATGGGACGCAAGCATGGAAGCCTCTCATAGGCTCAAAATTGCCAACACAAAGGCAAACATCTACTGTCAGTCAACACTCATAACCTATACATGGGAAATCAAAAGAGAAATACTCACCAGCAGAAACGGGTAAAATCCTATCCAAGCCTCTGTCAAGCCCTGCGAACGCATGCGCATTCCCCTGAGGAAATAGGCAAAGGTGTAGGAGCCCCAATCATACTCTCTTATATGGTCCACCTCCCGAGTGGCGCTGATCAAAGCGAATGATACCGTGGAAGAGTTGTCTGCTATGAAACAACCCCTGATAATAACCAGAAACAATCGCCGAAGAATGCGATCCCTGACTCTCACATAAGTGGGCATAGGCTCACTCAACAGCCCACTTATAGCATCTACGATCAAAGGACCTATACGAACGGTCCTGCCATTGAGCGCCTCAGCCAGAACTACTAACAAGGATCTGACGGCAGTCGGGGTAATGTTCGCCGAACAAGGCACTGTCGGCCCTCCATACTCCATACCGGTGATAAACTGCCAATCCATCAGCGTCATCATCACCTCACAGTTCAACAAATGAAGAGACTGAGTCTGGTGAAACCAACGCTCAGACAATGCCTTGAGGAAACCCCAGGGACAACGATGGGGGAGAATGGAAAATAACGCCCCAAAGCCCCAACCATGCACAATCTCTCAGTAAGCTAGATGCAGAGCCTGATATAGAGAGTGTATGATAAACCAGTTCCCTCGAGGCTGCGTAAAGCCGGGAACCTACATCATAAAGCAGATCAACAACAAAATCCTTGCTCCGCATCAATAGGAAAAAGGAAGATCAATCCCAACTTTTACCTCATTTTCTTGTAAGTAAACATAGGGGTGGCGACTCAAATCACCCAGAAGATCTGGAATCGTCACATTAATGCCTGAAAGATCCCTACGGGGAGCATGAGCAGCTGGAGCTAGAGTCACAATCGGTACATCCTCCTTCTCGTCCTCAACATCCGGTACATCAATCCGGATAGGACGAATCACCGCCTCTACCAACCGATGAGGCTGTCTGACTGAGCGGGGTCGAGGCACTTTAGAAGCCCTCCTCTGCACACCTGAAGTGGTCCTGCAGGAACTACTCTGCTGATCCAGATCCATAATATCTGGACACAAGTCTCCAAATCACCTCAGAAAGGGTGTGATAAATTCTAACCTGGAGCTTTTCAAATTCATTCTATGACTACATTCATGCATGCATTACTTTAACATATGCCTACAGTAGAGTTAAAAGTACATGTCTACCCAATGCTTAGACTTATGGAAATTTTTTGCCAGAGTCTCCTTTGTAACAAGGACTATCCACATGCGCATAAGCATGACTAGGTGGCCATTCAGTAGCACACCTACCCACAATCATAAACATACTATATGCATACAAATATGAAAGTCACAATCCACAAATGGTAGATTAATTCCCAGGATTACTTTGCTTTACTACCTTTGCTTATTTGTCCTCAAATAAGATAAGAAATAGCATAAAAAGGTGCCAATTTGACTGTTTTAAAAGTCAAATTCTTTCACATCATTATATTCAGAATGGTTAAATTCTAACATTTACTATGTTGAATATTTTTTATCAAGTCATATAGGCATGCATATTCACTACTATGTGTTTAGACGCATTTCATATGCTAACTCATTTTCCAACAGATAAAACTGGAAAAGAAGGCATGCATACGTTACCAGGATAGTGTGAAACACTTGTAAGGTGACGAATTTCATAAAAAGCGGTCCAAACTCAGCAAATCTGAAGAAGAACTCTCGGATTCTCTGTGTGGCGCAACATGAAAGTGACTTGTGAAAGGCAAGGAACCTACTAGTACACCCACAGTTGGCCGCAGGTGTACCTGCGGCTACCCTATGTGGGTCCTACCCCTTCGGCTCGGTCCAATTTGAGTTGCAAAGGAGGTCTCACAAGTTAAAACAGTCAAATCAGGATAAAAGACGCTACGCAATTGAGCGGAACAACCTGAAATCCTGGTTTTCAAGACCAAACTGCGGGTCTACATGTCACTCATTAGTATTCGCCCGAGCACAAGGTACACAACACCAATGATCACAACTGTTGCAAACTACATTTAGCAATACGTCACAAAGGTTCGATGCCATCAGTTCGGGGTCGTAACTCTAAAATAGCTTTCCCATCGGGCATTTCATGCGTATACAGCCGTTGAAGCACATTTCAACGAAGGTCAAGCAACCATGACATCACCATCCATTGGCAAGTAAATCCAATGAAGCGTCAGAAGTCATCTGATGATTACATCCGTTGATAAGTAAATCTAATGAAGCATTGGAAATCATCCGATGACAACAGCCGTTGAAACACATTTCAACGAAGGTCAAGTAACCTTGACATCACCATCCGTTGGCAAGTAAATCCAATGAAGCATCGGAAGCCATCCGATGACATCAGCCATTGAAGCACATTTCAACGAAGGTCAAACAACATTGATGTTATTTCAGCCGTTGGCAATTAAATCCAACGAAGCATCGGGAGCCATCCGATGACATCAGCCATTGAAGCACATTTCAACGAAGCTCAAGCAACCTTGATATTCTTCAACCATTAGCAAGTAAATCCAATGAAGCGTCGAAAGCCATCTGATGATCTCACTTCAACGAAAGTCAAGTAGCCTTGACATCACTAGCCGTTGGCAATTAAACCCAACGAAGCGTCGGAGAGGATCCGATGGTGGTATCCGTTGATGTACATTTCAGCGAGGGTCAGGTAACCCTGACAATACAGACTATTGGCAGTAACTCCGACAAATCACTAGAAAGACCTGGTGATAAAAACCAGGAAAAGCATCCTCATCGGGGAGGATCGATGATGGAATCAGTTATACACATCTTCATCAGAACAAACACAATCCCCAAGAGTCTCTTGCACATGAGAGGACTATCTATGGTGGAAGGTATGTATCAAGGATTAAGGACTTTGGTGATAACCCCAACGTTAACATCCTGAAAGTTCCTGAGAACTTTGGAGTACATATGCAAGCAGTTCATCAGAGTCATCTGTGATAACTCCAGTAGCCATCATAAGTCGTGGGTGCAAACGGTCATCACATCCCGTTGGGAAACGGTCCAACAAACCACATGCATAATACATTTGCATCATGTTGTAGTACATTGCATCATGAATATCTTGTTACATTTCAAGTGTCTAATATTCTTTATCCTATCCATGCCATTACATTACATGAATATGATAAAGAGGGGCATCTTTAGACACTCAAAATTTTTTGCATTCCTGTTACTAACCTTGTAGGAGGGCAAAATTATCTTCTAGAGACACCCTGGAAGTCAACTTAGTTACAGTCCCGGAGACAACCCCGGGATACTCAGTTTGCCATCTCGAAGACAACCCTGAGATATTCAGTTCCAACCCCGGAGGCAACCTCGGGAGTTTCAGTTTCAACCTCAGAGATAACCCCGAGGAGTGCAATTCTAGTTTCAGAGATAACACCGGAGAAGTCAGTTCCATCTCAGAGATAACCTTGAGATACTCAATTCCAACCCTAGAGACAACCCTGACAGTTTCACTTCTAACCGCGGAGATAACCCCGAGGAATGCAGTTGCAATTCCAGAGATAACCCCGAAATAGCTTGTTTCAATCCCTAACGATCAGCTTCAAACTCGATAATAGCCCCGAGGCACTCAGTCCTAAACCCAAAGAAAACCCTGGGAGGCCAGGCACACCTCAGAGACAACCCTGAGGACATTCAGCACTTGCAGCAGCCCAATCTGAGAGATAACCTTGAGCAATGATTGCTAGATCAGCCCAGAGCTAGAGATAACCTCGGTGAGGGGAAAAATCGTCATTTGGCCACCTCAATCCCACATTCACGCTGTCTCAACAACATTTCAACCTACATGCTACACAAAAGTGTCCTACAAGAACCGTAGCTCTAATCTCGAGTGACTACTACACAAGACAACACACCAGATAGAATTTGAAGACTTGAAGACTTGGGTATAGACTGTGACGCCCCCAAAATTAGGTATACATCACCCATCTTGGGTCGTCAGATACATAGTACAGAATACAAATACAACTTACTAATACAACTGTCGTGTACAATACGACAAAACATAAACTGTGAGTTTGAATACAAATATTATCTTCTAGAGAGTATTCATACTCAAAAGGAGTCCTCATTACATTTATTAACACACTATTACATAGAATAGTGAGGACTACTAACTAATACTATCATTCGAACCATCACTCCGTTCCTCGACTTGCCCCAGCTACGTTCTCATTTCCTGAAGAGAACAGTGAAAGAAAGGGTGAGCTCAACTAGCCCAGTAAGAAATATTATGACTAAGATAATGCAGAATAAATTATCATTAGCCTTCAACAATGTTAAACTGATAAAATATAATAGACATCAAGTTTAACTGCAGCGGAACAAGCAATCCATTAAAAGAGTCAAGTAGAAAATAAACTTTACTATCTTTTATGATTTAAAAGGTTTTTCAACACTGTTATCGCTGGAACTCAGCTTAATAAAATAATCCACATCATCGAATCACCCCTGCACTACGGCCAAGGATATTCGTGTATTCATTAATGGTCATGATCATGCCAACAACTGTCCATCAATGCACTACGGGCCAATGAGGACTTTTACCACATCATTTGTAACATTACGGTCATGATTATACCGAATAATCCCTGGTCATAATCATACCAAGTCCATCTATGCACTACAGGCCACAGATGACTTTTAACATTTTATAAACATGAGGATGATGACAATGATATAAGAATTCAATAAAACAAGTTCAAGAATTAATTTATCCAAGAATTAACAACGTCCAAATTGTCAACATGATACTGCTTTGTGGAGTAAAATTCAAGAATGCTTAGAAGAATATTTTCATGAAAAGATACTGGATGAAACGCAATTATCAAGGATATTCCACAAATTTCATGGAGTATAGAAGTCAAAACTTAACCAACTGAGTACAATAAAGAATGGAATAACAAAAGAAATCACCATGCATGCGATAGACCGCACAAACAGGTTATTCCAACAGAATAATAAATAATGGAACCAGGTCCGGCGTAAACGCACAGACAGGATATTCCGACAGGATAATAAATAATGGAACCAGGTCCGGCGTAAACGCACACACAGGATATTCCGATAGAATAATAAATAATGAAACCAGGTCTGGTGTAAAACACACAGACAGGATGTTCCCACAGAATAATAATAAAAACGAAACCAGGTCCGGTGTAAAACACACAGACAGGATGTTCCAACAGAATAATAATAAAAACGGAACCAGGTCCGGTGTAAAACACACAGACATGATGTTCCAACAGAATAATAGAAGAATGTCACCAAGTATAGGGTAGACCGCGTATACAGGTTATTCCAACAGAATAATAAGAAATGGAATAACAACAGTTCTCTTCATGAATAAGAAAGAATAACACCCCTTACCGTTTTAAAGAAGAGCTGAAATAAGGAAGTAGTTAAGTAGCAGAATACTCTTCTTCTCTCTCTCTATAGTTTCTCTCTATAGTTTCTCTCTCTAGAGTTCAGTGAATTCGTAAGAAATAATGAAGGAATGAGCTGCTATTTATAGAAAAATAGAATGCATAGTAACTAATCCATGAACGGTCCAGATTGATTACTTTAATCTGACGGTCCATATTTAAAGAAAAATCTTTTAAATAAAATATAATATATTCTATTTATAGAATAACTTTAATAAAGTATTCTGTTTTATATAAAAAGATGTTTCTGTTTTATTACGTTAATAATACGAATAAAACAAAACGTCATTATCGCTAAATAATTCATATTATTAACTGACAATAATTGAATCAAACTGAGTGACTTCTCACATAAGCATTAATAATCAATACCGTGTGCTACTATGCAACCACACGTATTACTGTACTTTTACTACCGAGTAGTTCAACAGTAACAATGGTAAAACTTCCGCCGTTATTTTTAATAAAATATTTTTGTCGTTTTCTCAATCCGACAATAATTCCGTTGTGGGGTCCACCAATGATTGTGCCATTGTACGAATATTCCCTGTTAAAACGAATATTCTCCGACCAATCGAATATTATATAACAGCTTTCATATTTTGCAAAATTTATAAATATTACCCACAACTATAACATTATATCAAATTAACTCCATAATATTCAAAAATGATATTTATAGAAAATTTATCTTTATTTATAAAAGTTGGGGTCTTATAACGTACCTGGTATGTCGAAGAGGTAAGGATACCTTGATTTCATTTCAGATTCTAACTCCCAAGTCATTTCCTCAACATCGTGGTTTCTCCACAAAACTTTGACTTGAGGTATAACCTTGGAGCGTAGAATATGTTCCTTCTTATCCAAGATTTGAACAGGAACTTCTTCATACGTCAAATCCTCCGCTATTTCGTCCGGTTCTAACTCAATAATGTGGTTCGGGTCTTCCACATATTTGCGTAACATGGATATGTGAAAACGTTATGAACACGAGACATATTTGGCGGTAAAGCGAGTCTATAAGCCACAGTTCCTACTCGATCAAGGATTAAAAATGGACCGATGAATCGAGGATTGAGCTTTCCTCTCTTTCCAAATCTCGTAACTCCTTTCCATGGAGCAACACGTAAGAACACATGATCTCCTACATCAAATTCCACGTCCTTTCGATGAAGATCAGCATAACTCTTTTGTCGATCTTGTGAGGTTTTTATACGTTGTCGGATCGTTTGAATCTTTTCTGTAGTCATACGTACCAACTCCGGTCCCAACAACGTTGCTTCACCCACCTCATCCCAGCATACTGGAGAACGACATTTTCTTCCATACAATGCTTCGAATGGAGCCATGCCAATACTTGCTTGATAACTGTTGTTGTAGGAAAACTCCACCAATGGTAAGAACTTGTCCCAACTTCCCTTGAAGTCAAAGACACAGAGTCTTAATAGATCTTCAAGAGTTTGAATAGTCCTCTCTGATTGTCCGTCCGTCTGAGGATGATATGCTGAACTAAATCGTAAATCCGTGCCCATAGCTTTTTGTAAACTAACCCAAAATCGTGAAGTGAATCTTGGGTCTCGGTCAGAAACTATGGATACTGGCATACCATGCAGTCTTACAATCTCGTTTATGTACATACGAGCAAGACGTTCAAGTGTATAAGTTTCTCGTATCGGTAAGAAATGAGCAGACTTGGTCAATCTATCAACAATGACCCAAATCGCATCAATACCTTGAGAAACCCTAGGAAGACCGGTAACGAAATCCATGGTAATGTGCTCCCACTTCCATTCTGGAATTTCAAGTGGTTGCAATGGACCTTTTGGTACTTGATGCTCCGCTTTGACTCGTTGACAAGTTAGACACCTTGAGATAAACAACGCTATCTCTCTCTTCATATTGCTCCACCAAAATGTATGACGAAGATCATGATACATTTTGGTACTTCCAGGATGGATTGCAAACGGTGTGTTGTGCGCCTCCATCATGATTTCATACTTTAAATCAGGGTTGTTAGGAACACAAAGTCTGGAGTTGACTCGAAGTATTCCTTCTTCATCGATTCTTGCTTCCGGCATAGCACCTTCTTGCACTTTCTTCCTCATACGCATCAGCTCCAGGTCTGTAGCTTGAGCAGCTTTAACTTTATCGATTAAAGTCGGTTCTACTCGTATATTCGCCATCATCACATGGGTCCCTGGAGTCTTTAACTCTATCTCCATCCTTTGCAAATCACACAAAATGGGCCTTTGTGTTGACAATATCGCACTCGTACTTGCATATGATCTTCTACTCAATGCGTCAGCTACCACGTTCGCTTTTCCAGGATGGTATTGAATGGTATGATCATAATCTTTCAACAGTTCAAGCCAACGTCGTTGTCGCATGTTGAGTTCCTTTTGAGTGAAGAAATATTTGAGGCTTTTATGATCCGTAAAGATCTCCACCTTCTCCCCATACAAGTAATGCCTCCAAATTTTAAGTGCAAAGACAACAGCTGCCAACTCTAGATCATGAGTAGGATAATTCCTCTCATATTCCTTGAGTTGTCTTGATGCATAGGCTATGACTTTTCCATGTTGCATGAGAACGCATCCCAACCCTTTGCTCGAAGCATCACTGTAGATGACAAATCCCTCCGAGCCAGATGGTATTGTTAGAACAGGTGCTGAAATGAGTCTCCTCTTGAGTTCTTGAAAACTCTTCTCACATTCTTCGCTCCAACCGAACTTTGTATCTTTTCGAGTCAGCTGAGTTAATGGAGTAGCGATTCGAGAAAATCCTTCCACGAATCTCCGATAATAACCAGCTAAACCAAGAAAGCTACGTACTTCGGTCACTGATTTAGGTTGCTCCCAGCTTTGAATAGCTTCAATCTTTGCCGGGTCAACCGATATTCCACGACTTGATACTACGTGCCCAAGGAATGCTACCTCCTCCAGCCAGAACTCGCATTTCTTCAACTTGGCATAAAGCTTGTATTCACGAAGCTTTTGGAGTACCAGCCTCAAGTGTTGCTCATGATCTTCACGGCTTTTGGAATAAATAAGGATGTCATCAATAAAGACGACCACAAAGTGATCCAAATATTCCTTGAATACCCGGTTCATCATATCCATGAAGGCAGCAGGAGCATTAGTCAATCCAAAGGACATGACTAGGAATTCATAATGCCCGTACCGAGTTCTGAAAGCCGTCTTTGGAATATCCTCAGTTCTAACCTTCAGCTGATGATATCCAGAACGAAGATCGATCTTTGAAAAGAATTGTGCTCCTTGCAACTGGTCAAACAGGTCATCAATACGTGGCAATGGGTACCTATTTTTGATGGTGACATGATTCAACTCCCGATAATCAATACAAAGTCGCATACTTCCATCTTTCTTCTTCACGAATAGAACAGGAGCACCCCAAGGAGAAGTACTAGGACGAATAAAGCCAATGTCTAACAATTCCTGCAGTTGGATCTTTAACTCCTGAAGTTCAATAGGAGCCATTCGATATGGGGCTTTGGAAATGGGTTTTGTACCGGGTTCAAGGTCGATACAAAATTCAATTTCACGCTCTGGGGGTAGGCCAGGAAGTTCTTCAGGGAATACGTCAGGAATTTATTAACAATAGAAATATCATTCAAAACTGACGTATTTTTGTTTAGATCCGTGACATGAGCTAAGAAAGCTTGACATCCGTTTTTCAATAAACGAATAGCTTTATGGCTTGAGATGACAGCGATTGATTTTAATGGTTTGGTTGCTTGAATTCGCATAATAGGTCGATTAGGAATATGAAAGCTAACAACCTTACGAAAACAATCAATTTTTGCATGATGAGTAGTTAACCAATCAATCCCTAGAATCACGTCAAATGCAAGTATTTTTAATGAAATCAGATCGACAGGTAATGTGTGGGTACCAACTTGAACCAAACAAGACTTATAAACCGTGGATGTAATGAAGGTTTCTCCCAATGGAGTTTCAACAGATAAGTCAAAGTCTAATTTCTCCGGAATCAAATTTAATCGATGAGCGCAAGTAGGAGAAATAAAAGAATGGGTAGAACCGGTATCAAATAAAGTATAGACTTCGTTAGAGTTTATGATAAGCTTACCCGTGATGACCTCATTCGGGTTCCTTGCTTTCTGGGAGGTCACAACAAACGCTCTCCCTTGCACTACCGGTTTTGACTTTTCTGGGACGGCCTTTGGTGTCTCCATCTTGGCTGAACTTGTTTTTGGTAAACGACAAAATCGAGCTAAATGACCTTCTCTTCCACAATTATAACATGCTTTAGACGGCATCGCGCAGTTTGGACTGATGTGCCCCTCCCCTCCGCATTTGAAACATATGATAGGTGGTCGTTCTCCTTCCTTAACAACGGGTGCTGGTGCTGACGTCTTTCCATCATTGTTGAATCTCCTCTTCTTGAAATGACCATTCTTATTGTTTTGGCCCTGATTACCACCGAAGTGGTTACCATTTCTGGCCTGTTGATTCCCTCCACGCTTGTTGTCACCGCTTCGATGACTGCTCTCACTGGTATTATCATTTTGTCGACTGCTCTCTTTTGGTTGCGTTGACTCGTTATCGCGCTCCACTAACTGAGCCCTATTCACAACATCTGAATACAAACACAGTTTATGAGAAATAAGATGTTGACGTATCTCAGGTTTCAAACCTCGCAAAAACATTCGCGTCATTCGCTCTTCATTATCCACCAAGTGGGACGCAAACCGGGACAACTCAGCAAATTTAGCCTCATACTGCGACACGGTCATATTATTCTGCTCCAATTTGATGAACTCCACCTCCTTCATGTGACGAACACTTTCGGAAAAGTATTTGTCATTGAACAGCTCTTGGAACTTCTCCCAAGACATCTTCAGTGCGGCAGGTTGAGTACGCTTAATCGATTCCCACCAGTAATCTGCCTCTCCTCGCAACATAAAGGCGGCAAAGGGAACCTTTTGCTCCTCGGAGCATCCCAAGACATCAAATATCTTGGTAATCTGCTTTATCCATGTTTTCGCTATAAGTGGTTTTGGCTCTCCCTTAAACTCTGGTGGTCCCAGCTCCTTGAACTGTTTAGCGGTGACCGTCCGAGAGTTTTCAGTGTTTCCACCTATATTTTGGACAGGAGCCGCTCTCGCCTGCTGTTGCATGAACTGCATAAAGTTTCTGAACATTCCATCATTCATCATCTGGTCAGTGTTGTTGTTTGCATGAGGATTGTCACCTTCCTGATGCACATTATCCTGATTATTGATATGTGGTGAATCAACAGTCGCCTGTGCTCCATTGCTATTCTCAACATTCTCAGATGCCATTTTCAGATACTGCCACAAAATAAAAGTTAATTGATATGTCATATATTATCCTTATATTATGACCGACCAATTAAATACCATGCAAATAAACTTAGGTAGGTCATACTAGCGAAGGAATTCCCCGTCTCTCCCCTCCTAGTTCTATTCTCACATCTTAGCCAGGGATCATATCCCTAAGCTCTGATACCAACTGTGACGCCCCCAAAATTAGGTATACATCACCCATCTTGGGTCGTCAGATACATAGTACAGAATACAAATACAACTTACTAATACAACTGTCGTGTACAATACGACAAAACATAAACTGTGAGTTTGAATACAAATATTATCTTCTAGAGAGTATTCATACTCAAAAGGAGTCCTCATTACATTTATTAACACACTATTACATAGAATAGTGAGGACTACTAACTAATACTATCATTCGGACCATCACTCCGTTCCCCGACTTGCCCCAGCTACGTTCTCATTTCCTGAAGAGAACAGTGAAAGAAAGGGTGAGCTCAACTAGCCCAGTAAGAAATATTATGACTAAGATAATGCAGAATAAATTATCATTAGCCTTCAACAATGTTAAACTGATAAAATATAATAGACATCAAGTTTAACTGCAGCGGAACAAGCAATCCATTAAAAGAGTCAAGTAGAAAATAAACTCTACTATCTTTTATGATTTAAAAGGTTTTTCAACACTGTTATCGCTGGGACTCAGCTTAATAAAATAATCCACATCATCGAATCACCCCTGCACTACGGCCAAGGATATTCGTGTATTCATTAATGGTCATGATCATGCCAACAACTGTCCATCAATGCACTACGGGCCAATGAGGACTTTTACCACATCATTTGTAACATTACGGTCATGATTATACCGAATAATCCCTGGTCATAATCATACCAAGTCCATCTATGCACTACAGGCCACAGATGACTTTCAACATTTTATAAACATGAGGATGATGACAATGATATAAGAATTCAATAAAACAAGTTCAAGAATTAATTTATCCAAGAATTAACAACGTCCAAATTGTCAACATGATACTGCTTTGTGGAGTAAAATTCAAGAATGCTTAGAAGAATATTTTCATGAAAAGATACTGGATGAAACGCAATTATCAAGGATATTCCACAAATTTCATGGAGTATAGAAGTCAAAACTTAACCAACTGAGTACAATAAAGAATGGAATAACAAAAGAAATCACCATGCATGCGATAGACCGCACAACAGGTTATTCCAACAGAATAATAAATAATGGAACCAGGTCCGGCGTAAACGCACAGACAGGATATTCCGACAGAATAATAAATAATGGAACCAGGTCCGGCGTAAACGCACAGACAGGATATTCCGACAGAATAATAAATAATGAAACCAGGTCCGTGTAAAACACACAGACAAGATGTTCCCACAGAATAATAATAAAAACGGAACCAGGTCCGGTGTAAAACACACAGACAGGATGTTCCAACAGAATAATAATAAAAACGGAACCAGGTCCGGTGTAAAACACACAGACAGGATGTTCCAACAGAATAATAGAAGAATGTCACCAAGTATAGGGTAGACCGCGTATACAGGTTATTCCAACAGAATAATAAGAAATGGAATAACGACAGTTCTCTTCATGAATAAGAAAGAATAACACCCCTTACCGTTTTAAAGAAGAGCTGAAATAAGGAAGTAGTTAAGTAGCAGAATACTCTTCTTCTCTCTCTCTATAGTTTCTCTCTATAGTTTCTCTCTCTAGAGTTCAGTGAATTCGTAAGAAATAATGAAGGAATGAGCTGCTATTTATAGAAAAATAGAATGCATAGTAACTAATCCATGAACGGTCCAGATTGATTACTTTAATCTGACGGTCCATATTTAAAGAAAAATCTTTTAAATAAAATATAATATATTCTATTTATAGAATAACTTTAATAAAGTATTCTGTTTTATATAAAAAGATGTTTCTGTTTTATTACGTTAATAATACGAATAAAACAAAACGTCATTATCGCTAAATAATTCATATTATTAACTGACAATAATTGAATCAAACTGAGTGACTTCTCACATAAGCATTAATAATCAATACCGTGTGCTACTATGCAACCACACGTATTACTGTACTTTTACTACCGAGTAGTTCAACAGTAACAATGGTAAAACTTCCGCCGTTATTTTTAATAAAATATTTTTGTCGTTTTCTCAATCCGACAATAATTCCGTTGTGGGGTCCACCAATGATTGTGCCATTGTACGAATATTCCCTGTTAAAACGAATATTCCCCGACCAATCGAATATTATATAACAACTTTCGTATTTTGCAAAATTTATAAATATTACCCACAACTATAACATTATATCAAATTAACTCCATAATATTCAAAAATGATATTTATAGAAAATTCATCTTTATTTATAAAAGTTGGGGTCTTATATAAACCCATCTTCCTGACTTCGTAGAACCTCTTATCTCATGTCACTGTGTAGCTCTCGATAACAACATTTCAAAAAGGTATTATACACTTGCATCGGATGCCCGGATTGAAAGTTATGAAGGTTCGAGCGGATAATACGGTGCATGAGTGCATGTACTTCGAGACGGCGAGGCCCACGGAGTCTGGGGCACCCTGGGCTGCCGTAGGTACATCTGTGGCTGCCGCAGGTACACCTGCGGCTCCCCCCTCTATAAATAGAGGGCTTGGGGTGGCCATTTATAAGAGAAAAAAGGCGTGCAAGCCCTGTCCATTTTGCTCTGTACACACTATAAACTGAGTGCTTTCTCATTTCAAACACTTGTGAGCTTATATATTGCTACATTTTACTAGTGGAAACCGAGTGTTCATCTATTTAAAGCTATTTAAAGTCTTCTTTGGCAGCCCACTATAAGCCTTCTTACATTTGTTAAAGCCTTTTCTCCACTTTTACGCACACACTATTATTCATGTTGAGAGTCATGTTATGTGTGTATGTCCGGACCGTCGGTCCGTGGATTTTATTGCTTTTCTATATATATATATATATATATATATATATTATCAAGTTATCTCGATTGAGCCTGAATATAATATTTAGAGCGTTTACTGTTTTCATATATATTTAAATACTTTTATATATATTGTTATCATCAAACTCTATATGATTGAGTCTGAATTTATATCAGGTGCATTTACCGCTTTTATATATATATATATATATATATATATATATATATATATATATATATATATATATATAAACATTTCGTCCTGCCTGGAGTTTACTTCGTGGCGGTTGATTGCTTTTATATTTATATTTACATTTCGTCCCGCCTGGAGTTTACTTCGTGCCTGTTGATCGTTTATATATATATATATATATATATATATATATATATATATATATATATATATAACTGTTTACAACTTTTATACAAACTGCTACATCATGTGAGCCTAAGAATCATATGATGATTCAGTCACCTGAATCTAGATTCGGTTCCCGTGATGAACATTTTCCGCTGTGACCAGCTTGTAAATTATTCACGGTGTTTGAATTTCCTTAGACGACTCTCATGTCCACAAGGAGTTCGGTATTGCTATGTATATTATTTTCTCGAAGATGCTTCGCATCTCAAAAATAAAAGCAATCAAGCCGAACACATAATAAAATGGAATTATCAAAGGCCTCAATTACTATTGAACATAAGGGTTTGAAAAATCTCTTTTACAAAATATCACTGCTATATCTTGTTAAAATTGAACTTTTACACAAAATTCAAACCCTTTGTATATAGGTGTAAACGAGGCATAACACTACTTCCAAATAATTGCACATTAATTTACACACACACACACACACATTCAGATAAATGTTTTAATTGGTCATCGTGTTACCATGGATGTCGAGGGGTGCCTAACACCTTCCCTCCGTATAATTAAGCCCTCGGACCCTAACGAATCTCGATTTCACAGACCAGTTAAATAGTATCACATCACTAGATCAATGTGCAAACCTTTTCACGGTTGAGTTGGTGCAACCATTTAAAAATACCAACTGGCGACTCTTACAGTCTTTTCACAACTTGTTTTTTCAAAAAAATCTCACCTAACATGAGAACACCAAAAGACAAGAACAGAAAAGGGACAAATAAAAATCCCGACGTCGACAAATGCGCACTTCCACTGGGGAAACCCCCTACTCATTAACCTATGGAATGGAAACAGTGCTACCTATAAAGGTGGAAATGGAATCCCTCAGAGTGTTGATAGATGCTCAGTTAGATGAAGACCAATGGTTATAAGATCGGTACTACCAATTGTCTCTAATAGATGAAAGGTGAGCCGCAACCATCTTCCATAGTCAATTATACCAACAGAGGATCACTCGATCCTACAACAAGAAAGTCTGGCTACGATAATTTAAGGAACATGACTTGGTCTTGAAGAAGGTTCTTGACAACCAAGATCAATCCAAAGGAAAATTTGCCCCAAATTGGGAAGGCCCAATTGTTGTCAAGGAGGTATTGAAAGGAGGAGCCCTCATATTACAAGAGATAGATGGCGATGAATTTCCCCAACTCATCAACTCAGACATTGTGAAATGGTACTATATCTGAAGTTACCTACAAACCATTTGATGACCTTTGAGAGGGATCAGGCTAGATCCCTGATGTTGACAGCTCTTGATGGGAGAGATGCAGATTTGTTAGAGAGGGACGAGGAATTAGCTCGTAGAGATGTTGCTATCGTCGAGCGAGATGAGGCTAGATCAGCCATAGATGCAGTGATAGTTGAGCAGGATAGCGCCATATCTGCCCGGAATGTAGCCGTCACAGACAGTACTATAGTGAGGTCCCTTACCATTGGGATGCTTGCCGAGATGAGTGCATATATTGATGAGCATCGTGCCACCATACAGATGGCCTCGGACTTACTCGCTCGTGTGGACATCCTTGTACAGGAGACCACAACATTACCTCCTTCGTCTGAGAGAGATGCCATGTTAGATCTGCTAGCTCGTATGCATATCGATATGTAGATAGCCTTGTATTTTCCTGCACATACTAGCTTAGCCATTTTGTCATGTACAGTTTACATTGTGTATATCAAACAACATTATATATAGCAGGGAAATATATTTTTGGCTACTTCCCTTTTAGATATGCTTGAATACTTGCTTGATATTTGCCTACTTCTTCAGGGCTTGTGATCTTGATGTATTCTGGCTTCCTCCTTGCTGGATGGACATTGAGTTATCTTTGGATAGTTCAGAATGGATCATGGATCTGTGTATACCCCTACCATCTTTGGTGTCTTGGAATTGGATTCTGTATGGAAATGTGGAGAGGATTGTGGCTTTCCTTTCTGAGATTGACCGCACCACAGATGGTCGCCAGTACTCCTATTTAGGAGGAGCCTAGTTAATTCCATCTCTTATGGATTGGTGTTGCTCTTTGAGGTACAACCGCTGCTTAGATGGTCGCCGAATCTCCTATTTAGGAGGAGTTTAGGTAATTCCATCCCTTTGGTTTGAAGCCAAATAAAATGTAATGGATTGAAGTTTGATCCCAGTACCGTTGACAAGTATTTATGTTTTGGTAGGGGGTTAGACCGAACCATGAATGGCTGTCTACATACTCCTGTTGAATAGGAGATCAGGTCTGCGTAGTTCGAACCTGGTGTAAGAGGTTCAACGTTGTTTATGGCAGAAAAGGGTGTTGGAATATTTTTGTTGTTTTTGTTTTTATAAGGAAAAGGGTGTAGAAGTGTTTTTGTTATTTTTGTTTTATTACGACCGGGCCATATAAAATATGGTTGCCTACATACTCCCGTGTATCAGGGAGATCTGGTCAACGTAGTTCGCCCTCAAGACGATTCGCATATGAAGAGAAGTATAAATCCCATGTGCAGGCTATATTGTGGGGAGAAGAAAGTTTAATCCCATGAATGGGACAAACTGCAGGTGTGAAAAAGTTTGATACCGTCTTCAGGACAAACTGCAAGCATAGAAAAGTTTAATCCCGTCTTCAGGATAAACTGCAGGTGTGAAAGGTTCAATCCCTAGGGGGATAACCGAAGCTGAGTAAGGGTTAAAAACCAAGTGAAGAGGAAGAAACTAGGCTGCTGGCTTGAAAAAGTGTGTTTCCCTGAGGGGCGCAGTGTGGAGAAAAGAGTTGTATATGGTAAAGGGTTAAAGAACCGAAATGACTGGAGATCTGATGATTCAATACCAGGATATTTGCTTGATGATGACTTCAGACATAGTACCGTTTCACGGTGTTCGAGTTGATAAGCTGTGGAAATTCATCGCCTTCCATTTCCTGCAATCTAAGGGCACCTCCTGTTAATACTTCCTTGATAATAAACGGGCCTTCCCAGTTAGGGGCGAATTTTTCCTTAGACTGATCTTGGTTGTCGAGGATCTTCTTCAAAACCAAGTCATGTTATTTAAACTGCCGTAGCCAGACTTTTCTGTTGTAGGATCAGGCGATCCTTTGTTGATATAACTAACCATAGAAGATAGTCACAGTTCGCCTTTCATCTATTAGAGATAATTGGTGATACATGTCTTGTACCCATTGGTCTTCATCCAGCTGAGCATTGTCAGATATAATTACCTCTAGTTGTCCATATCGATAGATAACATTATTTCTGATGAAAGCAATGATGACTTCTTTGGTAACCCTGGGGAAGGAGGCTGCTTCTACCCACTTGGTGAAGTAGTCAATCATGGTGAAGATAAATCGATGTCCATTACTAGCTTTGGGCTCGATGGGCCCGATCACGTCCATTCCCTACATTGAGAAGTGCCAAGGTGAACTTTGTGGAGCTCCTATGGAGGGGCGTGGATAGCATTCCCATAAATTTGGCATTGATAACATCTCTTGACGTGGTCATGGCAGTTAGCCTTGAGAGAAAGCCAATAATGTCCTGTTCTGAGGATCTTCTTTACAAGTAAAGGGCCACTCATGTGTGGGCCACATACTCCACCATGGATCTCATCCATGGGTCTTTGAGCTTCATCCTTATCCAGGCATCTGAGGAGCCCCAGTCCTGCATCTTTCTTGTAGAGTGCATCTCGACTCAGATAGAATTTCATAGTAAGTAGATGAATCCGCTTTTTCTCAGTCAGGCTCGCCTCAGCGGGTGTAGATCCATCTAACAAATACTCCTTGATATGCTGATACCAAGGTTGTTGGATGGGAGGTTGCTCATCCGATACTTCTCCAATATAGTTCCCATAGGTGGGTGCCTTTTGCAGGGCTAATGTGATACTTGACATGTGTTCATTATCAGGTATGTGAATCAAGGAGGCCAAAGTTGCTAATGCGTCTGCGAAGTCATTCCTATTATGAGGAATGTGTAGAAAGGAGATGTGACGCCCCCAGAATAGGTATACAACACCCATTCTGAGTCGCCAAATACATGGTACAGAAAGCAAACTACAACTTCAATAATACAATTGTCGTGCAAAATACGACAACACATACTGTGAGTTTAAATACAAATATTGTCTTCTAGACAATATCCACACTCAAATAAATCCTCATTACAATTATTCAAACACTATTTTACAGAAATAGTGAGGACTGCTAATACATCTTTCTAGAACCATCACTCCATACCCCGACTAGATCCTGCTATGTTCTCACCTCCTGAGAAGAAAAATGGAACAAAAAGGAAAAGGGTGAGCTCAACTAGCCCAGTAAAGAATATTATGACTAAGATAATATACAACAAATTATCGTTAGTCTTCAACAGGGAAAAATCTGATAAAATATAATCGACAACAAGTTTTAGATCAACAACTGCAGCGGAAACAACAAACCATTAGAAGAGTCAAGTAGAGAAAGAATTCTACTATCTTCTAAGATTTAAAAGTCCATCATCAATATTTTATCCCTGTAACATCAATTAATAATCATCTTTAACCAAATATTCATCTTTGCACTACAGGCCAAAGATATTCATTTGTATCATCAGTCGGTCATGTTCATCTCAACACCTGTTCATCTTTGCACTACAGGCCAAAGATATTCATCAAGTAATTATACATCTTTGCACTACAGGCCAAAGATATTCAGTAATATCATCATTTAGGACTGAGGATGATGAAAAATATCTTAAAGAGAACGAATCCAATGAGACAGAAGGACAAATAGTAGGGATTCGTATAACAGTTTATCCAAGATCAATAATACTTCATAATAATCAATTGTGAAGCAGAATTCAAAAATAAAGATCAAAACATGGATACAATCAAAGATAGTAACCATAATAGACATCTTGGACAAAAAGGGAAAATTTTATTTTTCGGTGAATAGTGCCGTATTCGTGAATAGTGCCGTATACGTGAATAGTGCCGTATACGTGAATAGTAACCCCCGACACAAAAAGTTCCAAATTTGATAAAAACTCATATCAATATTTCAGCATAATGATATTGAAGAAAATAATATCATTAAGAAGAAAATAATATCCCTTACCTCAAAATATCAGTACTTCTGGTCGGAATACCGGTATAAGGCTGAAAGAAACTTGCTCTGATGAATAGAAACTCTCAAAGTATCTAAATACTCACAAAATACACTCAATAATCTAGAGAGAGAAAGAGAGAAAACTTGTTTCTGGTGTGATTTTCAATTCTAACTTAGCCCTCTATTTATAGGAAAATTTTGGTAGGTTTGACCTGCAACCTGATGGCTTTACCTGCTACTATTCCCACCCACCACATTTGAAATATAATTCAGCACATTTCTTCACCAACCACAAGTGGGGCCCACCAATTCTAGAATTTTCCATCAAAATGATAAACTCCGAAAATTCAACAATTTCTGAACCAGTCATCTTGTAAAATTCATAATAAATCATACGTTCATTTTTAACGGTTCAAAATTTGTGGACATATACTCAACTTATATATGTATAACATATCCAAAAATTACCACGATCCAACGGTCGGATTAAAAATTATAACCCCCGCAAAATATCTCAAAAACCCTGATTTTTAATACCTCCATTCCGACAAAAATACTGATAAAAACCTCAACATTAACTCCTTCATTTTTAACCACAAAAATATATCCCTCATTTATATCCACATAAAATAAATATTTCCTTATCATATGAATCAATAATTAATTATTCACAAATAATATTACAGAATCACATTTATGACAACCAGGCCGTTCCCAGGAAAGAGGGGGCTTTCCAATAAGGATTTCTCCTTACTGGCGCGCAATTAGATGACCAAACCTCTCCTTAGACAGAACTTTCTAGACATTGCCAATAATGTTATCTAATAATATTATTCAAATAATATGAATTATTGATCTGATAATGAAAATACTGTGCAGCAACAATTATTGAAACAACAATAATATAAAATATCAACGCAGCAATTATTGAATCAATAAAATAAAATATTGAATAATAACTACTGTAACAATTATTGAGTAGTGCCTTCTTACGTAAGAATCAATAATTGGTGCAATACCGTGTGCTACTGTATTTTAACCACCGGGTATTCCAACAGTATTAACGGTAACAACTACGCCGTTATTAATAAACAACTTATACTTGTCGTTTTCTTCATCCAATCGCTTTCCGTTATGGGGCCCACACAAGGCTGCGTCGTCGTACGAATATTCCCCGACAGCAAGAATATTCCACGACCAACCGAATATTCACCGACCAAAAATAAATATTTTATAACCACTTGCTTATTTTGCAAAATTTGCACATTTCACCCATAACCAAAGTATTATATCAAATTAACCCCTTATTATTCACAATAATATTTAGAGAAAATTTGATTTTATTCATTAATAAGTTGGGGTCTTACAACCTCCCCTCCTTATGAAATTTCGTCCTCGAAATTGACGTACGTACCTGATGTTTCAAAAAGGTGAGGATACCTCGCTTTCATTTCTGATTCCAACTCCCAGGTCATTTCTTCAATAGCATGGTTTCTCCACAAAACCTTAACTTGTGGTATAACCTTCGTGCGTAGGACATGCTCTTTCCTATCCAAGATCTTAACAGGTACCTCCTCGTACGTTAAATCTTCAGCTATCTCGTCTGGTTCTAACTCAATAATGTGGTTCGGGTCTTTAACATATTTACGAAGCATAGATATGTGAAAAACATTATGAACACGAGACATGCTTGGAGGTAATGCGAGTCTATATGCCACATTTCCTATTCGCTCAAGAATCTCAAATGGACCAACAAATCTTGGATTGAGCTTTCCTCTCTTCCCAAATCTTGTAACTCCCTTCCATGGTGCAACACGTAACAATACATGATCCCCAATATTAAATTCCACGTCCTTCCGATGAAGATCCGCATAACTCTTTTGTCGATCCTGTGCCGTTTGTATACGTTGTCGAATCGTTTGGATCTTCTCTGTAGTAATGCGTACCAATTCTGGTCCCAACAATGTTGCTTCACCCACCTCGTCCCAGCATACTGGAGAACGACATTTTCTTCCATACAACGCCTCAAATGGAGCCATACCTATGCTCGCCTGATAACTGTTGTTGTAGGAGAATTCCACCAATGGTAGGTACTTATCCCAACTCCCTTTGAGATCTAAGACACAAAGTCTTAATAGATCTTCAAGAGTTTGAATAGTCCTCTCTGATTGTCCGTCCGTTTGAGGATGGTATGCTGAACTGAATCGTAAATCCGTGCCCATAGCTTTCTGCAAGCTAACCCAAAATCGTGAAGTGAATCTTGGGTCACGATCCGAAACTATGGATACTGGCATGCCATGCAATCTCACAATCTCGTTCACGTACATACTAGCAAGACGTTCAAGGGAATAAGTCTCACGTATCGGCAAGAAATGAGCGGACTTGGTTAATCTATCAACAATAACCCAAATCGCATCTATGCCTTGAGAAACCTTGGGAAGACCTGTAACAAAATCCATAGTAATGTGTTCCCACTTCCATTTCGGGATCTCAAGTGGTTGCAATGGACCCTTTGGCACTTGATGCTCCGCCTTTACACGTTGACAAGTTAAACACCTCGAGATAAACTCCGCGATCTCTCTTTTCATATTGCTCCACCAAAATGTATGTCGAAGATCGTGATACATTTTGGTACTCCCAGGATGGATTGCAAACGGTGTGTTGTGTGCCTCCATCATTATTCTATGCTTCAAGTCAAAATCGTTAGGAACACAAAGTCTGGAGTTGACTCGAAGTATTCCTTCTTCATCGATTCTTGCTTCTGGAATAGCACCTTCTTGCACTTTCTTCTTCATACGCATCAGCTCTATATCCGTAGCTTGAGCAGCTTTAACTTTATCGATTAAAGTCGGTTCTACTCGTATATTTGATATCATCATGTGGGTACTTGGAGCCTTCATCTCTATCTCCATCCTTTGCAAGTCATACAAAATGGGCCTTTGTGTTAAAAACATTGCACTCGTACCCGCATATGATCTTCTACTCAATGCGTCAGCTACTACGTTTGCTTTTCCAGGATGGTATTGGATGGTATGATCGTAATCTTTCAACAGCTCAAGCCAACGTCGTTGCCGCATGTTGAGTTCCTTTTGGGTGAAGAAATATTTGAGGCTTTTATGATCTGTATAGATCTCCACTTTCTCCCCATACAGGTAGTGTCTCCAGATCTTCAACGCAAAAACGACTGCTGCCAACTCCAAATCATGAGTAGGATAATTCCTCTCATATTCTTTGAGTTGTCGTGAGGCATAGGCTATGACTTTCCCATGTTGCATGAGAACACATCCTAACCCTTTGCCTGAAGCATCGCTGTAGATAACAAATCCATCCGAACCAGATGGTATTGTCAAAACAGGTGCCGAAATGAGTCTCCTCTTGAGTTCTTGGAAACTCTTCTCGCATTCCTCACTCCATACGAATTTTGTATCTTTCCGAGTCAGCTGAGTTAACGGAGTAGCGATTCGAGAAAATCCTTCCACAAATCTCCGATAATAACCAGCTAAGCCCAGAAAGCTACGTACTTCGGTTACCGACTTCGGTTGCTCCCAACTTTGTATGGCTTCAATCTTCGCCGGGTCGACAGATACTCCATGTTTTGACACCACGTGCCCAAGGAATGCTACTTCCTCAAGCCAGAACTCGCATTTCTTCAGTTTGGCATATAGCTTGTTTTCACGAAGCCTTTGCAGTACCAGCTTCAAATGGCGCTCATGATCTTCACGGCTTTTGGAATAGATGAGGATGTCATCAATAAAGACAACAACGAACTGATCCAAATATTCTTTGAATACACGGTTCATCATATCCATGAAGGCAGCAGGAGCATTAGTCAATCCAAAAGACATTACTAAGAATTCATAATGCCCGTACCGAGTTCTGAAGGCAGTCTTTGGAATATCCTCAGTTTTAATCTTCAGCTGATGATATCCAGAACGAAGATCGATCTTTGAAAAGAATTGTGCTCCTTGCAACTGGTCAAACAGGTCATCAATGCGAGGTAGCGGATACCTATTCTTGATGGTGACATGGTTCAATTCTCGATAGTCAATACAAAGTCGCATACTCCCGTCTTTCTTCTTTACGAATAAAACAGGAGCACCCCAAGGAGACGTACTAGGACGAATAAAACCGATGTCCAACAACTCCTGTAGTTGGACTTTTAACTCCTGAAGTTCAATAGGAGCCATTCGATATGGGGTTTTAGAAATGGGCTTTGTACCGGGTTCAAGGTCAATAAAGAATTCAATTTCTCGTTCCGGGGGTAGACCGGGAAGTTCTTCAGGAAATACATCGGAAAATTCTCTAACAATAGAAATATTATTCAAATCTGACTTGTCTTTGTTCAAATCCATAACATGGGCTAAGAAAGCTTGACATCCGTTTTTCAATAAACGAATAGCTTTGTGGCTTGATATGACAGTGACTGATTTTAGTGGTTTAGTAGTTTGAATTCGTATGACAGGTTGGTTAGGAATATGAAAACTAACAACCTTACGAAAACAATCAATTTTAGCATGATGAGTGGTTAACCAATCAATTCCTAAAATCACATCAAAAGCAAGTATCTTTAAAGAGATAAGATCAACAGGTAATGTGATAGTGCCAACTTGGATCATGCAAGATTTATAAACTGTAGATGTAACGAAGGTTTCACCCAACGGAGTTTCAACAGATAAGTTAAAGTCCAATTTCTCCGGAGTCAAGTTTAAACGTTGAGCACAAGCAGGAGAGATAAAAGAATGGGTAGAACCGGTATCTAGTAAAGTATAAACTTCGCAAGAATTCAAGATTAGCTTACCCGTGATCACCTCGTTCGGGTTTCTCGCGTTTTGGCCAGTAACGACAAACGCTCTTCCAGGAACCGCTGATTTCGCCTTATCCGGGACAGCCCTTGGAATCACCACTCCCGCTGAACTTGGTTTCGCTATAGTACAATCTCGAGCGATGTGGCCTTCCTTCCCACAGTTGTAACACACCTTGGATTGTTGTGGACAGTTTGGGCTGATATGTCCCTCTTTCCCGCATTTGTAACATCTAACTGGCGGTCGTTCTCCTCCCCTAAAATTTGTTGTTGGTGCTGGTGCTGGTGCTGATGTCTTCCCGTCATTGTTGAATCTCCTCTTTCTGAAATTTCCACTTGACTCACCTCTCCTATTATCATGGCCACGATGACCACCCGAGTGGTTACCGCCTTTGTTCGTATTTTTCCCTCCTCGTTGGTTATCATCGCTCTGATGATTGCTGTCACCGGTATGACCCTGGTTGTGGTCCCTCGGTTGAGTATACTCATTATCTCTCTCTAATAATTGGGCCCTGTTGACAACGTCTGAATACAGAGAAAATTTATGAGAGATAAGGTATTGACGAATCTTAGGTTTTAAACCTCTCAGAAACATCCGCGTCATTCGTTCCTCATTTTCGACCAAATGAGGTGCAAACCTGGATAACTCTGCAAACTTCGCCTCGTACTGGGACACCGTCATGTTGTTTTGTTCCAGTCTAATAAACTCAACCTCCTTCATATGACGAATACTTTCAGGAAAGTACTTGTCATTGAACAGTTTTTGAAATGTTTCCCAGGACATGTTGAGTGCGTCAGGCTGGGTACGCTTCACAGACTCCCACCAGTAGTCTGCCTCACCGCGGAACATAAATGTGGCGAATGGAACCTTCTGTTCCTCCGTGCATCCCAAGACATCAAATATCTTGGTAATTTGCTTGACCCACGTTTCCGCCATGATCGGATCCGGCTTTCCCTTAAATTCTGGTGGTCCCAATTCTTTGAACTGCTTAGCTGTGACAAACCGCGCGTTGTTATCATTTCCACCCGTATTCTGCACACGAGTCTCCCTCGTCTGATTTTGCATGAACTGCAAAAAGCTCCTAAACATTCCATCATTCATCGTTTGCTCGGTAACGTTGTTTACAGGAGGAATATTGCCTTCCTGTTGCACGTTCCCCTGGGTAGTGATCAAAGGTGTCTCCACGGTCTGATTTACTCCATTATTAACGTTCTCAGCTGCCATTCTTAAATACTGCCATAAAACAAGGGTTAATAGTCATGTCATATATTATCCCTATACTCTGACCGACCAAATAAACACCAAATAAACTTAGTCAGGTCATACTAGCGAAGGAATTCCCCGTCTCTCCCCTCCTAGTTCTTGTCTCACATCTCAGCCAGGGATCATATCCCTAAGCTCTGATACCAACTGTGACGCCCCCAGAATAGGTATACAACACCCATTCTGAGTCGCCAAATACATGGTACAGAAAGCAAACTACAACTTCAATAATACAATTGTCGTGCAAAATACGACAACACATACTGTGAGTTTAAATACAAATATTGTCTTCTAGACAATATCCACACTCAAATAAATCCTCATTACAATTATTCAAACACTATTTTACAGAAATAGTGAGGACTGCTAATACATCTTTCTAGAACCATCACTCCATACCCCGACTAGATCCTGCTATGTTCTCACCTCCTGAGAAGAAAAATGGAACAAAAAGGAAAAGGGTGAGCTCAACTAGCCCAGTAAAGAATATTATGACTAAGATAATATACAACAAATTATCGTTAGTCTTCAACAGGGAAAAATCTGATAAAATATAATCGACAACAAGTTTTAGATCAACAACTGCAGCGGAAACAACAAACCATTAGAAGAGTCAAGTAGAGAAAGAATTCTACTATCTTCTAAGATTTAAAAGTCCATCATCAATATTTTATCCCTGTAACATCAATTAATAATCATCTTTAACCAAATATTCATCTTTGCACTACAGGCCAAAGATATTCATTTGTATCATCAGTCGGTCATGTTCATCTCAACACCTGTTCATCTTTGCACTACAGGCCAAAGATATTCATCAAGTAATTATACATCTTTGCACTACAGGCCAAAGATATTCATTAATATCATCATTTAGGACTGAGGATGATGAAAAATATCTTAAAGAGAACGAATCCAATGAGACAGAAGGACAAATAGTAGGGATTCGTATAACAGTTTATCCAAGATCAATAATACTTCATAATAATCAATTGTGAAGCAGAATTCAAAAATAAAGATCAAAACATGGATACAATCAAAGATAGTAACCATAATAGACATCTTGGACAAAAAGGGAAAATTTTATTTTTCGGTGAATAGTGCCGTATTCGTGAATAGTGCCGTATACGTGAATAGTGCCGTATACGTGAATAGTAACCCCCGACACAAAAAGTTCCAAATTTGATAAAAACTCATATCAATATTTCAGCATAATGATATTGAAGAAAATAATATCATTAAGAAGAAAATAATATCCCTTACCTCAAAATATCAGTACTTCTGGTCGGAATACCGGTATAAGGCTGAAAGAAACTTGCTCTGATGAATAGAAACTCTCAAAGTATCTAAATACTCACAAAATACACTCAATAATCTAGAGAGAGAAAGAGAGAAAACTTGTTTCTGGTGTAATTTTCAATTCTAACTTAGCCCTCTATTTATAGGAAAATTTTGGTAGGTTTGACCTGCAACCTGATGGCTTTACCTGCTACTATTCCCACCTACCACATTTGAAATATAATTCAGCACATTTCTTCACCAACCACAAGTGGGGCCCACCAATTCTAGAATTTTCCATCAAAATGATAAACTCCGAAAATTCAACAATTTCTGAACCAGTCATCTTGTAAAATTCATAATAAATCATACGTTCATTTTTAACGGTTCAAAATTTGTGGGCATATACTCAACTTATATATGTATAACATATCCAAAAATTACCACGATCCAACGGTCGGATTAAAAATTATAACCCCCGCAAAATATCTCAAAAACCCTGATTTTTAATACCTCCATTCCGACAAAAATACGGATAAAAATCTCAACATTAACTCCTTCATTTTTAACCACAAAAATATATTCCTCATTTATATCCACATAAAATAAATATTTTCTTATCATATGAATCAATAATTAATTATTCACAAATAATATTACAGAATCACATTTATGACAACCAGGCCGTTCCCAGGAAAGAGGGGGCTTTCCAATAAGGATTTTCCTTACTGGCGCGCAATTAGATGACCAAACCTCTCCTTAGACAGAACTTTCTAGACATTGCCAATAATGTTATCTAATAATATTATTCAATTAATATGAATTATTGATCTGATAATGAAAAATACTGTGCAACAACAATTATTGAAACAACAATAATATAAAATATCAACGCAGCAATTATTGAATCAATAAAATAAAATATTGAATAATAACTACTGTAACAATTATTGAGTAGTGCCTTCTTACGTAAGAATCAATAATTGGTGCAATACCGTGTGCTACTATATTTTAACCACCGGGTATTCCAACAGTATTAACGGTAACAACTACGCCATTATTAATAAACAACTTATACTTGTCGTTTTCTTCATCCAATCGCTTTCCGTTATGGGGCCCCACAAGGCTGCGTCGTCGTACGAATATTCCCCGACAGCAAGAATATTCCACGACCAACCGAATATTCACCGACCAAAAATAAATATTTTATAACCACTTGCTTATTTTGTAAAATTTGCACATTTCACCCATAACCAAAGTATTATATCAAATTAACCCCTTATTATTCACAATAATATTTAAAGAAAATTTGATTTTATTCATTAATAAGTTGGGGTCTTACAGGAGATCTCTTAGAACTCCGAAGCCATCTGTAACACTTGCCGATGGTAAGGCAGCAGATGTAACTCTTTGGTTTGATAGATTCCCAAGGATTATTTGACTACCAACTCTGAATCTCCAAAGACAGTTAACCGCCTGATGCCCATTGAACGGGTAAGTTTTAGCCCCATGATACAGCCTTCATACTCAGCTGTGTTGTTGGTGCTGACAAACTACAAGTTGATGGCGACGGGATACTGCTCCCCCGTACCGGATACTAGAACTATTCCAGCTCCAGAACCTTTCATATTAACAGCTCCATCAAAATACATGTTCCATATTTGACGTGTATCGTACTGATGGTGTTGCTGTATTATCATTATCCCTTCATCGGGGAAGTATGTTTCCAAGGGTTTGAAATCCCCTGAAGGTGCGACGGCCAGTTGATCTGCGATTCCTTGATCTTTAATGGACTTTTGCGTTACGTAAACAATGTCAAATTGTTACAGAATTAACTGCCATCTGGACAGCCGACAATTCAGTATGGACTTGCTGAACACATACTTGAGAGGATCCACGAGGGATATGAGATGGGTTGTGTGCCCATGGAGGTAATGTTGTAACCTCATGGCAGCCCATGCTAAAGCATAACAAGTCTTCTCAATCATAGTTTACTTGTGTTCACTGCTGCTGAATCTTTTGCCGAGGTAATAGATAGCTCGTTCTCGGCCTTTATCATTTTCTGACCCAATATGCAGCAATGGACTTTTGCGTTACGTAAACAATGTCAAATTGTTACAGAATTAACTGCCATCTGGACAGCCGACAATTCAGTATGGACTTGCTGAACACATACTTGAGAGGATCCACGAGGGATATGAGATGGGTTGTGTGCCCATGGAGGTAATGTTGTAACCTCATGGCAGCCCATGTTAAAGCATAACAAGTCTTCTCAATCAGAGTTTACTTGTGTTCACTGCTGCTGAATCTTTTGCCGAGGTAATAGATAGCTCGTTCTCGGCCTTTATCATTTTTTGACCCAATATGCAGCCCATGGCATTGTCACTTATGGAGAGGTACATGAATAAGGGAACATCATTCCTGGGTGGTACCAAAATAGGAGCTTTGACTAGCTACTCTTTGATGGTAAGGAAGACATTCTGGCACTCGTCATTCCAATTCATAGAGGAGTTCTTCCTTAACAGCTTGAAGATAGGCTCACAGGTTGCTGTGAGTTGAGAAATTAACCTTCTAATGAACTTGACTCTTCCCAAAAATCCTCGTATTTTTTTCTTTGTCTGAGGAATGGGCATCTTCGTAATGGCTTGAATTTTGGTGGGATCCAGATCAATCCCTTTATGGCTGACTATAAATCCTAGCAACTTGCCTGATTTAATGTCAATGGCGCACTTGGTTGGATTTAACCTCAAGTTATACTTACGCAACCTGTTAAAAAGCTTTTGGAGATGGTCTAAGTGGTCCTCCTCCTTTTGGGACTTGACGATGATGTCATCCACGTAGATCTCGGTCTCTTTGTGCATTAAGTCGTGGAAAAGTGCCATCATAGCTCTTTGATAGGTAGCTCCGATATTGATGAGGCCGAAAGATAACCGTCTGTAGCAAAAGGTTCCCCAAGGTATGATGAAAGCAGTTTTCTCACGATCCTCCTCAGCAACCATGATCTAATGGTACCCCGCAAAGCAAACAGCGAAGGAGTACATGCCGTATTGAGCAGTATTGTCAATGAGAATGTGGATAAATGGTACGGGAAAGCTATCTTTAAGGCAAGCTTTATTCAGATCCCGATAATCCACGCAAACTCGCACCTTTCCTCCAGGCTTAGGCACGAGAATGATGTTGGATATCCATTCAGGATATGTGGACACCATGATAATACCAGCTTGAAATTGTTTCAAAATTTCTTCTTTCACCTTTAAACTCCACTCAGGTTTCAATCACCTGAGTTTCTGCTTGACTGGCTTGAATCCCTCTTTGATGGGAAGGCGATGAAGGACAATGTCGGTAGACAAACTCACCATATCTTCATGAGACCATGCAAACACATCCTGGAATTGGGTTAGTAGCGTAACCATGTCATTCCTCTTGTTTGGGGTAAGGTCTAAACCAATCTGGATTAACTTAGGGTTTTCTAAGGTTTCGATATTGAAGGAGGTGGTTTGATTAAGGTTAGGTTTAGGTTTGTCTTTGACCCATTCTTTGATCTCCGAAGGCACCTCAATGTCCTCTTGTATTTCCATCAAGTTGGAGTTCAACTTTTCATCAAAGTTATAATCCTTGTAGAGAAGAGGCATCTTATCAGCAAGCATAGGCACATCTAAGTTCAGAGTCCTGAAACAAAATATGCTTTCACTTAATATATATGAAACTGTTTAATCATACAAAGTGTTAGCATTTACAGACAAAACAACTGCTAATACTATACAAAAAAGTAAGCAGTTATGATATCTACAGGGCAGAAAGAAGTCCTACCCATTTTACCCTTGCCGACTAATGAAAGGAGTGCTGCTCCAATTGGCAAGGGCAAAGTCCTGGTGGACTGCAGTGATTGAGGGGCTGTCATCGTCCTCCTTCTCCCGAATGATGACCATTATATCTGGGCAATCATTGTCTGGGGTGTATCTGTTTGTATGTTCATCATGGACAATGATGTGTATGCCTGACATCATTCGGATGATGTCTTGCTTGATTCTTCGTTCCTCTTTTTCCACCTTGGGATATGGAACAAAGACTTCCTTCTCCTTTATCGATATCAGTTTAGGAAATAGCATAGCCATTACATTGGCTGGCACCTTTACCGGAGATTGTGCGAAACTCAGGATTTACATGTGGAGATAATCGCCGTGTGGCTGACGTTGAACAAATCTGCTTATGCTTATGTGGATTCCTGTAACTAGAACTGGCAGAATAGCCTAGTTCGGCTGTCCCAGTTTAACTGGACACTTGAATCGGGTGCTTAATACCCTGATGCTCTTTACCTAGCCCTTATCCCGGCTGGTGTCCCAATGACATCATTTCTTGAGTAGCTGCCATAACTTCAGTAGAAATCTTGGGAATGGGCAACGGTGTCCCAATAGAATGGTATTGAGTGTTGCTTACTTCCAAAGCATGAAAACTGACCGGCTCAACATCTTTATTGACATCAATGAGTGTAAGGTCACCATGTTGAGGACACTCCGGTTCAGCGTTGACTGTGACTAGGCTATTGTTGATAATGTATTTAAGTTGTTGATGAAGGGTGGAGGGGACTGCCCTAACCATATGAATTCATGGTCTCCCCAGAAGCAGGTTGTATCCTGTATCTATTTTGAGCACATGAAAAGATATACAAAATATATGTGGACCAATCTTAATTGGTAGCTCAATCTCTCCGACTGAATTCTGGCAGGATCTATCAAAAGCTTTTTTGATCGCATGGCTACTTCGGATTCGCTTGAGATTGACATTCTTCTTCAGCAATGTAGCATAAGGATAGATATTCAAAGATGAACCTCTGCCTACCAAGACTCCAGCTAGCATGTATCTTGAGGACAAAACCGTAATGTGTAACAGCTTGCAATGACCGGTCCCTTCGGGCGGTATGTCATCATCAGTGAAAGAGATCACATTGTTGTTGAAAATGTGATCGACCAGATGTTAAAATTTTTCCACATCCACTAATTTTGGCAAGTAGGCTTCTTCCAAAACCTTAATTAGAATCTTCCTGTGATCCTTGAAAGTTAAAACCAAGTCTAATATTGAAATTTGATGTGGAGCTTCTCTTAAGCTTAAAACCACCTTGACTTCATTATGACCCATAACACGGAGGAATTTCTCAATCTTCTCCATGGGTATTTTCCCCTTTGATTTGATAGCAGGCTTCATCACCCGTTAGGGAAGATACAGTGGATTTTCCTTCGACGCTGCAGCAGTTATATGAAATATGGATCCTTCAGCTTCTCCATAATTCCAGGGAACTTTATGTAAGCTGACAACAAGATATTACGGTCTAAATGACAAGGTGATTGGCTCTGGCGCAGCCACTTTCAAAGGTTTGTTAACTCCTTGGAGTTGAATTGTGAATGGTTTAACAGTCCCATCAGCCTCAGCAGATATAATTGCTACCAATCCCTTCCATTTAGTGGGATAGGTATTTTAACTCTCAAATAGCACAGTATTGTTGTCTGTTAATTGCAGGACACCGCTATCGATTAGATTCTGAATAAGGTGGCGGAGTGCCCATCATTCTTCCGTGCTGTGACCGCGAGAATGGGAGTGATACTGACATACTCCATCAAGATTGAACCGTCCTAAACGGGGATTAACTGGAGGCCGAAGGGATGTGATTCCTCCTTCATTGATTAGCATTTGAAGTATCTCCTCCATAGGTTGGCCCAGGTATGTAAATTCCCTTCTATTGGTAAAATCTCGTCGGGCTTTAGCAGTTGCTCTCTTCGTCACTTTGTCCTCCAATGTTTCATATTTTGAAGGTGATGATGGAGTATTCATAACGAAAGAGAGGAGACTAGCATGCTCTTGGCTGACTAATTGGCGGGTGACTTGATGCTGATAAGTCACTAATTCGGCCAATTGTTCAATTTACTTGCACAGAGCTTTTATCTTTCGTTCCATTGCAAACTGAAACTTGACATAATCCCATTTGTCAACACCGTCTTTGATGTTTTGGGATGATTCACCTTTAAAATTGGAACTTTCTCCACTGCTCCAATTAATCATGTTGACCTCCTCCTCTTTGTGTGGAGGAAGAGGGTTATCTTGCACATGAGGTTGATCTGGTTAGGTGACCACGATTTCACCATTGTCTATCAAATCTTGGATCTTGTGTTTTAAGGCCCAACAATCTTGAGTATCATGTCCAGGTGCCCCGACATGATAAGAACATTTCCGAGCAGCATTGAAACCCCTCCCATTAGGGTTGACTGGTGGAAAAAGATGCATAATTTTCTTTTGGGTGGTCAAAGATTGAGAATGTTCTTGAGTGAATCCCCTAGGGGTGTGAACACTCGATGGCATTTGACTTCTCCACCTTTAGGCAATAAAGGGTTTGAAGACTGTGCTTGAAAAGGAGTGTAATTTCTCCGTTGGATAGGCATATTTTGATTGCCTTTTTAAACTTGGAGTATCAGGGAAACATCCTCCTCTTTCTTTTTATGGACCCTCCGGGGGTTGTTTCCATAATTTTCGGATTGGATGTGCTCAGCAACAGCTTTAAGAGCGGATAGGTCTTGAATCTTTCCTGACTTCAATCCCATCTCAGCCATCTCTCCATGTTTGATAATTTCAGAAAATAGTTTACCAATGCCAGCTAAAACTCTTTCATAGAAAGGAGCTTCTTGTATGTCGATAAAGGTCATAACCATCTCTGACTCTGTCATAGAAGGAATAACCTGAGTAGCAAGGCGCCTCTACCTTTGAGCATACCCTCTAAAAGACTCGTTGGACTGTTTCTTGACCTTGGTAATCTGATACCGATCAGGAGCTATTTGAGACTGGAAACTGTATTGTGTGAGGAAGGCGTGAGCTAGCTCTTCCCAGCTATGGATTTTTGAGTTGTCTAATCTGGTATACCATGAACGGGCTTCTCCAGTCAGACTCTTTTGGAACAGCTACATTCTGAGCTTCTCGTCCTCTACATAAGATCCAATTTCTCCAATGAACACCTTTAAATGGGTGTAAGGATCTCCTAACCCGTCATACTTTTTGAAATCAGGAGTTTTGAACTTCTCTAGATAATGAACACCAGGGAATATACAAAGATCCGCATAGGAAACATTTTCGTGTACTCCATTTCCTTTGATAGAACGAAGAGTTTCTTCCCTTTGAAGAACTTTCTTTTTGATGTCACCGGTGTCTGGATCTCCTGTGAGTTGGGCGGCATCATGACTTTTATTGGTCGTATCTAACTGTAGTTCAGGTACTATAATGGCTTTATCAGAACCTTGAGTTCCTCCTTGTGCAGAGGATTCAGCATGTATGGGTATCTTTGGACCCTGAGTAGATTGATGTAGTTCTTTAAGCAGAACAGCCAAATCTGTAATTTGTTTACTTAATCTGTCAAATTCTTCGCGAGAAACTTGATTAGACTAGTCAGATGAAGACATGATCGGCTGTAGGCTCGTGGCCTTTTTGGATTTTGATCGGGTAATAGGTCCGAATGCTTCCCTGCGAAAGACTTGCATACTTTAGTCTTTAGGGAATGTGTAAAATTTAACAAGCTATGTAATATGTCCATTTTAAGAATTTTAACCTGCAAAACGGATGTTAGCTGTTTGTAATACAATATAGCATGTTAATTTAAATATATATGCACATATTTCTTCATATTTCTCATTACGTGAATATAAAATATAAATTACAAGTAATTGACTTTACGGGTAATTTTGAAATGAGAAAGTATGAAGAGACTTTCCTCCGCATTTGGTTTATCAGAGGCTGACCTATCTTTGGTTTCTCTCACGGCTTTTTGGCAGGAAGGTTCCCAAATCATCGTAATTTACTCAACGGGAAGTTAATCCGGTCTTTCAACTGGAGCGAATTTGGGTGGTGCCTTTCTTGAGCCTCGTTGGAATTCGTACACATTCATCATAAATATAAATGCAATATCCACACACAAGTATATAATAGTTTTGAAAAGCTTGTAATAGCGGCTTAAGTCCTCTTACTGGTATTCCCAGCAGAGTCGCCACCTGTCGACGTCGGGATTTTTATTTGTCCCTTTTCGTTCCCTGTTTTTTTGTGTTCTCATGTTAGGTGAGATTTATTTGAAAAAATGAGTGAAAAAGGTCCGACATGTATAATGTCGACGATGGACTGTTAAAAGTCGCCAATTAGTTTTTTAACTGGTTGTACCAACACAACCAAAAAAAGGTTTGCACATTGACCCAGTGATGTGACACTGCTAAATGGGTCGGTGAAACCGAGATTCATTAGGGTCCGGGGACTTTCTTATGCGAAGGGAAGGTGTTAGGCACCCCCCGACATCCGGGTTACCACGATGACCGCCACTTTTCAAGAAATTATTATATGAATGTGTGTGTGTGGGTCAATGTGCTGTCATTTGGAAGTAGTGCTATGCCTCGTTCGCACCTATATACATAGGGTTTGAATTTGTATAAAAATTTAGTTTTAACAAGATATAACAGTGATGTTTTGTAAAAAGAGATTTTTCAAACCCTGTGCTCAATAGTAATTGAGGCCTTTGATACTTTCATTTTATTCAATGTTCAGCTTGATTGCTTTTATTTTCGAGATGCGACGCATCTTCGAGAAAATAATGTACAAAGTAGTCTCGAACTCCTCATGGGCATGGAAACCATCGGAGGAAATCCAAACACCATGAATAAATTTACAGGCTGCTTACAGCTGAAAATGTCCATCACGGGAATCGAATCTAGATTCAGTAGACTGAATCTGTGATCACATGATTCCTAGGCTCACATGATTCTGCAATTGATATGAATGCAGTAAGCATGTATATACATATATATAAAAGCTGTAAATATATATATATATATATATACAAACATGATCAACCATCACAAAGCACCTCCATGGGGGATCAGAAATGTACATAAAGCTGTAAAAGCGATCAACTGCCATGGAGGAAACTCTAGGCAGGACGAAATTTATAGAAAGCTGTAAAAACGGTCAACCGCCATGAAGTAAACACCAAGCGGGACGAAATATATATATATATATATATATATATATATATATATATATATATAAATTTACGAAAGCCATTAAACGCTTCAGACATAAGTCTAGGCTCAATCGAGGCATAACTCGATAATGTTAGTCCATATATAAATATATATATATATATATATATATATATATATATATATATATATATATATATATATATATATATATATACGAAAGCCATTAAACGCTTCAGACATAAGTCTAGGCTCAATCGAGGCATAACTCGATAATGTTAGTCCATATATAAATATATATATATATATATATATATATATATATACATATAATATATAAAAGAAATATAAAAGCCACGAACCGAAGTCCGGGCAAACACACATAACACAACTCTCAACGTGAAGAACAATGTGTGCAAAGATGAAGAGAAAGGCTTGAAAATGTGTAAGAAGGCTTACAGTGGGCTGCCAAAGAAGACTTTAATAACTTGAAATGGATGAACACTCGGCTCCCGCAGGTAAAAAGTAGCTATATACGAGCTTACAAGTGTTTAAAATAAGAAAGCACTCAGTTTAGGGTGTGTACAGAGCAAATTGGACAGGGCTTCCTCGCCTTTTTCTCTTACAAAATGGCCACCCCAAGCCCTCTATTTATAGAGGGGGGAGCCGCAGGTGTACCTGCGGCTGCCCCGGGTGCCCTGGGCTTCGCGGGTCCTGCCGTCTCGAAGTACGTGCATGCGTGCAACGTGATGTCCGCTCAAACTTTCAGAATTGCAATCTGGGCATCCGACTGAGGTATGTAAGACCTATTTCGGATCGCCGTTGTTGAGAGTTACGCAATGACATGGGATTAGAGATTGTACGAAGTCGGGAAGATGGGACCATGCCTCCGGTCTTCAAACTTCAAATTCTATCTATTACCCTACGTAATAGTCACTCGGGATTGGTTTTTCTTGGCTCTTGTGGGACATTGTTGTGTAGAAATGTATGTCTAAAATGTTGAGATGGCGTGATGTGGCGTCAAGGTGGCAAGATGATGACTTTGCCCCTCACCGGGGTTATCTCCAGTTTGGGCTGATAAAGCAGACGTTGCTCAGGGTTATCTCTGAGATTGAACTGTTGCAAGTGTTCAATGTCCTCAGTGTCATCTTTGAGGTGTGCCTGTCTTCCTGGTGTTATTGCCAAGTCCTGTACTGAGTGCCTCGATATAAGCGACGAGGTTGAAGCTGATTACATGCATTTGAAACAATCATTTCCGGGGTTATCTCCGAAACTACAATTGCCTTCCTTGGGGTTATCTCTAAGGTTGGACTCTGCTATTCCCAGTGTTGGGATTGAGACTGAATATCTCGGGGTTATCTCTAGGATGAATCGGTCTTCTCCGATGGAATTTTTGGTATTGAAACTGCAGGCCTTGGGTTTATCGCCAAGGTTGGAACTGTTACTCCCGGTACGTGTTCCAGGGTTGAGACTAAACTTCCAGTAGTATCCATACTGGATGTGAGCTGTCTTCCAGGGTTATCTCTGAAAGACGAATCTGCCCTCTTGCAATGTCAGTAACAGGTGTGCAGAAAATTTTGAGTGTTTACACTCATCTCTAGAAATACATATGCATAACATAATACATGCATGATAAACAATAGATGACAATATGATGTAGGGAATGGAAAATAATATACATACATTCCTACGTACGTCATCATCTAAATGCATCATCTCTGTATACAGCTGAAAAATATAGGGAAATGGGATATAGTCGCCCAACAACTAACATGGGCCAATCAAAAGATATAACGAGAATGGGGCATAGCCACCTAGTATCTAACAGAGGCCTATCAAAAGATATAGCGAGAAATATATTAGAAGAAGTCAATAGTGTTGATGTCTACATCATCTAACCTAACCATCTGATGTAACTCCTCATGAGTCACGGTATCTCCACTAGTAGGGATATCAGGCCGATACAACGAAGGATCTACACCGGTAAAACCATCTGAATATGGGCCACCTAAAGGGCCAGCCCCTGAACTGGAAGGATCAAAAGTATCCACCTCAGAAGGATCTCCGCCCAAATGCTAGATGAAAAAATACGTCTGGTCCAACTGCTGGGTCAAGCTATCAATCTGCGTCAAATGAGTGGGCTCTCTGACGCAGGCAATCCGATCCGCCATCATGACGGAGCAAGGAACCATATCCCCCATGAACTGTGGGGCGCGGGTCTGAGCTTTGATGGTACGAGGGAACCACTAGCGATAAAATGCCTCCTAAGTGAACGGTCCCTCTGACAAATCTAAGCCATCAATTCCCACCAACAGGATATCACTGATCGACAGCTGCGATATATGCCAATAATGCCTAGAAGGAGGCCAGATCGGTATACGAATCTCTCCTGTGATTCTCCTGATAGCACGCTCTCCTAAATAGAGCTCCCATCCTCTATCTATGAAGAGAGGAATCCAACGGTGGACATCACATGCTCGACACCAGTCGGGAAACCACCCTCAAAGCCAACTATCAAGTGGTCCTCAGAATAGGGAACCCATGTAATGACATCGGCTGTTAACAACTCTAACTGTAAGCGTGAATGGGTGAAACCCTTAGCTATAGGAACCTCCATCAAAGTGGAGTGGTGCCATTGTCGTCCCCGTGGATAGGTGTCTAAACCTAACAAACTAATGGGATGAAGACATGGAAGCCTCTCATAGGCCCAAAACTGCCAATATAAGAGTAAATATCTGCGGTCAGTCAACACTCTTAACCTGCACAAGGGAAATCAAAAGAGAAATACTCACCAGCAGGAATGGGTAAAATCCTAGCCAAGCCTCTGTCAAGCCCTGCGAACGCATGCGCATTCCCCTGAGGAAATAAGCAAAGGTATAAGAGCCCCAGTCAAACTCTCCAATACGGTCCACTTCTCGTGTGGTGCTGACCAAAGCGAATGACACCATGGAAGAGTTATCCGCCAGGAAACAACCCCGGAGGATGATCAGGAACAATCGCCAAAGAATGCGATCTCTAACTCTCCTATCATTGGGTAATGGCTCACTCAATGCCCCATTCATGGCATGTACACTCAAAGGACCAGTGCTAACTATCGTAACTTTGAGAGCCTTAGCCTGAACTCCTAACAAGGATCTGACAGCAGATGAGGAAAAGTTAGCCAGACCAGGCACTAACGCCCCAGAAAACTCCATACCGATGATAAATTGCCAATCCATTGATGTCATCATCACCTTACAATCCAACAAATGGGGAGGCTGAGTCTGGTCAAACTAGCGCTTAGACAATGCCCTGAGGTAACCCAAGGGACAACGACAAGGGAGGATGGAAAAGAACGCCTCAAAACCCCAAGCATGCACAATCTCTCAGTACTCTAAGTGAAGAGTCTGGTACAGAGAATGTATACTGAACCAGTTACCTCGAGGCTGCGTAAAGCTGGGAACCTACATCACAAATATAAATCAACATCAGAACCCTTGCTCCTGATCAATAGGAAAAAGGAAGATCAAACACAGCTTTACCTCGTTCGCATGAAAATAGATCGAGGGGTGGCGACTCAAATCATCCAGAAGCTCTGGATTCGTCACATTTATGGTTGGAAGATCCCTGCGGGGAATAGAAGCAGTAGGAGCGGGAGTCGCAACCGGTACATCCTACTCCTCATCCTCAACATCCGGTACCTCAACCCGAATAGGATGAATCACTGACTCCGTCAACCGACGAGACTGTCAGACTGAGCGAGGTTGAGGTACATCAGAAGCTCTCCTCCTTAAACCTAAAGAGGTCCTACAGGAGCTACTCGAATGGTCTGGATCCATGAATCTGGACAAAAGTTTCCAAATCACCTCAGAAAAGGTGTGGTAAATTCTAACCTGGAGCTCATTAAATGCATCTTATGTCTATATGCATGCATGCATTACTTTAACATACACCTACATTTGAGTTAAAAATGCATGATTCATTTAATGCCTAGACTCGTGATATTTTTTTGCTAGAGTCTCCTTTGTAAAAAGGATAATCCACATGCACGTAGGCATGACTAGGTGGCCATTCAGTAGCATACCAACTCACAATCATAAACATCCTATGTGCATAGAAATGTCAAAGTTATAATCCATAAGGGTAGTCTAATTACCAGAATTACTTTGCTTTACAACCTTTGCTCATTTGTCCTCAAATAGGATAAGAAATAGCAGAAAAAGGTGCCAATTTGACTGCTTCAAAAGTTAAATTTTTTCACATCAATATGTTCAACATGGTTAAATACTAACATTTACTATGTTGAATATTTTTTATCAAGTCATATGAGCATGCATATTCACTACTATGTGTTTAAAAGCATTTCATGTGATAACTCACTTTCCAAACGGTCAAAACTGGAAAAGAAGACATACATACGTTTCTAGGATAGTGCAGGACATTTGTACGGTGACGAATTTTGCAGAAAACGGCCCAACTCAGCAGATCTAAAGAAGAACTCTCAGATTGTCTGTGTGGCTTCAATTGAAAATGACTTGTGAAAGGGAAAGCTGTCTGAAATAGACCCATGGATGGCCGCGGGTCTACCTGCGACTGCCATAGGTCCACCTGTGACTATCCTAGACGGGTCCCACCCCCTCTGGCTCGATCAAATTTGAGTTGCAAAGGAGGTTCCATAAGCTAAAAATTCAAATCAGGAAAAAAGACGCTACGCGATTGAGCGAAAAAGCCTGAAATCCTTATTTCCAAAGACCAAACTGCGGGTCTACATATCACTCATTGGTATTCACCTAAACACAGGGTTCACAAAGCCGATGATCACAATTGTTGCAAGTTACACTGGGCAATAACTTGCGAAGGTCTGATGCCATCCACTCGAGGTCGTAACTCCAATCACAAATATACATTTCATCAGAAGTTTCTCCCCGGCGGAGATTTCATACATTATCAGCCATTGGCAATTAAACCCAGCGAAGCATCGAAGGTGTTCTGATGATATTCACCATTGGAGTACATTTCAACGAAGGTCAAGCAACCTTGACGTTTTTAGTCGTTGGCAATTAAACCCAGTGAAGCATCAGAGATGGTCCGATGATATTCAAGCTGTTGAAGCACATTTCAACGAAGGTCAAGCAACCTTGACATTTTTAGCCGTTGGCAATTAAACCTAGCGAAGCATCGGAGGTGGTTCGATGTTATTTAGATCGTTGAAGCACATTTCAACAAAGGTCAAGCAACCTTGACGTTTTTAGCCATTGACAATTAAACCCAACGAAGCATCGGAGGTGGTCCTATGATATTCAGACCATTAAAGCACATTTCAACGAAGGTCAAGTAGCCTTGACGATTTTCAGCCGTTGGCAATTAAATCCAGTGAAGCATTGGAGGTGGTCCGATGATGTTCAGCCATTGAAGCACATTTTAACGAAGGTCAAGTAGCCCTGACAACACAAACTGTTGGCAGTAACTCTAACAGAATGCTGGAAAAACCTGGCGATACAAACAAAGAAAAATAATCCTCATCGGGGACAGCCAATGATGGAATCTGTTATAAAAATCTTCATCAGACAGAGCACAACTCCCCAAGAGTCTCTCGTACACGAGAAGAACATCTTCGATAAAAAGTCTGCACTGAGGGTTAAGGACTTTCGTGATAACCGCAATGTTAACATCCTCTAGTCTTATTTCATGGAGTAGCCTCCATTCCATGAACTCAGCATACATTTGTTGTAACGCCCCCAAATTCAGGTACTTGAAACCCGAACTCAGTGCTTTACGATACCATTTCTGTGAGCAGAATAATGCTAATAATAATAACAATAATATAAATATCAAACTTAATTTACATTTATTAGAGTCTAATCCCAAGTACGCAACCTTTAGAATAATTCTTTACATGATAGATAGTACATATCATTATCTTAATACAGTTTAACTATTACAATACCATTAAACATATTATGTTTGCTTTCCTTTTCACTTGTTCTTGGCTGAACCTTCTAGCTTTTCACACTTAGCTGAAAATATTTAAATTAAGCAAGGGTGAGCATTTGAGTGCCCAGCAAGTAATAACAATTATAAATATAATTTGCTGAAAGAATTAAATGTTTTCTTTATACTTCACTTCTACAACGAATTAATAGTTGTGAAGTAAACTGAACCGATAATAATAACATAACAATTCTATCTCAAAATTTTGAAACTACGTAATGACTATATATGAGGTTTAGTTGACATATTATGAACATTGTTTTTAATTTTTGAATAGGTTTAGCAGAACTTCATCCGCAAACCGTCATAACTGACGGGCGCGAGGGTGTACATCCCATGGGCCATGTATTGATCAATACTACATTGCAAGAACGATGTGATCATTCACTCTGTCCGCCTTAGGCGCATAAAAGTTTTTCCTTGATCGGGATGTTCATACTAGTCTGGAATCCGAACCAAAACAATTTGATTGGATATAAAGAAGTTTTATCATATTCAATGATATTTCTAAATATGTGTCTAGTTGGTCAAATAGCTTAGACGTATATATATATATATATATATATATATATATATATATTGTGTATCATACACAGTCTGATTTTAATGCCCCTATTCATAATCAACTAAGAGTCATTAAAAAGGAATTTATTTTAGAATGGGATAACTTAGTAAAAGATTTTAATTCAAAATCAAATAAAGAAAAAAGACATCTATTCAGATCTAATCACCCTACTGAAAAGGAAAGAGATAAGATAGTCAACAGATGGAAGCGATTCATTCAAAATGAACAGATTAACATTACGTTTTACGACTGGTATGAACAATACCAAAGTAAGTGTAATGTTATTAGTAAGACACAATGGATTAAAGAAGACAAAACAAAAATTTCGTCTAGTCACCCACCCTTAGAGACAGTTTTAATCCCAGTCAAGAACACCTCAGTTATCGCTAGTCCCTTTAAAATTCCCAATGGAATTAAAGATGATAAAAAGATAATTGAACAATTAAACTTTAGCAATCAGTATCTAGCAACTGTTGGAAAACAGCTAGACAGAATAGTTTGCATAATGGACCAATTCACTTTAATTGTTTTCCAGATTTCACTATAAGTCTTAGTGATCAAAACTTATTTAAGGCGTTAACATTAAATATTAAAACCGAAGGAGAGATTACTCATATGATTGAGGGATCTCAGCCTATTGCTTTGATCTACCGGATTTACTATAAGACCATGAAGTCATCACCTCCATACTTCTTTAGTAAATTAAGTAATCTTTTCTGTTTAAGTTTTTCTTTTTAAAAACTTATCCGTTGTTATATGGTATCAGAGCCACACGGTTGGTTCTTGATGCTATCGGTGGTTTCGATCTAGAACGGAGGTATGCGTTCTGTTTAAACGTTTTAGCAAACTTTTATTTTTCTTGCTCCGCTTTAAGTAACCGGACCTTCGCCGTTAAACACCCAAGATCGCCTTAAGTCCCGATTAGTGCCTGTTTGTAAGTCTCAAGTAAGTTAGCAGTGTAAGGCCAAAGGGAATCTTTAGATCTAAGGGGTATGATTCATCGGCAAGTAAGGCTTTTACAGTGGACCTTCAAGAAAAAGAAATTTTGTTTAAACGGTTTTCAGAGTCTTCTGTTTAGACCGATTCACTGATAGATCGAGAATCGATCGAGTGATCCTTTGTTTCAGATTTCATCTGATTTGTTTTTTAAACAAAAACTTTACAAAATTCAAGAAATTTTGATGATCTTGACCAATTTTTTCGATGAAAAATTTTTTCCTCTCCTTCTTTCGTAAACAAAATTTTTGGGGGTGAAAGGGTTATTTCCTGGATAAAAATTTTGAGGTGGAAATGTATGGAGGTGATGACTCGTCGGAGAAGACGATCAGCAGTTCCATCCGGCACCCACAGGAGACGGATCAGTCAACCGGAGAAGCCGTCGGAGAAGACGACGCAACAGTCGCCGCTGGTCAGTCAACGAAGACGCCAGAGGCATCTTCAATCAGCACTGATGGCCGACAGCCATCAGATCAGCTTTTGCTTTCCGTAAAGCAAAAGCATTTACTTTAGTAAAATGTAAAAGTAAAAGTAAAAGAATAACTTTTGCTTTTACTTTAAGTTAAATGTTTTTAACTTAGTTAAATGTTTTTAACATTTACCAATGTAAAAGTAAATGTAAAATGTTTCTTACGTTTTACTTTTACTTAAGTAAATTACTTTTACTCCAGTCAATGTAATAGTGATTCCTGCGTGAATCAATAGTAATTTACTTTCTTATTTTCTATTTAAAGAACTCGAAGTGTTAGAGTTCTTTAGGCTTTTCTTTTGTAAGAAAACCTCACCTGAGGTCCGCTCTCTCCCTTCTCTCTAGAGTTAGCCGGAGACGAAGCTTCCAGCTTCGATCTTCTTAGTTAGAAGATGAAGTCGAAGTCTTTCATACTTCGATCTTCCTCAAACAGTTAGATCTAGGAAATATGTAATCCTTCCTCAACTGTTTATAAATAAAAGAAAGAGATTACTTTACCGATTCACCGGTCATCTTCTTAATCTTTTCTTTTCTGTTTAAGTTTTTCTTTTTAAAAACTTATCCGCTGTTATATGGTATCAGAGCCACACGGTTGGTTCTTGATGCTATCGGTGGTTTCGATCTAGAACGGAGGTATGCGTTCTGTTTAAACGTTTTAGCAAACTTTTATTTTTCTTGCTCCGCTTTAAGTAACCGGACCTTCGCCGTTAAACACCCAAGATCGCCTTAAGTCCCGATTAGTGCCTGTTTGTAAGTCTCAAGTAAGTGAGCAGTGTAAGGCCAAAGGGAATCTTTAGATCTAAGGGGTATGATTCATCGGCAAGTAAGGCTTTTACAGTGGACCTTCAAGAAAAAGAAATTTTGTTTAAACGGTTTTCAGAGTCTTCTGTTTAGACCGATTCACTGATAGATCGAGAATCGATCGAGTGATCCTTTGTTTCAGATTTCATCTGATTTGTTTTTTAAACAAAAACTTTACAAAATTCAAGAAATTTTGATGATCTTGACCAATTTTTTCGATGAAAAATTTTTTCCTCTCCTTCTTTCGTAAACAAAATTTTTGGGGGTGAAAGGGTTATTTCCTGGATAAAAATTTTGAGGTGGAAATGTATGGAGGTGATGACTCGTCGGAGAAGACGATCAGCAGTTCCATCCGGCACCCACAGGAGACGGATCAGTCAACCGGAGAAGCCGCCGGAGAAGACGATGCAACAGTCGCCGCCGGTCAGTCAACGAAGACGCCAGAGGCATCTTCAGTCAGCACTGATGGCCGACAGCCATCAGATCAGCTTTTGCTTTCCGTAAAGCAAAAGCATTTACTTTAGTAAAATGTAAAAGTAAAAGTAAAAGAATAACTTTTGCTTTTACTTTAAGTTAAATGTTTTTAACTTAGTTAAATGTTTTTAACATTTACCAATGTAAAAGTAAATGTAAAATGTTTCTTACGTTTTACTTTTACTTAAGTAAATTACTTTTACTCCAGTCAATGTAATAGTGATTCCTGCGTGAATCAATAGTAATTTACTTTCTTATTTTCTATTTAAAGAACTCGAAGTGTTAGAGTTCTTCAGGCTTTTCTTTTGTAAGAAAACCTCACCTGAGGTCCGCTCTCTCCCTTCTCTCTAGAGTTAGCCGGAGACGAAGCTTCCAGCTTCGATCTTCTTAGTTAGAAGATGAAGTCGAAGTCTTTCATACTTCGATCTTCCTCAAACAGTTAGATCTAGGAAATATGTAATCCTTCCTCAACTGTTTATAAATAAAAGAAAGAGATTACTTTACCGATTCACCAGTCATCTTCTTAATCTTTTCTTTTCTATTTAAGTTTTTCTTAATCTTTTACTAAGTGGGACAAGTAAGATTACTTAATTGGTCATGAATAGGCTGCCGGAGCAGGTGGACGCCAGAGGCATCTTCAGTCAGCAATGATGGCCCACGCCATCATCAGTCAACACTGATGGCCGACAGCCATCAGATCAGCTTTTGCTTTCCGTAAAGCAAAAGTCTTTTACTTTAGTAAAATGTAAAAGTAAAAGTAAAAGAATAACTTTTACTTTTACTTTAAGTTAAATATTTTTAACTTAGTTAAATGTTTTTAACATTTACCAATGTAAAAGTAAATGTTAAATGTTTCTTACGTTTTACTTTTACTTAAGTAAATTACTTTTACTCCAGTTATTGTAATAGTGATTCCTGCGTGAATCAATAGTAATTTACTTTTCAGTTTTCTATTTAAAGAACTCGAAGTGTTAGACTTCTTCAGGCTTTTCTTTTGTAAGAAAACCTCACCTGAGGTCCGCTCTCCCTTCTCTCTAGAGTTAGCCGGAGACGAAGCTTCCAGCTTCGATCTTCTTAGTTAGAAGATGAAATCGAAGTCTTTCATACTTCGATCTTCCTCAAACAGTTAGATCTAGGAAATATGTAATCCCTTCCTCAAACTGTTTATAAATAAAAGAAAGAGATTACTTTATCGATTCACCGGTCATCTTCTTAATCTTTTCTTTTCTGTTTAAGTTTTTCTTTATAAAAACTTATCCGCTGTTATATGGTATCAGAGCCACACGGTTGGTTCTTGATGCTATCGGTGGTTTCGATCGACTGACCGGCGGCAACTGTTGCGTCGTCGTCTCCGGCGGCTTCTCCGGTTGACTTGTCCGTCTCCTCCGGTGCCGGATGGAACTGCTGATCGTCTTCTCCGACGAGTCATCACCTCCATACATTTCCACCTCAAAATTTTTATCCAGGAAATAACCCTTTCACCCCCAAAAATTTGCTTACAAAAGAAGGAGAGGAAAATTTTTTCACCGAAAAAATGGTCAAAATCTTCAAAATTTCTTAGATTTTGTAGAAAGTTTTTGTTTAAAAACAAATCAGATGGAATCTGAAACAAAGGATCACTCGATCGATTCCCGATCTATCAGTGAATCAGTCTAAACAGAAGACTCTAAAAACCGTTTAAACAAAAATTCTTTTTCTTGAAGGTCCACTATAAAGGCCTTACTTGCCGATGAATCATACCCCTTAGATCTAAAGATTCCCTTTGGCCTTACACTGCTCACTTACTTGAGTCTTACAAACAGGCACTAATCGGGACTTAAGCGATCTTGGGTGTTTAACGGCAAAGGTCCGGTTACTAAAAGCGGAGCAAGAAAAATAAAAGTTTGCTAAAACGTTTAAACAGAACGCATACCTCCGTTAAACGTTTTAGCAAACTTTTATTTTTCTTGCTCCGCTTTTAGTAACCGGACCTTCGCCGTTAAACACCCAAGATCGCTTAAGTCCCGATTAGTGCCTGTTTGTAAGACTCAAGTAAGTGAGCAGTGTAAGGCCAAAGGGAATCTTTAGATCTAAGGGGTATGATTCATCGGCAAGTAAGGCCTTTACAGTGGACCTTCAAGAAAAAGAATTTTTGTTTAAACGGTTTTTAGAGTCTTCTGTTTAGACCGATTCACTGATAGATCGGGAATCGATCGAGTGATCCTTTGTTTCAGATTCCATCTGATTTGTTTTTAAACAAAAACTTTCTACAAAATCTAAGAAATTTTGAAGATTTTGACCATTTTTTCGGTGAAAAAATTTTCCTCTCCTTCTTTTGTAAGCAAATTTTTGGGGGTGAAAGGGTTAGTAAGAAAGAGATTACTTTACCGATTTTAATGAAAGGATTACATTATAAGGATATTCTTATTGAAACAGAGTCAGTATTTATCAAGCCTATTTATGCCAACGATGATAGCTCCAAGCTTCTTTATCATTCGTTGTATATTAAACATGTTCTCAATCTTTCTGATTGGGGTAGTCATCCTTCCGATCTCAAGTCGCTCTCTAATCATTCTAGCCCCTATTGCTATTATGATTATATTGAGGCTTGGTTCAAAATCATGCTTCACCAGAATGATGATCATAGTCATTCTTGGTTTTTCCAATTCGATCAAAAGTTCAAGAGTCAGTTTCCCAAGTGGTTCATTCTCTGGTGGACTAGGCATGGTCTTGATCATGCAATTTTCCCAGAACCACTTATGGTTCAGTTAGAACATTTTTGTCATCATAGTAACTATCTCCTGAAATATGAGGAAATTCCTGCATTCCTTATATTTTGTAGTAAATATAAAATCCTAACTTGTCCTTGATTAAAAATACCTTTTAGTTTGACGTCTTTAATCGAAGGGTTACCAATTATTTCTGAATCTCTTCTAGTATGAATAACTGAAGGGGTTGAAGAACTGGAAATATCTTCAATAATAACTGGAGCTCTAGTGCGTTCAAAACTAATTTTAACAGTTCCATCAGAAAACTGTTTGATATTTTCAATATTTAATGAATTATTAACTATGGGTTGTTGTGGTAACTCGTTTGGCAAAGTCCATTGATTGGGTAACGTAATATCCTTCTAGAGGATTGTTCTCGGGATCTGGATATTAGCATCACTAGTTGAACTTTGGATTAAAACTGTCGCACGATCAATCCTCATGATGCTCAGGATCCTTTTGCCTGAACAGCTCAGTTAGCCAGTACTTGCACCTGCTCCGGCAGCCTAGTCAGCTCAGTTAGCCAGTACCTGCACCTGCTCCGGCAGCCTAATCAGCGCACCTGCTCCGATAGCTTCGTCAGCGGCATCTTTGCTCCGACAGCCTCGCCAGCAGCATCTGCTTTTCCACCAAAAGCATCACTCAGTCAGATATCTGGCCCCACGGCCCCTTTAGTCAAAAGAAGACGTCTGCTTTTCCACCGAAAGTAGATTCTTTTCTTTTTACTTTAACTTTAGTAAATGTAATATGTTTTTTACTTTTACTTTACCTCAGTCATTGTAATAGTTCAGTCATTGTAATAGTTTGTTTCCTTAGTCTATAAAAGGAATACGAATTCATTAGTGTGAGGCAGACTTAGAAAGACTCAGAGCTCCTTCTCTGACTAATCTTTAGCCTCCACCGCTGTTAAGCCTACTTAGCCCCTCTTCCTCTAATGTTCTTCTTCTTTTAAGTTATTTTGTAAGTTAAATTTTATTCTGTACTTGTAAATAGTTTGATCAATAATCAATAAAATTATTTTATTTCAGTATTTTAACTTGTGTTTTAAAGTAAAAGCAAAAGATTTTTGTCTTTTACTTTTACTTTTACATTTACTAAAGTAAAAGACTTTTGCTTTAGGTAAAAGCAAAAGCTGATCTGATGGCTGTCGGCCATCAGTGCTGACTGAAGATGCCTCTGGCGTCTATAACTCTGTTCTTCCTGGTTGACAATATCTGGGACTGGAGGTAAAGTTGACATGTTACTGACTGAAGAGTTGGATCTAAATAATCTACTCATCTTGACTGTTTCAAAATAAATTCTAACTCAAGGTTCATTCATGCATACCCCGTTTACCCTGGGTAAACTCATACCTATGTTCTATAACCCGACACTGCTCACACCCTGGAGACTTACAAAGGTTAGACATAATTCCATTTGTTCATGACTCATTTGAATTGGTCTGGCTTTAGTGGGAATTAAGTGTTCTTTAAATTCTTTTGCATATGGTAATCTAACTGTGTGCTTCTTCCTATGCCAAAAAGCATTGGGAGAGTCAGAACATAGATTTTTTGTTAAATATTCTTTTAATTCACTAATTTTTTCTTGAACTCTGTTGCTTTTAAGTTGTTCTTCAACTTGTTGATACCTAACTTCTTCCTTGAGGAAACTTAAGTGAGTAACTTTGCAGTTTAACAGATTCACTGATTTAGAAATTGATTCTTCTTGAATAAATTTTAAATCTCTTTCTTTAGGTTTGATTAGGAATTTAAATGTAATTTTCTTTCCTAAATGTTCACAGCTTAATCCTTTATTACTGGTAGTGAATGGATACAATAAATATATAAATGGTAAACCTAAAATAATTTTATCTGTAAGATTGCGGATTAAGACAAAAGAAGTTTTAAAACACATATCATCTTGACAGATATGGACTCTAGGTAATTTATATTTTATTTCCATATTACTACCATTAGCTAAATTAAGTTTTTTAGTAGTTTTTCGGTAGTACCTAGTGGGAATAAGACCCTCTTGAATACAGTTCAGATCTGCACCAGTATCGACTAGGGCAGGGAGCTGAATAGAGAAGGTTTTATCAATAACTAACTTAATAGAGATGTACCATTTTTGAATGGTAATGTCTTTAATTCTTTTAAGTGAAAGACCTTGAATAAAAAGATCGGGTTCATCTTTAATACCTGATGATTCTGGATCTTCATGATTTTCATCACTGGAAGAAGAATCGTGTATTTGAAGATCTGACCTTTTATCATCAATTTCTTTCCTTAGGTTAGAAATATCTAATTTTAGGTTGGAAGTTTCTTTCTTTAGTTTATTAACTTCATGATTTAATAAACTAATCTCTGTTTCAATAAGAATATCATTAAAATCGGTAAAGTAATCTCTGTTTCGATCAAAAGATCAAGAGTCAGTTTCCCAAGTGGTTCATTCTCTGGTGGACTAGGCATGGTCTTGATCATGCAATTTTCCCAGAACCACTTATGGTTCAGTTAGAACATTTTTGTCATCATAGTAACTATCTCCCGAAATATGAGGAAATTCCTGCATTCCTTATATTTTGTAGTAAATATAGAACGGAGGTATGTGTTCTGTTTAAACGTTTTAGCAAACTTTTATTTTTCTTGCTCCGCTTTTAGTAACCGGACCTTCGCCGTTAAACACCCAAGATCGCCTTAAGTCCCGATTAGTGCCTGTTTGTAAGACTCAAGTAAGTGAGCAGTGTAAGGCCAAAGGGAATCTTTAGATCTAAGGGGTATGATTCATCGGCAAGTAAGGCCTTTACAGTGGACCTTCAAGAAAAAGAATTTTTGTTCAAACAGTTTTCAGAGTCTTCTGTTTAGACCGATTCACTGATAGATCGGGAATCGATAAGAAGATCGAAGCTGGAAGCTTCGTCTCCGGCTAACTCTAGAGAGAAGGGAGAGAGCGGACCTCAGGTGAGGTTTTCTTACAAAAGAAAAGCCTGAAGAACTCTAACACTTCGAGTTCTTTAAATAGAAAACTGAAAAGTAAATTACTATTGATTCACGCAGGAATCACTATTACATTGACTGAAGTAAATTTAATTTACTTAAGTAAAAGTAAAACGTAAGAAACATTTTACATTTACTTTTACATTGGTAAATGTTAAAAACATTTAACTAAGTTAAAAACATTTAACTTAAGTAAAAGCAAAAGATTTTTGTCTTTTACTTTTACTTTTACATTTACTAAAGTAAAAGACTTTTGCTTTAGGTAAAAGCAAAAGCTGATCTGATGGCTGTCGGTCATCAGTATGTATATATATATATATATATATATATATATATATCTGAATCACCATATACTAACATGTTGATAAACAATGATCGGATATAGAATATATCACAATAGGGTTAATAATATAGCATAATAATAATATAATTCTGAAACTTCTTACTCGTGTCCATTGCATAAAAGAAATGCAAAGGTAAGATACTTGCCTGATTTGCTGCTTATAGTACACAACTTAGTTTTATCTTTTATACCGAAACCTATCATTATTAAGATCATTCTATCATTTAGAATAATATATCATACCACATAATACTGCTTATTGTAGTCAACACATAACCTAATCACATTGTCATACATATTCAACAGTCATTGAATCACAAACAAACATTAATACAGTCAAAATATCTAAGTTCAGATCAATTTTTGAAACATGTCAGTGTACCGACGGCTTTATCGGGTAATTGTCGAGTCTAAGACTCTATCCTATAGTTCAGCATCTATAAGTATCAGTCATATTATTTTTAAATAACTTATAATAATTTTTAAACATTTATCATAATTTATCATGAATTTTCAAACACCGGAATCATAATTAAATGATTTAAATATTAAATAATTCTATTATCATTGATATTTAATTAATATTAAACTATTAATGAAACTATTGCCCAAATATTAAAGTTATTTATAATAACTTAAAATATTTTTAAAGTATTAATATTACCCTTGAATAATTTTTTAAAAGAATTAAAATTATTTTTAAATAATTATCATTAATATTAAAGTATTAATGTATTATTTATCAAAATATTAAAAGTCATTATTTATAACTTAAAATATTTTTAATTCATTTATATCCTTTTTAAATAATTTTTAAAGTAATAAAACTATTTTAAAACTATTTATTTAATATAATTATTAAATAAATCAAATATCATTGAATATTAAATTATTAATGAAATTTTTCTTTAAATATCAAAAGTTATAATTTATAACTTAAAATATCTTTAAATATTTTATTTTCATTTAAAATGATTTTTCTAATATAAAAATTATTTTTAAACTAATTTATTTAATATGAGTATTAAACAAATCTAATATCATTAATATTAAAATATTAATATTTTTCGTGACAAAATATCAAACGTTATATTTTATAACTTAAAATATTTTTATAACCTTTATATAATTTTTATATAATTTTTAAATCATTAATTCTATTTTTTTATCATTTATTTAATACATTTAATAAATAACTTAAATATCATTAATATTAATTTATTAATTAAATTTCATCACAAAATATTAAAAGTTATCAAAAATAACTTAATTTATTTTCTTACACCATAATATAATTTTAATTGATTTTTCATGTATTAAAATTATTTATTTAATATTATAATTAAATAAATTAAATACTTTTAATATTCCAAAAATATTAAATATTTATGAAATTTATTCAAAATAATTAAAAACTAATTTTTGGATTTTAAAATAATTTTTAATAATTTATTTTGTATTTTTAATAATTAAAAACTAATTTTTCTATTTATTTAATAAAAATATAATTTTTATATAGAAACTGTCCCTAAAGACCACCTATAGCGACAGAACCGTCGCTATAGGTGTTCTTCGTGTCCTTGAGCCCAAACCCAGAAAACATGTCAGCCACGAAGAGCACTAGTTTGACCATCAATAATTCATAACTCATGACGTTTCTAGAACAACCAAACAACAGATCTTGTAGTTCTAGGTCAATACTACATGATCTAACAAGAAACATGACCAAAAAGCATTAAACAAGTGAGATCTAGGGCATTAAAAATGTTGTCAGGCATGTTCTTCATTTTCTGGGTTACCCAGAAATGAAGAACAGCCGAGGTACCTATTTTGGAAGCTCTGAATCTAGCATTATGGGCATAGTCTGTGTAATATGAAGATTCCATCATGTAGAATACATGTCAAAGACCAATTACATAACATAATATAGATCTAACATCAACATAGTAAAGAAATCAAGGCCGGTCAAAGTGGTCTCTAGAAACTGTCTTTGAACATTTTTGGAAAACCTAGAAATGTTCATAAGCAGACGGTCAACCCATTTTTGACCTTGCATAACATGGATCCCATTAAGTATCTAGGTTGTCTGAAGACTTTAATGTGTAGTCTTCATATCAATATACAACAACAAAACAACAACTGGGCCAAAACATAAAAAATCAACGAGATCAGAAGCTTTGAAAAGCGTGTCAGAGACACCTGGGAAATCTGGGCTGCCCAGATTTTCAGTTTTCGTGGTCGGTCAACTGACTTTGACGACGATTATCTAACAACCTGTGCATGATCTGGTCCTACTAAAAGTTTCATAACACAGATCTCACAACATACAACAAGAGAAAACATTGAAACGACCTTTTGACTGTCAGACACAAAAACAAATTTTTCCAGATTCTTGAAATCTTCAAATATGAGCTTATAGAAGTTATGGATCCAACATCTATCAGCCCAGATCATTGATTAACACCTTTTATAACATATTACAACACACAAACATAACTTTTAACACATCATTCAAGATCAGATTGTAAGATTAACTTTATACCTTTTCATGAGCAAATCTTGATTCTATGTTTCTGATTTGTTATTGGTGATCGTGGGGCTGTATTAAGGGACTAATATACATATATATTTCGTAGGTTTTGAGTTGAGAGAGATTGGTTGGGTGTTTGAACAAAAATTAGCTAACAAATGATATTTTCTCTCTCTCCAATCTATAAATACTACATGTATGCAATGAACTTGGCTGAGCTAGAGTTGATTGTTGGCATTTTAAGTCACATGAGGTTGTTGGATTTGGTCACCAACTTCACCTGATGTCAAACCCTACTTGCTAGCTTCAAAAATGCATTCAAGGGTAATTTGGTCTTTTGATTTTTCAATTTAATGGTACTTTGTTCACTTGGCAAACCCTTAGGGTTTGACCCTAAGGTTAAGCACTAAAATTGTAGGATTTCTAGGATTTTGCAAAATATGTTAAAATAAAATTTTAGTTTCTTAAAATTTGTAATTAAGAGATTACTAATTATAATTAGTTTTCAAATTTCATAACTTGAATATTTTGGTTTTAAAGTCCACTAATTATACTTAACCTTGCTAATTTAGCAATTAGGGTTTACAATTAGGGTTTGCACAAAAATAATATTAGTTTCTAAGTTTTGTAAATTAGGGTTTCTTAATCGTGTTTAATTTTCTAATTACATTATATATGAACATTAGGATTTTAATGTCCACTAATTAGCATTTAGCTTGCAATTAACAATTAGGGTTACCAATTTAGCAAATTAGGGTTACTAATTTATAAATTAGCTAGGGTTTCTAGCTAATTAGGGGTTCCTAAGTATAATTAGGGATTTACCTAATTATTTTAAATTCTGTAATACACGACATAATTCACATAACACAGTTACACCACAGTCTTGAATCTCCCATATGAATTTCAAAATAGGATGAAATAAATTAATGCTAGAGTTTTGACATTAAACACCATAATTGACCAACCATTTTTCATACACACATACAGTACATAGTTATAGCATTGAAAAATCAAAATATAATTAATATTATAATAAATATCATTAATCACATAACATAACTACTAGACATATTTTAAAGTCTCATTTGACTTCAAACTAGGGTTTATCAGTAACATTAAAATTGTTCCATCAAAACTGATCCTAACATTAACCTTACACTCATAGCATACCTAATTATAACACTGATAAATAATAATATGATATTATTGTTCTCATTCCTTGATCAAAATCTAAAATTAGGATTTTGGATTCCATATCTGATTTTAACTGTCATATATAACATTAATAATTAAGTTAAAAAATAAATAACTTAATTAATCTGAAATAAATTCATATAATAAAATAAAATAATTATTATAATAATTCTATAATCCTTTCATATATTATTTAAATAATATAATAATCATGTTCTCATGGAAAATAATTAATAAAAACATTTTTAATGTAAAATTAATTATTATAAGAATATAATTTATAATGATCAATAATTCTAAAATAAAATTATTTACAAACATTCATGTAATAAGTATATTTTTATTTATTACAATAATTACATAAGCTTTATCTTGTACAAATCCTCATCCTTAAAATTAAAAAAAAAAATTATAAGTAAAATTTTTGATTTAATTATATAGAAAATATCGGGTTATTACATTCACCCTCCCTTATAAAGATTCCGTCTCCGGAATTACCGTTTTAAAACCTATACATACCAGGGTACATAGCATACATAATCATTACAAGTAGATCTTGATCAAAATTGATCGAACTGATCTTTAACTATTCAGCAAAAAGCTTATCTATCTTATTAAACGGAAATTTGATTTCTAAGAGAACTCAAATTCCTCCTTTAAAATAATTTATAAAATACTTTACTATATATAAGAAAATAATATGTAAGAAAATAAAATTTGTTTGAATAATACCTGGAGTTGCATCCCCGGCTGCTACAGTTTCTTGAACGGTCATGTTGAAGACGCTTGCGGTTGATTCTGTTGGTTCGTTTGTTGATGTTGGTCCCGTTGTCGCCAATGTCCTGCTGCCTTTCCTTGTTTGCGCATTCCTTGCTTTCCTTCTCCTTCTTGAACAATCTTTCACCTTATGCTCTATTAATTCACAAATAAAACAGCTACTGTACATTCTTGGATTGGGGCAGTTGATCCTCTAAATCCTAGCGGTCCGAGTGCCTTGAAGTCTTTGACATTTGTCGTTCTATTATCTGGCGGATCTTTTCGCGACTGGTGTTCCGTTCTGCATAGCTTGATCGTCCATATTCACATAATTCTGTATCAGGTCTGGTTGTCCTCCAGCTTTGCTGATAGGTTCTTCTGTCCGTGTGTTTCATTTTTGTCTCCTTGGCGGTATTATCATAATTTATTCTTTATTCTAAGCCTTATCGTATATGTATAATCATATAACACAAAACTTTCTATTCGAATAATCATGTACTCAAAATATTAGATTTTGAAAATTTGGTTTTCTGCATTAACCAGTAATCATATAATTAACTACTATCTTTATACCAACTTATTTCATTAATCCCACATAGACTCATATTCATAACACTTGACATACCATAGCACATATTGCTTTAAACATCTGCTATCCCTTCGTGACTCAAGATTCGGGAATCACTGCCACAACTTATACAAAATACTACATTACACCAACATACCTATCATATACACAACATAGAATCATACATATTTAACTAATACTAATACTACTTATTCCTTACACCTTCTCTAAGGATCAATTGCTTAGTAACCTGTCTATTCCCATTATCCTCAATAATCCATTCACACCTAACTATACCTAGTTCGTCAAACATATCGTACGTTATGAGTTTAAGAACTCACCACAAACATATAAGTTTAAGAACTCGACATTGACCACATATTCTTTAACTATACTCTACCTATCAGTTATACTATCGTTTCGGGGTCCGGTACTATACTTTATAAAATAACCACCTCATTGAGGTAGCTTTCAATGTGAGCCTCTATTTCAGCTATTAGCTTTGTTATTGGCTCGGTTATGGAGGTTGACTCCTTATTTACGACCTGAGGGTATCCTAATCCTTTCTATCTGACATTCATACACATAAATTATCTTGATTAACACATAATATATACACACTGCAAATAATAATTTTATACAAGTTATCTTTTATTTGATTTAACGATGAACTTGTTCAATTCATCTCCTTTTTAAACTCTATATGAGTTATTTATATTTTCAACGTTTTCCTCTGTTCTAAGGTTATAGCCTAAGGTCTAACCCACCTAAGGTTTCAAACCCTAAAGCTCTGATACCATGATATAACACCCCTAAATTCAGGTACTTGAAACCCAAACTCAGTGCTTTACGATACCATTTCTGTGAGCGAAATAATACTAATAATAATAACAATAATATAACTATCAAACTTAATTTACATTTATCAGAGTCTAATCCCAAGTACGCAACCTTTACTATAATTCTTTACCTGATAGATAATACATATCATTTTCTTAATACAGTTTAACTATTACAATACCATAAAACATATTTTGTTTGCTTTCATTTTCACTTGTTCTTGGCCGAACCTTCTAGCTTTTCACACTTAGCTGAAAACATTTAAATTAAGCTAGGGTGAGCATTTGAGTGCCCAGCAAGTAATAACAATTATAAATATAATTAACTGAAAGAATTAAATGTTTTCTTTATACTTCACTTCTACAACGAATTAATAGTTGTGAAGTAAACTGAACCGATAATAATAACATAACAATTCTATCTCAAATTTTTGAAACTACGTAATGACTATATATGAGGTTTAGTTGACATACTATGAACATTATTTTCAATTTTTGAATAGGTTTAGCAGAACTTCATCTGCAAACCATCATAACTTACGGGCGCGAGGGTGTACATCCCATGGGCCCTATATTGATCAATACTACATTGCAAGAACGATGTGATCGTTCACTCTGTCCTCCTTAGGCGCATAAAATTTTTTCCTTAAATCGAGATGTTCATACTAGTCTAGAATCCGAACCAAAACAATTTGATTGGATACAAAGAAGTTTTATCATATTCAACGATATTTTTAAATCTGTGTCTAGCTGGTCAAATAGCTTAGACGTATATATATATATATATATATATATATATATATATATATATATATCTGAATTACCATATACTAACATGTTGATAAATAATGATCGGATATAGAATATATCATAATAGGGTTAATAATATAGCATAATAATAATATAATTCTGAAACTTCTTACTCATGTCTATTGCATAAAGGAAATGCAAATGTAAGATACTTGCCTGATCTGCTGCTTATAGTACGCAACTTAGTTTTATCTTTTATACCGAAACCTATTATCATTAAGATCATTATATCAATTAGAATAATATATCATACCACATAATACTGCTTATTGCAGTCAACACATAACCTAATCACATTGTCATACATATTCAACAGTCATTGAATCACAAACAAACATTAATACAGTCAAAATATCTAAGTCCAGATTAATTTTTGAAACATGTCGGTGTACCGACAGCTTTATCGGGTAATTATCGAGTCTAAGACTCAATCCTGTAGTTCAACATCTATAAGTATCAGTCATATTATTTTTAAATGACTTATAATAATTTTTAAACATTTATCATAATTTATCATGAATTTTCAAACAACGGAATCATAATTAAATGATTTAAATATTAAACAATTCTATTATCATTAATATTTAATTAATATTAAACTATTAATGAAACCATTGTCAAAATATTAAAGTTATTTATAATAACTTAAAATATTTTTAAAGTATTAATATTACCCTTAAATGATTTTTTAAAAGAATTAAAATTATTTTTAAATAATTATCATTAATATTAAATTATTAATGTATTATTTATCAAAATATTAAAAGTCGTTATTTATAACTTAAAATATTTTTAATTCATTTATATCCTTTTTAAATAATTTTTAAAGTAATAAAACCATTTTAAAACTATTTATTTAATATAATTGTTAAATAAATCTAATATCATTGAATATTAAATTATTAATGAAATTTTCTTTTAAATATCAAAAGTTATAATTTATAACTTAAAATATCTTTAAACATTTTATTTTTATTTAAAATAATTTTTCTAATATAAAAATTATTTTTAAACTAATTTATTTAATATGAGTATTAAATAAATCTAATATCATTAATATTTAAATATTAATATTTTTCATGACAAAATATCAAAAGTTATATTTTATAACTTAAAAATATTTTTATAACCTTTATATAATTTTTATATAATTTTTAAATCATTAATTCTATTTTTCATTATTTATTTAATACATTTATTAAATAACTTAAATATCATTAATATTAATTTATTAGTGAAATTTCATCACAAAATATTAAAAGTTATCAAAAATAACTTAATTTATTTTCTTATACCATAATATAATTTTAAATAATTTTTCATGTATTAAAATTATTTTTAAATAATTTATTTAATATTATAATTAAATAAATTAAATATTTTTATTATTTCCAAAATATTAAATATTTATGAAATTTATTCAAAATAATTAAAAACTAATTTTTGGATTTTAAAATAATTTTTAATAATTTATTTTGTATTTTTAATAATTAAAAACTAATTTTTCTATTTATTTAATAAAAATATAATTTTTATATAGAAACTGTCGCTAAAGACCACCTATAGCGACAGAACCGTCGCTATAGGTGTTTTTCGTGTTCTTGAGCCCAAACCCAGAAAACATGTCAGTCACGAAGAGCACTAGTTTAACCATCAATAATTCATAACTCATGACGTTTCTGGAACAGCCAACCAACAGATCTTGTAGTTCTAGGTCAATACGACATGATCTAACAAGAAACATGACCAAAAAGCATTAAACAAGTGAGATCTGGGGCATTAAAAATGTTGTCAGGCCTGTTCTTCATTTTCTGGGTTACCCAGAAATGAAGAACAGTCGAGGTACCTATTTTGCAAGCTCTGAATTTAGCATTACGGGCTTAGTCTGTGTAATATGAAGATTCCATCATGTAGAATACATGTCAAAGACCAATTACATAACATAATATAGATCTAACATCAACACAGTAAAGAAATCAAGGCCGGTCAAAGTGGTCTCTAGAAACTGTCTTTGAACATTTCTGGAAAACCCAAAAATGTTCATAAGTAGACGGTCAACCCATTTTTGACCTTGCATAACATGGATCCCATTAAGTATCTAGGTTGTCTGAAGACTTTAATGTGTAGTCTTCGTATCAATATACAACAATAAAACAACAACTGGGCCAAAACATCAAAAATCAACGAGATCAGAAGCTTTGAAAAGCGTGTCAGAGACACCTGGAACATCTGGGCTGCCCAGAATTTCAGTTTTCGTGGTCGGTCAACTAACTTTGACCACGATTATCTAACAACCTGTGCATGATCTGGTCCTACTAAAAGTTTCATAACACAGATCTCACAGCATACAACAAGAGAAAACATTGAAACGACCAAAAATACAAACACACAAAGATCTATAAGGCCTGACATTTGACTGTCAGACACAAAAACAAATTTTTCCAGATTCTTAAAATCTTCAAATCTAAGCTTATAGATGTTATGGATCCAACATCTATCAACCCAGATCATTGATTAACACCTTTTACAACATATTACAACACACAAACATAACTTTTAACACATCATTCAAGATCAGATTGTAAGATTAGCTTTATACCTTTCCATGAGCAAATCTTGATTCTATGTTTCTGATTTGTAATTGGTGATCATGGGGCTATATTAAGGGACTAATATACATATATATTTCGTAGGTTTTGAGTTGAGAGAGATTGGTTGGGTGTTTGAACAAAAATTAGCTAACAAATGATATTTCTCTCTCTCCAATCTATAAATACTACATGTATGCAATGAACTTGGCTGAGCTAGAGCTGATTGCTGACATTTTAAGTCACATGAGGTTGTTGGATTTGGTCACCAACTTCACCTGATGTCAAACCCTACTTGCTAGCTTCAAAAATGCACTCAAGGGTAATTTGGTCTTTTGATTTTTCAATTTAATGGCAATTTGGTCACTTGGCAAACCCTTAGGGTTTGACCCTAAGGTTAAGCACTAAAATTGTAGGATTTCTAGGATTTTGCAAAATATGTTAAAATAAAATTTTAGTTTCTTAAAATTTGTAATTAAGAGATTACTAATTATAATTAGTTTTCAAATTTCATAACTTGAATATTTTGGTTTTAAAGTCCACTAATTATACTTAACCTTGCTAATTTAGCAATTAGGGTTTACACAAAATTAATATTAGATTCTAAGTTTTGCAAATTAGGGTTTCTTAATCGTGTTTAATTTTTTAATTACATTATACATGAACATTAGGATTTTAATGTTCACTAATTAGCATTTAGCTTGCAATTAACAATTAGGGTTACCAATTTAGCAAATTAGGGTTACTAATTTACAAATTAGGGTTTCTAGCTAATTAGGGTTTCCTAAGTATAATTAGGGCTTTATCTAATTATTTTAAATTCTGTAATACACGACATAATTCACATAACACAGTTACAACACAGTCTTGAATCTCCCATATGAATTTCAAAATAGGGTAAAATAAATTAATGCTAGGGTTTTGACATTAAACACCATAACTGACCAACCATTTTTCATACACACATACAGTACATAATTATAGCACTGAAAAATCAAAATATAATTAATATTATAATAAATATCATTAATCACATAACATAACTACTAGACATATTTTAAAGTCTCATTTGACTTCAAACCAGGGTTTATCAGTAATATTAAAATTGGTCCATCAAAACTGATCCTCACATTAACCTTACACACATAGCATACCTAATTATAACACTGACAAATAATAATATAATATTATTATTCTTATTCCTTGATCAAAATCCAAAATTAGGATTTTGGATTCCATATCTTATTTTAACTGTCATATATAACATTAATAATTTAGTTAAAAAAATAAATAACTTAATTAATCTGAAATAAATTCATATAATAAAATAAAATAATTATTATAATAATTCTATAATCCTTTCATATATTATTTAAATAATATAATAATCATGTTCTCATGGAAAATAATTAATAAAAATATTTTTAATGTAAAATTAATTATTATAAGAATATAATTTATAATAATCAATAATTCTAAAATAAAATTATTTGCAAACATTCATGTAATAAATATATTTTTAGTTATTACAATAATTACATAAGCTTTATCTTGTACAAATCCTCATCCTTAAAATTAAAAAAAAAAAATTATACGTAAAATTTCTGATTTAATTATATAGGAAATATCGGGTTATTACATTTGTAGCATGTTGCACTACATTTGCATCATGTTTATCTTTTTACATTTCAAGTGTCTAGTACTCTTTATCCTATCCATGCCATTGCATTGCATGAATATGATAAAGAGGGGCCTCTGTAGACACTAGAAGTTTTGCATTCTAGTTACTAACCCTGCAGGAGGGCAAAATTATCTTTTAGAGACAACCCTAGAAGTTGAATTAGCTCAATCTTGGAGACAACCCCGGGATACTCAGTTTTTCAATCTCGAAGACAACCCTGATATACTCAATTTCAATCCTGGAGACAACCTTGGGATGCTCAGCTTCAAACCTCGGAGATAACCCCGAGGGAAGTAGTTCAAGTTCTGGTGATAACCCTGGAATAGTCAGTTTCAACCTTGGAGACATCCTCGGGTCACTCAGTTCCAATCCTAGAGACAACCCTAGGAGGTCAAGGCACCTCAGAGATAACCCTAAGGACATTCAGTACTCACAGTAGCCCAATCTCAGAGATAACCCTAAGCAACGACTACTACACCTGCACAGAACCGGAGATAACCCCGATGAGGGGAAAAATCATTATTTTGCCACCTCGATACTACATTCACACCATCTTAACAACATTTCAACCCATATTTCATACAAAAATGTCACACAAGAATCATAGCTCAAAATCCTGAGTGACTACTACATAAGACAGCACACCGAATAGAATTTAAAGACTTGAAGATCTGGTCATGGACCCATCTTTCCAGCTTTGTACAACCTCTTATCCCATGTCATTGTGTAGCTCTCGACAAAAATATTCCGGAAAGGTATAGCACGCCTCCATCGGATGCCCGGATTGAAAGTTATGAAGGTTTGAGCGAACAGCATGTTGCACGAGTGCACATTCTTCGAGACGGCGGGCCACATGGCCCGGGTAACCTGGGCAGCCGCAATTAGACTTGCGACCATCTGGTCTATAAATAGAGGCCTCGGGTTGGCCATTTTAAGAGAGAGAAGAGCAAGGAAACCCTGTCCATTTCAACTCATAAACACTTCTATAGTGCTCTAAACTGAGTGGTTCTTCTTTCTAAACACTTGTAAGCTCGTGTTTTGCTACGTACTGAAATTTAACCGGTGGAAAGCGAGTTTTCAGGCGTCAAAAGCTATCTGAAGTCTTCTTGGCAGCCCAATGTAAGATATTTTAGATTTTTAAGCTTTTTATCACTTCTGTATATATATCTACTTACGTTGAGAGTCGCGTCGTGTGGGTATGCCCGGATCGTCGATACGTGACTTTTTATTGCTTACATATATATATATATATATATATAAGTATTTATATATAACTATTTTATCAGCCTGCGGCCAGGATTTGCCTAAATCTGGCTATTTCTCACTTTAACTAGTTCATGGTGACTAAACTGGAACGGTTGAAGCTGGAATGATTTAGATTTATTTAAATCTATTTCTTTTTCTATGTTTTATTTGCCTGTGGGTTAGATTTACCTAAATCTGGCTATTTCTCACTTTGACTGGTTCATGGTGACTAAATTGGAACCGTTGAAGCTGAAAAGCTCAAATTTACTCAAATCTAGTCTGTTTTCTAGCTTTTGTACATATTTCTTAGTCATGTGAGCCTAGGAATCATGTGATCATAGATTCTGTTTCTGAATCTAGATTAGGTTCCCGTGATGGACATTTTTAGCTGCAGGCAACTTGTAAATTATTTACGGTGTCTGAATTTCCTTAGATGGCTCTCATGCCCACAAGGAGTTCGGCACTGCTATGCACCTTATTTTCTCAAAGATGTTTCGCATCTCGAAAATAAAAGCAATCAAGCCGAACACATAATAAAATGGAAGTATCAAAGGCCTCAATTACTATTGAGCACAATGGTTTGAAAAACCTGTTTTAAAAAATATCACTGCTATATCTTGTTAAAATTAAACTTTTATACAAAAGTTAAACCCTTTGTATATAGGTGCAAACGAGGCATAGCACTACTTCCAGACAACTGCATATAGACCAACACACATATATTCAAATAAAAGTTTAAATTGGAAAGTGGCAGTAACCGTGTTATCACGGATGTCGGGGGGTGCCTAACACCTTCCCTCCGCTTAATCAATCCCCCGGACCCTAACAAATTTTGGTTTTGCAGACCAGTTTAACAGTGTCACATCACTAGGTCTTTATACAAACCTTTTCTCGGTTGAGTTGGTGCAACCATTTAAAAATACCAACTGGCGACTCTTACAGTCAAATCGTCGACATATACATATCGGACCTTTTCAAACTTATTTTTTCAAACAAATCTCACCTAACATGACAACACCAAAAGACAAGAACAGAAAGGGACAAATAAAAATCCCGACGTCGACATGTACTTCCCCTTGACTGCTGATTAAGGTTTCTATCTAAATTAAATAGTTTATGTAATAGGATTATTTAGAATTACTTTATGAATTGGAGACCAAGGAGTAAGGACCGCATGAAGACCCGTTTGTAATGAAGCCCATGTTTAAATGTAATAGTTATGTTTAAATTTAATTCTTCTACTTTAGGTTTGACCTTTTGGTTCACTTGGTGGCTGTAGTGAACCAAACTAGAATAAAAATCCATAATCAATCCGGGTAGAAAATAGTATTCTATATGCACGCTTATAATATATATATATATATATATATATATATATATATATATATGTGTGTGTGTGTGTGTGTGTGTGTGTGTGTGTGTGTGTGTGTGTGTGTGTGTGTGTGTGTGTGTGCATGTGCGCTAAACAAGGTGAGACAAATAATAACAAACTCCTCAAAGAAATTATATTAAGTCTAAAGCGTTCAAATATATTTAGAATATCAAACGTTACCTTTTAACATGATAAAAATAAGAGAGTATCAAATAAATTACTAAAAGTTTTTTGTGTCGCACAAGGCTTATATTAATTTTTTGAAATGTTATTTTATCACATTTGATGCTTATAAAGAAATTGAACAATGTTGTTTTGTTGTGTCGCACAAGGACAATATTTTTCTTTTTGAATATATGGAAGTGCTAAGCTGAACTTAACTTGAATAATTATAATTCGGATGTGTTTCACTTGATCTAAGAGGCAAAATAAAAAGAGTTACATGTTGATATAATTGACAAGAGTTGTCTACCTATTTATTTATATATAGTTTGTTTGTAGCATATTGGATGTTAACAAACTGACCAGACCGAATTACACAGGCTGGTTAAGGAATCTGAGAATAGTTCTCACTGCTGAAAAGATTTCTTATGTCCTAAATTTGCCTATCCCTACAAATGTTGTAGAAACAGCCTCTGAGGAAGAGATTGCTACTTTTAAGAAGTGGCATGATGATGCATCTGTGGCTCAGTGCATCATACTCGCATCCATGAGTAACAAGCTTCAACATCAGCATGAAACTATGGATGCTCGTATTATACTGCTGCACCTCCAAAAGTTGTATGGTAAGCAAAGTAGGACTGCAAGATATGAGATATCTAAGGAGCTCTTCCGATCTCGGATGACTCGTGTCCTAAAAATGATCAATCTAATTGAACGTCTTGGACAACTTGGGTTCGTCATGGATGGGGAGTGAAGTCAAGATTTAGTCTTGCAGTCACTCTTGACACCTTCTCACATTTTATTGTGAATTTTCACATGAATAAGTTGGATGTAAGCTTGCCTGAATTACTTAACATGCTGAAAACTGCTAAAGGTCACTTCCCATCCAAGAAGAACCAAGTTTTAATGGTGAATGATTCTTCCAAGAAAAGGAAGAGGCCCAAGGTGTCTTCTGAAAAGAAAAAATTTAAGAAGGCTAAGGGCAAGGCAAAAATGAAGGAACAAAAGAAACCTGATCCAGCTAGCAAAGGAATATACTTTCATTGCAACAAGTCGGGTCACTGGAAGAGGAACTGTAAGAATTTCCTTGTGGAACAAAAGTAGAAGAAGCTTAGAGAAGCTTCGACTCCTAATCAAGGTTTGTTCATAATTGAAATTAATTTTTCTGAAAGTTAAACTTCTACTTGGGTATAGGATACCGGCTTTGGTTCTCATATATGGAACAATATGCAGGGATTAGTCAGAAGTAGAAAGCTGAACAAGGATGAGGTCATCCTACGAGTGGGAAATGGAGCAAAAGTTGTTGCATTAGCTATAGGAACTTAATATTTAGCACTGCCAATGGGAAATTCAATTAGTTTAAATAATTATTATTTTGTTCCAACAATCATTAGAAATATTATTTGAATTTCTGTATTAGATATGGATGGATTTGATATTATAATAAAAAATAATAGTTGTTCTATTTATAATAAAAATATTTTATATGGTATTGGAAATTTGTTGAATTGACTATACATACTTGACTTGTATGAAAATATACTTCAAATTGAATAAACTAAGAAAAGGAAACAAAATGATGTTAATTATACCTTCATGTTGCACTATAGACTCGGTCATATTAATGAAACAAGATTATCCAAGTTGCATAAAGATGGGTTCCTAGAGCTGTCTGATTATGAATCATATCCAACTTGTGAATCTTATCTCATGGGTAAGATGACTAAATCTACTTTTATTGGAAACAGAGAAAGAGTTACAAAGTTGTTAGCATTGGTACACACAGACGTATGTGGACTTATGACAACGAATACACGAGGAGGGTATTCTTATTTATTACTTTCACTGATGATCACTCAAGATTTGGATATCTGTACTTAATGAAATACAAATCTGAATCATTTAAAAAGTTTAAAGAGTTCAGAAGTGAAGTAGAGAAACAAACTTGCAAGAGTATTAAGAATCTTCGATCGGATCGAGGAGTTGAATACTTAAGCAGTGAGTTTCTCAATCATCTCAAAGAAAATGGTATAATCTCACAATGGACTCCACCAGGGACGCCACAGTTAAATGGAGTATCTGAAAGGAGAAATCGAACATTGTTAGACATGGTTCGTTCCATGATGAGTTTTACCGATCCTCCAGTTTCCTTCTGGGGTTATGCCCCAGAAACGACTGCACACTTACTTAACAAGGTACCTACCAAATTCGTCCCACAGACGCCATATGAGATATTGGCAAGGAGGAAACCAAATCTTAAGTATGTTAAGACTTGGGGTTGTCCAACTTATGTCAAAAATTTTAAAAATGATAAGCTACAGAGTAGATCCGAAAAGTGTAGATTTGTGGGATACCTTAAAGAGTCTGCAGGGTATTATTTCTATCATCCAAATGATCAAAATATATGTTTGTTGTGAAACATGCTGCTTTCTTGAAAAAGGAGTTTATCCTTGAAGGGGTCAGTGGGAGTAAGATATATCTTCAAGAAATTCAAGAATCGCAAATTACTACGGATCAAAGTCAGGTACCTGGCTAAGTGCAAGAACCTACTGTATCACACCCTATTCGTAAATCTGGAAGAGTACCGAAGATACCTAAGAGGTATGGATTCGTCATAGAGAATGATGATGGGGGTACACATCATGAGTGATGATGATCTATTGAATTATGAACAAACAATGAGTAGTAAAGACTAAGAGAAGTTACTAGATGCCATGAAATTCGAGATGGAATCCATATATGAAAACAAAGTATGGACTTTGGTTTATGCACTTGAAGGCATTAAGCCTATTGGGTGCAAATCGGTCTTTAAAAGAAAGACTGGAGTGGACGACAAGGTAGAAACCTATAAGGCTCGACTGGTTGTAAAAGGTTTCAAACAAAAACAAGGAATTGACTATGATGAAACCTTCTCACTAGTAGCTATGCTCAAGTCAATTTGGATTTTGCTTGCGATTGCAGCTTACCAAGACTACGAAATCTGGCAGATGGACGTTAAAACGACCTTCTTCAATGGGAAACTTGAAGAGGATATGTATATGACATAACCAGAGAGATTTGTCTCAATGGTGAGAACAAATAAAGTCTATAAGCTACAACGATCCATTTATGGGTTGAAGCAAGCTTCTCGTAGGTGGAAGATCCGTTTTGAAGAGACAATCAAAGAATTTGATTTTCTCAAAAACGAGGATGAACCATGTGTGTACAAAAAGATTAGTGGGAGTGTTGTTTCATTCCTTGTACTATATGTTGATGATATATTACTGATAGAGAATGATATTCCTATGCTACAATTGATTAAAATCTAGTTATATAAACACTTCTCCATTAAGGACTTAGGTGAAACATCTTATATTTTGGGGATAAAGATCTATTGAGATTGATCTAAAAGGATGCTCAACTTGTCCGAAGGAACATACATTGACTTGATGCTAAAAAAGTTTAGCATGGAAAATTTCAAGAGAGGTCTCATGCTAATGGGCCATGAAATTTATCTCTCCAAGAAATAGGCCCCAAAGACACCTTAGGAGAGAGACCGTATGAGTAAGTTCCCTTATGCATCAGTAATTAGATCTATCATGTACGGTATGATATGTACTAGACCGAATGTCGCTCATGCACTTAGTGTAACAAGCAGATATTAGTCAAATCCAGAAGAAGAACACTGGAAGGCAGTGAAAACATCCTAAAGTACTTAAGAAGAACTCGAGGGTTATACAGACTCATCAAACGGACCAAGATGACAGTAAATTCATTTCGTGGTATGTATTTACCTTAAACAGTGGCGCAGTGAGTTAGAAGAGTTCCAAGTAGCAAATAATTGCTGATTCAGTGATAGAGGCAGAGTACGTAGCTATAAGTGAAGCTGCAAAGGAGGCTGTTTAGATGAAGAAGTTCATAACAAAACTTAGTGTGGTTCTTAGCATTAGAGGAGCAGTCCTCTTATAATATGATAACATCAGAGCTGTTACGCAGGCTAAGGAACCTAGGTCTCATCCAAAAATCCAAACACGTGTTGCAGTAGTTTTATTTGATTAGAGAAATCATTGAAAGTGGAGACGTCACACTAGAGCTTGTGGACTCTCAAGATAACATTGCAGATCCATTTACTAAAGAGTTAACACTATAGCGGTTTGATCGTCACTTAGAGAAGATGGGTATGAGATACCATGTCGATTGGTTTTAGTGCAAGTGGGAGATTGAAAATAGTATGCATACAATTCAATCATGTATAATGATAAAACATATACTTTGTAAACAATCTTATTCATTTATTAATAAAAGTATTCATTTATTAAAGGCATTTAATTATCTACATGGTGCTGTTTTAATAATATGTGATAAACCCATAGTTTTAAGTAATGTTTTAAGAATCATGACGAGATCATGCTAATGAGATCTAAATTCTTAGATAGCTTAAAAACTAAAATATTCCTAATCAATGGATTACTAAAAAGGATATTAGTTAATCCAGATAGATTGGTACATACATTGATTGCTCATTGGATGAAGATGATTGATCTCATGATCATTTGTGTGGAGACACTAAAGCAAGTATGTAGGTGCTTATTGGAGAATAAGTTCACTGAATGTGGCTCGCTAAGGAATAACTAATGGAGTTTTACTTGTCTGTTAATGTTGTTCAGATTACCGATCACTAAACACGCGCAAGTATACGCGGTCTAACAAGTAATACAATGATAAGATGAGTGTCGTACTCACGAGGACAAAGTTTTAAAGCTAGTCAAATACTAAAATTGGAACAATACGGTGTTATCTAAACAAGTGATTAAAGAATGTGTGTTAAAAACTATATGCTTAAAACAGTAAATTAAGAGATTGAGTTGCACAAGCAAGTCAAGACAGGATTACAACTCCCCTAATGCGTCACCTAATCTCCTAATTCTCCACTTTACTAACAAATCATAGGAATGGCCAACCGAGAACAGTAAGTACACATAAGCCTCTTTTGACAGTCAAATGCACATCCCTTAGCTAAATGAATCACAATATTTCTATGGTAAAAATAACTAGACTAGGGTCATAAGCTTAATCTCAATGGTTACACAAGGCAAATAGAGATATATCTATTCTATTATGCAATATATGCTCTCATTCCTATAGGCATGTCCATAACAAGTGTTCTTGTATTTTAGTGTTACATATTAACATCCATTTTCAATATCCATTAATACCTATATCAATTCCTTTGTCAAACAACCAATAAATAAGCATGAAATACAACAACCCATTCCAAAATGATTCATTATAATAAATATGAGAGAAATTCAATTAAGTTCATCACTAGGTTACACTGCAATCCTAGAAATGTAATTAGTTCATAACTATGTGACTAATTAACATTTTCAAAGTGTTCAACATGCTAAAAAATACACAAATGAATGAAAGATTTGGATAAAGAAAACTCCTTTTGTGAAGTTTTCTGACTCCAAGTCTTCTCTTCTCCGTGTAGAGTCCGAGCTATGAAGGATGCAATGAGCTTTAATTCCTTGAAGACTAACTTCTTTCTCTTCTAAATTAAAAAGATTCAAAATCTACTCCTAATTTATCTCCACTATTCTTGGAGGCTGCTGCTGATGAATAAATAATGATTCCTTAGCTTTTTAGGTCATTAAGACCTAATTTCTGCCTGGGCACCAGAGGTGGCGCTGCAATGCCAAGTTTTAGCCTTGGAACGACGCTACAGCGCTGAGTCAACACATTCGGCAAGTAAGTGGCGCTGCAGCGCCAGTTTATAAAGGAATTGGGGCGCTCCAGAGCTATGATGATGTCAATGTTTTCCAGGAAGTGGCGTTGCAGCGCCAGTTTTAAGCCTGGCATGGGCGTTGTAGCGTCGGTATGGGAAATTTGACCTTTTTACCCCTACAAGCTGGAAATGACCTAATAAGCCTACAATACATAGATTAAACAAAATAATAACAAAATAATATAAAAGCTATATAAATTACGAAGAACAAGCAACTGCTTAAGCAATAAAGGATCTGATTCGCGTGTATAAATCTCACTCATCAAATACCCCCAAACTTAAGCCTTTGCTTGTCCTCAAGCAAACTATCTGAACAATCGCATCCACAGTAATGTAAGACACAAATTAAGTCTAAAACTATATACTAGCATCATGGCTTCTAAGCTCAATCATAGCTACTCTTAGAGAACAGAACAAATACAGATATGAATAAGGGTTCAATCAATTTCAAGCATAAGACTGTATTCGATCCATTCTATGTGTGTGTGTGTGTGAAGACCAACCATCATAACCAATCATAGCTAAAAATAAGCTCACACAATCGATTGTAATAACCAATTAGTTAACTCTATAAACTCAAGCAATCAAAAAGCATTAAGAACAAGATGCAGATGCAAGAAATGATCAAAAGGCACTAGTATGAAGACATTAAAATCTGACTTGAATAATGCTGAATTAGGCTATTCAGAGTTACTCATTAATGAGCATTTAATCAATTACTCCCAAGCTAGATGGCTTTAGGGCACTAGGTGTAGAACACCCCTATGAATCTAATAACTCCAGCAACGAAGACCACATAATTAACTTAAGCCTAATTAGACATTTATTCTATACATTTTAATAACCAAAACCTTTAGGATGACCATGCAATGCTTAATTACCTTAGGCTATTCAGAGTTATCCATTAATGAGCTTTTGATCAATGACTCCCAAGCCAGATGGCTTTAGGGCACTAGGTGTAGAACACCCCTATGAATCTAATAACTCGAGCAATAAAGGCCACGTAATCAAACATAAGCCTCTTTTTTTCAAAATGAAACAAGCCAGAATCCAAGATCCGAACCTGTATAAGTGTCTAAGTCTTTTATTACCTTGTAATCATGTAAGTTCAATTGAGTGAACGAATTTTCAAAACAATAACCACAAAAACTATATCAAAAATATAATTAGTTATAATAGTTGGTCAGTGCTCACTAAGAAGAATGAATCAATAACATTCTCAACTTATCAACTAAACTAACCCCTCATCCACACATGCTTGACATAAACTCTTAGACATAGTCATAATCCCCTGGCGCATATCATTAGCCACAATCAAAAATTTATAATCTTTATATATATATAACCATTACCCAATATATCAATAGTTAAAGATAGGGAGAATATGGTTAATCAAAAACCATAGAATTATAAGATAAAAGATAGAGTAAACCCTTGCACTAATACCAACTCAAAATAGGGTAAAGCCATAATATAGCATCAAGTATACCAATATGTACAAATCCCAAAAGATGGCTATAAACAAAACGTGTTAATACTACAAGCTGCTCATGCATTCATACAATGCTAAATAAAACAATAGAATAATAAAAATCTGTTCATGCATCTAAACATAATAAAACAGTAAACATAAGTCTGCAGCTATAACAACCTAAAAGATGTCATCAGCAGTTCATACATGACTGAACTACAAACACAAATCCCCTAAAATACTGATAAAACATAAACAAAATACTACTGATGGCAACCTAACATGTCATTAGACAGAAGAAAACTGATAAAACACCCCCATAATTAAAATGAGCAATGCCTGCATTGCTAAGCATATATAAATTAATACGAGAGGGCTTCCCTGTGGTTTGGTCAGTCGGCAACATCATCATCCTCTTCTTCATCCGCGGTCGGCGATGGTGGTGGATATAGAGGGCATACTGGAGGCACAGGGAACTGGAATGGCATCGAGTCTGTTTCATCGCCACCAGATGCAATATAGATACTCTCCACCGTATTGGCAAACTTTGGATGATATTACATGAAGAGATCCTGCCTTTGAGCCACATCATCGATCCTCCTACCCTTTCGGTCAACCTTCTGGTGCAGGAGGTTCATGGAGGCCAATATCTCTGCCAATTGATCAGATGCTGAAGAACCTAGCTCTATAGGATGTGCAAACGTGCCGGCCTCTGAAGAAGGAGGCGGGGGCTGAGAAGAAGGCAGGAAGCCCTCACCGTATAGATGAGAAATTGAACCCTCCCAGTCTCTGTATCGGGTAATAGAGGTGTGATCTATAATTGCCATAGGAGGTAGGAGTATTTCGTCCGTGGCCACGAGTACCTCAGCTATCTGGCACATGAATGTAATGACAGAAGGATGTGGTAGTCTTCCTGAAGTGCTACCCCTCAAAGCCTTAAGAATAGACTCCTGAATGAGTGATCCTACATCAATCTTCAACCAGGTGACTATAGCAAATAGCAGCCCTACCCTCTCTCGAGTCACATCACTGACATGTCTGGTCAGCATCAAGTTATGGTAGATAAAGCTATACCACTCCTTCCCATAGCGTGAGAGCTCAGTGTGTGCAAAACTTGATTTCTTGCCCGTGCACTCATTGATTTTCCATTTGGTGTCGGGTTTACATAACCTCTTGACTATATCATCTGTGTTATAGTTACGCACACCGTTTGCCAGATAATCTTTGTCAAAACTAGGCATCTGGAAGTAGTTATTGATCGTCCTCTTGTCAACCTGTACTATTTTGCCCTTGACTTGCACCGCCAAACTCCCCTCAGCCAAGGCGTTGGCATAGAACTCTTTCACTGGGCCAATGACTAGGGACAAGGGTTGTCAGGTGAAATGCGTCCAGTTCCTATCAATGATCATAGAAAATAGCTCCCCATCAAGCCGTTCATCAGGCCTGAGACCTCTCTTGGGCACTAGGCTCTTGCTAGCCAATATGGTATAGTACTTCTCAAAAGCCTCCTTGCTAATGAACCACATACAATCCCAATGTGGTATGGAAGAAGATGATCCGCCAATGCTCAACTTTTGCTTTTTTGGTGCCATTTCAGAAATTTTTTAGTTACTAGAAACACCAAAAGCGGAAATGGAATCCCAAATCTTAATACACCCACTGAACCAAGCACACTGCCCACATACTCTCTCTGAGGCGATTCGTAGAACACATTGGGTGAGCGACTTGAAACTAGGGTTTATATAGCTAATCTAGATGCTTGCTAAGCCATAATTTCCCCAAAGAATTACTCTAAGCAAGGCCAATAGCAACCCAAAGCATTGAAAAACCAAGATTAAACAGAACTAGATTTAACTTTCAAAAGGCTAAGATAAGAGAATAACTAGAAAACCCATTGACCCAAATACCTCAGACTGAATGCCGATGACCAATTTGTGAGAATCCTTGGGGTATTTGATGTAGTTGAAGCATTGAACTAGGATGACTAGGGCAAAACTGGGTTTGTATAATGTTATTGCTACTTAGAGAACTTGGGTGGGCGTGGGGAGGCCTGTCGAGAGGTTGGGAAGAAATGGCTAAGAAAATTTGGCCCTAGGCCTTCTTAATAGCCTGAAATGCGCTAATGGCGCTGCAGCGCTGAGATTCCTTCGTGAAGCGGCGCTGGTGTTTAAAGCTAGATTTTTAAGTGGTGCTGCAGCGCTTGACATAGGCACAAAGATGGCGCTACAATGCATATTTCCAGTGGGTTGCCCAAGATGACTGCACTACAACGCTGGTTTTAAAGGGAACACAGGCGATGTAGCACGTATTTCCAGTAGGCTTGGTGTGACGGTGGCGCTGCAGCGGTGCTTGTTAAGCTATTTCAGGCACTGCAGTGCTGTCTTGCAAATTGGATTTTAAAGCTGGCGCTGCAGCGCTACTTCAAGGCTATACACTGGCGCTGCAGCGCCGTCCCTTAGTCAAGCTAAGACAAAGTTTTCTCCTGCACATGCCAAGTGAAGTGTAAGCCATCATAACTAACAACACAAAAACTATTAAAAACCCAGATAATAACTAGTTTAACTCAACTACTGCATATACCAACATACTATATATACATATTAACATGCATTAACAAGAATATGTCCTCATGCAAACCAGTTCGGCATACATACTAGATTAAACACTACTAGCGACAAACATACTGAAACCTATGTTAACAAACTATAGAGATTAGATGCAATGTAAAACTAGATAGAAGCAAAGAGGAACAAAGAATTTGATACTAAGATGGGGTTGCCTCCCCACTAATCGCTTATTTTAAAGTCATCGCTTGACTATTTCCCCGTCTTACATCGAGTCACCCAGTGTAATGGAAGTGTTCTGACGATCGACCTCGCCGCCCCAGTAGTGTTTAAGACATTACCCATTCACCTTGAAAGTTTTGTCAGAGTTTGGGTCTTCAACCTCCATTGCACCATGAGGATATACCTTGGCTATTTTGAATCGCCCCGACCATCGGGACTTTAACTTCCCGGGAAATAGTTTCAATTGGGAGTTGAAGAGAAGCACTTTTTGTCCCGGTTCAAAATCTCTTTCCACTATCTTTTTGTCATGCCATCTCTTTGTCTTCTCTTTGTACAACTTTATGTTTTCATACGCTTGGAGCCGAAACTCGTTTGATTCGTTCAGTTGTAACAATCTCTTCTCACCTGCTGTATTCAAATCGAAGTTGAGCTTTTGAATCGCCCAATAAGCACCGTGCTTCAATTTGACCGGGAGATGACATGCCTTACCATACACAAGTCTATACGGAGACATTCCGATATGCATTTTGTAGGCAGTGCGGTATGCCCACAAGGCATCATCTAGCTTTTTAGACCAATTCTTCCTGTTAGGGTTCACAATCTTCTCTAGAATGCGCTTGACTTTCCTATTTGATAGCTCGACTTGTCCACTTGTTTGCGGATGATAGGTGGTGGTAATTTATGGGATACCCCATATTTAGCGAAAGGGCTTCAAAGTAATTATTGCAGAAATGTGAGCCCTTGACACTAATTATTGCTCGAGGTGTGCCAAATCGGGTGAATATATTCTTTCTCAAGAAATTCAGCACGACCTTGGCATCATTAGTAAGCAAGGCAATGGCTTCCACCCACTTAGAGACATAGCCCACAAAGACTAGTATATAGAGACTGTTGTACGAGGATGGAAACGGGCCCATGAAATCTATGCCCCAAACATCGTACAGTTCTACCTCCAGAATATTTTGCAGAGGCATTTCATGCCTTTTTGAAATGGTTCTTACTCTCTGGCAATTATCGCAACGGGATACATAAAGATGAGCATCTTTAAACAAAGTTGGCCAATAGAAACCAGATTGGAGCACCTTTGCTGCTGTTTTTTGCCCACCAAAATGCCCTTCATAGTTCGAGGAATGACAGTAGTGGAGCACATCCTCAATTTCTTCCTCAGGCAGACATCTTCACAAAATTTAGTCTACACATTGATTGAACAGGAATGGATCGTCCCACAGATAATGCTTCATATCATTTAGGAATTTCTTCCTTTGTTGATAGCTCATGTTAGGAGTTAGCACATTACAAGCGACAAAATTTGCAAAGTCTGCATACCACGGTGCTACGCTTTGAAAAACATACAACTGCTCATCTGGGAAGAAGTCATTGATATCTGTCTTACCATCGCCTGAATGTGTTTGGTTTTCCAATCTCGATAAGTGATCTGCAACTTGGTTTTCAGTTCCTTTTTTATCGCGAATCTCCAAATCGAATTCTTGGAGGAGAATGACCCATATAATCAACCTTGTCTTAGCATCTTTCTTAGAGATACGATATTTTATAGCAATACAAGATTTTATTATTTGTAATTTAAAATATTTATTAAATTAAATAAATATTTTATTGATGTGGTTATTGTTAGTAAATATTTATGATTTAAATTTATTAGATAATATTCTAATTTAATTTAATTTAATAGTGAGATGGTTGTAAGATAACATGGGATGTTATATTATTATTTTAATTTAATAATTTAAAACATGAGATGTTATATTATTGTTTTAATTTAATAATTTAAAATAGTGCGTTAAATTATTAAATAAAATAAATAACATGAGATTATAAACTATAGTGTAATGATTTATTAAAATAAATTAAATGATTTAACCAAACATGGCTTAAAATATTAAGTCTTTATTTTAAAGAATTTTATCCAAACATAGCCTTATGGCTTTTAAAATTTGAATTTGAATTATAATATAAATAAAATAAATCAAAAAAATAAATAAAATATATTTGTAACTTATACATTTATATTGTAACTGATATTATAATAAGTATGCGTATTATGGCTTTGGCTATCAGTTTTATTTTACGCATAATGATAGTTGGTTGCTAAGCCTAAGAAGAAAGGAGGAGGAAAATACAGAGAGAACTTGAGAGAGAATTGAGAGAAAGTCTAAGAATTCCAAAACAATTTCAGTGGTGTTAACAAGGGTTACCAAGCAGATTGAAGGTATTTTCCATAACTTTAATATTATATATATATATATATATATATATATATATATATATATATGAGTTTTACGGAATAAAAATTCTATGTTCTGTGAATTCTATTTTTCGAATTGTTGCTACACAACTAAATTATGATGATTGTATGTGGTTGTGATGTTAGAACTAGTGTTTAGACAATAATTACTATGCTAATTACGACATAAAAGGAAGAAAACTATTTACAGTATATATTTTTCATATGGCTTATGAAAGTACATAATTTGGTGGTTAGTTTGTATGTTAATATATAAATTGAGTCTTGATTATGCTAATCCATTAAGAAACGAAGAGAACATAGTTTGAATGAAGTCATTAGGACAAGAATTGTGATCACAGTAGTGATTTTTGTGAAGGATGTCAAAAATAGAGTTTTTGTATGAAACCATGAAATTCAAGGAATTAAATTAGTTGAAAGTGTTTTTTATTTGTTCTAAGTTGATGAATATGTGAGGAAACATGTTTGTGTTAGTTCTATACCAATTTGTCAGGAATAAGCATGTGAATGTTATTCCTATTTACATATGATTTGATTATGATATATATGAATGAATATGCAAGTATGCTTGCATCAAGAAAAGCTGTAAAGTCCTTTGATAGATAATAGAAACATATGTACAACGACTTAGAATGAGTTGATTAAATGTGTTAGGTTGATCCTACATAAGCAAAACAGCTTTGTAAAGTCCTTAAAAAGAAATGATGTACAAAGACTATAAATATAGAAAGATCAAGCATGTTAGGTTGATCTTATGACATAATAGATAAGCTTGTTTGATCGTCGAGCACTGCACCAAAAATCGTAGTCTTCCACGAGAGTCAAGGAAAACTCGAGAGCTATCGAGGCAGAATCGTAGTCTGCAAGATAGTAGATGTCGGAGTTCGTAGACTGCTAGGAGAGACGATGAAGGATCGTAGTGTGTCGAGAATAGCTTCTTCAGGGCCGTAGTCTGCTGAGGAAGTCATGTTCATAATCGTAGAGACAGTCTGCCTACGAGCCGATCGAGAATCTATCGAAGCCAAGTCAAGGATCATAGACTACACTCTGAGTCGTAAAATCTACTAATCATACCAGAGGCAGAGATCGTAGTTGAGCAAGATCAGATGAAGACATCAAGCACAAGGCAGAAATTGTAGAGTGTTAAGATCTGATCTCGGAGTCGTAGTGTCTGCACAGCCGAAGCTAAATCTTAGAGTGCAGAACTAAGACCTCAATAGTTGTGCTCACAATGCCAAGGCAGAATCGTAGAGCAAATACGATTTTCAATATATGAGCACTCTCAAAATATCCAAAGGAATGAAGCCTTTGGTTGGCACTGCATAGATACATCCCACCTGAAGGAAACCAGAGAGCACTCAACGAATGTCATGCAAGCTAACAGAAGATCTAAGCACCAACCCAATCAGCTTCAAGATTGAGTTGTGAAGTCATTCTAGATGAAGTCTTCCACAAGGAGATGAGAAGAAGACTTCTGTAACTGACTAAGGAAAGTCAGCTAGTGCAGTAGTTATCATGCAGACAGAAGACAAAGATCTTGGAAGCTACCAAAATCGTAGTGTTTGCCAAATAAGAAAGAACTGATGGAGTATACACAAAGATACTGGTCAGCCTCTGAAGAATAAGGCTAAAGTGATTAAGCATTGGATCAGTCCATTGATGATAAGTGAACGGGAGATCACAAGGAGAAAGCGAGCTGTACACGCCACAAATCTGAAGTGTCTTGCTATTCCGTAGGGGCCAGAAGAAAGGAGTCAAGGCATCAGTATCTGAGAGCTGTCAAGGCAAACAGAAATGTTAAAGCATTGCACAAAAGAAGGAAGAGGTGTTTTACACTGAAGATCTAATCAACACTCTTCAAGATCGTAGTGTTGTCTCTACTAGTCAACAAGACACTATGATCAGGTCCATGAAGACATGAATCAGAATCTTAGAGCTCGAATAATTGAAGATTGAAGCAGTGGCAACGGTTCAATATGAAGGTTGATATTTGGACAAGAGCTTATGGAGAGTATCGATATAAAAGGACAACCTCTGATTGAGAAATTAGAAGGAGGAAATAAAGTCTTCGACCTGCCCAAGACATTAAAGTGACATCTCTGACGGGGTAGGTAAAATAGTAGACTGTAGTGTCAAAAAGTCAGAAAAAGTTGCCATGTCACATCTGCAGTCTGCACCAAGCAACTCGAGATCTGTGAAGCATTTCAAAGAGCTTTCAACGGCTATTTTCCAACGGAAAGATTGGGGAGGAGTATATATCTGCTTGAGCTTCAACGATTATAGAGTGCTGAAGTTGTCGAGTTTGGAGATATGGTGGATTAATCTACCCAACGTAAATAGTGAGTGACCAATGAAGGTATGAAGACTCACTCTACGATCCACCAAGAACACTCAGAGACATACAAAGAAGTAGAAGTGAGAGTTCTACAATGTAGAAGTGAGAGTTCTACTACTTGAAGAGTGTTCTGAACTGCCGAGAGAAAGAAGAGCATCAACGACATCTTGATGTCCATCATGGGAAGACTCTAAGTACCATAGAGAAGAGCTCACAGTCATCTTAGCAAGTCCATCATGAGAAGGCATCAAGGATCAATAAAGGAGATCACAAACGCCATCAGGGTGGCAAGCATGAGAAAGTTTCTAAGTACCTAATAAGAGAGCTTACAGTCATCTTAGAAACCCATCATGTGCAGCCATCATATATCAAGAGGAATGATCTTCAAGACAGTTCATCAAGGGATCATCAGAAGTGGTTGAGTAACTAAAGAAGCTGAGTATCATGCAACATTCAACTGCACTTCAAGGATGATCACGCCAAGCAGCTAAGTACGGAAGATGTTGAGAGCATAAAGACATATTAGCAGCTTAGCACCAACTCCAACAAACAAACAAACAACTCAACAACAAGAAGCCAGGGCCTGAGGGGTCCTTGGCCGGAGGGACTAAATGAAGTTCCAAGCCTGCTGGGCTTGAAGAGTTCCTAGGGAACTAGAGAAATTCCAAGGCTGCTGGCCTTAAAAAGTTCTTAGTGAACTGAAGTCCCAAGGCTGCTGGCCTTGAAGGAATCTTAGTGATTCAGGGTACTGCCCTTCCTTAATGGAAATCCTGCTAGTTGAAAGTAGAAGAATGGATTAGAAGCTTGAGTCTCTGAACCACTTAAAATCCCTTGTGTCTTTTACTTTATGTCATTTACATTATGTACATTAACTGCTATAATTGCTATATATGTTTTAACTGCTTACCATTGAACTAACTCTACGAACAATGTATATATGATTAATAAATATATCAATGAAGGGGATCTCTTACTTATTTCGCTGTGCTTGAAAAGATTCTTATGTTTGTCATATGCTAAATTATTAGCAATACAAAATAAACCAGAAAAGTATTTAAAATCTAAAAGGATCTATTCAACCCCCCCTTCTAGATCTATTGTGCCTACTGGGAACTAACACAATTGTATTTGTTAATTTTACTATTTTATGGGTGAAATTCGTGTTAGTTGGGCTAAAACGGAACACTGTTACGTCTGCGTATCATTTCTGTCTGCGCACCAGCGCAGCTGCGCTGGTGTCAAGGCTAGAAACGGCGCAGCTGCAGTGCAGCTATAGCATCCCCAAATCTGGGTACTTTTTACCTAAGATCTGGTACATCATTTCTATAACTATTGCGAAAGATATAAACAAAAATTGTTTATACATTAAACTTTTACACATCATTCCCAAGGTCTACAACCTTAACTTAATACATATCTTCAATATCTTAAATGTTTACAATACTATTATCGTCAAAAAATTTAATATATCTAACTACATCATAATTTAATCTTGCACTTTGTCTTTGCTTCTGTCTTTACTCGAGCTTTCATGTTAATCTAAAATTTTTTATCATGATATTGCAAGGGTGAGCAACAAAATTTGCCCAGCAAGTATAAGTTTAATTGAGGATATATCATTATTGAAAGAATTGAACAATAAACTAGCTAACTTTCAACAATATAAACATTGTGAAAGAGCATGAACAAATTTTCTTAGTTGAACGACCAAGTCAATAAAAATGAATGGTCAAGCATGAACATTAACAGATTAACTGAACCAAATGGTAATGAATGTGATCAGCCTTTCATACCTGATGAACATTTACAATATGCACAACGTGCGAATCAATAATCCGTATAGACGTGAATAATCAACAACAATCATTCACTAACATTCTTTGAACATACAACTCAAGTTTGAGTTAGAAAATTGCCTGATTCGTTGACTAATGCTACACAATTTAAGTTAACTTCTTTTGTAAGACCTATCATTAATAAGATTGGTCTTTCAATCAGCATATCATACTTTGTATCATAATATAATTACTTTATCAATCAATTATCTAACATTTAGTCACATATTTAAATATTAAATAACACCTTACAACATTAGCATTATTATCATCCTTTGATAATTCTTTAATCACTATATCATATCCATTATGATTTAACACTCGCCTTTTCATTTCATAAGTTATTCTTTAGCATCTAATAAGTCAAATACTAATTCAGCAACCTGGATTCTAAATCCAGTAACCAAATTGGCAATGTAGGAGACTGGATTCCAAATCCAGTAACCTAGATTCCAAATCCAGCATCTAGATAGCCAATCCCGCAAACCAGCAAACTGGATTCCAAATCCAGCAAGCTGGATTCAACAAATTTTCAATTTAGTAAACTGTTTTTCAATCTAGCAAGTTGGATTCATCAGATTTTCCAATCAAGCAAACTAGATTCACAAATTACTCAATCTAGCAAGCTGGATTCCATATCCTTTTCACAAAAATACCAAATCAACTAATTATTTTTCTATCCTTTGTCCAAACATATATACATATATTTCACATACAAAAAGTATTTTTCCATAATTTTCCAACTTTCTTTGGTATTTTTCAAAAATCATTTTTAGTGTGCAGCTTAAGAAATTAGCCCCATCATGCTTAACTCCAAAAATTCCCATATTTTGACACAATCTTATACGTGTTAACGTGACACTCCAGTTTAAATTTTGTGGCCATCGGAGTTATAGAACTCTGGTAATAGCCGTTTTCGTAAAAAAATCACAAAAATTGAAATGACCATAACTTAGTCGTTTTAAGTCAGAATGCGCTCATTTTTGGACAGTAGGTACTTAATACCATATATTTTCATGTCCCAAAAGGCCGGAATTTTTCTCACAAATTAAGTGGCCGAATATACCCTTTTAAATTTTTGGGCAGTAGCTTTTTGTCATTTTTGGATTTTTCGTGCTTTGTTAAAAATATTCCATACGGAAATTTACAACTCCTTTTTCAGTGATTCCACTTGAAAATGTTAGAAAACTTATCATATTATCCTCCCAAATTTTTACAGAATTTTTGAATGTCCAAAAAATTACTATACTGCCCCTACTCTTGACTGTCCAAAAACTGTCTATTTTTCCTATTTAACAATGAAACTATTTTTGCTAAAATAGTCACTACGGATTGTGTACTCAACATTTTTGAGTGCTACCACTTGGGTTTAGTAGATAACTTACCTATCTAATACCTCTTTTTGACGGATCACAAAAAGAAGGTGTAGATTAAAAATGGTGAAAATCCAAATATATAGAAATTTTAGGGCTTATAAACTAGCTAGAAAATCACTTTTCTTTACTTTTGATTTTCAGCTAAAATAACACCCAATATGAGTATATCTAAACATGAAACACTCATAAACACATAGATCTAAGGTTTTAAATCTCAAGATCATAACTTCATATTATAAAAAATTACGTTAAACCAAAAAGGAAATTAGACTACATAAGTAGAAATTTTGTTATGCCTTAGCTTTTCCTTCTTCTCCTTCTAAAATATGAGATGGATCTTGGTTGTATGAAAATCAAAATCTCCTCTATTCTCTCTCTCTCTAGGGCTGCTGAAATTGGCCCCTCTATCCTCTCTCTCTCTCTTTGGTTTTATTTTGCTAACCAATTTAAAAAGTATAGATATATGGCATATATCTATACATTCTCACCCACACTTGTATCCTCTCTCTCTCTCTCTCTCATTAAACAACCAAAGCTTTACTTGGAAAAAATGTCAAAGTGTTGGCTAAATAAAATGAGGACACATAGGAGGAGTTGGTACGAGTTGCTCACCAACTAAAGCAAACAATCATCACATTCATCTCCCTTTCTCTCCTTCTCTTCTATCCGGCCACTTGGCCTTAGATTGTCCCAATGTTGGCTTTCCTTTATTCTTTATTTGATTTACTAAATGTCCAAAAAGTCCTCTCCCACTTGGGCTAGAAATTGAGTCATCCAATAATTCATTTGGGGCTTTCAAATTATTGATTGGGCCAACTCTTGGGCCAACATATTTAATATCTTTGGACTTTTAATTTAATTTCTTTGAGCCATAACAAAATATCATATTTCTAACACTCTAAATATTACAATTCCCTAATTATTTAATTAGGGTTTTTATTTCCTCAATTATAACATAAATCCTTACTCATGCACATTTATTTTCTTAACCCAATTAGATTTGCTAAATTAGGTTATAAAATTAATTAATTGAGATGTATATATATTTCTATACATATACTCATCTTCGTTTAACTTCATAACATCTCTTCATGTGAAATTTTATCTCCTGAATAAAATTTTCATATGTACTTATATAACATTTCCTAGACTATTCAGTTCACATCGAATTTACAGGTATCGTAATACCTTATTCAGGACATTCCTTCAAGTACATATTAAATTCATTTCTAGGGTTTTGGAATTTTGTAACCCATATTCCTTTATTCTTATTCAATTAAGAACCATATAGGTTCTTCTTAAAATTTTTAAATAAATCCTCAAATTCTCTTCTGGGTTTTATTCTTTAACCTTTATTCTAATCATTCAAGATTTTATAGATTTTCAGGTTGTCACAGCAGCGTAGCTGCGCTGGTCCCAAGCCTGAGTATGGCGCAACTGCGCCATACCCTGATCTGAGACAGTGGCTTCTGCTGCTGCAGACTTTGGACACCATTATAACTTATTTTAGTGATGGGTTAATGTGTCAAACATGTAAAGAAGTGGTTAAAATAGAATCGTATCATGTGGTTAGTAATTCTAAAGTTATAAGAAATTAGTAAGCTATGAAAATGACATGTTGTGATTTTTTGAACACGAGGATTAGTAAATAGGTGTTGTGAAGTTAACACTTGAGATTTCTGAAATGTATATAGTAAAGTAAGACTTGTATTAAAATAACAAGTTTAGCTAGAAGTGAATTCTATGTTAGTATATCTAATATATATTATGATTATAATACTATGTGTAGGTGAACGTGAGTTGTAAATTTATAGCTTACGCACGAGGCAAGTTTCTAAACCTTACCTCTTTACTTTGAGCAAGTTACTTACTTTAAACTTTGATTAAGCAAATTCGGGTATTCTTAATCTTTATTCGAGCAAGCTCTAATTCTAACGTTATTCAAGCAAGTTTTGACTTCTAATCATTTTTAAGTTGTTCTAACTTGTTTATAGTTAAGCAAGTTTTCTTAAGTTCTATTCTTTTATGAAAGACACATATTCTTGAACTCAAATCTCTAACTAAGTTGTTCTATTTCAGTTAGTTAATGCAAATCGAAATATTATTGTTATTTTGAGCAATTTTCATTTTAAGCTTGTGATTCCTTAGTACATGTTCTTAACTTAATTCTTTTATCTCAAGATCCTAGCCTTAGCTTAATATTGTTCAAGCAAGGTTTCTTGTTTTATTCAATAGTTATGCTTTTTAGTTATTTATAAGTATGAGTTTAATATATAGTTAGTTTACTTATGATTATTCATTTTTCTATATTAAACTATTATTGATCACTCGTAGTGTTGTTAAGTCTTGTTGATTCAACTAATCCCTTAGTTGATGATTGTGAAACTCTAAATTATCTTGAAAGCTTATTCAAACCAAACTTTCTTTGGTGCGGACTTGTACTCTAAAACTGAGAAGAACAACCCTATTATAGGGGATACACGATGCGTTTAGATGTTTGTGCACAATACATGGTACGAAGGGCTGATCCCCCTAAGTACGTGAAGTCCATACAGTATAATTGTTTAGGTTAAAGTTGAAAGATTACTTGTAACCGTGGACATAGTTCGTGGTCTTATGACCCTCAGATGTATTTCATATTTTGATTTTAGTTTTTGGTTATCATTGATAGAGTACTATTCAGTTTTGATGAGTCTATTCATTGGCAGTTGTTTTTCTATTGTTGATTCATTGCTACATCTAGTGAGCATTTGTTTTTCTCATTCTTGCATATATATATATACTCATTGTAGCAAAAGTTGAGAAGGTCGATGAACCTACGACTAGCAAAGGAAAAGGGAAAAATGTGCAAGTGATGAAGACTTGTAATTTCATTTATTGTCATGATAACAGACTTTTTATTTAATGATGTGATGTAATTATTTTATTTCTACACTTGATTGATGTTTAAGGTTAGACAACCTAGGAAAACTTTTTGATTAATGATGTAACCTTTTTTAAAGGGAGGATTTATGATTTAAATTTTATTATATTTTGGTAGTTAGAAATGAATGAATGGAAAGTGAACACCAAATCTTATGGGAATGAAGTACCTGGATTTGGGGGTGTCACATATTTGATAGTCAAATGGTCAGTATACACGATATCCTTAGTTCAGATAAGATATGAGTGGAAATTATCAAAGTCATATACTACTACCTGAAGCTCTTTCTCAGTTGTGGTGTAGTTAAGCTAAACATCAGTCAAAGTTTTACTGGCATAGTAAATCGTGTGAAACACCTTGTCCCTCTGTTGTCCCAACACTGCTCCAATAACAAAATCACTGGCATCGCACATAAGTTCAAACAGAAAGGTCCAGTCAGGAGCCACTACTATAGGAGCTGAGATGAGTCTTTCCTTTAACAATTTAAATGCTCCTACGTAGGTTTCCTTAAACTTGAAAGACATGTCCTTTTCCAATAAGCTACAGAGCGGCTTGGTAATTTTTGAAAAGTCTTGGATGAACCGTCTGTAAAATCTTGTATGCCCCAAAAAACTCCTTACCCCTTTCACTGATGATGGTGGTGGTAGATTATCGATAACATCAATTTTTTCTTTGTCTACTTCAATCCCGCAAGCAGATACCATGTGCCCCAAAATAATGCCCTCTCTTACCATGAAGTGGTATTTCTCCCAATTCAACACTAGGTTTGTCTCTACACATCTTTTCATAATGGCAGTCAGATTTTGTAGACAGTCTCCTAAAGAACTCCCAAAAACAAAAAAATCATCCATGAAAACCTCGAGGGTCTGTTCCACCATATCAAAAAAGATGGACATCATGCAATGCTAAAACGTTGCAGGAGCATTACATAGCCCGAAAGATATTTTTTGGAAGGCAACGAACCCATATGGACATGTAAATATAGTTTTCTCTCGATCTTCGGGTGTTATAGCAATTTCATTATAACCCGAGTATCCGTTGAGGAGATAATAGAATTCATGCCCGGCTAGTCTATCGAGCATTTGGTCAATGAAGGGCAGAGGGAAGTGATCCTTTCGAGTGGAATTGTTTAGCTTCCTATAGTCCATACATACCCTATATCCAGTAACCGTCCTGGTGGGAATAAGATCATTATTCTCGTTTGACACTACTATCATGCCGCCTTTCTTTGGTACACATTGGATAGGACTAACCCAAGGACTGTCTGAGATCGGGTAGATAATGCCCGCGTCCAGCAAGTTGATTATTTATTTACGGAGCACCTCCTTCATAATGGGGTTCAACCACCTCTAATGCTCAATAGAAGGCTTAGACCTCTCCTCGAGTAGGATTTTGTGCATGCAGAAAGATGGACGGATACCTTTAATATTTTCGATAGACCACCCAAGGCTATTTTATATTGTCTGAGAACTTGAAGTAGCTTCTCTTCCTGAGCCTCATCTAAAGATGTAAAAATAATAACTGGCAAGGTGGATGACTCCCCTAGATAGGCATACCGCAAATGGCTTGGCAAGGGCTTGAGATCAAGGACAGGCTGTTCTATAACTGAGGGTTGTGACTTGGAAGTAGATACTTCTTGATCATTCAAAGATTCAAACTGTCGCTGGAACTATTTCGATCTCTGGGGTGCATCTAACCACTTAGCACACTCAAGATGAGAAGGCTCTTCCATATTACTAGCACCTGTCAACGTAGCCTCAAATGAGTTAGATATGTAGTTTTTAGAGAATACTTCCCACACCGATTTGTCAATCACATTAATTGGGAAGCAATCTTTAGAGGCACTAGGATACTTCATTGACCTGAAGATATTGAATGTTATCTCCTACTCTTGTACTCTCATTGTCAATTCCCCCTTCTGCACATCTATTAGTGTCTTTCCCGTTGCCAGGAATGGTCTGCCTAGGATAATCGGGACCTTCCTATCCTCCTCAAAGTCCAAAACAATAAAATCCACGGGGAAAATAAACTTGTCCACCTTGACAAGCACATCTTCCACGATCCCCTTCGGGTAAGTAAGAGATATGTTAGCCAGTTGCAGGGTCACACTAGTAGGCTTGGCCTCATTTAACCCCAACTTCTTATAGATAGATAGGGGCATCAGATTAATCCTAGCTCCTAAATCACACAGGGCTCTGTCGATGAACTGATCCCCTATTGTGCATGGTATAGTGAAACTCTCAGGATCTTTTAGCTTTGGTGAAAGCTTGTTCTGTAAGATTGCACTACATTCCTCCATTAGTGCCACTGTCTCATAGTTCCCCATCTTCCTCTTCTTGACAAGATGTCCTTTATAAATTGTACATAGCTAGGCATTTGCTCCAACGCCTCTGCAAACAGAATATTGATACGAAGATTCTTGAAAACTTCTAAAAATTTTGAAAATTGTTTATTGAGCTTTTGTTTCTGCAAGCGTTGGGGAAATGGTAACTGTTGGATAGATGGACTAGACTTGCTAACTGTAGGGGTTGGTTTTGTAGGTTCATCTTATGCATTCTCTTCTCCCCAGACTTATCACAAATTGGTTCCACATTTAGCTCCTCTTCAACCACTTTCTCTTGCATTGTTAAAGTATCTCCACCAGTCATTTATTGTCCTTCCACTCCGGAGTGTGACTACTTTGCATTGCTCATTGTCATCTTGTTTTGGGTTGACATCAATGTTACTTGGCAATGTGCCTGGAGGACGACTGTTCAAAGCAGTAGCCAATTGTCCCATTTGGACTTCTAGGTTCCGGATGGATACCTCTTGATTATTGCTCCTTGTTTCATTCTGAGCAATATATCTTGAGAGGATATCTTCCAAGCTAGGATTTCTATCCTGTGGAGGTGGGGGTTGGGAAGAACTTTATGGATGCTGTTGGTATTGGTTCTAGTTTTGAAAACCAGGAGGATTTGAATATGTTGGTCTGGTGGTAGATGGTTGTGCTTGGTTGCTGTTAGTGTTGCTCCATGAGAAATTTGGATGATTTCTCAGTCCATGATGGTAGTGAGTGGGAAGATTAGAATTTTGCTGTCGCTCGTAGTTTGAAACAAACTGAACTGATTCAAGGCTAATGGCGCACTGATCAGTTGGGTGGCTCCCTACATTAAACAGATATATCAATTCAAATTAAGATCATATTGAATTAGTATTAATATTGATAAACAAATAATACTAAGTTCCCGGCAACGGCGCCAAAAACTTGTTGGTCGGATTACCGATCACTAAACACGTACAAGTATACGTGGCCTAACAAGTAATACAGTGATAAGATGAGTGTCGTACCCACGAGGACAAAGTCTTAAAGCTAGTCAAATACTAAAATTGGAACAGTACTGTCTTATCTAAACAAGTGATTAAAGAAGGTGTGTTAAAAATAATATGCTTAAAATTGTAAATTAAGAGATTGAGTTGCATAAGTAACTCAAGCTAGGATTACAACTCCCCTAATGTGTCTCCTAATCTCCTAACTCTCCACTTTACTAACAAATTATAGGAATGGCCAACCGAGAACAGTAAGTACACATAAGCCTCTTTCGACGGTCAAATGCACATTCCTTAACTAGATGAATCACAATATTTCTATGGTAAAAATAAATAGACTAGGGTCTTTAAGCTTAATCTCAATGGTTATACAAGGCAAATAGAGATATTTTTATTCTATTATGCAATATATGCTCTCATTCCCATAGAAATAGTCATAACAAATGTTCTTGTATTTTAGGGTTAGACATTAACATCCAATTTTCAATATCCATTAATACCTATATCAATTCCTTTGTCAAGCAACAAATAAATAAGCATGAAATAAAACAATCCATTCCAAAATGATTCAATATAATAAATAGGAGAGAAATTCAATTAAGTTCATCACTAGGTTACATTGTAATCCTAGAAATGTAATTATTTCATAACTATAGGACTAATTAACATTTTTAAAGTGTTCAACATGCTCAAAAATACACAAATGAATGAAAGATTTGGATAAAGAAAACTCCTTTTGTGAAGTTTTCTGGCTCCAAGTCTTCTCTTCTTCGTGTAGAGTCCGAGCTATGAAGGATGCAATGAGCTTTGATTCCTTGAAGACCAACTTCTTTCTCTTCTAAGCTAAAAAGCTTCAAAATCTACTCCTAATCTATCTCCACTATTCTTGGAGGCTGTGCTGATGAATAAATAATGATTCCTTAGCTTTTAGGTCATTAAGACCTAATTTCTGCCTGGGCACCAGAGGTGGCGCTACAGTGCCAAGTTTTAGCCTTGGAACGGCGCTGCAGCGCTGAGTCAACACATTCGGTCAGTAAGTGGAGCTTCAGCGCCAGTTTGTAAAGGAATTGGGACGTTGCAGCACAGTGATGATGTCACTGTTTGCCAGGAAGTGGAACTGCAGTGCCAGTTTTAAACCTGGCATGGGCGCTAGAATATCGATATGGGAAATTTGACCTTTTTACCACTGCAAGCTGGAAATGACCTAATAAGCCCTGCAACACATAGATTAAGTAAAATAATATAAAAGCTATATAAATAATGAAGAACAAGCAACTTTTTAAGCAATAAAGGATTCGATTCGTGGGTATAAATCCCATTCATTAGTCAATAGGATTTCCTAAAGTGATAGTAGTACAAGTGATCCTTAAACTTGAGATCATCATAGTTTCTTGTGTATGATAAGTTATACTTTGACATATTCCTTAAGACCCTTAGGGTATATTAAAGGGTATTCTTGGGTGTAATAAGTTATATATGAAGATAATGTATGATTAACAAAGAATTTACCGCTTTTAGTAAAAGAAAAGATATATCCTATGTGATTCAATAAATGACAACCCGGGAATATTTGGCCAATGTGGAATGGAATTAGAAAGGAGTCTCTAATTTAAATTTATTCAGAGTTGTGCATTTGGGAATCGAAATACATATAATTAAATAAAGTAAGACTTGACAATAATTCTATGTCTTATATTTAATTGGGACATTGTATGGTGGAAGGATTGAATTGTACGGTAACTATTTACTCAAAGGTTCTTTTATGATTAATGTTAAAATCTATATTATCTAGAAAGTTGTTAATCGCTATGTCGATGTCGAGATTTTTATTTGTCCCTTTCTGTTCTTGGCTTTCGGTGCTATCATGTTAGGTGAGATTTGTTTAAAAAAATAAGTTTGAAAAGGTCCGACATGTATATGTCGACGATTTGATTATAAGAGTCACCAATTAGTATTTTTAAATGGTTGCACCAACTCAACCGAGAAAAGGTTTTCACAAAGACCTAGTGATGTGACAATGTTTAACTGGTCTACCTAACCAAAATTCGTTAGGGTTCGGGGGCTTGATTAAGCGGAGGGAAGGTGTTAGGCACCCCCCGACTTTTGTGATAACACGGTTACCGTCACTTTTCAATTTAAACTTTTATCTGAATGTGTGTGTGTGTGTGTATGTATAGGTCTATGTGCAGTTATCTAGAAGTAGTGCTATGCCTCGTTTGCACCATATACAAAGGGTTTTACTTTCGTATAAAAGTTCATTTTTAACGAGATATGGGAGTGATGTTATGTAAAACAGGTTTTTCAAACCCTTGTGCTCAATAGTAATTGAGGCCTTTGATACTTCAATTTTATTATGTGTTCGGCTTGATTGCTTTTATTTTCGAGATGCGAAGTAGCTTCAAGAAAATAAGGTACATACCAATGCCGAACTCCTTGTGGGCATGAGATCCATCTAAGGAAATTCAGACACCGTGAATAATTTCCAAGCTGGTTGCAGCTGAAAATATCCATCACGAGAACCGAATCTAGATTCAAAAATTGAATCTTTGATCACATGATTCCTAGACTCACATGATAAAGAAATATGTACAAAAGCTAGAAAACAGACTAGATTTTAGTAAATCTAAGCATTCCAGGTTTAACGGTTCCAGTTTAGTCACCATAAATCGGTCAAAGTGAGAAATAGCCAGATTTAGGTCAATCTACCCCGCAGGAAAATAAAAGCTAGAACAAGAACTATATTTGAATAAATCTAAACCATTCCAACTTCAACGGTTCCAGTTTAGTCACCATGAACCGGTTAAAGGGAAAAGTAGTCAGATTTAAGCAAATCTAGCCCGCAGACTGAGTAACATTTATATATATAAAAGCTATATATATATATATATATATATATATATATATATATATATATATATATATATAAGCAATAAATGCACCAGATGTATATTAAGGCTCAATCAAACAGAGTTTGATAAAGAGAAATTTATATATATAAGTATTTATATATATAAAAGAAGTTGTAAGACCCCGAATTTTATGAAATAAAAGTATTCAATTTTTCTTATAATTACTATTCAGTAAATGGTTAAATTGATAAAAGTTTAAAGTTATGAGTGAAATATGATTTTTTTCAAAATAAGCAAGTGGTTATAAAATAATCATTGTTGTCGGGGAATATTCGTTTGGTCGTGGAATATTCTTTCTGTCGGGGAATATTCGTACGACGGCGCAGCTATTTGTGGGCCCCATAACGAATAACTGTCGGGTGAAGAAAATGACAAATTTGAGTTTTTACAAATAACGACGTAGTTGTTACCGTTAACACTGTTGGAATACCCGGTGGTTAAAATACAGTAATACGCGTTATTGCACAGTAGCACACGGTATTGCATAGTATTTTTGAAATTATTGATTCTTACGTAAGAAGGCACTACTCAATAATTGTTACAGTAATTACTGTTCAATATTTTATTTTATTGATTCAATAATTGCTACGTTGAAATTTTGTATTATTATTGTTCAATAATTGTTGCTGCACAGTATTTCCCATTATCAGATCAATAATTCATATTATTTGAATAGTATTATTAGATAGCATTATTGGCAATGTCTAGAAAGTTCTGTCTAAGGAAAGGTTTGATCATCTAATTGCGCGCCAGTAAGGAGAAATTCTTATTAGAAAGCCCCCTCTTTCCTAGGAACGGCCTGGTTGTCATAAATGTGATTCTGTAATATTATTTGTGAATAATTAATTATTGATTCATGTGATAAGAAAATATTAATTTTTTGGGGATATAAACGAGGGATATATTTTTGTGGTTAAAAATGAAGGAGTTAATGTTGAGGTTTTTATCAGTATTTTTGTCGGAATGGAGGTATTAAAAATCAGGGTTTTTGAGATATTTTGCGGGGGTTATAATTTTTAATCCGACCGTTGGATCGTGGTAATTTTTGGATATGTTATACATATATAAGTTGAGTATATGTCCATAAATTTTGAACCGTTAAAAATGAACGTATGATTTATTATGAATTTTAAGAGGTGGCTGATTCAGAAATCAGGTTATAAATCATTTTTGGTGGAAAATTCTAGAATTGGTGGGCCCCACTTGTGGTTGGTGAAGAAATGTGCTGAATTATATTTCAAATGTGGTGGGTGGGAATAGTAGCAGGTAAAGCCATCAGGTTGCAGGTCAAACCTACCAAAATTTTCCTATAAATAGAGGGCTAAGTTAGAATTGAAAATCACACCAGAAACATAAGTTTTCTCTCTTTCTCTCTCTATATTATGAAGCATATTTTGTGAGTATTTAGATACTTTGAGAGTTGCTATTCAGTGCAAGTTTCCTTCGGCTTTGCATTCCAGTCAGAAGTACTGCTCTTTTGAGGTAAGGGATTGTAAGGGATTGTAAGGGATAGTAAGGGATAGTAAGGGATTTTAAGGGTTGTTATGATTTTCAGTTTCGTAATTTTTCTGAACATTAAAAATTCTGGAAAAATTTGAAATGATATTTTGATGAGTTTTCTTGATTGTGTCCAAAAATGGTGATTTTTGGATGTATAGATTGAGAGTTATGAATTTTATGAGAAAAGACTATTTTAAAAGTAACAGCTTATAATTCCTTGTGGTTAACTCCAAAATTGATGAAATTTTTATTGGGAGTACATGTATATGATAGAAGTATACTCTGTAAATTTCAGAATTTTTAGACAAAAGTACAATTTTTGATAAATGTCTAAATATTCGGCTATTTTGGCCATATGAAAAATAGTAAATGACTTTTAAAAATTCTGAGAAAAATATATGTTCACTATGGGACTATATTATGCTAAATCCCAGAAAAGAAATATTTTTGGAACTGATTTGGTATTTTTCATGAAAATAGTCTAGTTATGAGTAAATGAATTAAATATGTTTTGTGAAGAAAGAAAATTGGAAAATAGGATTTTATGGCTTGAGAATCCTATATGAGGTATATGCAGATTTTTGATGAGGGTTTTGGTTATTGATGATGAAATTGTAAGAGTTGGCATTTTATGATGATTAAATGCATTAATTAGTAAAGTGTAAACAATTAAAATAAATTGTTTATAAATTTAGGTAATGTTATTCTTTCAATATCATTATACCGAAATATTGGTATGAATTTTATTGTAGAATTTCTATCTTTTGTGTCGGGGTTACTATTCATGAGTTACGAATATTACTCTTGAGATTAAAACTATATGTTGATCATATTATTTTTATCATCATATATAACATTTTTATAACCCTGATGTTGAAATTCTCTTTCACTGGAGTGTAAAGATGGGTAGATTATTGGTATGATCATGACTAGGGTTCTCTTTGGCCTGTAGTGCAAAGTTGAATTGTGACTGGTATGATCATGACCATTGAATTTATAAGTGAATATCTTTAGCTTAAGTGCAAAGGTGAATTGATCAACATGGTTATAATTATTGTTTATATAAATTCTGAAATGATTATATATTTCTTTGAGATATTAATATCTTTGGCCTGTAGTGCAAAGATGAAATATTGAGGAATATCTTTGGCCTGTAGTGCAAAGATGAGTTGTTGATGAATATCTTTGGCCCGTAGTGCAAAGATGACCTGTTGTTGAATATCTTTGGCCTGTAGTGCAAAGTTGAATTGTGACTGGTATGATCATGACCATTAAATTTATAATTGAATATCTTAAGCTTAAGTGCAAAGGTGAATTGATCAACATGGTTATAATTATTGTTTATATAAATTCTGAAATGATTATATATTTCTTTGAGATATGAATATATTTGGCCTGTAGTGCAAATATGAACTGTTGAGGAATATCTTTGGCCTGTAGTGCAAAGATGAAATATTGATGAATATCTTTGGCCTATAGTGCAAAGATGAAATATTGATGAATATCTTTGGCCTGTAGTGCAAAGATGAATTGTTGATGAATATCTTTGGCCCGTAGTGCAAAGATGATATGTTGTTGAATATCTTTGGCCAGTAGTGCAAAGATGAACAGATGTTGAGATGAACATGACCAACTGGTGATACAAATGAATATCTTTGGCCGTAGTGCAAAGATGAAGTTATTAGTATGATTATGAGCAGAAACTGTGATTTGGTATAACCATGATCTTTGATGTTTCAGGAAAAGACAGGTGATGAAAATATTCTTCGTCTTGGGTGCGAAGAAAAATTTAGAGTCACAATTATGATTATGAGTTATTCATATGATTGTGGAAAGGAACTGTTGAGTGATGTTACAGGGATAAAACATTGTTGGTAGATTTTTAACATGGAGGAGATAATAGACTTTATGGTCTATTTGACTCTTCTAATGGATTGCTCGTTCCGCTGCAACTATGGTTGAAATTTTTATCATTTACCATATGTTCTAAATCTCTGATTTATTATTGATGAAGGCTACTGATAATTTAATTATCTTTAGTCATGATATTCTTTACTGAGCTAGTTGTGCTCACCCTTTTGCTTCACAATTCCTTTCAGGTAATAAGAGTGTAGCTGGGTCGAGCGAGGGTAACGGGGAAATAGAACGGTGGTCTCTAGCTGTGGATGTTCTCCCGAAGCAGTATAGAAAAGTTTATTTAGTAGTTATATTTGGTGAATCCAATAGGGTAAGGTGTACCCAACGTTGGAAGGGTGGTTTGCCACTATCATACAAGATGTCTAACGACATACAACCTCGTGTCATCATAAGACAGGGATGTGCTCATCCACTTGCTGAGTATATATACGAGCACTACCTATATAATCTTGGTGTTTGTTTGAAGTATAATTCTCAGTTAGATATAGTGGAGATAATGATAAGTCAAGAGAAGACTCACCATTGGGAAGAATATGATAGTAATCTTCTCGTTTTTCTTTGGGGTCTATTGGGTCAACCAAGGATAATTCTGTGGCCATATGATATCTATCATAACCTAGATGCGTGGCCTCCCATGTACGAAGGTTTCCTTGAGCACTTTCCAAAGATTCTAATTTCTAAAACAGTTTTTGACTATACCTTTATGTAAGGTGTTATTGTGAGGTGATGTCCACGGTTGGAACATGAGTCACATTTGGTATATATTTGTATCCAAACTCACAGCATATGTGTTGTTGTATTTTGCACGACAATTGTTGTAATAAAGTTGTAGTTATTTTCTGTGCCATGTATTTGACGACTCAGAATGGGTTGGGTGGAATGGACCTATTTTGGGGTTGTCACAGCAGTAAACGCTCCGAATATTATATTTGGGCTTAATCGAAGCATAGTTTGATAATATAAATATATATATATATATATATATATATATATATATATATACGCAATAAAATCCATGTATCGATGATCCGGGTTCACCCACATGATGCGACTCTCAACGTGAGTAGATATATATATACAGAAGTGATAAAAAGCTTAAAAATCTAAAATATCTTATAGTGGGCGGCCAAGAAGACTTCAGATAGCTTTTGACGCTTGAAAATTCAGTTTCCACTGGTTAAATTTCAGTATGTAGCAAAACACAAGCTTACAAGTGTTTAGAAAGAAGAATCACTCAGTTTAGAGCACTCTAGAGGTGGTTATGAGTTGAAATGGACATGGTTTCCTCGATCTTTTTTTTCTTCTTAAAATAGCATACCCAAGCCCTCTATTTATAGACCAGATGGCCACGAGTCTACCCGCGGTAGCCATGGGTATATTTGCGGCTGCCCGGTTGCCCCGGGCCATGTGGGTCTTGCCATCTCGAAGAACGTGCACTCATGTAACGTGCTTTCTGCTTGAACTTTTATAACTTTCAATCTGGGCATCCAATGGAGGCATGCTATACCTTTCTAGAATGCTGTTGTCGATAGCTACACAATGACATAGGATAAGAGGTTGTACGAAGCCGGGACGATGGGTCCATGACCAGATCTTCAAATCTTTAAATTTTATTCGGTGCGTTGTCTTGTGTAGTAGTCGCTCGGGATTTTGAGGTATGGTTCTTGAGGGATATTTTTGTATAAAATGTGGGTTAAAATGATGTTGAGATGGCGTGAATGTAGTATCGAGGTGGCAAAATGATGATTTTGCCCCTCACCGGGGTTATCTCTGGCTCTATGCAGATGTAGCAGTCGTTGCTCAGGGTTATCTCTGAGATTGGGCTGCTGTGGGTAATGAATGTCCTCAGGGTTATCTTTGAGGTGCCTTGACCTCCCGGGGTTATATCCAACATTGGAACTGAGTGTCCCGGGGTTTGTCTCCTGGATTAAAACTGACTATTCTAGGGTTATCTTCGGAACTGGAACTGCTTCCCTCGGGATTATCTTCGAGGTTTTGAACTGAGCATCCTGGGGTTGTCTTCGAGATTAAAATTGAGTATGTCGGTGTTGTTTTCGAGATTAAAAATTGAGTATCCTGAGGTTATCTTCGGGATTGAGCTGATTTGACTTCTAGGGTTATCTCTGGAAGATGATTTTGCCCTCTTGTAAGGTTAGTAATAGGAATGCAAATTTTAAAGTATCTACAGATGCCCCTCTTTATCATATTCATGCAATGTAATGGCATGGATAGGATAAAGATTACTAGACACTTGAAATGTGACATGATAATCATGATGCAAATGTAATGCAGCTTGATGCAAATGTATGTTGAGTGTATGAAATAGAGGCTGCTCCATAAATGAGACTAGAGGATGTTGACATTGGGGTTATCACCAAAGTCCTTAACCCTCAGTGTAAATTTTCTACCGAAGATGTTCTTCTCATATTCGAGAGACTCTTGGGGAGTTGTGCTCTATTTGAGGAAGATTTGTATAACAGGTTCCATCATCGGTCTTTTTGATGAGGATGGTTTTTCTTGGTTTGTATCCCCAGGTCTTTTTAATGCTCTGTTGGAGTTACTGCCAACAGTTTGTGTTGTTAGGGCTGCCTAACCTTCGCTGAAATGTGCTTCAATGGCTAATATCATCGGACCACCTCCGATGCTTCACTGGATTTAATTGCCAATGGTTGAAAACGTCAAGGCTACTTGACCTTCATTGAAATGTGCTTCAACGGCTGAACATCATCGGACCACCTCCAATGCTTCACTGGATTTAATTGCCAACGACTGATAATGTCAAGGTTGCTTGACCTTCATTGAAATGTGCTTCAACGGATGATATCATCGGACCACCTCTGATGCTTCACTGGGTTTAATTACCAACAACTAAAAATGTCAAGGCTGATTGACCTTTTGTTGAAATGTGCTTCAACGGCTGAACATCATCGGACTACCTCTGATGCTTCACTGGGTTTAATTGCCAATGACTGATAATGTCGAGGTTGCTTGACCTTTGTTGAAATGTTCTTCAATTACTGATATCATCGGACCACCTTCGGTGTTTCGCTGGGTTTAATTGCCAACGGCTGATAATGTCAAGGTTGCTTAACCTTCGTTAAAATGTGCTTCAACGGCTGATATCATTGTAGAGATAAGCACATTCATTGATGAGAATAGTGCCACCATGCAGATGGTTGTGGATCTCTTGGCTCGCGTTGATACCCTTGGGTAGGAGCTTACAGAGTTACCCTCTTCTTCTGAGAGGGATGTCATGTTGGACTTGATAGCGCGCTTATCCACTGGATTATAGATTAGCTTGGATTTTCTTACACATACTAGCTTAGCCATTTTTGTCATGTACAGGACACATTGTATATATCAAACAGTATTATATGGCAAGGAAATAAATGTTGATTTACTTCCCCTTTTTTAGTTATGCCTTGTTACTTACTTGATATTTGCATGTTCTTCAGGGCTTATGATCTTGATGTATTCTGAGCTCCCCCTTGATGGATGGACATTGAGATGTCTCAGGATCTTTTATAATGGATCATTGATCTGTGTATTCCCTACCCTTTGGTGTCTTGGGACTGGTTTCTTATATGTGGTTATGGAGAGGATTGTGGCTTTCCTCTTTGAGGTTGACCACCCCACAGATGGTCACCGGTACTCCTTTGTATTGGGGAGCCCAAGTAGTTCCATCTCTTATGGATTGGTGTTTCTATTTGAGGACTCAACTACAGCTTAGATGGTCTCCAGTTCTCCCATTTGTGTGGGGAGGCTGGGTAGTTCCTTCACTTTGGTCGAAGCCAATGAAGTGTGGTTTGAAGGTTTGAAGGATGATCCCAGTACCATTGATAAGTTTTTATGTTTTGGTATGGGTGAGACCGAACCATGAATGGCTGCCTACGTACTCCCATTGATGAGGGGAGATCAGGTCTCCGTAGTTCCAACCTAGTGTGAAAAGGTTGAAAGATGTAGGTGGTAAAAAGGGTTTAGAGATTTTTTTTGTTTTTTCTGTAGTTAGACCGGACCATAAAAATGATTGCCTATGTACTCCCGTGTATTGGGGAGATCAGGTCTGCGTAGTTCGCCCCTGGTGGAACAAACTAAAGTTGTGAGGAAATGTTTTATCCTTAGTGGGACAAACTGAAGTGGTGAAAGGTTTAATCCCTGGTGGGATAAACTGAGGTTATGAAAAGTTTAATCCCTGGTGGGATAAATTGAAGTTGTGAAAATTTTAATCCCTGGTGGGACAAACAGAATTGGTGAGGATTGTATGTAATGAAAGGTTTTAGAAAACTTGAATAGACTGGGGATCTGATGATCCAGAATCATGATGCTGGTTTATAGGTAACTTTAGACATAGTACCATTTTACGGTGTCCGAGTTGATGAGTTGGGAAAATTCTTCGCCATCTACCTCTTGTAATCTGAGGGTTCTTCCTATCAATACCTCCTTGACAACAAACAGGCCTTCCCAATTTGGGGTAAATTTTCCTTTGGATTGATCTTGGTTTTCAACAACCTTTTTTAAGACCAAGTCATGTTCTTTGAATTGCCGTAGCCGGACTTTTTTGTTGTAGGATCTATCAATCCTCTATTGGTATAAGTGACCATGGAAGATGGATGCAACTCAGCTTTCATCTATTAGAGATAATTAGTGGTACCGATCTTGTAACCATTGGTCTTCATCCAACTTAGCGTCTATCAACACTCTTAGGGATTCCATTTCCACCTCTATGTGGAGCACTACTTCCATTCCATAGGTTAATGAGTAGGGGGTTGCCCTAGTGGAAGTGCGCATTGATGTTCTGTAGGCTAATAGAGTCAGAGGCAACAAGTCAGGCCATCCTTTGTGATTAGCAGACATCTTTTGCATGATCTTTTTGATATTCTTATTAGCCGCTTCAACAGCACCATTCATCTTTAGACGATAGATGACGGAGTTGAGATGTTTGGTATGGAATTTACTGCATAATTCCTCCATCATTTGGTTGCTGAGGTTTTTGGCATTGTCGGATACAATCGCCTCTGGTTGTCCATATCGACAAATGACATTGTTTCTGATGAAACCAATGATAATTTCTTTGGTAACCCTGGGGGAAGATGCTGCTTCAACCTACTTGGTGAAGTACTCAATCATGGTGAAGATAAATTGATGACAATTATTGGCTTTGGACTCGATGGGCCCGATCACGTCCATTCCCCATATTGAGAAGGGCCAGGGTGAACTCATATTGTGGAGCTCCCTTGGAGGGGCGTGGATAGCATTCCTATGAATTTAGCATTGGTAACATCTCTTGACGTGATCATCACAGTCATCTTTAAGAGAGAGAGCCAGTAATGCCCTATTCTTAGGATTTTCTTAACAAGTAGAGGGCCACTCATGTGTGGGCCGCATACTCCACCATGGATTTCATCAATGAGCCTCTGAGCTTGTCTTTATATAGACATCGGAGAAGGCCTAATCTCACATCTCTTTTGTAGAGTGCGTCTCCGCTCAGGTAGAATTTCATGGCCATTTTATAGATCCATTTTCTTTCAGCTTGACTCGCCTTAGCTGGTGTAGATCTATCTCACAGATACTCCTTGCTATGCTGATACCAAGGGGGTTGGATGGGAGGAAATTCATCCGATACATCTCCAATGTGATATTTGGCATATCTTTCTTGTAAAGTATGTTGATCAAGGAGGCCAAAGTTGCTAGTGCATCCGCAAAGTCATTCCTATTCCGAAGAATGTAGAGGAAGGATAGTTCTTCAAACTCCAAAGCCATCTGGATAACCTGCCAATGGTAAGGCAGCAAATGTAGATCTTTGGTGTGATAGATTCTAGTGGTTTGTCTGATTACCAATTCAAAATCTCTAAAGATAGTTAACCGTCTGATGCCCATAGATTGGGCTAGTTTTAACCCCATGATACAACCTTCATACTCAGTTGTGTTGTTGGTGCTGGCAAACTACAATTTGATGGCAATGGGATACTACTCCCCCAAAATGGACACTAGAATTGCTCTAGCTCCAGAACCTTCCATGTTTATAGCTCCATCGAAATACATCCTCCATGGTTAGTGTGTATTGTCCTGATGGTGTTGCTGAATTATTATTACCCCTTCATCGATGAAGTATGTTTCCAAAGGTTTAAAATTCCCTGAAGGTGTGGAGGCCAGTTGATCCACAATTCCTTGACCTTTGATAGACTTTTGAGTCACATAGACGATGTCAAACTACTGTAGGATCAACTGCCATTTGAACAGTCGACAATTCAACATGGGTTTGCTGAACACGTACTTGAGAGGATCTATGCGGGATATGAGATGGGTTGTGTGACCATGGAGATAATGATGTAATCTCATGAAAGCCCATGCTAAAGAACAACAAGTTTTCTCAATCAGAGTGTACTTGTGTTCACTGATGCTAAATCTTTTGCTGAGATAATAGATAGCTCTTTCTTGGCCTCTATGATCTTTCTATCCCAGTATGAAGCCCACAGTATTGTCATTGATTGATAGGTACATAAATAGGGTAACACCATCCCTGGGAGGTACCAAAACAGGAGCTTTGATTAGTTGTTCTCTGATGAGAAGGAAGACTTTCTGACACTCATTATTCCATTTCATGGAGGAGTTCTTCTTTAGTAATTTGAAAATAGGCTCACAGGTTGCTGTGACTTGAGAGATAAACCGGCTGATGAAGTTGATTCTTCCAAAAAATCCCCGTATTTTCCTCTTTGCCTGAGGTATGGGAATTTCTTTGAGGGCCTGGATTTTGGTAGGATCCAACTCAATCCCTTTGTGGCTAACTAGGAATCCTACTAACTTACCTAATTTGATGCCAAAGGCGCACTTGGCTGGGTTCAGCTTCAAGTTGTACTTATACAACTGACTAAAAAGCTTTTTGAGATGATCTAGGTGGTCTTCCTCCCTTCGGGACTTGACAATGATATCATCCATATAGATTTCTATCTCTTTGTGCATTAGATCATGGAAAAGAGCAATCATGGCTCACTGGTAGGTAGTTCCGGCATTGATGAGGCCGAATGACAATTATTTGTAGCAAAAGGTTCCCCAAGGAGTGATGAATGCAATTTTCTCACAATCCTTTTCAGCAACCATGATTTGATGGTACCCAGCAAAGCAATTAGCAAAGGAGTATATGTCATACTGAGCTGTATTGTTAATGAGTATGTGGATGAATGGTACGGGAAAGCTATCCTTGAGATAAGCTTTGCTCAGATCCCTGTAATCTACGCAAACTCAGACCTTCCCTCAGAATTATGTTGGATAGCCACTCAAGGTATGTTGATACCATGATGATGTCGGCTTGAAATTGTTTCATAATTTTTTCTTTAACTTTCAGACTCTACTCAGGTTTTAATCACCTGAGTTTCTGTTTGACTGGCTTGAATCCCTCTTTGATGGGAAGGCGATGAAAGACGATGTCAGTTGACAAACAGACCATGTCTTCATGAGACCATGCAAACATATCCTGGAATTGGGTCAATAGAGTAACCATGTCATTCCTTTGGCTTGGAGTAAGGTCTGTACTAATCTAGATTTGTTTGGGGTTTTCTGAGGTTCCAAGGTTAAAAGAGGTGATTTGATCAAGATTTGGCTTGGGTTTATCTTCGACCCATTCTTTGATCTCCTGAGGTATCTCATAGTCCTCTTGTTCAATCTCCATCAAGTCGGAGTCCAACTTTACATCAAAGTTGCAGTCCTTGTTAAGAATAGGCACCTCATCAGCAAGTTTAGGTATATCTAACCTTAGAGTCCTAAAATAAAATGCTTTCACTTGATATATGAAACTGTTCAATCATACAAAGTCTTAGCATTAAATGACAAAAGCAACTGCTAATACTATGCAACAAAAGTAAGTAGTTATAGCTATCTACAGGGCAGAGGGAGTTTCTGCCCTTTTTACCCTTGTCGGCAAATGCAATGAGTGCTGCTCCAATTGCCAAGGGTCAAGTCCTAGTGGACAGCTATGAGGAAGGGGCTGTTATCGTCCTCCTTCTCTTGAATGATGACCATGATGTCTGGATAGTCGTCGTCTAAGATATCCTTGTTCATACCCTCGGTATGTGCCAGGAAGTACATCTTTGATAACCGCCTCTTGATGTCTTGTTTAGACCTTTGATTCCTTTCCTCCACCTCTAGATCTGGAATCAGGACTTCCTTTCCTTTAACCAGTATCGGCTTAGGAAATAGCATGGCTACCACAGGGGTAGGAACCTTTAGTAAAGGCCGTATAGGATTATAACATGTAGGTTTAGGCAACAGCCTTGTAGATAAAGGAACCGATTTATGCTTGTGAGGGTTCCTATGACTGGACCCAAAGGAGTAGCTTAGTCTGGTTGTCCCTGTCTGGCTGTGAACTTGAATTAGGCATTTGATTCCTTGATGATCCTTTCCTAAACTTTGTCCAGGTTAAAAACCCAAGGATATCATCTCTTGACTTGTCGACATTACCTCGACAGAAACTCTAGGTTTCATAAGTGGGGGCTCTATGGGATGATAGTGAGTGTTTCTCACTTCAAGGGCCTGGAAGCTGACAGGCTCAACTTCTTCATTGAAACTAATAAGTGGTATATCACTTTGAACAAGACACTCTGGCTTGGTATTGACAGTGACCAGATTACTGTTGATGATATACTTGAGCTGTTGAAGAAGAGTGGATGGGACAGCTCCCGCCATATGAATCCAAGGTCTTCCCAACAATAAATTATATCATGTAGTTATCTTGAGCACTTGGAAGGATATGTTGAATGTATGTGGACTGATTTCCGCGGGTAATTCAATCTCTTCGACAGCATTTTGCCGCGATCTATCAAAGGCTTTGATGATTATATGGCTGCTTCGAATCCTGTTGAGATTGCTGTTCATTTTTCTAATGTGGCATAGGGGTAGATGTTTAGGGATGATCCTCCATCTATTAGCACTCCTCCGACCAAATATCCGGAAGACATAACTGCTATGTGCAATGGTTTGCAATGACCCATCCCTTCGGGAGGTATGTCATCATCGGTGAAGGATATCACATTGCTATTGAAGATGTAATCAACTAGATGATGGAATTTTTCAACATCCACTGTCTTTGGCAAGTGGGCTTCTTCTAATACTTTCAGTAAGACCTTTTGGTGATCTTCTGAAGAGACAACCAAGTCCAAAATAGAGATCTGTTGTGGAGCTTCTTTCAAGCTTTGAACCACCTTGGCTTTATTGTGTCCCAATTTGTGGAGGAATTCTTCAATCTTCTCCTTGGGCACTTTCCCTTTAGATATGATGATAGGCTTCATCACTCGTTGAGGGAGATACAGTGAATTTTCTTTAGACACTACAGCAGTTGTGTTTGATGTTGATCCTTCAACCTCTCTATAATTCCATAGAACTATTTGAGGTAGATGACAGGATATTGTGGCCTGAACGACAATATAATTAGCTTTGGTGCAGCCACTTTTAAAGGGTTTTCAACTCCTTTGAGCTGAATTGGTTGAATTATAAGTGGTGTGGCAGCCAAGTCTTCGTTAGAGGATATAACTGCTACAACTTCCTTCCATCCTTGAGGAAATGTGTTCCCACTGTCAGATGATACATTGTCATTGTCTGCCATTTGTAAGTCACCACTGTCAATCATGTTTTGAATAAGATGGCGAAGTGCCCAACATTTTTTAGTGATGTGACCGCGAGAGTGGGAGTGGTATTGACATACTCCAGTAGCATCAAACCAATTTGAGTGTGGATTGACTGGAGGTAGAAGTGCTGTGATTTTTCCCTCATTGATCAGCATCTGCAATATCTCTTTCATCGGTTGGCCTAAATAGGTGAATTCCCTTTTGTTGGTGAAGTCCCGACCGACTTTAGCTTTTTCTTTTCTAGCAAGCTTTTCCTCCATTGTTTCACTTTTTGGAGTAAGTGGTGGAGTATTTATGTTGAGAGAAAGGAGGCTAGCATGCTCCTGACTGAACAACTGATGTGTGACTTGGTGTTAATGAATCACCAGTTTGGCCAATTGATTGACTTGTTCGCCAAGAGCCTTTAACTCTCGTTCCATCATGAACTGGAACTCTGAATAATCCCATCTGTCGGCATTATCCTTGCTACTTTGGGATGAACCACCCACATATTTGAGGTAATTGGAGCTCTTTCCACTGCCCCAGTTGATCATGTTAACCTCCTCTTCCTTGTGTTGAGGGAGAGGGTTGTTTTGAACATGTGGTTGGTCGGGCTTGGCCACTACGATCTCACCACTATCAATTAAATCCTGGATCTTATGCTTAAGGGCCCAATAATCTTGAGTGTCATAGCTTGGAGCTCTAACATGGTAAGCACACTTCTTGCTTGTGTTAAAACCTTTTCCACTCGGGTTGGCTGGTGGAAGGAGATGAGTGATTTTCTCATGATCTGTCTAAAGTTTGAGAATGTTTTTGAGTGAATCCCCTAAGGGTGTGAACACTCTTGTACGTCTAACTTCTCCACTCTTTGGCAAGGGAGGGTTTAAAAATTGTGCTTGAAAAGGGGAATAGTTTCTCCTTTGAATAGGCAAGTTTTGATTGCCTTTTTATCCTTGCAATATCAAGGAAACATCCTCTTCTTTCTTATTATGGACCCTCCGGGGGTTGTTCCCATAACGTCCAGATTGGATATGCTCAGCTACGACTTTTAATGTGACAAGGTCTTGAATCTTCCCAGACTTCAATCCTATTTCAGCCATTTCTCTTTGCTTAATCATTTCAGAGAATGGCTTTCCTATTTTAGCTAGGACCCTCTCATAAAATGGAGCTTCTTGAATATCTATGAAGGTCATCACCATTTCAGATTCTGTTATGGATGGGATAACTTGAGTAGCCAGACGCCTCCATCTTTGGGCATACTCTTTGAAAGACACATTGACTTATTTCTTGACCTTGGTAATTTGATAACAGTCTAAAGCCATTTGAGTTTGGAAGCTGTATTGACTGAGGAAAGCATGGGCTAACTTCTCCCAGCTATAAATCTTGGAATTATCCAATCTGGTGTACCATGCTCTAACTTCTCCAGTCAGACTTTTTTGAAATAGCTGCATTCTGAGCTTTTCATTCTTGGCATAAGATCTGAGCTCTCCAATGAACACTTTTAAGTGGGTATAAGGATCTCCCAATCCATCATATTTCTCAAAATCAGGAGTCTTAAATTTCTCCAGATAGTGAACCCCGGGGATGATGCAAAGGTATGAATATGAAACACTTCTGTGTGTTCCAATCCCTTTGATGGACCAAATGGTCTCTTCCATTTGTTGAACCTTCTTTCGAATATCATTGGTGTCTTGATCTTCTTTAAGATGGGTGATTTTAGGGGTTTTGTTGGTATTATCAGTCTGAGACTCAGGTGCTAGAACTTCTCTATCCGGACCTTGTATTCCTCCATGTGAAGAGGGTTCTGTGTGGATGGGTGTTTATGGACCCTGAGTTGACTTATGTAATTCTTTGAGCAGAATAGCCAACTCTGTGATTTGATTGCTTAATCCTTCGAACTCCTCATGAGAGAGAGGAGTAGGATTAGGTTAGCCAGATGTAGCCATGTTTGGCTGTAAGCTTATTGCCTTCTTGGACTTTGAACGGGTAACGAGACCAATCGTTTCCATACAAAAAGACTTATGTAGTTTAGTGTGGGGAAATGTGGTAATGTTACATGCTATGTAATGTGTCCTTTTTTAGGAGTATTATCCTGCAAAATGGATGTCAGCTGTTTGAATGACAGGATAACATGACAGGTTTTGATATGAAAAGGGAATGCATGTTCACATATTCCTTTATATTTTACATTACATTGAGATTGACATGGAAATGAAATTATAAGTAATTGAAATGGCAAGGTATGAAGAGACTTCCCTTCGCGTTTGCTTTATCAGAGGCTGACCTATCCTAGGTTACTCTCGCGGGCTTTTTTGCATAAAGGTCCCCAGATCATCGCAATTTACTCGATGGGAAGTTAATCCGACCTTTCAATTGGAGCGAATCTGGGTGGTGCCTTTCCTAAGCCTCATGCAATTAGTCTCCCGAAGAGTCCAATAATCAAACACCGACGGGATAGCCTCCTGGTGGAGGGACCACACAACATACATTCACATACATCGCATCTCACCGTATAGAAATGATGACATGTGCAAAGCACTAATATCACAGGCAGATATGGTGCGAAGCACTAAGTGAAATAAAATAAAGCATTAGTACACATTCATTAAAATGTAAATGCAACATCCACACACAAGCAGATAAAAGTTTTGAAAAACTTTAATAGCGGTTTAAGCCCTCTCACCTAATAGCGGTTTATTTGTCCCTTTCTGGTCTTGTCTTTTGGTGTTCTCATGTTAGGTGAGATTTGTTTGAAAAAATAAGTTTGAAAAGGTCCGACATATATATGTCGACGATTTGACTGTAAGAGTTGCCAGTTGGTATTTTTAAATGGTTGCACCAACTCAACCGAGAAAAGGTTTGCATAAAGACCTAGTGATGTGACAATGTTTAACTAGTCTGCAAAACAAAAATTTGTTAGGGTCCGGGGGCTTGATTAAGTGGAGGGAATGTGTTAGGCACCCCCCGACTTTGTGATAACACGTTTACCGCCACTTTTTAATTTAAACTTTTATCTGAATAAATGTGTGTGTATAGGTCTATGTGCAGTTATCTGAAAGTAGTGATATGCCTCGTTTGCACCTATATACAAAGTGTTTAACTTTTGTATAAAAGTTTAATTTTAACGAGATATAGCAGTGATGTTTTGTAAAATAGGTTTTTCAAACCCTTGTGCTCAATAGTAACTGAGGCATTTGATGCTTCCATTTTATTATGTGTTCGGCTTGTTTGCTTTTATTTTCGAGATGCGAAGCATCTTCAAGAAAATAAGGTATATAGCAGTGCCAAACTCCTTGTGGGCATGAGAGCCATCTAAAGAAATTCAGACACCATGAATAATTTACAAGCTGGTTGCAGTTGAAAATGTCCATCACGGGAATTGAATCTAGATTCAGAAATTGAATCTGTGATTACATGATTCCTAGGCTCACATGATAAAGTAATATGTACAAAAGCTAGAAAACAGACTAGATTTGAGTAAATCTAAGCATTCCAGCTTCAACGGTTCCAGTTTAGTCACCATGAACCGGACAAAGTGAGAAATAGCCAGATTTAGCCAAATCTAACCCGCATGCAAATAAAAGCTAGAAAAAGAACTAGATTTGAATAATTCTAAACCATTCCAGCTTCAACGGTTCGAGTTTAGTCACCATGAACCGGGTAAAGGGAAAAGTAGTCAGATTTAAGCAAATCTAGCCTGCAGGCTGAGTAACAGTTATATATATATATATATATATATATATATATATATATATATATATATATATATATAAAAGTGATAAAAAGCTTAAAAATTTGAAATATCTTACAGTGGGCTGCCAAGAAGACTTCAGATAGCTTTTGATGCTTGTAAACTCGGTTTCCACTGGTTAAATTTCAGTATGTAGCAAAATACGAGCTTACAAGTGTTTAGAAAGAAGAATCACTCAGTTTAGAGCACTCTAGAGGTGGTTATGAGTTGAAATGGACAGGGTTTTCTCGCTCTTTGTTTCTTAAAATGGCCAACCAAAGCGCTCTATTTATAAACCAGATGGCCATTGGTCTACCTGTGGCTACTCGGGTAGCCCCAGGCCATGTAGGTCCTGCCATCTCGAAGAATGTGCACTCATGCAACGTGTTATCCGCTCGAACCTTCATAACTTTCAATCCGGGCATCCGATGGAGGCGTGCTATACCTTTTCGAAATCCTCTTGTCGAGAACTACACAATAACATTGGATAAGAGGTTGTACGAAGTTAAAGATGGGTCCATGACCATATCTTCAAGTCTTCAAATTCTATCCAGTGTGATATTTTATGTAGTAGTCACTAGGGATTTTGAGCTATGATTCTTGTGGGACATTTCTGTATGAAATGTGGGTTGGAATGATGTTGAGACGGCGTGAATGTAGTATTGAGGTGGAAAAATGATGATTTTTTCCCTCACTGGGGTTATCTCCGGCTCTGTGTAGATGTAGCAGTCGTTGCTCAGGGTTATCTCTGAGATTGGGCTGCTGTGGGTGTTGAATGTCCTCAGGGTTATCTACGAGGTTCCTTGACCTCCCAAGGTTATATTCGGGATTGGAACTGAGTGTCCCGGGGTTGTCTCTGGGGTTGAAACTGACTATTCTGAGGTTATCTCCGGAACTGGAACTGCTTCCCTCGGGGTTATCTCTGAGGTTTGGAACTGAGCATCTTGGGGTTGTCTCCGAGATTGAAACTGAGTATCTCGATGTAGTTTCTAAGATTAAAAATTGAGTATCCTGAGGTTGTCACCGGGATTGAGCTAATTTGACTTCTAGGGTTATCCCTGGAAGATGATTTTGCCCTCTTGCAGGGTTAGTAACAGGAATGCAAAATTTCGAGTGTCTACAAGCTAAGGAGGTTTATCCTTATTATAGAATAAATGTCATTTATTTAAATAAATGAATAGTTTAATTTATTTATTTAAATGAGATTAGAATTATTTTAATTGATTTATTTACAACCGGTTTAATATGGAGAACCTGAAGGATCACACCATAAAAGGAAGAATAATTATTTATGAATTAATGGCATAATCGTAATAATAAATTAAGTGTATTTAATTTAATCTATGGTGATAAAATAAATTAAATAGCTTAATATTTATTATTTAACATTTTGGATATATTAAATATAAATTAATTAGAGGAGTCTTATTATTATTACAATTATTATTAAGTTGATTCCTAAAGGAGTGTGAATTAGTTAATAGATAACTCTCCATATTCCTAATAAGATTAGGAAGCATAATTAATTAAAAGAGTTTAATTAATTAAATAAAAACATTATTCCTAAATAGTTTAGGAGGGTTTCCTACATCTATAAATAAGAAAATATTTTTATGGAGAGAGGGGAATAGTGACATAAGTTACGCACTTTATCCTAAGAGTTGGGAGAGTACACCTTTTCTATTGAGATAGGAAAAACTATGGTTTTGCTAAATACCCTTCTTCTTTAGTTTTGTACTTCCTTGGTGGATCACCTCTAGAGGCTAAACGTTTGGGTGGCTAACGTTGATCAAAGGAAGGAATCAATTCCGCGTATTCAAGGAGAGCACGAAGGACTAGGAGTTGAACTTGTACTTGAGAAAGCTCGAATCATCAAGGGTACGATTCTGATTCACCTACTCATTTATAGATTGATAATCAAGCACACGAACGATCATGGTTTATGGTTAGTAAGAAAAATTTAAAATGCAATTTTATTACTGTAAGAACCCGAATTTTCAGAAAATATTAAAATAAGAATTTAATAGATAAAATTCTCAAAGCATGAGACGGGTTCGAATAAGAATATATATATATATATATATATATATATATATATATATATATATATATATATATATATATATTTATTTATGCGTTGTGAGGTATGTAGTATTGTGTTACATAGGATAATATGAACTATGTAATAAGTGACGTTGTGTTTAATAAATATATATCATTATTATATATTGGTTATAAATTGTAGAGATGAATTAATAAGAAGATGGATAGAAATTTATCTATCGATATTAAATAATTTATGTGAAGTTATTTTATGATAATAAGTTGGTGACATTAAATATTTTTTATAATCACCAATTTCTTGAGTATATGTACGAGTAAGTATCAAGTCTAAGGTAGTACAACCGTACCCTTTTAATGGTGGATGTATAGAAGATGGGCTAAACGATTCCTTCAGAGAGCGGAGGTATATACGAATTAGTAAACGATCTAACTCACTGTGAAAATAGTGTAGACGAGACGGAAACTAATTTGTTGGTTATTTGTGGGAAATCACTCAGTGTACTATATTGAATACCATTAAAGACTCGATGTGTGCTAGGTTTGGACTTGTATATACATACATTGTTGATGAGAGAAGAAAATGGATATATCTTTAGATAAATATTAGTTATAGATTTATTGACTAATATTGGGATATGGCTAAATGTATAGATTAAAGAAAGAAGAGTTGAACTTGAAGTTTAATCTCTAAATTATTGAAGAATGTAGTCATTAGAGATTTATTTTGGTTAGTATAATGAGATAGCATGTATGGAGCATGCTAAAGGATTTGCGAGTTAAGTTCTGTTCTGTTGAAGCATAGCATGTCTGCGTCCTAACTTGAGGTGGCGCGGCCGCGCCACTCTCAAGCCTAAGACCAGAGCGGCCACGCTGGCCTGTAGACAGTTCATGATGAGTTTATAATCTGAACTTTAGGAATTGTGTATTATTAACTAATATGTTATAATAAGGATCATAATTGGTGTTTCAACTGTCCATGAATGGATTGAGATAACGAATCATGAATTGAACGAGAATTTAATTATGGAAATTAATATTTGTTAATTAAGTTATATTATTTAATATTATAATATAATGCTAAAGCCTTGTGTGGTAGTAAATTGAATGAAACGAGTAATTCACTTAAGTAAAATGGTGAATTAATGTATGTAAGTTACATGAAGAAAATGAAATGATTATGTTAATTAAATTTGCTATTTTCATATATTACATAATATGATAATATATGAAAGGATTTAATACTTGAAAGATGATAATGGAAAATGGGTGATGAATAATAGAAGTAAACCAATATATATATATATATATATATATATATATATATATATATATATATATATATATGAGAAATGATCCATATAATATGTTAGCCAGATAGACTGCTTCAACTAACGCTCATCCAACCGTCCAAAATGAGAGTGAAAGATGAGAGCCCAGCCGCTACTCCCTCTAGCGGCCAGCCAAATTTTTTTTGTTGGCCGCTACTCCTTCTAGCGGTCAGTCAAAACGACCGTGTTTTGACTGGCCGCTTGAGGGAGTAGCGGCCAACAAAATTTTTTTTGGCTTAATTACTGATTATCCTAATTATCCTCATACATACTACTTATTAATCAGTAAAATAAAATAATAAAAAATTATAAGTATATTTAGTAATTATCCTTATACTTATTAATAAAATAAGTATGTATAAGGATAATTAATAATTATCGTCTTATGATTTTTAATTATAAATATGAAATAGTGATTGAATTTATATTATATTCCTACTCAAATATATAAACTCAATCACTATTTTCTATTTATAATAATCACTATTTCCTATTTATAATTAAAAATTATAAAATGATAATAAGTAATTATTCTTATACATACTTATTTTGTTAATAAGTATAAGAATAAGTATAAAGATAATTACTGATTATCCTTATAATTATCCTTATAATTTTTTATTATTTTATTTTACTGATTAATAAGTAATATGTATAAGGATAATCTGTTAATAAGTATAAGGATAAGTATAAAGATAATTACTAATTATCCTTATAATTTTTTATTATTTTATTTACTGATTAATAAGTAGTATGTAAGAGGATAATCAGGATAATCAGTAATTAAGCCAAAAAAATTTTGTTGGCCGCTACTCCCTCTAGTGGCCAGTCAAAATACAGTCGTTTTGACTGGCCGCTACAGGGAGTAGCGGCCAACAAAAAAAATTTGCTTGGCCGCTAGAGGGAGTAGCGGTTGGGCCTCATCTCAACCATTCACTCTAATTTTGGACTGCTGAATGAGCGTTAGTTGAAACAGTCCCTCTGGCTAACGTATTCTATGGATCATTTCCTAATATATATATATATATATATATATATATATATATATATATATATATATATATATATATAATTATTGGTTAGAGATGGAAGAAGTTGTTTTGGGACAATTGAATAATTATACGAATAGTGTATAATTTAAATAATTAATAGAGTAGATATTAATTATTTTAAGTGTAAAGGTTATACATATTAAAAGTGTAAGGTAAGCTAGCTTTGAGGTAAAGTGTGTCACACAAACTTTATATTAAAATGTGATAATGGGTTGAAAGTACCCAACTGAATGATATTTAGCACAATTAAAATATTAATGTGGACATTATCATTAAATAGTATTACTATGTGTAATATGGAAGATGTGGGTAGTAATAATATATAATACCTATAGCTTAAGACTACATGAAGTGTGACATTTAATTGGGACTATTGATATACAAAAATCATATAGTAAAAGTGATTAAAACATAAAGTTGATTTAAATAAGTTTTGTTATCTCATCCTATGTGATGAGACAATTAAATGTGTACCCTAAAGTATAGGAGTGAATATAGATGTATTATTAAAATATGTATTTCTATACCAATAGGTGATTAATAGTAAAAAGGAGATATTAAATTATTAGTGATCAATGGAATTAAGTCCACACAAGTTTTAAAGATTAAATTATGTGGGCTAATGTACATGGATTATATGATGTGAATACATAAATAATCCCAAATTTTCCTAATATAGTAACTATTACACATTAAGATTACATTTTGGAAATTACAGTAACTAGACTAAGCTTTAGTACTGAGAAATAAGCTTTGTCCCATTTTTAGTGTCCCAAACAATAATTAGCCGTTAATAGGCCAATGGCCTAACTCTACCATTGCTGAGAAACAAAAGGCTAGAAAGCTTGATAATGATTACTATAAGAATGGCTGGAGAAGGAGTTGGTAACCAACTCTTCTCAATCCACTAGCTTCTTCTTCTTCCCTTTGGCTTCAATTTGTGGGCAAAGCTATTATTTGGACAATGATCCCTATAAATAGCGACTCCTTCTTCTTTCCCGTTGGATAAAATTCTCTGAGAAATGGGTTATGGAAGTTCAGTAGTATTGAGAGCTAGCAGAGGGTTGAAGTGCTATAGATAGCAAATTGAAGCCATCAAAAGGTAATGATTCTAACATATATATTCTTAAATTCATGTTCTTCAATTCTTAGACAAGAATGTCATGAAATAGTTTCTTTTGAGTCACAAAATTGATGACTAAAACTTATTGTAATCTGTGAATTGTTGCTAGATGTTGTTAATATAGTTAGAAATGAAAACAATAAGATGTAAACGGATCGATTTGGTTGAGAAACGAATTCGTAGTGAACAAATTCGCTAAACTTGTCAAAATGTGAAAATATAGGATGAACATTGAATTAGAATCCTTAAAATGGTTTGTTAATATGTTTGAAGTGTTATAATTAGTCTGTAGATGAGTAGCTAAAAGTTTAACGAGTCCAACGAATTGAAAACCAACTAATTCGAACATAAAATGAGAAAGTTATGTCAAAAGCTTTAATCTGTGTGAAGCCACGCGCGTTGGAATGGTGAGATCAAGGGGTGCGGCCGCGCCCAATGTCTGTTAAGTGTTACTGCTTTGACCTATTTTGGTAAAACGACCATAACGTTTTCATACAAACTCCGATTGAGGCAATTCAAGATGATCCAGAACGAGGACGAATAGGCCTACAACTTTTGTTCTTTAAGGTTTTCAATTTGAGGCCGTTCAGAAGGGTTAAAATAGTCATTTTTGTGACTGTTACGTATTCAAAGGCGATTGGAGGTCGTCAAACGAGCACATACGCAAGTATAGCGATCCCGACGATGGAATATGTTATTCTAAGTGATATAACATAAAACTGCATGATATTAGACATGACATATAAGATTACCTTACTTATAATAGAATGCCTTGCATGGTTAGGTCGGCATAACATGGATTTGGAGAAAAGAAAACTTAAACATTTTGAAACCAATATTTATGAGCATTGTGTTGTCTAACCTCTGAACTTGTAGTAGGGCATTCTAGTACTATTTATGTCTTTAAACATGACCTGTAAGTACCCTTATCTAGTTTGACATTAGAAGTCATTAAAGCATATTTTGAAAGTAAAGTTTTCAAGTGATAAATTATGCTAGTCATATGTAGATAAAATATATACGTACGAGCATGCTACTAGAGGCTTGTTAGTACCAATATAAGGTTTAAAAGTTTATAAACCTTGAATTTTGTTAAAAAAAAGTTGTTAAGCCTTATTAATTGAAATAATTCAATATAGAGCTATGTAATTCAAAACTAAATAATTTGAAATGAGAACTTGAAGAAATATCAGAACCTACTTGATGTATGTTATAGTATGTATCAGAATGCATAGTAGGTTAGGACTAAACTGAGCAATGAAAAGCTCAAGTCTGGTTTGAGCAGGGAGTAGCGCGGTCGTACCACACCCAAGCTTAAATGCAGCGCGGTCGCGCCGTCCTGTAGAGTGACCAAGAGCAGTTTGTTAACTGCATGGTCTTAAGTTATGGTTATATGTTCTCCTTAAGGACTACAAGATATGAAACAAGATTATTTAGATAAATATGATAGTAGAATAAGCTAGTTTCATGGTTATCCTAAGTTCAAGTAAAAATGAAATCAAGTTAGGAAATAATATTTGTTCTTATATTAAGAGCTTATGAAATGTATGACTGATGAGTATGAATCCATGATTATATAACTGTGTAGGAATACATGCATTGCAGATAAGCTTTAAGCAGTTAAGTCATAGTTGATAAACTACGAATCAGGCAAGTCTTTCAGTACATATTTGATATATGAATTCTATAACAGTTAGTTGAGCTATATTATGCTATGATAATGTTGATGTATATATATGAAATGCATATGAGATATGTATGAAAGTTAAAAATTGATCTTTGATGATACGCTTGTAAAGTAAATCTCTATGCTTGTTATGTTAGAAGTAACATGCGTAGTAAATATCAATTGATTATGAATACATGAACTGAATATGCTAATATATGCTACGTGCTGCATGAAAACTGTTAGAATTGCTGGGCTGTCGAGCTCACCCTTGCAAATAACCACTTTTGCAGGTTAAGGACTCACGGTAAAGATTACGTGCTACTTGATTGATAGAGTTCAATAGTATCGATGGAGATTGATTGATTTATTTAAATATATGCTCTTGAATCATGTTTAGGTTCTAGGAAATATATATGATAGTAGTTTACGATGTGTAAAACATATTGAGTTGTAAAGTTGTACTATGTGGTATATAGAGGAATTTGAATCGAGATGTAAAAGTTTATACAGTAATTCGAATAGAATGAATCATAACATAATTTGATTCAAGGATATGTAATTGATTCAAGTTAAGACATCAATAAAAGATTTATTTTTAAAGGAGATTGAAAAAGTTTAAGTTATTTCGTTTTTTTATAATATCAGATATGATATAACACAAGAATGGTAAATGACCAAGATTTGAAACTTATAAAAGTTTGGGGTCATTATATAAATCCTGGAAATGGAAAGAATTTTTTATTCTAAATTGTAATGAGCAAAGTTATATTCATTAAGTTATGAATAAAATATATAAATAGTTTGACGATAGTAGTATCGTGGCGGACCGGATCCGGGGTTCGAAGGGACCCAGATTTGGGGGCGTCACAGGTTGGTATCAAATCTGTAGGTTATAAACTTTAGGTAAGAGTACTTTAGGCTATAACCTGAGAGAGAGAAAGATAAAGATTTAAATATATATATATATATATATATATATATATATATATATATATATAAGCGAAGATTCAAAGAAGAATATTGAAATATCTAGAGAATGAGAATTCAGGAGTTTCCTAACTCCGATAATAAAGATGTTAAGATGATGTTAAGATAATGTCTATTAGATGAATATGATAAAGATAATAAAAATGAACTCGAATGGAGTTTTGTTGATAATAGGGAAAGAACCCTAAGGTAAATCGATGATCACGACGTGATCAGATAAGCTATAAAATGATAAACAGTCTATAACGACTAAGTGGGTATAGCTTGATGGTATAAGAGAAGGTACTATGTAATGGTACGAGAAAAACTCATGTGGAGTTGTAAATCATGAGATACGAAAAATTCGTACTGAGAAAAGAGTAAGTTAAGGGTGAGATAGAGTTAAGTGGGATTTCAGTTAAAGACTCATGTGAGAGCTGAGTTGTTCAAACCTTTGTATAGGCAAAGGCTTTGTGCTCGTGCTCGATTCCTCACAATGATAATCAATGGAATGTCGGTATCGCACTATCGATATGCTTATGGTGAGAGGGTGATTCTTTTCTCATATCATATTTGATAGATAGAGACTATTAAGATTAAGATAGAGAATATTAAGATTAGGCGCGGTTCTTAAAACTAATGCATATGGTAAGTTCGTGACTCATAATCATATGGTATGTTTTGAACCCCTCAGCGAATGGACGCCTATGGTCTGACTAGGGTAAGTTCCTAAACTCATATAATTATGGCAAGTTCCTGGATTTCCAAAGTGTGGTAAGTTTGATGAACTATATCGGTTATATATATGTTATAAATTTAGAAATTTACGTATAGTGAGCATTGATGGTGTTAAATATTGATAGAATGAAGCAATGGAGTAAGGATTGAAGTTGATGGAGAAACATGGATTTTTTTAAATCTTCTAGCTCTGCTAGATTTTCAAAATTATTAACTTCGTGCTGATGTTTGCACTTCTATTTTCTTGAAAAACATTGGATCATGTGATTAAACCAATGATATTTATAAATAATACCGTTATTCTTATGTCTATGCTAATTATTTCGGTTATGACAAAAATGATTTAAAAATTTTCAAAATGTATTTCTGACTATTTACATCATTTAATATGGTGTAGAAATGGTAAACGATGGAGTCATCAATGCAGTTGAACCTAGTGTTGGTTGTGATCGAAAGATCGTCAGGCCACTATGGTATGATGTAATATGACAAAGTCACCTAATGGCGAAATCCTCAACGTACTACTAATCTAGTACGGTATCATGACGTCATAAAAGAATTTTTGGTTTTCTTTTAAATTATGAAGAAGGTCAATTAAGTTGGCCAAATTATTTCGATTGATGTCCGGATTGTTGATAAAATTTTAAGTTATTTGATTCGGCTAGACGACTATTGAAAAATATTTATGAAATTCAAGCATTCTTTAGTATTTGTCCCAAAAAACCAGATTGTTCTGGTGCGGATTCAGGAGTTGAAAAACTGAGGTGAACAACACATGTTTTCGAGGACAATGGTTTCGAGCGTAACGCATATAGTCATTACAAACACTACGTTATGGCCCAATATAGTGGTACAATAGGCTGGCCACCTAGTGTACGCGTGGAGGGTGTTTTCAGTCTTTGTGATTGATAAACACTCTGGTTTGCATTGTGAAGGATTGTGTTGAAGCACTAGTTCACGGTCTTGTGTGACCCCTCAGTATAAATTGGAATCTGAGTTATTCATACTACTTCTCGATTATTGAAAAATCATGGAAGACTCTTATTCTTTTGTGTGATGAATGTAGCGAGTAGAATGTTCCTTAGAAAGGAGAATGTGGTAGAATGCAAGTGAGCAAGTTATAATAAAACTTCCTAAAAGAGAATGGATAAAATTATTCAAAAGAATATGTAATATTCAGAATAGCACCGAGTAGAGGAGGTTTCGGTGATTCCGAGGACGGAATCCTTATAAGGGGGAGAGGATGTAAGAAACCGAATTTTCAAAAAATATTAAAATAAGAATTTAGTAGATAAAATTTTTAAAGCATGAGACGGGTTCGAATAAGAATATATATATATATATATATATATATATATATATATATATATATATATATATATATATATATATTTGTCTTGTGAGGTATGTAGTATTGTGTTACATAGGATAATATGAACTATATAATAAGTGACGTTGTGTTTAATAAATATATATCATTATTATATATTGGTTATAAATTGTAGAGATGAATTAGTAAGAAGATGGATAGAAATTTATCTATCGATATTAAATAATTTATGTGAAGTTATTTTATGATAGTAAGTTGGTGACATTAAATATTTTTGATAATCACCAATTTGTTGAGTATATGTACGAGTAAGTATCAAGTCTAAGGTAGTGCAACCATACCCTTTAATGGTGGATGTATAGAAGCTGGGCTAAACGATTCCTTCAGAGAGCGGAGGTATATACGAATTAGTAAACGATCTAACTCACTGTGAAAATAGTGTAGACGAGACGAAAACTAATTTGTTGGTTGTTTTTGGAAAACCACTCACTGTACTATATTGAATACCAATAAAGACTCGATGTGTGTTAGTTTTGGACTTGTATATACGTACGTTGTTGACGAGAGAAGAAAATGGATATATCTTTAGATAAATATTAGTTAGAGATTTATTGACTAATATTAGGATATGTTTAAATGTATAGATTAAAGAAAGAAGATCTGAACTTGGAGTTTTATCTCTAAATTATTGAAGAATGTAGTCATTGGAGATTTATTTTGGTTAGTATAATGAGATAGCATGTATGGAGCATGTTAAAGGATTTGCGAGTTAAGTTCTGTTCTGTTGAAGCATAGCATGTCTGCGTCCTAACTTGAGGTGGCGCGGCCGCACCACTCTCAAGCCTAAGACCAGAGCGGCCGCGCCAGCCTGTAGACAGTTCATGATGAGTTTATAATCTGAACTTTAAGAATTGTGTATTACTAACTAATATGTTATAATAAGGATCATAATTGGTGTTCCAACTGTCCATGAATGGATTGAGATAACGAATCATGAATTGAATGAGAATTTAATTATGGAAATTAATATTGGTTATTAAGTTATATTATTTAATATTATAAAATAATGCTAAAGCCTTGTGTGGCAGTAAATTGAATGAAACGAATAATTCACTTAAGTAAAATGGTGAATTAATGTGTGTACGTTACATGCAGAAAATGAAATGATAATGTTAATTAAATTTTCTATTTTCAGATATTACATAATATGATAATATATGAAAGGATTTAATACTTGAAAGATGATAATGGAAAATGGGTGATGAATAATAGAAGAAAACCAATATATATATATATATATATATATATATATATATATATATATATATATATATATATATAATTTATTGGTTAAAGATGGAAGAAGTTGTCTTGGGACAATAAAATAATTATACGAATAATGTATAATTTAAATAATTAATAGAATAGATATTAATTATTTTAAGTGCAAAGGTTATACATATTACAAGTGTAAGGTAAGCTAGCATTAAGGTAAAATGTGTCACACAAACTTTACATTAAAATGTGATAATGGATTGAAAGTACCCAACTGAATGATATTCAGCCCAATTAAAATAATAATGTGGACATTATCATTAAATAGTATTACTATGTGTAATATGGAAGATGTGGGTAGTATTAATATATAATACCTATGGCTTAAGACTACATGAAGTGTGACATTTAATTGAGACTAATGATATACAAAAATCATATGGTAAAAGTGATTAAAACATAAAGTTGATTTAAATTAGTTTTGTTATCTCATCCTATGTGATGAGACAATTAAATGTGTACCCTAAAGTATAAGAGTAAATAAAGATGTATTATTAAAATATTTATTTCTATACAAATACGTGATTAATAGTAAAAAGGAGATATTAAATTATTAGTGATCAATGGAATTAAGTCCACACATGATTTAAAGATTAAATTATGTGGGCTAATGTACATGGATTATATGATGTGAGTACATAAATAATCCCAAATTTTCCTAATATAGTAACTATTACACATTAAGATTACATTTTGGGAATTAAAGTAACTAGACTAAGCTTTAGTACTGAGAAATAAGCTTTATCCCATTTTCAGTGTCCCAAACAATAATTAGCCGTTAATAGGCCAATGGCCTAACTCTACCATTGCTGAGAAATAAAAGGCTAGAAAGCTTGATAATGGTTGCTATAACAATGGCTGGAGAAGGAGTTGGTGACCAACTCTTCTCAATCCACTAGCTTCTTCTTCTTCCCTTTGGTTTCAATTTGTGGGCAAGGCTATTATTTGGACAATGATCTCCCTATAAATAGCGACTCCTTCTTCTTTCCCGTTGGATAAAATTCACTGAGAAATGGGTTATGGAAGTTTAGTAGTATTGAGAGCTAGCAGAGGGTTGGAGTGTTATAGATAGCAAATTGAAGCCATCAAAAGGTAATGATTCTAACATATATGTTCTTGAATTTAAGTTCTTCAATTCTTAGACAAGAATGTCATGAAATAGTTTCTTTTGAGCCACAAAATTGATGACTAAAACTTGTTATAATCTATGAATTGTTGCTAGATGTTATTAATACAGTTAGAAATGAAAATAATGAGATACAATTGATCAATTTGGTTGAGAAACGAGTGAACGAATTCGCTAAATTTGTCAAAATGTGAAAATATAGCATGAATATTGAATTGGAACCCTTAAAATGATTTGTTAATATGTTTGAAGTGTTATAATTAGTCTGTAGATGAGTAGCTAAGAGTTTAACGAGTCCAACGAATCGAAAACCAACTAAATCGGACTGAAAATGAGAAAGTTATGTCAAAAACTGTAATCTATGTGAAGCCATGCACGGGCGCGCAGCTGGGGCTGGGAAATGGCATGGGCGCGCTGGAATGGTGAGAGCAAGGGGTACGGCCGTGCCCAATGTCTGTTAAGTGCGACTGTTTTGACCTGTTTCGGTCAAATGGCCATAATATTTTCATACAAACTCCGATTGAGGCAATTCAAGATGACTCGGAATGAGGACGAATAGGCCTACATCTTTTGTTCTTTAAGGTTTTCAATTTGACGTCGTCCAGAAGGGTGAGAATAGTTATTTTTGTGACTATTATGTATTCGGAGGCGAATGGAGGGCGTCAAATGAGCACATACACAAGTATAATGCTCCCGACGATGGGATATGTTATTCTGAGTGATATAACATGAAAATGGATGATATTAGACATGACATATAAGATTACCTTACTCATAATAGAATGCCTTGCATGGTTAGGTCGGCATAACATGGATTTGGAGAAAAAAAAACTTAAACATTTTGCAACCAATATTTATGAGCATTGTGTTGTCTAACCTCTGAACTTGTAGTAGGGCATGCTAGTACTATTTATGTCTTTAAACATGACCTATAAGTACACTTATCTAGTTTGACATTAGAAGTCATTAAAGCATGTTTTGAAAGTAAAGTTTTCAAGTGATAAATTATGCTAGTCATATGTAGATAAAATATATATGTATGATCATGCTACTAGAGGCTTGTTAGTATCAATATAAGGTTTAAAAGCTTATAAACCTTGAATTTTATTAAAGAAAATTGTTAAGCCTTATTAATTGAAATAATTCAACATAGAGCTATGTAATTCAAAACTAAATGATTTGAAATGAGAAGTTGAAGAAATATCAGAACCTACTTGATGTATGTTATAGTATGTATCAGAATGCATAGTAGGTTAGGACTAAACTGAGCAATAAAAAGCTCAAGTCTGGTTTGAGCAGGGAGTAGCGCGGCCGCACCACTCCCAAGCTTAAATGAAGCGCGGTCGCGCCGTCCTGCAGAGTGACCAAGAGCCGTTTATTAACTGCATGGTCTTAAGTTATGGTTATATGTTCTCCTTAAGGACTACAAGATATGAAACAAGATTATTTAGATAAATATAATAGCAGAATGAGCTAGTTTCATGGTTATCCTAAGTTCAAGTAAAAATAAAATCAAGTTAGGAAATAATATTTGTTCTTATATTAAGAGCTTATGAAATGTATGACTGATGAGTATGAATCCATGATTATATAAGTTTGTAGGAATACACGCAATGCAGATAAGCTTTAAGCAGTTAAGTTGTGACGCCCCCAAAATAGGTATACAACACCCATTCTGAGTCGCCAAATACATGGTACAGAAAGTAAACTACAACTTCAATAATACAATTGTCGTGCAAAATACGACAACACATACTATGAGTTTAAATACAAATATTGTCTTCTAGACAATATCCACACTCAAATAAATCCTCATTACAATTATTCAAACACTATTTTACAGAAATAGTGAGGACTGCTAAAACATCTTTCTAGAACCATCACTCCATACCCCGACTAGATCCTGCTATGTTCTCACCTCCTGAGAAGAAAAATGGAACAAAAAGGAAAAGGGTGAGCTCAACTAGCCCAGTAAAGAATATTATGACTAAGATAATATACAAACAAATTATCGTTAGTCTTCAACAGGGAAAAATCTGATAGAATATAATCGACAACAAGTTTTAGATCAACAACTGCAGCGGAAACAGCAAACCATTAGAAGAGTCAAGTAGAGAAAGAATTCTACTATCTTCTAAGATTTAAAAGTTCATCATCAATATTTTATCCCTGTAACATCAATTAATAATCATCTTTATCCAAATATTCATCTTTGCACTACAGGCCAAAGATATTCATTTGTATCACCTGTCAGTCATGTTCATCTCAACACCTGTTCATCTTTGCACTACAGGCCAAAGATATTCATCAAGTAATCATACATCTTTGCACTACAGGCCAAAGATATTCAGTAATATCATCATTTAGGACTGAGGATGATGAAAAATATCTTAAAGAAAACGAATCCAGTGAGACAGAAGGACAAATAGTAGGGATTCGTATAACAGTTTATCCAAGATCAATAATACTTCATAATAATCAATTGTGAAGCAGAATTTAAAAATAAAGATCAAAACATGGATACAATCAAAGATAGTAACCATAATAGACATCTTGGACAAAAAGAAAAATTTTTATTTTTCGGTGAATAGTGCCGTATTCGTGAATAGTACCGTATACGTGAATAGTGCCGTATACGTGAATAGTAACTCCGACACAAAAAATTCTAAATTTGATAAAAACTCATATCAATATTTTAGCATAATGATATTGAAGAAAATAATATCATTTAAGAAGAAAATAATATCCCTTACCTCAAGATATCAGCACTTCTGGTCGGAATACCGGTATAAGGCTGAAAGAAACTTGCTCTGATGAATAGAAACTCTCAAAGTATCTAAATACTCACAAAATACACTCAATAATCTAGAGAGAGAAAGAGAGAAAACTTGTTTCTGGTGTGATTTTCAATTCTAACTTAGCCCTCTATTTATAGGAAAATTTTAGTAGGTTTGACCTGCAACCTGATGGCTTTACCTGCTACTATTCCCACCCACCACATTTGAAATATAATTCAGCACATTTCTTCACCAACCACAAGTGGGGTCCACCAATTCTAGAATTTTCCACCAAAATGATAAACTCCGAAAATTCAACAATTTCTGAACCAGTCATCTCGTAAAATTCATAATAAATCATACGTTCATTTTTAACGGTTCAAAATTTGTGGGCATATACTCAACTTATATATGTATAACATATCCAAAAATTACCACGATCCAACGGTCGGATTAAAAATTATAACACCCGCAATATTTCTCAAAAATCTTGATTTGATTTTTAATACCTCCATTCCGATAAAAATACTGATAAAACACCTCAACATTAACTCCTTCATTTTTAACCACAAAATATATCCCTCATTTATATCTACATAAAATAAATATTTCCTTATCATATGAATCAATAATTAATTATTCACAAATAATATTACAGAATCACATTTATGACAACCAGGCCGTTCCCAGGAAAGAGGGGGCTTTCCAATAAGAATTTCTCCTTACTGGCGCAATTAGATGACCAAACCTCTCCTTAGACAGAACTTTCTAGACATTGCCAATAATGTTATATAATAATATTATTCAAATAATATAAATTATTGATCTGATAATGGAAAATACTGTGCAGCAACAATTATTGAAACAACAATAATATAAAATATCAATGCAACAATTATTGAATCAATAAAATAAAATATTGAACAATAACTACTGTAACAATTATTGAGTAGTGCCTTCTTACGTAAGAATTAATAATTGATGCAATACCGTGTGCTATTGTATTTTAATCACCGGGTATTCCAACAGTATTAACGGTAACAACTACACCGTTATTTATAAACAACTTATACTTGTCGTTTTCTTCATCCAATCGCTTTTCGTTATGGGGCCCACACAAGGCTGCGCCGTCGTACGAATATTCCCCGACAGCAAGAATATTCCACGACCAAACGAATATTCCCCGACAAAATGAATATTTTATAACCACTTGCTTATTTTGCAAAATTTGTACATTTCACCCATAACCAAAGTATTATATCAAATTAGCCCCTTATTATTCACAATAATATTTAGAAAAAATTTGATTTTATTCATTAATAAGTTGGGGTCTTACAACCTCCCCTCCTTATGAAATTTCGTCCTCGAAATTGACGTACGTACCTGATGTTTCAAAAAGGTGAGGATACCTCGCTTTCATTTCTGATTCCAACTCCCAGGTCATTTCTTCAATAGCATGGTTTCTCCACAAAACCTTAACTTGTGGTATAACCTTCGTGCGTAGGACATGCTCTTTCCTATCCAAGATCTTAACAGGTACCTCCTCGTACGTTAAATCTTCAGCTATCTCGTCTGGTTCTAACTCAATAATGTGGTTCGGGTCTTTAACATATTTACGAAGTATAGATATGTGAAAAACATTATGAACAAGAGACATGCTTGGAGGTAATGCGAGTCTATATGCCACATTTTCTATTCGCTCAAGAATCTCAAATGGACCAACAAATCTTGGATTGAGCTTTTCTCTCTTTCCAAATCTTGTAACTCCCTTCCATGGTGCAACACGTAATAATACATGATCCCCAATATTAAATTCCACGTCCTTCCGATGAAGATCCGCATAACTCTTTTGTCGATCCTGTGCCGTTTGTATACGTTATCGAATCGTTTGGATCTTCTCTGTAGTAATGCGTACCAACTCTGGTCCCAACAATGTTGCTTCACCAACCTCGTCCCAGCATACTGGAGAACAACATTTTCTTCCATACAATGCCTCGAATGGAGCCACACCTATGCTCGCCTGATAACTGTTGTTGTAGGAGAATTCCACCAATGGTAGGTACTTATCCCAACTCCCTTTGAGATCTAGGACACAAAGTCTTAATAGATCTTCAAGAGTTTGAATAGTCCTCTCTGATTGTCCGTCTGTTTGAGGATGGTATGCCGAACTGAATCGTAAATCCGTGCCTATAGCTTTCTGCAAGCTAACCCAAAATCGTGAAGTGAATCTTGGGTCACGATCCGAAACTATGGATACTGGCATGCCATGCAATCATGCAATCTCACAATCTCGTTCACGTACATACTAGCAAGACGTTCAAGGGAATAAGTCTCACGTATCGGCAAGAAATGAGCGGATTTGGTTAATCTATCAACAATAACCCAAATCGCATCTATGCCTTGAGAAACCTTGGGAAGACCCGTAACAAAATCCATAGTAATGTGTTCCCACTTCCATTTCGGGATCTCAAGTGGTTGCAATGGACCCTTTGGCACTTGATGCTCCGCATTTACACGTTGACAAGTTAAACACCTCGAGATAAACTCCGCGATCTCTCTTTTCATATTGCTCCACCAAAATGTATGTCGAAGATCGTGATACATTTTGGTACTCCCAGGATGGATTGCAAACGGTGTGTTATGTGCCTCCATCATTATTCTATGCTTCAAGTCAAAATCGTTAGGAACACAAAGTCTGGAGTTGACTCGAAGTATTCCTTCTTCATCGATTCTTGCTTCTGGAATAGCACCTTCTTGCACTTTCTTCTTCATACGCATCAGCTCCATGTCCGTAGCTTGAGCAGCTTTAACTTTATCGATTAAAGTCGGTTCTACTCGTATATTTGATATCATCATGTGGGTACTTGGAGCCTTCATCTCTATCTCCATCCTTTGTAAGTCATACAAAATGGGCCTTTGTGTTAACAATATTGCACTCGTACCCGCATATGATCTTCTACTCAATGCGTCAGCTACTACGTTTGCTTTTCCAGGATGATATTGGATGGTATGATCGTAATCTTTCAACAGCTCGAGCCAACGTCGCTGCCACATGTTGAGTTCTTTTTGGGTGAAGAAATATTTGAGGCTTTTATGATCTGTATAGATCTCCACTTTCTCCCCATACAGGTAGTGTCTCCAGATCTTCAACGCAAAAACGACTGCTGCCAACTCCAAATCATGAGTAGGATAATTCCTCTCATATTCTTTGAGTTGTCGCGAGGCATAGGCTATGACTTTCCCATGTTGCATGAGAACACATCCTAACCCTTTGCCTGAAGCATCGCTGTAGATAACAAATCTATCCGAACCAGATGGTATTGTCAGAACAGGTGCCGAAATGAGTCTCCTCTTGAGTTCTTGAAAACTCTGCTCACATTCCTCACTTCATACGAATTTTATATCTTTCCGAGTTAGCTGAGTTAACGGAGTAGCGATTCGAGAAAATCCTTTCACAAATCTCCGATAATAACCAGCTAAGCCCAGAAAGCTACGTACTTCGATTACTGACTTAGGTTGCTCTCAACTGTGACTCATATCCCAATCTTGGATTGTACGTCACAATGAAACCTATCAGTTTACTACCGCACGAATATGGCGTCCCCTACGGAGAGTTTGGCTTCAGTGCATTCCGCAAAGGAAGTCACCAGATATAGGCTCGGGTACAAACTTCTACAGTTAGGTTTTTAACTCCTGAAGTTCAATAGGAGCCATTCGATATGAGATTTTAGTAGTGGGTTTTGTACCGGATTCAAATATGATACAAAATTCAATATCACGCTCTGGAGGTAGACCAAGAAATTCTTCAAGAAATACGTCAGGAAATTCTCTAACAACAGAAATATTATTCAAATCTGACGTATTTTTGTTCAAATCCATAACATGGGCTAAGAAAGCTTGACATCAATTTTTCAATAAATGAATGACTTTATGGCTTGATATGAAAGAGTTTAACTTCAATGGTTTGGTTGCTTGAATTTGAATAACAGGTTGCTTATGAATATGAAAACTAACAACCTTACGAAAGCAATCAATTTTGGCATGATGAGTAGTTAACCAATCAATTCCTAAAATCACATCAAAAGCAAGTATCTTTAAAGAGATAAGATCAACAGGTAATGTGATAGTGCCAACTTGGATCATGCAAGATTTATAAACTGTAGATGTAACGAAGGTTTCACCCAATGGAGTTTCAACAGATAAGTTAAAGTCCAATTTCTCCGGAGTTAAGTTTAAACGTTGAGCACAAGCAGGAGAGATAAAAGAATGGGTAGAACCGGTATCTAGTAAAGTATAAACTTCGCAAGAATTCAAGATTAGCTTACCCGTGATCACCTCGTTCGGGTTTCTCTCGTTTTGGCCAGTAACGACAAACGCCCTTCCAGGAACCGCTGATTTCGACTTATCCGGGACAGCTTTTGGAGTCACCATCCCCGCTGAACTTGGTTTTGCTACAGAACACTCTCGAGCTATATGACCCTCCTTTCCACAGTTATAACATACCTTGGATTGTTGTGGGCAGTTTGGGCTGATATGTCCCTCTTTCCCACATTTGTAACATACAACCGGTGGTCGTTCTCCTCCCCTAGAAACAGTTGATGTTTGTGCTGACGTCTTTACATTATCATTATTGTACCTTCTCTTCTTGAAATCTCCTCCCGACTCGCTCCTTCTATTATCACGACCACGATTACCACTAGAGTGGTTACCGCTTTTGTCCGAATATTTTCCTCCCTGCTGGTTTTCATTGCTTCGATGACTGCCACCACCGGTATGACCCTGGTTGTGGTCCCTCGGTTGCACATACTCATTATCTCGCTCTAATAATTGAGCCCTATTTACAACATCTGAATATAAAGAAAATTTATGAGAGATAAGATATTGTCGAATCTCGGGTTTTAGACCTCTCAGAAACATCCTTGTCATTCGTTCCTCATTTTCGACCAAATGAGGTGCAAACCTAGATAACTCTGCAAACTTTGCCTCGTACTGGGACACCGTCATGTTGTTTTGTTCCAGTCTGATAAACTCCACCTCCTTCATATGACGAATACTTTCAGGAAAGTACTTGTCATTGAACAGTTTTTGAAATGTTTCCCAGGACATGTTGAGTGCGTCAGGCTGGGTACGCTTCACAGACTCCCACCAGTAGTCTGCCTCACCGCGGAACATAAAGGTGGCGAATGGAACCTTTTGTTCCTCCGTGCATCCCAAGACATCGAATATCTTGGTAATTTGCTTGACCCACGTTTCCGCCATGATCGGATCCGGCTTTCCCTTAAATTCTGGTGGTCCCAATTCTTTGAACTGCTTAGCTGTGACAAACCGCGCGTTATCATTTCACCCGTATTCTGCACACGAGTCTCCCTCGTCTGATTTTGCATGAACTGCAAAAAGCTCCTAAACATTCCATCATTCATCGTTTGCTCGGTAACGTTGTTTACAGGAGGAATATTGCCTTCCTGTTGCACGTTCCCCTGGGTGGTGATCAAAGGTGTCTCCACGGTCTGATTTACTCCATTATTAACGTTCTCAGTTGCCATTCTTAAATACTGCCATAAAACAAGGGTTAATAGTCATGTCATATATTATCCCTATACTCTGACCGACCAAATAAACACCAAATAAACTTAGTCAAATCATACTAGTGAAGGAATTCCCCGTCTCTCCCCTCCTAGTTCTTGTCTCACATCTCAGCCAGGGATCATATCCCTAAGCTCTGATACCAACTGTGACGCCCCCAAAATAGGTATACAACACCCATTCTGAGTCGCCAAATACATGGTACAGAAAGCAAACTACAACTTCAATAATACAATTGTCGTGCAAAATACGACAACACATACTGTGAGTTTAAATACAAATATTGTCTTCTAGACAATATCCACACTCAAATAAATCCTCATTACAATTATTCAAACACTATTTTACAGAAATAGTGAGGACTGCTAAAACATCTTTCTAGAACCATCACTCCATACCCCGACTAGATCCTGCTATGTTCTCACCTCCTGAGAAGAAAAATGGAACAAAAAGGAAAAGGGTGAGCTCAACTAGCCCAGTAAAGAATATTATGACTAAGATAATATACAAACAAATTATCGTTAGTCTTCAACAGGGAAAAATCTGATAGAATATAATCGACAACAAGTTTTAGATCAACAACTGCAGCGGAAACAGCAAACCATTAGAAGAGTCAAGTAGAGAAAGAATTCTACTATCTTCTAAGATTTAAAAGTCCATCATCAATATTTTATCCCTGTAACATCAATTAATAATCATCTTTATCCAAATATTCATCTTTGCACTACAGGCCAAAGATATTCATTTGTATCACCTGTCAGTCATGTTCATCTCAACACCTGTTCATCTTTGCACTACAGGCCAAAGATATTCATCAAGTAATCATACATCTTTGCACTACAGGCCAAAGATATTCAGTAATATCATCATTTAGGACTGAGGATGATGAAAAATATCTTAAAGAAAACGAATCCAGTGAGACAGAAGGACAAATAGTAGGGATTCGTATAACAGTTTATCCAAGATCAATAATACTTCATAATAATCAATTGCGAAGCAGAATTTAAAAATAAAGATCGAAACATGGATACAATCAAAGATAGTAACCATAATAGACATCTTGGACAAAAAAAAAATTTTTTATTTTTTGGTGAATAGTGCCGTATTCGTGAATAGTACCGTATACGTGAATAGTGCCGTATACGTGAATAGTAACTCCGACACAAAAAATTCCAAATTTGATAAAATCTCATATCAATATTTTAGCATAATGATATTGAAGAAAATAATATCATTTAAGAAGAAAATAATATCCCTTACCTCAAGATATCAGTACTTCTGGTCGGAATACCGGTATAAGGCTGAAAGAAACTTGCTCTGATGAATAGAAACTCTCAAAGTATCTAAATACTCACAAAATACACTCAATAATCTAGAGAGAGAAAGAGAGAAAACTTGTTTCTGGTGTGATTTTCAATTCTAACTTAGCCCTCTATTTATAGGAAAATTTTAGTAGGTTTGACCTGCAACCTGATGGCTTTACCTGCTACTATTCCCACCCACCACATTTGAAATATAATTCAGCACATTTCTTCACCAACCACAAGTGGGGTCCACCAGTTCTAGAATTTTCCACCAAAATGATAAACTCTGAAAATTCAACAATTTCTGAACCAGTCATCTCGTAAAATTCATAATAAATCATACGTTCATTTTTAACGGTTCAAAATTTGTGGACATATACTCAACTTATATATGTATAACATATCCAAAAATTACCACGATCCAACGGTCGGATTAAAAATTATAACACCCGCAATATTTCTCAAAAATCCTGATTTGATTTTTAATACCTCCATTCCGATAAAAATACTGATAAAACACCTCAACATTAACTCCTTCATTTTTAACCACAAAAATATATCCCTCATTTATATCCACATAAAATAAATATTTCCTTATCATATGAATCAATAATTAATTATTCACAAATAATATTACAGAATCACATTTATGACAACCAGGCCGTTCCCAGGAAAGGGGGCTTTCCAATAAGAATTTATCCTTACTGGCGCACAATTAGATGACCAAACCTCTCCTTAGACAGAACTTTCTAGACATTGCCAATAATGTTATATAATAATATTATTCAAATAATATGAATTATTGATCTGATAATGGAAAATACTGTGCAGCAACAATTATTGAAACAACAATAATATAAAATATCAATGCAACAATTATTGAATCAATAAAATAAAATATTGAACAATAACTACTGTAACAATTATTGAGTAGTGCCTTCTTACGTAAGAATTAATAATTGATGCAATACCGTGTGCTACTGTATTTTAATCACCGGGTATTCCAACAGTATTAACGGTAACACCTACGCCGTTATTTATAAACAACTTATACTTGTCGTTTTCTTCATCCAATCGCTTTCCGTTATGGGGCCCACACAAGGCTGCGCCGTCGTACGAATATTCCCCGACAGCAAGAATATTCCACGACCAAACGAATATTCCCCGAAAAAATGAATATTTTATAACCACTTGCTTATTTTGCAAAATTTGTACATTTCACCCATAACCAAAGTATTATATCAAATTAGCCCCTTATTATTCACAATAATATTTAGAAAAAATTTGATTTTATTCATTAATAAGTTGGGGTCTTACATAAGTCGTAGTTGATAAACTATGAATCAGGCAAGTCTTTCTGTTCCTATTTGATATATGAATTCTATAACTGTTAGTTGAGTTATATTATGCTATGATAATGTTGATGTATATATATGAAATGCATATAAGATATGTATGAAAGTTGAAAGTTGATCTTTGATGATACGCTTGTAACGTAAATCTCTATGCTTGTTATGTGAGAAGTAACATGCGTAGTAAATATCAATTGATTATGAATGCATGAACTGAATATGCTATTATATGCTATATGTTGCACGAAAACTGTTAGAATTGCTGGGCTGTCGAGCTCACCCTTGCAAATAACCACTTTTACAGGTTAAGGACTCACGGTAAAGATTACGTGCTACTTGATTGATAGAGTTCAATAGTATCGATGGAGATTAATTGATTTATTTAAATATATGCTCTTGAACCATATTTAGGTTCTAGGAAATATATATGATTGTAGTTTACGATGAGTAAAACATATTGAGTTGTAAAGTTGTACTATGTGGTATATAGAGGAATTCGAATCGAGATGTAAAAGTTTATACAATAATTTGAATAAAATGAATCATAACATAATTTGATTCAAGGATATGTAATTGATTCAAGTTAAGACATCAATAAAAGATTTATTTTTAAAGGAGATTGAAAAAGTTTAAGTTATTCTGCATTTTTATAATATCGAATATGATGTAACACATAAATGGTAAATGACCAAGATTTGAAACTTATAAAAGTTTGGGGTCATTATACAGATCCTGGAAATGGAAAGAATTTTTTATTCTAAATTGTAATGAGCAAAGTTATATTCATTAAGTTATGAATAAAATATATAAATAGTTTGACGATAGTAGTATCGTGGTGGACCAGATCCGGGGTTCGAAGGGACCCGAATTTGGGGACGTCACAGGTTAGTATCAAAGCTGTAGGTTATAAACTTTAGGTAAGATTACCTTAGGCTATAACCTAAGAGCGAGAAAGATAAAGATTTAAATATATATAAGCGAAGATTTAAAGAAGAATTTTGAAATATCTAGAGAATGAGAATTCAGGAGTTTCCTAACTCCCATAGTAAAGATGTTAAGATGATGTCTATAAGATGATTATGACAAAGATAATAAGAATGAACTCGAATAGAGTTTTGTTGATAATAGGGAAAGAACCCTAAGGTAAATCGATGATCACAACGTGATCGGATGAGCTATAAATTGATAAACAGTCTATAACGACTAAGTGGGTATAGCTTGATGCTATAAGAGAAGGTACTATATAATGGTATGAGATAAACTCATGTGGAGTTGTAAATGATGAGATACAAAAAATTTATATTGAAAAAAGAGTAAGTTAAGAGTGAGATAAGTTAAGTGGGATTTCAGTTAAGGACTCATGTGAGAGCTGAGTTATACAAACCTTTGTATGGGCGGAGGCTTTGTGCTCGTGCTCGGTTCGTCACAATGATAATCAATGGAATGTCAGAAGCGCGCTATCAATATGCTTATAGTGAGAAGGTGATTCTTTTCTCATATCATATTTGATAGATAGAAACTATTAAGATTAAGATTGAGAATATAAAGATTAGGCGCGGTTCTTAAAACTAATTCATATGGTAAGTTCGTGACTCATAATCATATGGTATGTTTTGAACCCCTCAGCGAATGGACGCCTATGATCTGACTAGGGTAAGTTCCTAAACTCATATGATTATGGCAAGTTCCTGGATTTCTAAAGTGTGGTAAGTTTGATGAACTATATCGGGTATATACATGTTATGAATTTAGAAATTTTGGTATAGTGAGCATTGATGGTGTTAAAGATTGATAGAATGAAGCAATGGAGTAAGGACTGAAGTTGATGGAGAAACATGGATTTTCTAAATCTTCTAGCTCTGTTAGATTTTCAAAATTATTGACTTCGTGCTGATGTTTGTACTTCTGTTTTCTTGAAAAGCATTGGATCATGTGATTGAACCAATGATGTTTAAAAATAATACCGTTATTCTTATGTCTATGCTAATTGTTTCGGCTAAGACAAAAATGATTTGAAAATTTTCAAAATGTATTTTTGACTATTGACATCATTTAATATGGTGCAGAAATGGTAAATGATGGAGTCATCAATGCAGTTGAACCTAGTGTTGGTTGTGATCGAATGATCGTCAGGCCACTATGGTATGATGTAATATGACAAAGTCACCTAATGGCGAAATCCTCAACGTACTACTAATCTAGTACGGTATCATGACGTCATAAAAGAATTTTTGGTTTTCTTTTAAATTATAAAGAAGGTCAATTAAGTTGGCCAAATTATTTCAATTGATGTTCGAATTGTTGATAAATGTCTAAGCTATTTGATTCGGCTAGACGACTATTGAAAAATATTTGTGAAATTTAAGCATTCTTGAGTATTTGTTCCAAAAAACCAGATTGCTCTGGTGCGGATTCAGGTGTTGAAAAGCTGAGGTGAACAACCCTATAAGGGGACATGTTTTCGAGGACAATGGTTCCGAGCGTAACGCATATAGTCATTACAAAACACTACGTTATGGCCCAATATAGTGGTACAATAGGCTGGCCACCTAGTGTACGTGTGGAGGGTGTTTTTAGTCTTTGTGATTGATAAACACTCTGGTTTACAGTGTGAAGGATTGTGTTGAAGTACTAGTTCACGGTCTTGTGTGACCCCTCAGAATAAATTGGAATCTGAGTTATTTATATTACTTCCCGATTATTGAAAAATCGTGGAAGACTCTTATTCTTTTGTGTGATGAATGTAGCGAGTAGAATGTTCCTTAGAAAGGAGAATATGGTAGAATGCAAGTGAGCAAGTTATAATAAAACTTCCTAAAAGAGAATGGATAAAATTATTTAAAAGAATATGTAATATTCAGAATAGCACCGAGTAGAGGAGGTTTCAGTGATTCCGAGGACGGAATCCTTATAAGGGGGAGAGGATGTAAGAACCCGAATTTTCAGAAAATATTAAAATAAGAATTTAGTAGATAAAATTTTTAAAGCATGAGACGGGTTCGAATAAGAATATATATATATATATATATATATATATATATATATATATATTTATGCGTTGTGAGGTATGTAGTATTGTGTTACATAGGATAATATGAACTATGTAATAAGTGACGTTGTGTTTAATAAATATATATCATTATTATATACTGGTTATAAATTGTAGAAATGAATTAATAAGAAGATGGATAGAAATTTTTTTATCGATATTAAATAAGTTATGTGAAGTTATTTTATGAGAGTAAGTTGGTGACATTAAATATCTTTGATAATCACCAATTTCCTGAGTATATGTACGAGTAAGTATCAAGTCTAAGGTAGTGCAACCGTACCCTTTAATGGTGGATGTATAGAAGCTGGGCTAAATGATTCCTTCAGAGAGCGGAGGTTTATACGAATTAGTAACCGATCTAACTCACTGTGAAAATAGTGTAAACAAGACGAAAACTAATTTGTTGGTTGTTTGTGGGAAACCACTCAGTGTACTATATTGAATACCATTAAAGACTCGATGTGTGTTAGTTTTGGACTTGTATATACGTACGTTGTTGATTCTCGAAAATGGATACATCTTTAGATAAATATTAGTTAGAGATTTATTGACTAATATTGGGATATGGTTAAATGTATAGATCAAAGAAAGAAGAGTTGAACTTGGAGTTTAATCTCTAAATTATTGAAGAATGCAGTCATTGAAGATTTATTTTGGTTAGTATAATGAGATAGCATGTATGAAGCATGTTAAAGGATTTGCGAGTTAAGTTCTGTTCTATTGAAGCATAGCATGTATGCGTCCTAACTTGAGGTGGCGCGACCGCGCCACTCTCAAGCCTAAGACCAGAGCGGTCGCACCAGCCTGTAGACAGTTCATGATGAGTTTATAATCTGAACTTTAGGAATTGTGTATTATTAACTAATATGTTATAATAAGGATCATAATTGGTGTTCCAACTGTCCATGAATGGATTGAGATAACGAATCATGAATTGAATGAGAATTTAATTATGGAAATTATTATTGGTTAATTAAGTTATATTATTTAATATTATAAAATAATGCTAAAGCCTTGTGTGGTAGTAAATTGAATGAAACGAATAATTCACTTAAGTAAAATGTTGAATTAATGTATGTACGTTACATGAAGAAAATGAAATGATTATGTTAATTAAATTTGCTATTTTCATATATTACATAATATGATAATATATGAAAGGATTTAATACTTGAAAGATGATAATGGAAAATGGGTGATGAATAATAGAAGAAAACCAATATATATATATATATATATATATATATATATATATATATATATATATATATATATTGGTTAAAGATGGAAGAAGTTGTCTTAGGACAATCGAATAATTATACGAATAATGTATAATTTAAATAATTAATAGAGTAGATATTAATTATTTTAAGTGTAAAGATTATACATATTACAAGTGTAAGGTAAGATAGCATTGAGGTAAAGTGTGTCACACAAACTTTATATTAAAATGTGATAATGGGTTGAAAGTACCCAACTGAATGATATTTAGCTTAATTAAAATATTAATGTGGATATTATCATTAAATAGTATTACTATGTGTAATATGGAAGATATGGGTAGTAGTAATATATAATACCTATAGCTTAAGACTACATGAAGTCTGACATTTAATTAGGATTAATGATATACAAAAATCATATGGTAAAAGTGATTAAAACATAAAGTTGATTTAAATAAGTTTTGTTATCTCATCCTATGCGATGAGACAATTAAATGTGTATCCTAAAGTATAGGAGTAAATAAAGATGTATTATTAAAATATTTATTTCTATACCAATAGGTGATTAATAGTAAAAAGGAGATATTAAATTATTAGTGATCAATGGAATTAAGTCCACGCATGTTTTAAAGATTAAATTATGTGGGCTAATGTACATGGATTATATGATGTGAGTACATAAATAATCCCAATTTTCCTAATATAGTAATTATTGCACATTAAGATTATATTTTGGGAATTAAAGTAACTAGACTAAGCTTTAGTACTCAGAAATAAGCTTTGTCCCATTTTTAGTGTCCCAAAATATAATTAGCCGTTAATAGGCCAATGGCCTAACTCTACCATTGCTGAGAAACAAAAGGCTAGAAAGCTTGATAATAATTGCTATAAGAATGGCTGGAGAAGGAGTTGGTAACCAACTCTTCTCAATCCACTAGCTTCTTCTTCTTTCCTTTGGTTTCAATTTGTGGGCAAAGCTTTTATTTGGACAATGATCTCCCTATAAATAGCGACTCCTTCTTTCCCGTGGGATAAAATTCACTGAGAAATGGGTTATGAAAGTTCAGTAGTATTGAGAGCTAGCAAAGGGCTGGAGTACTATAGATAGAAAATTGAAGCCATCAAAAGGTAATGATTCTAACATATATGTTCTTGAATTCAAGTTCTTCAATTCTTAGACAAGAATGTCATGAAATAGTTTCTTTTGAGTCACAAAATTGATGACTAAAACTTCTTGTAATCTGTGAATTATTGCTAGATGTTGTTAATACAGTTAGAAACGAAAACAATGAGATGTAAACTGATTAATTTGGTTGAGAAATGAATTCATAGTGAACGAATTCGCTAAATTTGTCAAAATATGAAAATATAGCATGAACATTAAATTGGAAAACTTAAAATGATTTGTTCATATGTTTGAAGTGTTATAATTAGTCTGTAGATGAGTAGCTAAGATTTTAACGAGTCCAACGAATCGAAAACCAACTAATTCAGACTTTAAATGAGAAAGATATGTCAAAAACTGTAATCTGTGTGAAGCCACGCGCGGGGGCGCGCAGCTGGGCCTGGCAAATGGCGCGGGTGCGCTGGAATGGTGAGAACAAGGGGTGCGGCCACGCCCAATGTCTGCTAAGTGTGACTGCTTTGACCTGTTTTGGTAAAACGACCATAACATTATCATACAAACTCCGATTGAGGCGATTCAAGAAGATCCGGAACGAGGACGAATAGACCTACAACTTTTGTTCTTTAATGTTTTCAATTTGAGGTCGTTCCGAAGGGTCACAATAGTCATTTTTGTGACTGTTACGTATTCGGAGGCGATTGAAGGGCGTCAAACTAGCACATACGCAAGTATAGTGCTCCCGATGATGGAATATGTTATTCTAAGTGATATAACATGAAAATGCATGATATTAGATATGACATATAAGATTACCTTACTCATAATGGAATGCCTTGCATTGTTAGGTCGGCATAACATGGATTAGGAGAAAAGAAAACTTAAACATTTTGAAACCAATATTTATGAGCATTGTGTTGTCTAACCTCTGAACTTGTAGTAGGGCATGGTAGTACAATTTATGTCTTTAAACATGACCTATAAGTACATTTATCTAGTTTGACATCAGAAGTCATTAAAGCATGCTTTGGAAGTAAAGTTTTCAAGTGATAAATTATGCTAGTCATATGTAGATAAAATATATACGTATGAGCATGCTACTAGAGGCTTGTTAGTACCAATATAAGGTTTAAAAGCTTATAAACCTTGAATTTTGTTAAAGAAAGTTGTTAAGCCTTATTAATTTAAATAATTCAACATAGAGCTATGTAATTCAAAACTAAATGATTTGAAATGAGAAGTTGAAGAAATATCAGAACCTACTTGATGTATGTTATAGTATGTATCAGAATGCATAGTAGGTTAGGACTAAACTGAGCAATAAAAAGCTCAAGTCTGGTTTGAGCAGGGAGTAGCGCGGCCGCACCACTCCCAAGCTTAAATGAAGCGCGGTCGCGCCGTCCTGCAGAGTGAACAAGAGCCGTTTATTAACTGCATGGTCTTAAGTTATGGTTATATGTTCTCCTTAAGGACTACAAGATATGAAACAAGATTATTTAGATAAATATAATAGCAAAATGAGCTAGTTTCATGGTTATCCTAAGTTCAAGTAAAAATAAAATCAAGTTAGGAAATAATATTTGTTCTTATATTAAGAGCTTATGAAATGTATGATTGATGAGTATGAATCCATGATTATATAAGTTTGTAGGAATACATGCAATGCAGATAAGCTTTAAGTAGTTAAGTCGTAGTTGATAAACTACGGATCAGGCAAGTCTTTCAGTTCCTATTTGATATATGAATTCTATAACTGTTAGTTGAGCTATATTATGCTATGATAATGTTGATGTATATATATGAAATGCATATGAGATATGTATGAAAGTTAAAAGTTGATCTTTGATGATATGCTTGTTATGTGAGAAGTAACATGCGTAGTAAATATCAATTGATTATGAATGCATGAACTGAATATGCTTTTATATGCTACGTGTTGAATGAAAACTATTAGAATTACTGGGATGTCGAGCTCACCCTTGCAAATAACCACTTTTGCAGGTTAAGGACTTATGGTAGAGATTACGTGCTACTTGATTGATAGAGTTCAATAGTATCGATGAAGATTGATTGATTTATTTAAATATATGCTCTTGAACCATGTTTAGGTTCTAAGAAATATATATGATAGTAGTTTACGATGTGTAAAACATTTTGAGTTGTAAAGTTATACTATGTGGTATATAGAGGAATTCGAATCGAGATATACAAGTTTATATAGTAATTCGAATAGAATGAATCATAACATAATTTGATTCAAGGATAAGTAATTGATTCAAGTTAAGACATCTATAAAAGATTTATTTTTAAAGGAGATTGAAAAAGTTTAAGTTATTCCACATTTTTATAATATCAAATATGATGTAACACAGGAATGGTAAATGAGCAAGATTTGAAACTTATAAATGTTTGGGGTCATTATACAGATCCTAGAAATGGAAAGAATTTTTTTATTCTAAATTGTAATGAGCAAAGTTATATTCATTAAGTTATGAATAAAATATATAAATAGTTTGACGATTGTAGTATCGTGGCGGACCGAATCCGGGGTTCGAAGGGACCCGGATTTGGGGGCGTCACAATTACACTTCCACCTTGTTTATGTAATTTGATTGCATGTATACGTTTCTAGCAAACCTAACAATTTTATCGAATCACATAGGACATTCTCTCCCTTTACTGGAAGTGGTAGATCTTTTGTTGATCATTCACCTATCTCCATATATACATTATTATATTCGAACATACCCTACGACATACTAAAGAGTAATAAGGAATATGTCAAAACATAATTCAGTATATACAAGATATTATGATGATCTCAAGTCTAAGGATCACTTATACTATTATCACATTAGTAACTCCTATTGACAAGCAAGTAAAAATCCATTAAGGTTCATTTATACGTCACGTTTAGTGAACTTATTCTCCAATAAGCACTTACATACTTGTTTTAGTGTCTCCACACAAATGATCATGAGATCAATCATCCTCTTCAACAGAGCAAGCATAGTATGTACTAATCTATCCAGAATCAGTAAACCCACATTAGTGATCCAACGATTAGGAACAATTTATTTTTGAGCTATCATAGAATTTAGATTTCATTAGCATGATAAACATCATGATTCTAAAAGCAATGCTCAATAACTATGGGTTTATCACATTTATTAATTCAACTAATTAACATGGATAAAGAATGCCTTTTAATATATAAACTCTCTTATTAATAAATGAATAAGATTACAAAGTAAATGCTTATTACATCCAATGTAATTCATTTGAGGGCATACTACTTTCAATCTCCCACTTGCACTAAATACAATTTCCTTAGTATCTCATACCAATATTCTCTAAGTGACGATCAAACTGCTTCTGAGAGTCGACTCTCGCTAGGTTGACATCTCCCTTTTCAACGATTTCCCTAATCAGATGAAAGCGCCGCAATACATGCTTGGATTTCTGATGAGACTTGGGTTCCTTTGTAATACCCACGAATTTTATAAATAATATTACTAATGAAAATTTATTGAGTGCATATATTATTGTGTTTCATGAAACTTAATATTTCGTTATGAATTGAATTAAGTATGAAATGATTGAGAAGTATATTGACGATAATGCTAACTTTGGTTATAATTAACTAAGCTTAAGTGTTAAGCCTTTTGTGGCATAATTAATTACTTAATTAGATTAATTTAAGGATGATTTAATAATGTGTTGGACCAAGGGATATACCCAAGCCCAATGTGAATAAATTACAAGTGTTAGGAAATTTGGTCCAAGTAATTAATATGGTACATTAATGTTTAAGCCCAATAACCCAATAAGTATAAGTATTTGCGTCTAGCCCAAATTTAATTTAATTTGGGACTATCCCAATAGGTAATGTGGAATGAAAAGTGTAGTATACTTCAATTTATATGTGGGTATATATATATATATATATATATATAGAGAGAGAGAGAGAGAGAAATATATGTGTGTATATATATGTAAGAAGCAAATAAGCTAGCATAGTGTACAAAAGATAAAATAAAATATAACATAGGAGGAATAGTCCCCTTAAGATCGACCAAGCCCCCTCCCCGTGTGTATTTGCTTATTTTTTTGGCCTAACTAAGCTAACAACTAAAACCATGTGGAGGGAATGATGATATAGCCCAATGGCTAGTGGTACTTAAAGTAGAAGTTGGTGAAACTTTTCACCAAAGCTCCTTTTTCCTTTGGATAATAACTTGATGATTGGATAATAATTCTTCTATAAATAGAGTCCTCCTAATTCATTACCTCATTTGTTAAAATCCTATGTTTTTGTCAAATATAAGAGAGCTAGAGAGAATTGAGAATAAAGGAAGAAACCTAGGAGAGCCCTTGCATTTTGGTGGAGCTCAAGGAGGGATTGTAATACCCGCAAATTTTAATAAATTATATTATTCAGAACAAAGATTGTTTGAATATTTATTTGAATATAAATATATATAGTGTTGACATGAGTTGTGGTAATTAATTTAATTGAATAAGAATGTGATAATTAAGCAATGTAGTAGAAGTGATGAAAAGCTTAGTTTAAGCTTGTGAAATTATGTCTAGTGTGGCAAAGTGGTGAAATGAGAAAGTACCAATATAATTAATGATGAAATGGACTAAATTAATTAGTACTAGTAATAAATGAATAATTACATAATGTGATTGACTAATTCCTATTATTATTCATTAATTATCATGAACAATAGCATGAAAGGTGTAATCATATATTAGAAGGTTTCTTCATTTGATATAAAATGAGGTGTGACATTGGAAAATGAATAATTATTATATAAAACTATATAATAAAAGTAAGCTTAACTTATGTAATTATGTAAAAGAGTCTTGTAGACACTCAAAATTTTTTGCACACCTGTTCCTGACATTGCAAGAGGGTAGATTCGTCTTTTAGATATAACCTTGGAAGACAGCTCACATCCAGTCTAGATACTACCGGAAGCTCAGTCTCAACCCCGGAACACACATTGGGAGTATCAGTTCCAACCTCGGAGATAACCCCGAGGCCTGCAGTTCTAATACCAGAAATTCCACCTGAGAAGACCGATTCATCCCAGAGATAACCCCGATATATTCAGTCTCAGTCCCAACACTGGAACTAGCATATTCTAACCTTAGAGATAACCCCAAGGAAAGCAGTTGCAGTTCCAGAGATAACCCCAGAAATGCTTGTTTCAAATGCATGCAATCAGCTTCAACCTCGGCGCTTACACCGAGGCACTCAATACAAGTCCTTGCAACAACACCAGGAAGATAGGCACACCTCAGAGATGACACTGAGGACCTTCAACACTTGCAGTAGTCCAATCTCAGAGATAACCCTGAGCAACATCTGCTTTATCAGCCCAAACTGGAGATAACATCGGTGAAGGGCAAAGTCGTCATCTTGCCACTTTGACGCCACAACATGCAGTCTTAATATTTTAGACATACATTTCTACACAGCAATGTCCCATAAAAACCAAGGAAGTCCAATCCCGAGTGACTATTACCTATGGTAACGGATAGAATTTGAAGCATGAAGACCGGAGGGCATGGTCCCATCTTCCTGACTTTGTACAACCTCTAATCCCATGTCATTGCATAAATCTCAACAACGGCGGTCCGAAATAGGTCTTACATACCTCAGTCAGATGCCCGAATTGTAATTCTAAAAGTTTGAGCGGACATCACGTTGCACGCGTGCACGTACTTTAAGACAGCGGGACCCGCGAAGCCCGGGGCACCCCGGGTAACCGCAGTTACACCTGCGGCTCCCCCCTCTATAAATAGAGGGCTTAGGGTGGCCATTTTATAAGAGAAAAAGGCGAGGAAGCCCTGTCCATTTTACTCTATACACACCCTAAACTGAGTACTTTCTCATTTTAAACACTTGTAAGCTCATATATAGCTACTTTTTACCGGCGGGAGCCGAGTGTTCATCTATTTCAAGCTATAGAAGTTTTATTTGGCAGCCCACTGTAAGCCTTCTTACACGCTTTAAAGCCTTTCTCTTCATCTTGGCACACATTATTCTTCACGTTGAGAGTCGTGTTGTGTGTGTATGCCCGGACTTTGGTCCGTGGTTTCATTTCAGTTTGTATATATATACTTATATATATATATATATATATATATATATACGGACTAACGTTATCGAATTATGCCTCGATTGAGCCTAGACTTATGTCTGGAGCGTTTAATTGCTTTCGTATATGTGTATATATATATATATATATATATATATATATATATATATATATATATATACACACTTATATATATGAATTGTGTGTCGAACTTTGTTCGATAAGCCTGGATTTTACATTCGGTGCGTTTACTGCTTTAATATATATATACTTATATATATTATCTGTTGTTGGACTTTGTCTGATGAGCTTGAATTTTATATCTGGTGCGTTTACATGCTATATATATTTACATTTCGTCCTGCCTGGAGTTTACCTCGTGGTGGTTGACCGTTTTTTACTGCTTTCTGTACATTTTGTCCCGCCTGGAGTTTCCTCTGTGGCGGTTGATCGCTTTTACAGCTTTGTTTACATTTTTTATCCCCCATGGAGGTGCTTTGTGGTGGTTAATCATGTTTGTGTGTGTGTGTGTGTGTATATATATATATATATATATATATATATATATATATATATAACTTTTATATATATACATGCTTACTTCTTTTATATCAATTGCGGCATCATGTGAGCCTAGGAATCATGTGATCATAGATTCAGTCTACTGAATCTAGATTCGGTTCCCATGATGGACATTTTCAGCTGTAAGCAGCTTGTAAATTTATTCACGGTGTTCGGATTTCTTCCGATGGTTTCCATGCCCATGAGGAGTTCGGCACTGCTTTGTACATTATTTTCTCGAAGATGCTTCGCATCTCGAAAATAAAAGCAATCAAGCCGAATATTGAATAAAATGGAAGTATCAAAGGCCTTAATTACTATTGAGCACAAGGGTTTGAAAAACCTCTTTTCTAAAACATCACTGCTATATCTTGCTTAAAATTGAATTTTTACATAAATTCAAACCCTGTGTATATAGGTGCGAACGAGGCTTCGCACTACTTCTAAATAACAGCACATTGACCCACACACACACACATTCATATAACAGTTTCTTGAAAAGTGGCAGTCACCGTAGCAACACGGATGTTGGGGGGTGCCTAACACCTTCCTTTCGCATAAGCAAGTCCCCGGATCCTAATGAATCTTGGTTTCACAGACCCGTTTAGTAGTGTCACATCACTGTGTCAATGTGCAAACCTTTTCTCGGTTGTGTTGGTACAACCAGTTAAAAAACTAACTGGCGACTCTTAACAGTTCATCGTCGATATTATACATGTTGGACCTTTTTCACTTATTTTTTCAAACAAATCTCACCTAAAATGAGAACACCAAAGAACAAGTAACGAAGAGGGACAACTAAAAATCCCGACGTCGACAAGTCTTATGTGACATCATGATGTGTGTGGGAATAATTAAATGGGTATTTTAAACGTATGAGAGAAAATAACTTTAACTAAATAAATAATTAATATTAAATGATTATTTTTATAATAATATAGAATTGGAATAATGAGTTTTATAGAAAATAATATTGGTACCCAACTAAATTATATCCTAGTCTAATGTAAATATTATTTGAAATAAACCACTGTACATGGATTATATAATTCTATAGTGTATATGTATGCATATTTGGGGAAAAGTATCAAATAAACCTAAGTATGCTAAGTAATGGTTTTGTAAATACTAAGTATTAGTAGTGTCCCAAAATCATAGTCCCATTCCAAAAGTCTCAGCCATGTTTTGCTAAAATCCTATGGCTCTATACTTGCTGAAAACCAAGATGGAGATGATGACTATGGGAAGGGGAGAAGATGGAGTTGGTAAAGCTTTTCACCAACCTCTTGTTGCACAATGGTTCCTTTAATCTTGCATGGAAACAATCCTTAGGGCAAAATCTCCAAATGGACAATAATCCCTCTATAAATAGAAGTCCCCCTCTCAAATGTGAATTGTTAATTTCTCTAGGAGTTTCTAATTGGAGTGAGAGTGTTGTTGAGTAATCTAAAAATTGAAGCTAGAATAGCATTTCAACTTCACAGAAGGTAATATTCCTTTATATGTTCTTAAAATTCAAGTTTTGCAAAGTTCTTAGAAAAGTGCTAAAATATTTGTTTTGAGTTGAAAAATTTATGGTTAAAGCATGATAGAATCTGTTAATTGATGTTAGACATTGTTAATATGGTTGAATATGAAATTAACGAAAGTTAAACGAAGTAGTTTGGTCAACTAACAAATATGTAGTGAAGAGAATCGTTAAATGTGTTAAACTTTGGAAATATGGCATAAATCTTAAATTTGATTCTTGAAATTGATTGTTTATGTGATTGGAATTGTTAGAAGCATGCTACGGATGTTTGGTAGTAAATTTATATCAATTAGGTATCATTACATTATTGTTTGGTTGAGATGTTGGCATGTTAGTTCATAGCAGGGGAGTGGCATTTTCAAACTGCAGTAGCTAGGCCCGCCCCGACTGTGGTCCTGCAGTAACTTGGAAAACTATTTTTGTTGTTCGACGCAAGGAGCCCTAAACTGACCTAACCTAACTTAACTTAAAGAGCATACATAATCTTTAAACATGTATCAATACGTATTACAAGATGTTTTAGTAGGTTTGGAGTTTGAATTATAATCTTTTGAAAGAAAAGCTAAAAGGTAAAAACTATGTTTAGAAAACCTTACGCCTTTTTGAAATCTAACCTTTTGAGCATGTATTTGCAACTTAGTTAGTTTATAAATACGTATGAAATGTGAATTCAACGTACTTTGCATGCTTAGTTGTTTGTCATGAAATTTTAAGATTTGAAAACTCTACGACTGGTATTGTGAACTATTGAACAACTATGATAGGATACTTTATGCCTCTAGAGATAACTGACATGTTCGCACATCTAGTTAGACACTTTATAAACTACGCAAGCATGAACTAAAAGAGTTTCTAGGTAGAAAACTATACTAATTACATACAAATAAATACATGCAAGCATGCGTATAAAGAGGTTGTATGGCAATGTTTTGTGGTTTAATGAATGTTATGGTTGTAGTTGATATAATGAGCTCTCTTAACTTTGTAAGATGGAAACTTATGAGTAAAGTTAACATTTGTCAAAAGTAAATAAAGAGGGCCAAGCTTAGCTTAAAGGTTCTTTAACATGTATTTTTGAAACAACTTAGACTAAAATGAGTAACTTAAGTAATATTTCACATATGAGATGAGTATAAGAGATTTAAAACTTCAAAAATATTCTTAAAGATTTTTTTTAAAAGTAAGAATAATGTGAATTATACATCTATGAGTTTGACTGTGTGTAGCCTACATGATTTTAGATATGTGTGATGAATGTATATGAATATGTATATAAAGGTGTGTGTGACTAATGAATACCTATACATACATAATATAGTTCATTGAGGTGATTTTTCGCTATAAGTGGTAATCAACGCTAAAGGCAAATATCCTAACCTATGCATTTACTTTATGCAAGGAATCTATGATTATGCAAGTTCCCTAATTCTTAAACTATATATATTGTATAATCTGAATTGTTACCATATCAACCATATTTATATCAAGCAAATATCTATTACTATTCGGAAATCATTTGTATACCTTGACGTTGTTGCAAGCATTAAACTTATCGTTCTTAAATGCATTATAAAAGTTGTCTAAGCCTTTGATTCGGCTAGACTATTATTGTGAGACCCCGAATTTATGAAATAAAAGTATTCAATTTTTCTATTTTGGTAAATGGTTAAATTGATAAAAGGTTAAAGTTAAGGGTGGTATGTGAATTTTTTTAAAGTAAACAAGTTGTCATAAAATACCTGGTCACTATTCACGAGTTACTATTCATGGATTACTATTCACCCAAATTACTATTCACTCTAGTATCGTTCACTCGAGTATTTGGGACACTTTTTGTGTCGGAGTACTATTCATAAGTTACTATTCATGAGTTACTATTCACAAGTTACTATTCATCCAAATTACTATTCACTCTAGTATTGTTCACTCGAGTATTTAGGACACTTTTTGTGTCGGAGTTACTATTCATGAGTTTCTATTCACGAGTTACTATTCACGGATTACTATTCATCAAAATTATTATTCACTCTAGTATTGTTCACTCGAGTATTTGAGACACTTTTTGTGTCGGAGTTACTATCCAGGAGTTACTATTCACGAGTTACTATTCACGGGTTGCTATTCACCCAAATTACTATTCACTCTAGTATTGTTCACTCGAGTATTTGGGACACTTTTTGTATCGAAGTACTATTCATGAGTTACTATTCACAGGGAATATTCGTACAACGGTACAATCATTGGTGGACCCCACAACGGAATTATTGTCGGATTGAGAAAACGACAAAAATATTTTATTAAAAATAACGGCGGAAGTTTTACCATTGATACTGTTGAACTACTCGGTAGTAAAAGTATAGTAATACGTGTGGTTGCATAGTAGCACACGGTATTGATGCTTATGTGAAAATTCACTCAGTTTGATTCAATTATTGTCAATTAATAATATGAATTATTTAGCGATAATGAAGTTTTGTTTTATTCGTATTATTAACGTAATAAAATAGAAACATCTTTTTATATAAAACAGAATACTTTATTAAAGTTATTCTATAAATAGAATATATTATATTCTATTGTGCATAGTGTTTTGTATAGTAAAATCTTTTTATATAAAACAGAATACTTGATTAAAGTTATTCTATAAATAGAATATATTATATTTTATTTAAAAGATTTTTCTTTAAATATGGATCGTCAGATTAAAGTAAATCAATCTGGACCGTTCATGGATTAGTTAATATGCATTCTATTTTCCTATAAATAGAAGCTCATTCCTTCATTATTTTCTTACGAATTCACTGAACTCTAGAGAGAGAAACTATAGAGAGAAAGAAGAAGAGTATTCTGTCACTTAACTACTTCTTTATTTCAGTTCTTCTTTAAAACGGTAAGGGGTGTTATTCTTTCTTATTCATGAAGAGAACTGTTGTTATTCCATTTCTTATTTTTCTGTTGGAATAACCTGTATACGCGGATCTACCCTATACTTGGTGACATTCTTCTATTATTCTGTTGGAACATCCTATCTGTGTGTTTTACACCGGACCTAGTTCCGTTTTTATTATTATTCTGTTGGAACATCCTGTCTGTGTGTTTTACACCGGACCTGGTTCTGTCTTGTTATTATTCTGTTGGAATATCCTGTCTGTGTGTTTTACACCGGACCTGGTTCCATTATTTATTATTCTGTCGGAATATCCTGTCTGTGTGTTTTACACCAGACCTGGTTCCATTATTTATTATTCTGTCAGAATATCCTGTCGGTGTGAATTTCACCTGACCTGGTTCTATATTTATTATTCCGCATTTATTATTTTGTTGGGAATAACCTGTCTGTGCGGTCTCTATCGCATGCATAGTGAATCCTTCTGTTATTTCATTCTTTATTATTCTGTTAGAATAACCTGTCTATGTAGATTGCCACATGCATGGTGAATGAATAACCTGTCTATGTAGATTGCCACATGCATGGTGAATGATCCTTTATATTCATTCCTTATTAAATTGTGGAAATGATCTGTATACGTGGATTACCGCATGGCTGGTGAAAATCCATTTGCAGTTTCATATATTTTTTATTATACTCATTTGGTTAAAGTTTTGATTTCTATACTCCATGAAATTAGTGGAATATCCTTGATATTTGCGCTTCATCTAGTATCTTTTCATGAAAATATTCTTCTGAGCATTCTTGACTGTTACTTTACAAAGAAGTATCATGTTGATAATTTGGATATTATTAGTTCCTGGATAAACTAATTCTTGAACTTGTTTAATTGAATTCCTATAACATTGTCATCATCCTCATGTTTATTTTATGTTAAAAGTCATCTTTGGCTTACGTGCATAGATGGACTTAGTATGATTATAACCAAGGATCATTCGGTATAATCATGAACTGTGATGTTATAAGTGGTGTGGTAAAAGTCCTCAGTGGCTTGTAATGCATTGATAGACAGTTTGTGGTATGATTATGACTAGGGATTTTTCGGTATAGTCATGATCATTGATGATTTAATGAATATCCTTGGCCCGTAATACAAGGATGATTAAAAGATGTGGTTTATTTATTAAGCTGAGTCTCAGTGATAAAAGTTGATGAAAACATTTTTTAAATCATAGAAGATAGTATGTTTTATTCTCTACTTGACTCTTCTAATGGATTTCTTATTCCGCTGCAGTTAAATTTGATGTCTATTGTATTTTATCAGTTTAACATTGTTGAAGACTATTGATAATTTATTCTTCATTATCTTAGTTATAATATTTCTTACTGGGCTAGTTGAGCTCACCCTTTCTTTCAATGTTCTCTTCAGGAAATGAGAATATAACTGGGACGAGTCAGGGAAAGGAGTGATAGTCCAGAAGATAGCATTAGTAGTCCTCACCATTCTGTTAAATAGTGTGACAATAAATGTAATGAGGACTCCTTGAGTATGGATATTGTCTAGATGACAATATTCCCATTAGAACTCTCAGTTTATGTATTGTTGTATGTTACACGACATTTGTATAATTAAGTTTGTATTTGTATTTTGTACCATGTATCTGACGACCCAAGATGGGTGATGAATACCTAATTTTGGGGGCGTCACAGTTGGTATCAAAGCTTAGGGATATGATCCCTGGCTGAGATGTAAGATAAGAACTAGGAGGGGAGAGACGAGGAATTCCTTCGCTAGTATGACCTACCTAAGTTTATTTGGTATTTAATTGGTCGATCAGAGTATAGGGATAATATGTGATATGTTAATTAACCCTTGTTTTGTGGCAGTGTTTGAAAATGGCATCTAACAATGTTGAGATAAGTATTGGAGCAAAATAATATGACCATATCGCAGTACGAGGTTAAGTTTGCGGAGTTATCCCGGTTTGCATCCCATTTGGTCGATAATGAGGAGCGAATGACGCGAATGTTTCTAAGAGGTTTGAAACCCTATATACGTCAATACCTCATTCTCATGTTTATATTTTGTTGAAAGTCATCTGTGGCCTGTAGTGCACAGATGGACTTGGTATGATTATGACCAGGGATTATTCGGTATAATCATGACCGTAATGTTACAAATGATGTGGAAAAAGTCCTCATTAGCCCATAATGCATTGATGGATAGTTTTTGGTATGATTATGGCTATGGATTCTCTTTGGCCGTAGTGCAAAGACGAATTATTTTATGGCATGATCAGGACCGTTGATGAAAACACGATTATCTTTAGCCGTAGTGCTTGGATAATTCATGGTAGTGATACTAAAGAATATCCTTAGCCGGAGTGCAAGGGTGATTCGATGATGTGGATTAATTATTGAGCTGAGTCTCAGCAGTAAAATATTAATTCATAGATGTGGTAAAAGTCATATGTGGCTTACGTGCATAGATGGACTTGGTATGATTATGACCAGGGATTGTTTGGTATAATCATGACCGTAATTGAAAACACAATTATCTTTGGCACGTAGTGCATGGATAATTCGTGGTCGTGATACTATTAAGCTGAGTCTCAGCATTATTGATTTTACAGTTGTATATCCTTGGCCTGTAGTGCGAAGATTAACTGTTGATTATTGGTTATACAGTTGTAAATCTTTAGCCGTACTGTAAAGATTAATTTATTAGTATGATTATGAGCAGGAATTGTGATTTGGTATAACCATGATTTTTGATGTTTCAGGTGAAGATAGGTGATGTAAATTTTCTTCTTCCTGGGTGCGAAAAGTAATTCAGAATCACAATTATGATTATGAGTTATTCATATGATTGTGGACAGAAATTGTTGATTGATGTTACAGGGATATGGTCACTGACGGAGATATTAGTCTAGAAGACGAGTAATATACTTCGCTAGGGTGTGACTTACCTAAGCTGAAATTGTTTACTTAATAAGTGGATAAATTGTGGTATGTCGATTAACCTTTGTTTTGAAGGTATATTCTAGAATGATATTCGAAATACAGAAGATAAGAAATGGAAAAATCATGATAGAGCGGAATTATCCGGAAAGGTACAATCCGAAAAGAAAGTAAGGTATTCTCATCTCTTCGAATATCAGGTACGTACGTTAATTTCGAGGGTGAAATTCCATAAGGAGGGGAGATTGTGAGACCCCGAATTTTATGAAATAAAAGTATTCAATTTTTCTATTTTGGTAAATGGTTAAATTGATAAAAGGTTAAAGTTAAGGGTGGTATGTGAATTTTTTTTAAAGTAAACAAGTTGTCATAAAATACATGGTCACTATTCACGAGTTACTATTCACGAGTTACTATTCACCCAAATTACTATTCACTCTAGTATCGTTCACTCGAGTATTTGGGACACTTTTTGTGTCAGAGTACTATTCATAAGTTACTATTCACGAGTTACTATTCACAAGTTACTATTCACCCAAATTATTATTCACTCTAGTATTGTTCACTCGAGTATTTAGGACACTTTTTGTGTCGGAGTTGCTATTCATGAGTTTCTATTCACGGGTTACTATTCATCTAAATTACTATTCACTCTAGTATTGTTCACTCGAGTATTTGAGACACTTTTTGTGTCGGAGTTACTATTCAGGAGTTACTATTCACGAGTTACTATTCACGGGTTACTATTCACCCAAATTACTATTCACTCTAGTATTGTTCACTCGAGTATTTGGGACACTTTTTGTATCGAAGTACTATTCATGAGTTATTATTCACGGGGAATATTCGTACGACGGTACAATCATTGGTGGACCCCGCAACGGAATTATTGTCAGATTGAGAAAACGACAAAAATATTTTATTAAAAATAACGGCGGAAGTTTTACCATTGATACTGTTGAACTACTCGGTAGTAAAAGTACAGTAATACGTGTGGTTGCATAGTAGCACACGGTATTAATGCTTATGTGAAAATTCACTCAGTTTGATTCAATTATTGTTAATTAATAATATGAATTATTTAGCGATAATGAAGTTTTGTTTTATTCGTATTATTAACGTAATAAAATAGAAACATCTTTTTATATAAAACAGAATACTTTATTAAAGTTATTCTATAAATAAAATATATTATATTCTATTGTGCATAGTGTTTTGTATAGTAAAATCTTTTTATATAAAACAGAATACTTTATTAAAGTTATTCTATAAATAGAATATATTATATTTTATTTAAAAGATTTTTCTTTAAATATGGACCGTCAGATTAAAGTAAATCAATCTGGACCGTTCATGGATTAGTTACTATGCATTCCATTTTCCTATAAATAGAAGCTCATTCCTTCATTATTTTCTTACGAATTCACTGAACTCTAGAGAGAGAAACTATAGAGAAAAAGAAGAAGAGTATTTTGCCACTTAACTACTTCTTTATTTCAGTTCTTCTTTAAAACGGTAAGGGGTGTTATTCTTTCTTATTCATGAAGAGAACTGTCGTTATTCCATTTCTTATTTTTCTGTTGGAATAACCTGTATACGCGGATCTACCCTATACTTGGTGACATTCTTCTATTATTCTGTTGGAACATCCTGTCTATGTGTTTTACACCGGACCTGGTTCCGTTTTTATTATTATTCTGTTGGAACATCCTGTCTATGTGTTTTACACCGGACCTGGTTCCGTCTTGTTATTATTCTGTTGGAATATCCTGTCTGTGTGTTTTACACCGGACCTGGTTCTATTATTTATTATTCTGTCGGAATATCCTGTCTGTGTGTTTTACACCAGACCTGGTTCCATTATTTATTATTCTGTCGGAATATCCTGTCGGTGTGAATTTCACCCGACCTGGTTCCATATTTATTATTCCGCATTTATTATTTTGTTGGGAATAACCTGTCTGTGCGGTCTCTATCGCATGCATGGTGAATCCTTCTGTTATTCCATTCTTTATTATTCTGTTGGAATAACATGTCTATGTGGATTGCCATATGCATGGTGAATGAATAACCTGTCTATGTGGATTGCCACATGCATGGTGAATGATCCTTTATATTCATTCCTTATTAAATTGTGGAAATGATCTGTATACATGGATTACCGCATGGCTGGTGAAAATCCATTTGCAGTTTCATATATTTTTTATTATACTCATTTGGTTAAAGTTTTGATTTCTATACTCCATGAAATTAGTGGAATATCCTTGATATTTTCGCTTCATCTAGTATCTTTTCATGAAAATATTCTTCTGAGCATTCTTGACTGTTACTTTACAAAGAAGTATCATGTTGATAATTTGGATATTATTAGTTCCTGGATAAACTAATTCTTGAACTTGTTTAATTGAATTCCTATAACATTGTCATCATCCTCATGTTTATTTTATGTTAAAAGTCATCTTTGGCTTATGTGCATAGATGGACTTAGTATGATTATGACCAAGGATCATTCGGTATAATCATGAACTGTGATGTTATAAATGGTGTGGTAAAAGTCCTCAGTGGCTTGTAATGCATTGATAGACAGTTTGTGGTATGATTATGACTAGGGATTTTTCGGTATAGTCATGATCATTGATGATTTAATGAATATCCTTGGCCCGTAATACAAGGATGATTACAAGATGTGGTTTATTTATTAAGCTGAGTCTCAGTGATAAAAGTTGATGAAAACATTTTTTAAATCATAGAAGATAGTAGGTTTTATTCTCTACTTGACTCTTCTAATGGATTTCTTATTCCGCTGCAGTTAAATTTGATGTCTATTGTATTTTATCAGTTTAACATTGTTGAAGACTATTGATAATTTATTCTTCATTATCTTAGTTATAATATTTCTTACTGGGCTAGTTGAGCTCACCCTTTCTTTCAATGTTCTCTTCAGGAAATGAGAATATAGCTGGGACGAGTCAGGGAAAGGAGTGATAGTCCAGAAGATAGCATTAGTAGTCCTCACCATTCTGTTAAATAGTGTGATAATAAATGTAATGAGGACTCCTTGAGTATGGATATTGTCTAGATGACAATATTCCTATTAGAACTCTCAGTTTGTGTATTGTTGTATGTTACACGACATTTGTATAATTAAGTTTGTATTTGTATTTTGTACCATATATCTGACGACCCAAGATGGGTGATGAATACCTAATTTTGGGGGCGTCACAATTATCATATGTTAGAAAGCTATCCAAACCAATTAACTTGGTGCGTACTCTCGTAAATCTACTGAGATGAACAACCCTTATTGAAGGGGAAATTATATAATTGTCGGGAAACCGACGTGCACACATACTAGCATGTTTAAATGTTATGCATAACGTAGGGTACTTTAGGCTGATCACCTGTTGTACTTGTTTATATTTGATTGCAGTATAATACTGTTAATTCTAGTAAGAGTTCTTAGTCCTTAGTGACTGCTCAGTGTTCATTCTTATTGAACTTTGAAATAAATAAACTTTAAAATTTTGTTGATATCCTTCAGTCTATTGCAACACTTATTGAAAACTCTTGATACTTCTTGATATCCTTGAACTATCAATTACCGTTATACCTTTGAAGATTCAAATGTTATAACTACTTATTCTTATTTCTATATTACTTGCTGGGCAAACTTGTTTCTTACTTCCCTAAAAATATTACAGTTAAGGCAGAGCCAAGCGGTACATTGGGAAAGGACAAAGGAAAGGGTAAGGCTACAAAATAGCTTAGTCCTTTAAGTGTAGAAGTATTATGCTTATTATGACGTATTAAGGATGATTAAATTATATTTAAGTTTAATTACTGGATTGTTGTAGTGACGGTTACGATACCTTGGGACGTGAATATTTATATTATATCAATGTAAATTATTCTATTATTTCCGTTGTTGATGATTTTAGTATGATCTTATAGTTATTTAACATTCTAATAGAGTTGTTGTTTACGTGTCATGTGTTTTTGGTTGTAGGATGACTGACATGGGAGGACCCAGTAGAGTAGTAGAGGAGGAACCGCGTGACATACACATGGTATATGAGGCACCATTGATAGCTGAGCCTATTTCGGCAGTGGTTCCTATCGATGATGATGATGAGGAGGAGGAGATGGAACCATTTCCCGTAGAGACAGATCCAGAGGAGGAGCCCACAGAGGAGGAACCCGCAGAAGATGCCGATGAGACTACATTTGAGGATCAGATGCTGGGTGAGTATAAGGACCATATTTTGGAGTTAGGATGTCGAATTGAGGAGCTAGAGGCTGAGGCTCTTGAGAGACAATTGAGGATGCAGGAGTTGGACGTAGAACTTGCATATCGCAAGGAGGCAGGAGTACAGATGGCCACTCTTTGTCACCTTTCGATAGATAGGAACGTGGAGCTGGCAGGTAAGCTAGAGAAGTCAGAACATAGGGAGCTTAGTGAGAAGGCTGAGAAGGAAGGTCTCCGTACTCAGCTGGAGATGGAAGTAATGGAGAGGATTCATTTTGAGGAAAAATGGGAGGAAGCCAATGACAGGGCTAATGACTTAGAAGATGAGGTGAGATGCAAGAGGAGGAAGATGAACAAGATGGGCTATACTATTCGCACGGCCATAGAGAGATTGATTGATGGGGTATATCATTACCCAGCAGACCAAGGGCAGACCCGGCACACCAAAGTAGAGATTTAGTGACGCACATCACTAAGAAGGAGTACCAGAGCGCTGTGGAGCGTGGAATGATAGATTGAGGTCTGGGTGTTAGGAATTTAGTAGTTGTAGTATTTCATTATGTGATGTATATATCATAATATAATCTCAGTCTTTTGTGTAAGATGTGAGATAGTTGTAAATCCCAAACTTTTGAAAAAGTTAGAGGGGTAGTATGATTAGGGGTTGTCCCCGTCTTTTGTGATATTAGGGGATATGTGTTGTCATTTATAGAATTATGCTAGGGATAATCATATGATGTAATGATTTGTCATATGAATATAAATGATCTTATTTCATAAACGTGTTATAAAATTTTATTCCTTTTCATTTAAGAAATATTTAAATAATAAAACAAGGTAATAAAAATGAAAATTTCATGATGCAGAAAATGTCGCCAAGTCGTAGACCAGCGACACCGGAAGAGTCGGTCAATGATGAGAGAGGAAAGGTAGACCCTATACAAAGATAAGTAGATTTGTTAGGGGAAGCTATTAGGGGAAGGAACGAACCAGTACCACCCATTCCCCAAGCAGCTCCAGTTGTAAACTTTAAGGACTTTAGGAGTGTCGGACCTCTTGAATTCATAGGTACTATCGATCCTGTTGTAGCACAAATGTGGATTATGGAAATGGAGAAAGCCTTCGCCATTGCACGTGTGGGTGAAGACCAAAAAACCGTGTTCGCTACATATATGATGAGGGGTGAAATAAACTACTGGTGGGAAGCAAATCAACAGAGGGCGGGAGAAGGGACTATAACCTGGGAAACGTTTAAGACTTTGTTCTTCGAGAATTACTTCCCGAATAGCATGAAGAATAGGATGGAGGTAAAATTTCTAGAACTAAAATAAGGAGAGATGACTGTGACGCAGTACGCGGCCAAGTTCAATGAACTCGTATGATTTGCTACACATCAAGTAGACACCGAAGAAAGGAAAGCTCGACACTTCAAACTCGAACTAAAAACTTGGCTGTTCAACAAGGTGTCGGTCCTTCAAATAGACTCGTTTGCCACATTGTTGGAGAAGACGATAATTGCTGAAGGAGGTAGCGAGTCATTGAGCCAATATAACAAAGACAGGAAGAACAAGAATGCTGGGGGACAAACTCGTGGAGGGAGTAGCAGTGGTGGAATCCATCTGGGAAAGAGGAAATGGGATAACCGCAACAACAATACCAACAATCAAAGCATCAGCCAGTTAAAAAGTTATCAAGAAGGGTTTAAGAAAGGAAGTGAAGCTTGCTCAAAATGTGGGAAGAACCATCAAGGGGAGTGCTAGAAGTGGTATAAGGTCTGCTACAAGGCCAAGAAGGGCACATTTCACCTAATTTCCCAAAGCCGAAAAAGATTAAGGGATGTTTCGCGTGTGGCTCAACTGAGCATCAAATCAAGGATTGCTCAAAGAAGGGGAGCAGTGGAGGAAGCGGCCAACAGGGAGGGGGTAGCAAGCTGATGATCGGCGGACCAACATAATCCAACCGACCGACTGCCCGAACCTTTAACATAACTGTCCAAGACGTAGTGGCTGCGAAGGAGTGGTGTCAGGTATTCTCCCAATCAATAATATAAATGTCTATGTATTATTTAATTTGGGTGCTACCTATTCCTTTGTGTCTGAAGAATTTGCTAAACAACTAAACATACCCCATGAACGCTTAGAAAATTCGTTGAACATAGAGATTGCAAATAAGGAAGTAATTCCCATAGAGTTCATTTACCGAAACTATTGTGCAAACATTAGAGGTCACAAACTAAACGTAGACTTAATTCCGATTAGACTGGGAGAGTTTGATGTGATATTAGGAATGGATTGGTTATCTAGCCATGCTGCGATAATTGATTGTTAAAAAAAGAGTGTGAACCTTCAGACGTCAAATCTGTCTAAGGTAGTATTTTATGGTAGCTCATAGCTCAAGCAATTGTGTTACCTTGCGATGATGGCCAAGAAGTTGTTAAAGAAAGGATGTGTAGGTTATTTAGCCTATATAGTGGATACTCAGAAAAATGGAGTAGAAATGAAGAATATATCGATAGTCAAAGATTTTCAAGATGTGTTTCCAGACGATCTGCCTGGTTTTCCGCCAGACAGAGAAATTGAAATCATAATAGACTTAGCACTGGGAACCACACTAATTTTGAAAGCCCCATATCGTATGGCGCCAGTAGAAATGAAGGAATTGATGATACAATTGCAAGAGTTACTAGATAAGGGCTACATTCGGCCAAGTGTGTCTCCTTGGGGAGCACAAGTGTTGTTTGTAAAGAAAAAGGATGGATCGATGAGGCTCTATATAGACTATCAGGAGTTGAACTGAGTGATGATTAAGAATAGATATCCATTAACAAGGATAGACGACCTTTTTGACCAACTGAAGGGAGCGAAGTGTTTTTCCAAGATAGATGTACGGATGGGTTATCACCAGTTGAAAGTGCGAGAGGAGGACATACCAAAGACGGCATTCCGAACTCGTTACGGACATTACGAATTTCTAGTTATGTCATTTGGATTGACAAATGCTTAGACTGCATTCATGGACTTGATGAACAGAGTTTTTAAGCCATACTTAGAAAACTTTGTAGTAGTATTTATCGACGACATTTTAATTTATTTAAAGACTTAGGAAGAGCACACCGAACACCTGAAGATGGTATTGGAAGCATTGAGAAGGGAAAAGATGTACACTAAATTTTTAAATGTGAATTTTGGATGGAGAAGGTTAAGTTTTTAGGACACGTGATAGATCAAAATGGAATTTCTGTGGATCCTGCAAAAGTGGAGGCAGTAAGTGACTAGGAACAACCGAAGACACCAATAGAAGTAAGAAGTTTTTTAGGATTAGCCGGGTACTATCGAAGATTTATCCAAAAATTTTCTAAGATAGTAACCTCGCTGACCAATCTAACAAGGAAGACAGTGAAGTTCGAGTGGACGGACAAATGCGAGGAGAGTTTCCAAGAGTTGAAGAGGAGGTTGAGTAAGGCACATGTATTATCATTACCAGATGATACAGGAGGATTTGTGGTGTATAGTGATGCATCACATAGAGGACTTGGCTGTGTGCTCATGTAACATGGCAAGGTCATTGTGTATGCATCACGACAGTTGAAAGATTTCAAAAAATGATACCCTACCCATAACTTGGAGTTAGCGGCGGTAGTTTTTGCTTTGAAGATTTAGAAGAATTATTTGTATAGAGAAAAATGTGAGATATACATGGACCACAAGAGTCTAAAATATATCTTCACACAGAAGGAGTTGAATATGTGACAAAGAAGGTGGTTGGAATTAATCAGGGATTACGACTGCGAAATTCTTTATCACTCGAGAAAAGCAAACGTAGTAGCCGACGCTTTGAGTAAAAAAGGAAGGGAGAAGTTATTCAAATTGACAACTCAGGAGGAATTAATAAGAGAAATGGAAAAGTTGGAAATAGAGGTGGAGGAACCGAAAGAAGCAGAAGGAAAATTATTCGTGATGTAAGCTCACCCGACGTTATTGGATAGAATAAAGGAAGCACAAGAGAAAGATGAAGAATGTGAGAAGATAAGGAAGAGAATAGTAGGAAATGAGGAAGAAAAGTTCAAAGTGGATAGGGACGGTATATTGAGATTTGAGGGTCGAGTATGGGTGCCAGCTATAACCGAATTGAGAGAGGAAATCTTGTACGAAGCACACAATACGACGTATTCTGTTCATCGAGAAGGCACAAAGATGTACTAGGATCTTTGACACCACTTTTGGTGGCCTAATTTGAAAAGAGAGGTTGCAGAGTGTGTTAGTCGACGTCTTACTTGTCAAAGAGTCAAAGAAGAACATCAGAGGCCAAATGGACTACTTCAACTGCTGAAAATACTAGAATGGAAATGGGAGCACATTACAATGGACTTCGTGGTTGGACTTCCAATCACACAGAAGGGTTATGATGCCATTTGGGTTATCGTGGACCGACTGACAAAGACAACTCATTTTCTACCCATCAAGATTCGACTCAATTTGAACCAGTTAGCAAATTTATAAGTAAAGGAAATCGTATCGCGACATGGAGTGCCGATGTCAATTGTCTCTGATCCAGATCCGCGTTTCACGTCAAAATTATGGAAAAGTTTACAGGAATGAATGGGAACTCAGTTGAGATTAATTACTGCTTATCACCCTCAAACTGACAGGCAGAGTGAACGAACCATACAAACGTTGGAGGTCATGCTTAGAGCTTGTGTGATGGACTTCAAGGGGAATTAGGATGACCACTTACCATTGGTAGAATTCGCTTACAATAATATCTATCATGCGAGTATTAGTATGCTGCCATATGAAGCTCTTTACGGGAGAATGTGTAGAACATCATTATGTTGGGACGAAGTTTGAGAACGACAACTTTTGGGACCGGAATTAGTTTAACAAACAGCCGACGTGGTAACAATGATAAGGGCCAGATTGGTAGCAGCTCAAGATCGCCAAAAGAAGTACGCCGATTTGCATCGTCAGAACCGAGACTTTGAAGTTGGTAGTTTTGTGTTTTTGAAGGTGTCTCCCTGGAATGGAAAGATCAAATTCGAAAAGAAAGGGAAATTAAGTCCGAGGTTTATAGGACCATTGGAGATATTGAAACGAGTGGGGGAAGTGGCATACAAAGTTGCATTACCACCTAAATTGGAACACATCTACAACATATTTCACATTTCGGTGTTACATCCATACAAGCCCGACTATAGACACGTGATCTCCGACGAGCCCATTCAAGTAGAGAAAAATCTAACGTATGAGGGAATTACTATTCAAATACTAGATAGAACAGAGAAAACGTTGAGGAATAAAATTATATCTTCTGTAAAAGTGGTTTGCCGAAACCACAACACCAAATAGGCCACATGGGAATTAGAAGATAAGATGCGAAGGGATTATCCCCATTTATTTGTGTAACCTTGTACAATTTTGAGGACAAAATTCTTATAAGGAGGAGGATGTAATACCCGCGAATTTTAATAAATTATAATATTGAGAATAAAGATTGTTTGAATATTTATTTGAATATAAATATATATAGTGTTGGCATGAGTTGTGGAAATTAATTTAATTGAATAAGCACGTGATAATTAAGCAATGTAGTAGAAGTGATGAAATGCTTAGTTTAAGCTTGTGAAATTTTGCCTAGTGTAGCAAAGTGGTGAAATGAGAACGTACTAATTTAATTAAAGATGAAATGGAATAAATTAATTAGTACTAGTAATAAATGAATAATTACATAATGTGATTGACTAATTCCTATTATTATTCATTAATTATCATAAACAATAGCATGAAAGGTGTAATCATATAATAGAAGGTTTCTTCATTTGATATAAAATGAGATGTGACATTGGAATGTGAATAATTATTATATAAAACTATATGATAAAAGTAAGCTTAACTTATGTAATTATGTAAAAGAGTCTTACATGACATCATGATGTGTGTGAGAGTAATTAAATGGGTATTTTAAACCTATGAGAGAAAATAACTTTGACTAAATAAATAATTAATATTAAATGATTATTTTAATAATAATAATGTAGAATTGGAATAACAAGTTTTATAGAAAATAATATTGGTACCCAACTAAATTATATCCTAGTATAATGTAAATATTATTTGAAATAAACCAATGTACATGGATTATATAATTCTATGTAGGTAATGTGTGAGTGAGTGTATATGTATGCATATTTGGGGAAAAGTATCAAATAAACCTAAGTATGCTACATAATGGTCTTGTAAATACTGAGTATTAGTAGTGTCCCAAAATCATAGTCCCATTCCAAAAGTCTCAGCCGTGTTTTGCTAAAAGCCTATGGCTCTATACTTGTTGAAAACCAAGATGGAGATGATGACTATAGGAAGGGGAGAAGATGGAGTTGGTGAAGCTTTTCACCAACCTCTTATTGCACAATGGTTCCTTCAATCTTGCATGGAAACAATCCTTATGGCAAAATATGCTAATGGACAATAATGCCACTATAAATAGAAGTCCCCCTCTCAAATTCTCTGAGAATTTCTAATTGGAGTGAGAGTGTTATTGAGTAATCTACAAATTGAAGCTAGAGTAGCATTTCAACTTCACAGAAGGTAATATTCCTTTATATGTTCTTAAAATTCAAGTTTTGCAAAGTTCTTAGAAAAGTGCTAAAATACTTGTTTTGAGTTGAAAATTTTATGGTTAAAGCATGATAGAATCTATTAACTGATGTTCGACACTGTTAATATGGTTGAATACAAAATCAATGAAAGTTAAAGGAAGTAATTTGGTCAAGTAACGAATTAGTAAAGAAGAGAATCACTAAATGTGTTAAACTTTGGAAATATGGCATAAATCTTGAAATTGATTGTTTATGTGATTGGAATTGTTAGAAGCATGCTAGGGATGTTTGGTAGTAAATTTATACCAATTAGGTATCATTACACTAATGTTTGCTTGAGATGTTGGCATGTTAGTTCGTAGCAAGGGAGTGGTATTTTCAAACTGCAGTAGCTAGGCCCGTTCTGGCGAGGGCCCTGCAGTATAAAAGGGCCCGCCCCGGCGGAGGTCTTGCAGCAACTTAGAAAAATGTTTTTGTTGTTCAATGCAAGGAGCCCTAAACTGTGACGAACGAGAATTTTGTAATTTAATTTTAATATTTATTGAATTAAATAAATATTTTTGATGATTTAATTATTGGATTAAATAATTATTTGATGCAATTGTGATAGATTAATTTAATTATATGTGTTCCATTTATTAAATTAATTTAGAAAATTTTTATTATCAAAGTATGTAATTATGTGAGCTTATTGTATTAAAAGAAATATTTAATAAGCATATTGGTATTTTAATTAATTTAATTATTAAATTAGAGATTTAATAAATTGACATTAATTATTAATGAGATATTTAATTATGTGACTATGTGAATTTATGAGAAATTATTATATTTCATTTATAATAAATTAAATAAGATATGAGTTTATTTTGTAAAGGAGTGTGACATTAATTAAACTATAGGATAAAGGTTTTATTTAATTAAATAAGATTAAGTCTTTTGAAGCTAGCCAAACAAGGCCCTATGAGGAGTTGGTGCAATTAACCCATGATTGGGCCAACTGACCACTCTGCGCTCAGTTACCTGATCATTATATACGACGTCTTCTTTTTCTTTTTCAGTTTTGCCTAAGTCTAAGAAATATTCAGAGAGAGTCTGAGAATTTTCAAGAAGAATTAAGATACTGTGGAAGAGAATTGAGAGTGAGGAAACTAAGCCTACTAATTGTATTCTACAGGGTAATCTCTTCTTTCCCAAATTCCATTTTTACGTCTTTGTGTTTCATAGTTTTTGGCTTTCAAAACCTCTGTTATGTTTCTGTAATTGAGAAATTGTGCTATTATATGGATATATGTAATAATATGAGTAGCATAACATGTTTTATATATATATATATATATATTGCATGATTCCATATCTTAAGTGTCGTTAATCTGATGACTTGCAATTTCAAAAATATACAGAGTTTGGGTTTTTGGCCTTATGGCCTTATACGTGATTTTAGTATGTCAAACATAAATATTTTCGTAGATTTTACACTCGTATGTTATTGTGCATGTTAATACGAAGAGACCAAACTTTAAATGAACGGATGTGGCTTTATAACGAATCCGTGGCGTTGAATTTTAGGAATTTATGTTAAAAACTTCAAGAACATGAAGAACATAGGAAAATTTTATGTTTTAATTCTGTGATTATATGTTTTAATGGGTTAAAATCACTTCATAGGTGTTGTATTATGATTATACATAAATTATTAACATGTGGGTATGTTAAATTAGTGAGTTTAATGACCATGAAATGTGTAATTCGCCGAACTCTGTGTTCTTCGCGAACTGGGAAACAAAATCTGGGGTCTCACGCCGCGGCGCTAACTATAGAACTGAAGTCCCGCGCCGCAGCGCCACCACGTCGCAGCGCCAAGACTCGAGCCGCAGCGCCACGGCGCCACAGTGCCAAGTGTCCGGCTGCAGCGCCATCACGCCGCAGCGCGAAGATCACGTGTACCAGTGGCGCCGCAGCGCCACTTTCCAGAAAAATTCAGAAATGATATTTTTAAAATATTAAAGTCTAACAAGTGTTAGTGAATTGATGTAATGAACATGTAAATATGTTAGAAGAATAATGTGATGATAAAAATAGTTGTTTAAACATGTAAATAACATAATTACATGTGGATTAGATTATTGAACACATAATTAGATTATTATTCATGAAGTGATATTATGTGACAGTAAATGTGATAATTTGACTAAGTATAATCAATAATTAAAGTAGACAAAGAGAATGAGTTTATGATGATTAGTTAAGTTATAATTAACTGGTATTGTCTATGTGAATGGTATGTAGGATTTAATTTAAAGAACGTGCTTAGTTAAAGTGTAATCTATGCACGAGGCAAGTTTCCTAAACTTAAACTCTTAGATTTGAGCAAGTTCCCTAACCCTACTTGTCATTATTGTTCAAGTTTATTATTTACCTTGAATAAGTTATCGTTACTATTGTTCAAGTTCAAATGTTATATTAAAGATTGATTATCTTTTCAAAGTATGATTTAGTTATACAATAATTGTGCTATTGTATACTTCTTGAGATTATTATTCAAATTGAATATCATTATTGTTCAACCTTATTAGACTAGTGAAACGTTAATGATTCAACTAGTCCATAGTTGATGAGCGTTCTAAATTTCAGAACCCTTGATGAATTATCCAAACCAAACTTCCTTTGGTGCGGACTCGAATGTCAAACTGAGATGAACAACCCTGTATAGGGGATTATTTACGCTTTAGCGTTAAGATATTGTGCACAGTATGGTACTAAGGGCTGATCCCCCTAAGTACGAGAAGAAAGGTCCATAGTCTTATGACTGTTAAAGGTTCAAGTATAATCCTTGATAATCTAGGACATAGTTCAAGGTCTTTTGACCCTCAGAATTCTATTGATTCTTGCTATTTATTCTTGATTCAAAAGTTGAGCTTTTATTCAGATGTCTTTGATTATTCGCATGTTATTATACTGTTGTTTCATTATTATACTTGTGGGCAGTAGTGCTCACTCTTGCTTAATAATAACATTGCAGTTAAGAACGAAAGAGCTGACGAACCTACCACTAGTAAAGGCAAGGGCAAGGTTAACAAGTGATGAAGACTTGTTATTTTTTTTATTAGATGATGTATTTATGTTTAAGACTTAAGTTAATGTTGTTGTTAAGACTTATTTGTTTATGATTCCGCACAGATGTTTAAGGTTAGTTTAACCTGGGATTTTATTTTATGATTCAGATGTTGTAACCCTTAAGGGGAAGATCTTATTTCTATCTATTGCATGGTTTGCATTTATTATGGGTAGATAGATAGATGATATTTGTACAGTGAACACCAAATCCCATGGAATCGAAGTACCCGAATTTGGGGGTGTCACAGGTTGAAATCCGAGCCGTAGGTTATGAACCTTAGGTGGGGGAACAACCTTAGGTAGTAGCCTTATAGAAAGAAGATAGTAAAGGAAAACTCTTATCGAGTTTTAAGAAATGAATTTTTTGTAATTCATTGAAGATAATAAAATACAATATGTGTTTATGTGTTAATTTGTGTGCTCGTTAGTACGACTTAGTAACTAAAACTTAAAATTTTGTTGTCAAGATGACGAATGTTGGAGAAGCTAGTTAAGCTGGGGAGGAAGAACCCCAATTACCTATAGTACCTACAGAGGAGGAGCCCCGAGACATACATATTGTTACGGAATAGTTAGTTCAGAGGGAGTCATCTCCATTGATCACCGTTGTTGGTCAGGAGCATGAGCCCGAGACTGATCCTGAGGAGGAGTTTGTTTAGGAAGAGGAAGAAGAGCAGTTATCACGGTATACCGTTGATGCTGAGATGTATGACACGTTATATGAACGTAACGTTGAGTTACAAGACGAGGTTCAGGAATTGACTGAGCGAGCGACTATTCAGCAGTCTACTTTAGAGGAGAAGGAGAGGGAGATTTCGACTCTTCACACATGATTGGGAAATGTAGAATGGGATTTGGTCCTTGAGAAGGGTCAAACCGAAGATAAGACCGAGGAGATAGAGAAGCTGAAAAAGGAACTGAAAGAAACCTCCGGAAGACTGAAAATAGCAGAAGAATGATGGGTAAGAGAATCACGTCGAGCTGATCGTGCAGAAGATGATAGTCGTGCAAAGAAGGCAAAGCTTGAAGAGACATACTCCACACTTAATCATGCAATAGTTGAGGCTCAGGAACGAGTTTTGAGATACCCCATCCAGTTCGAAGGACTTCCGTCGTATATGCTGGATCGCAGGACGATGTCTCGTATCATGGATGAGGAGCGTGGCAAGGCTATTCCGCACCTTGATAGACAGGATTAGAATCCGTTTAATTAGGTGAAAGACTTAATTAGTTTTTATATGTAAATTCTGATGTGTATATGAATGAAGGAATATGTTAATATTTTAAATCCTGTGGATTCTTTATTCTAGGATAGTTGATGTAAATAGCAGTTATGCTATAGTTTGATATTAGAGAAATAAATAAAGTTCTAATAAGCGTTTATTTTATCAGAAATATGCTGCCAAGGAGAAGACAACAACGTCAACCGGCTCAGGAAGAGTCAACCAATAATAACAATAACGCCAACGCTAATCCTGTTCAGCAGCTGGTGAACTTACTGACGGGAGTAATGAACAATCAACCTCAAGCTTCACCAAGCACAAAATTTAAAGACTTCAAGGCGGTGGGACCGCCAGAGTTCAAAGGTTCCAAGAATCCAATCGAGGCTCAAACGTGGGTCATGGAAATGGAGAAAGTATTCGACATTGCTAGGGTTAGAGAAGACCAGAAGACCACTTTCGCAACATTTATGCTGAAGTCTGAGGCTAGCTACTGGTGGCAAGCAAACAAAGTACGAGGAGGTGACGGTGTAATTACGTGGGAGAGATTTAAAGAAATGTTTTTCGAAATGTACTTCCCAACTAGTTCACAGAATCAGATGGAAATTTAATTTCTGGAACTGAAGCAAGGAAACATCAGCGTACCTGAATACGCGGCTAAATTCGATGAGTTGGAATGGTTTGCCCCGTACCAAGTACACACTGACGAAAGAAAGGCCAAAAGATTTGAACAAGGACTAAAGCCTTGGGTTTACAGTAAGGTGTCAATGTTTCAGATAAACAGATTTGCCGGAGTACTGGAAAAGGCCATCCTCGCTGAAGGTGGGAGCGATGCGGTGACCAAGTATAATCAAGAGCAGAAGAAGAAGAAGAGTGAAGGTGAAGGAAATAACAAGACTGGTGGGAGTAACACTGGGGGTAGTCATAATCAAAAGAGGAAGTGGACGGATAACTCGTCAACTGGAAGTCAACAAGGAGGGCAGAAGAAGAGAATCGAAGCATGCCCGACTTGCGGGAAAGCCCATCTGGGAGTTTTTATGGAAGGAAAAAGAGTGTGCTACAATTGTGGTCAGGAAGGCCACATAGCACCGAATTGTCCAAACCCAAATAAGGATGCTTGTTTCAACTGTGGTTCGAAGGATCATCTAGCAAGAGACTGCCCTAAGAAGGTATCAGGAGGAACACTATCAAGAGGAAACTGGGGAAATATCAGTGGAAATACCTTAACCATCACCGGACCACCTGTAATAAACCAACCGGCCGCTAGAACTTTCAATATGATAGTGCAGGACGCAATCCAGTCTCGTGATGTGGTGTCAGGTATCATTCCGATCAATGAAATTAATGCTTATGTTTTATTTGATTCGGGTGCTACTTGTTCCTTTATATCCGAAGACTTTGCTAATAGTTTAGATTTGCTTATGGATGAGTTGGAATATCCCATGAATATAGAAATTGCGAATAGAGAGATAATTCATGTTAAGTACGTGTTTAAGAACTGTAGGGTGGATATTAAGGGTAATATCATGAACGTAGATCTTACCCCTATTCGGCTTGGGGAATTTGACGTTATTTTGGGTATGGATTGGTTATCCAATTATGGGGCAGTAATTGACTGCCAGAAGAAACGTATTAACCTTATGACTCCGTCAAAGGTTGTGTTTTATGGTAGCAAGTCGCCTAGACAAGCGAGTTGTCTGAAGATGATGCAAGCCAGGAGGTTGTTAAGATAAGGCTGTGTAGGATATCTAGCTTACATAGTCGACAGTCAAAAAGAGAATCCGAAGGTAGAAGAGATACCGATTATGAGGGACTTCGTCGATGTATTTCCAGACGATTTGCCAGGACTTCCACCAGATAGAGAGGTAGATTTTGTGATCGATTTGGCGCCAGGAACTGCTTCAATATCAAAGGCACCATACCGAATGGCACCAGCAGAAATGAAGGAATTAATGGTACAACTACAAGAATTATTGGACAAGAAGTACATTCAACCGAGCGTATCGCCGTGGGGAGCGCCGGTGTTATTTGTGAAAAAGAAGGACGGATCGATGCGGCTCTGCATTGACTACAGATAACTGAACAAGGTCACGATTAAGAATAGATATCCATTACCAAGAATCGACGATCTGTTTGATCAATTAAAGGGAGCAAGATACTTTTTCAAGATAGACTTGAGGAGTGGTTATCACCAACTGAAGGTGAGGCCAGAGGATGTACCAAAGACAGCGTTCAGAACGCGATACGGTCACTACGAATTTTTAGTAATGTCGTTTGGTCTAATGAATGCTCCTGCAGCATTTATGGGACTAATGAATGGTGTGTTCAAGCCGTTTTTGGACAAATTCATGGTGGTATTTATAGACGACATTCTGGTATATTCCAAAACCAAAGAAGAACACGAAGAACATTTTAGGTTAACGTTGGAAGTATTGAGAAGGGAGAAGTTGTACGCTAAATTTTCAAAATGCGAATTCTGGATCGAGCGAGTACAATTTCTTGGTAACGTGATCGATAAAAATAGAATTTCTGTAGATCCATCTAAAGTCGAAGCCGTGATTAACTGGGATTAGCCGAGAACGCCGTCAGAAGTAAGAAGTTTTCTTGGATTGGCGAGATATTATAGAAGATTCATTCAAGATTTTTCCAAGATCGCAACTCCGTTAACGAATTTAACTCGAAAAGCTGTGAAATTTGTTTGGACGGAGAAGTGTGAGGAGAACTTTCAAGAATTAAAGAAGAGGTTGAGTACGGCACCTGTGTTATCTCTTCCGGATGATACATGCAATTTTGTTGTTTTTAGTGATGCGTCGCATAAAGGACTTGGTTGTGTGCTGATGCAAAATGGTAAAGTCATTCCGTATGCATCACGGCAATTGAAGGATTACGAGAAGGGATACCCGACCCATGATTTGGAGTTAGCTGTAGTTATTTTTGCTTTAAAAATTTGGAGGCACTATCTCTACGGGGAGAAGTGTGAGATATATACGGACCACAAGAGTCTAAAATATATTTTCACACATAAGGATTTGAATATGCGTCAAAGAAGATGGCTAGAATTAATTAATGATTACGACTGTGAGATTTTATACCATCCAGGTAAAGCGAATGTAGTTGCCGACGCCTTAAGTAGATAGGGTCGTGAGAAATTGGTGATGTTAACTGCTCAGGAGAAGCTAATCACAGAAATGGAGAAACTGGAGTTGGAAGTGAAGTATCCAATGGAGATTGATGAGAAGCTATTCCAGATGCAATCTGGTACAACTTTACTAGATAAAGTGAAGGAGGCTCAGCTTCAGGATGATGAATGCAAAAATGTGGCAAAGAAGATATCCGAAGGGACCGAACCGAGATTTAAGATGGATAAGAAAGGAATACTGAGATTTGAGAGTAGATTTTGGGTACCGCCAGTACAAGAGATTAAGGAGGATATTTTAAGCAAGGCTCGTAGTTCACGATATTCGATTCTCCCTGGTAGTACCAAAATGTACCAAGATCTTCGACAACATTTTTGGTGGCCGAATTTGAAACGTGATGTTGCAGAATGTGTTGCCAAGTGTCTGACCTGTCAGAAAGTAAAAGCAGAACATCAAACACCAAGTGGATTACTTCAACCGTTGGAAATCCCAGAATGGAAATGGGAACATATTACAATGGACTTCGTGGTTGGCCTTCCGACGACTCAGAAAGGCTACAACGCAGTATGGGTTATCGTTGACCGATTGACGAAATCTGCACACTTCCTTCCAATCAAAATAAGATTCAACTTCGACCAGTTGGCCAGGCTATACGTAAAAGAGATTGTTTCGAGGCACGGAGTTCCGGTATCAATTGTTTCAGATAGGGATCCGCGCTTCACATCAAATTTCTGGAAACGTCTTCAGGAATGCATGGGTACGCAATTGCGAATGAGTACAGCTTACCACCCTCAAACAGACGGACAGAGTGAAAGAACGATTCAGACATTAGAAGATATGCTAAGAGCCTATGTGATGGACTTTAAAGGAAATTGGGATGATCACATACCATTAGTAGAGTTCAGCTACAACAACAGTTACCACGCTAGTATTGGCATGCCGCTTTATGAAGCTTTATACGGCAGAAAGTGCAGAACTCCGCTTTACTGTGATGAAGTTGGTGAAAGACAATTGCTAGGGCCAGAATTGGTACAGCAGATAGCAGAAATAGTCAAAGTAATCCGAGCACGACTGGTAGCGGCTCAAGATCGACAGAAAAAATATGCTGATCCACATCATAAAACTATCGAGTTTGAATCAGGTAGTTATGTTTTCTTGAAGGTCTCTCCCTGGAAAGAGAAGATCAGGTTCGGAAAGAAAGGGAAATTGAGCCCAAGATTCATTGGACCATTTGAAGTACTGAGAAGAATCGAAGAAGTTACGTATGAGGTAGCCTTACCTCCAGCACTCGAGAATATCCATAACGTCTTCCATGTTTCTGTGTTGCGACCCTACAAGCCTGATTACAAGCATGTAATTGAATATGAACCCCTACATTTTGAGAAAGACTTATCTTACGAAGAAATTCCTGTTCAAATTGTCGACCGAAAAGAACAAGTTCTGAGAAATAAAGTTATACCTTCAGTTAAGGTAATTTGGAGAAACCAAAATGCTGAAGAAGCTATGTGGGAACTGGAAGAGAATATGATGAAGAATTACCCTCATTTATTTACTTAATTATTTGTAAGCGATTCTGGGGATAGAATCTTTGTCAGGGGGGGAGAACGTATCGGGTCGAAATTTATTGAGTCGTGATTCTGGGGACAGAATCCTTTTAAGGGGGGAAAGATGTGACGAACGAGAATTTTGTAATTTAATTTTAATATTTATTGAATTAAATAAATATTTTCGATGATTTAATTATTGGATTAAATAATTATTTGATGCAATTGTGGTAGATTAATTTAATTATATGTGTTCCATTTATTAAATTAATGTAGAAAATTTTTATTATCAAAGTATGTAATTATGTGAGCTTATTGTATTAAAAGATATATTTAATAACCATATTGGTATTTTAATTAATTTAATTATTAAATTAGAGATTTAATAAATTGACATTAATTATTAATGAGATATTTAATTATGTGACTATGTGAATTTATGAGAAATTATTATATTTCATTTATAATAAATTAAATAAGATATGAGTTTATTTTATAAAGGAGTGTGACGTTAATTAAACTATAGGATAAAGGTTTTATTTAATTAAATAAGATTAAGTCTTTTGAAGCTAGCCAAACAAGGCCCTATGAGGAGTTGGTGCAGTTAACCCATGATTGGGTCAACTGACCACTCTGCGCTCAGTTACCTGATCATTATATATGACGTCTTCTTTTTCTTTTTCATTTTTACCTAAGTCTAAGAAATATTCAGAGAGAGTCTGAGAATTTTCAAGAAGAATTAAGATACTGTGGAAGAGAATTGAGAGTGAGGAAACTAAGCCTACTAATTGTATTCTACAGGATAATCTCTTCTTTCCCAAATTTCATTTTTATGTCTTTGGGTTTCATTGTTTTTGGCTTTCAAAACCTCTGTTATGTTTCTGTAATTGAGAAATTGTGCTATTATATGGATATATGTAATAATATGAGTAGCATAACATGTTTTATATATATATTGCATGATTCCATATCTTAAGTGTCGTTAATCTGATGACTTGCAATTTCAAAAATATACAGAGTTTGGATTTTTGGCCTTATGACCTTATACGTGATTTTAGTATGTCAAACAAAAATATTTTCGTAGATTTTACACTCGTATGTTATTGTGTATGTTAATACGAAGAGACTAAACTTTAAATGAACGGATTTGGCTTTATAACGAATCCGCGGCGTTGAATTTTAAGAATTTATGTTAAAAACTTCAAGAACATCAAGAACAGAGGAAAATTTTATGTTTTAATTCTATGATTATATGTTTTAATGGGTTAAAATCACTTCATAGGCGTTGTATTATGATTATACATGAATTATTAAAACGTGGGTATGTTAAATTAGTGAGTTTAATGACCATGAAATGTGTAATTCGCCGAACTCTGTGTTCTTCGCGAACTGGGAAACAGAATCTAGGGTCTCGCGCCGCGGAGCCAACTCTAGAACTGAAATCCCGCGCCGCAGCGCCACCACGCCGCAGCGCTAAGACTCGAGCCGCAGCGCCACGGCGCCAAACGCCAAGTGTCCGGCTGCAGCGCCACCGCACCGCAGCGCGAAGATCACGTGTACCAGTGGCGCCGCAGCGCCACTCTCCAGAAAATTCAGAAATGAGATTTTTAAAATATTAAAGTCTAACAAGTGTTAGTGAATTGATGTAATGAACATGTAAATATGTTAGAAGAGTAATGTGATGGTAAAAATAGTTGTTTAAACATGTAAATAACATAATTACATGTGGATTAAATTATTGAACACATAATTAGATTATTATTCATGAAGTGATATTATGTGACAGTAAATGTGATAATTTGACTAAGTATAATCAATAATTAAAGTAGACAAAGAGAATGAGTTTATGATGATTAGTTAAGTTATAATTAACTGATATTGTCTATGTGAATGGTATGTAGGATTTAATTCAAAGAACGTGCTTAGTTAAAGTGTAATCTACGCACGAGGCAAGTTTCCTAAACTTAAACTCTTAAATTTGAGCAAGTTCCCTAACCCTACTTGTCATTATTGTTCAAGTTTATTATTTACCTTGAATAAGTTATCGTTACTATTATTCAAGTTCAAATGTTATATTAATGATTGATTATCTTTTCAAAGTATGATTTAGTTATACAATAATTGTTCTATTGTATACTTCTTGAGATTATTATTCAAATTGAATATCATTATTGTTGAACCTTATTAGACTAGTGAAACATTAATGATTCAACTAGTCCATAGTTGATGAGCGTTCTAAATTTCAGAACCCTTGATGAATTATCCAAACCAAACTTCCTTTGGCGGACTCGAATGTCAAACTGAGGTGAACAACCCCGTATAGGGGATTATTTACGCTTTAACGTTAAGATATTGTGCACAGTGTGGTACTAAGGGCTGATCCCCCTAAGTACGAGAAGAAAGGTCCATAGTCTTATGACTGTTAAAGGTTCACGTATAACCCTTGATAACCTAGGACATAGTTCAAGGTCTTTTGACCCTCAGAATTCTTTTGATTCTTGCTATTTATTCTTGATTCAAAAGTTGAGCTTTTATTCAGATGTCTTTGATTATTCGCATGTTATTATACTGTTGTTTCATTATTATACTTGTGGGCAATAGTGCTCACTCTTGCTTAATAATAACATTGCAGTTAAGAACGAAAGAGCTGACGAACCTTCCACTAGTAAAGGCAAGGGCAAGGTTAACAAGTGATGAAGACTTATTATTTTTTTTTATTAGATGATGTATTTATGTTTAAGACTTGAGTTAATGTTGTTGTTAAGACTTATTTGTTTATGATTCCGCACAGATGTTTAAGGTTAGTTTAACCTGAGATTTTATTTTATGATTCAGATGTTGTAACCCTTAAGGGGAAGATCTTATTTCTATCTATTGCATGGTTTGCATTTATTATGGGCAGATAGATAGATAATATTTGTACAGTGAACACCAAATCCCCTGGAATCGAAGTACCCGAATTTGGGGCTGTCACATAAACTGATCTAACCTAACTTAACTTAAAGAGCATACATAATCCTTAAACATGTATCAATACGTATTGCAAGATGTTTTAGTAGGTTTGCAGTTTGAATTATAATCTTTTGAAAGAAAAGCTAAAAGGCGAAAACTATGTTGACTGTGTGTAGCCTACATGAGTTTTGATATGTGTGATGAATGTATGTGAATATGTATATCAAGGTGTGTGTGACTAATGAATACCTATACATACATAATATAGTTCATTGAGGCGATTTTTCGCTGTAAGTGGTAATCAACGCTAAAGGCAAATATCCTAACCTATGCATTTACTTTATGCAAGGAATCTATGATTATGCAAGTTCCCTAATTCTTACACTATATATGTTGTATAATCTGAATTATTACCATATCCACCATATTTATATCAAGCAAATATCTATTACTATTCGGAAATCATTTGTATACCTTGACGTTGTTGCAAGCATTGAACTTATCATTCTTAAATTCATTATAAAAGTTGTCTAAGCCTTTGATTCGTCTAGACTATTATCATATGTTAGAAAGCTATTCAAACTAATTAACTCCCGTAAATCTACTGAGATGAACAACCCTCATTGAAGGGGAAATTATATAATTGTCTGGAAACTGACATGCACAAATACTAGCATGTTTAAATGTTATGCATAACGTAGGTTACTTTAGGTTGATCACCTGTTGTACTTGTTTATATTGGATTGTAGTATAATACAGTTAATTCTAGTAAGAGTTCTTAGTCCTTAGTGATTGCTCAGTGTTCATTCTTATTGAACTTTGAAATGAATAAACTTTAAAATTTTGTTGATATCCTTCAGTCTATTGCGACACTTATTGAAAACTCTTGATACTTCTTGATATCCTTGAACTATCAATTACCATTATACCTTTGAAGATTCAAACGTTATAACTGCTTATTCTTATTGCTAAATTACTTGCTGAGCAAACTTGTTTCTCATTCTTGCTTCTATAAAAACATTACAGTTATGGCAGAGCCAGGCAGTACATCAGGAAACGACAAAGGAAAGGGCAAGGCTACAAAATAGCTTAGTCCTTTAAATGTATTATTATGTATTAAGGATGATTAAATTATATTTAAGTTTAATTACTGGATTGTTATAGTGACGGTTACGATACCTTGGGACGCGAATATTTATATTATATCAATATAATTTATTCTATTATTTCTGTTGTTGATGATTTTAATATTATATTAGAATTAGCACGTGACGAACCAAATTCGAGATATGAGTGTCAGAATTTGGGGGCGTTTGTCTAAATTTGGGGGCGTCACAAGGATCAAGGTGGAGAGCTACTTGAAGTTCATAGCTAAAGAGAAAGAAAGCATCAAAGAGGTAGGTTCATAACCTAGTTTTAATTTTGAAAGTTAAAGTTCGTATATGTTAGTCTAGGTACAAATGCATGCTTGGTTGTGAGAGATTTATGTGTTGTGGGATTATGAAGGATCCGAAGGTATAAGGATGAGTATTGATAGGAGAATATGTGATTTATATGTCTTCGTATGTGATTTAGGTTTTAAATGAAACAAAAAAAGCATGTAAGCATGACACCTAGCTTAACATACTTGAAAATATGAGTTTGATGTTAAATGAACTGAAATGTGTAAGCTATGTGTATAATTCGAAAAATTTATGTAGAACATCTATGAAATACGAACATAACCTAAGTGGTATCGTAGGAATCGGATGTAAAACGAATTCGTAGCAGAACTTTTAGTAAGACATGATAAAACAAGAACCCTAACTTGAAAAAAAAACAATAAATTTGGTTAACTAACGATTTTGAAAAGTGATTTAAGAAATCAAATATTAAAGATGTGTAAATTTACAAGATAATGAAAGTGGTTTGACCTCCTTTCGATGTAAAATAAGCAAGTTATGAAAGATTGAATCAAAGAACGTAGAAAATCAAAATGTTGAAAACCTTGTCTTGAAGTTTTGCCAGGACAGCGCCAGGATCAAATTAGAGACTTTGCAGGGGCAGCGCGACCCACACTGCCTGTAGGTTTGAATCGGACGCCCCGCGCTAGGTGTGACGCCTCCAAAATAGATATACATCACCCATTCTGAGTCGCCAACAACATGGTACATAAACAACTACAACTTTATAAGTTTAAGGTTTTCCAAATTCCAAGCAGAAATTGACTGAAATCCACATACAAACAATTTTATAGGCTATAATCAAATTTCAGTAAAAAATTGGGGCCCACTAACATGTTTAACATGTTTTTAGCATTTATTGTAACAAAAATACCATTCCTCCTCATTTATTCATATATCACACATTCATCGTAAAAATATCACCATTATTATATTATTGAAATATAATAATATATTTAAATGAATTATTTTATCAAAAAAAATATCAATTTTCAACAATTGTCATTTTTCTAAAAATTCCTCCATTTATATCCACATAAATAAATATTTTCCTTATCATATAAATTAATAATTAATTATTCACAAATAATATTACAAAATCACAATACTAACAACCAGGTCATTCCTAGGAAAGATGGGGCTTTTCGATAAGAATTTCTCCTTACTAGCGCGCAATTAGGTGACCAAACTTCTCCTTAGACAGAACTTCCTTAGACATTGCCAATAATGCTATCTAATAATATTATTCAAATAATATGAATTATTGATCTGATAATGGAAAATACTGTGTAGTGACAATTATTGAAACAACAATAATATAAAATATCAACGTAGAAATTATTGAATCAATAAAATAAAATATTGAACAATAATTACTGTAACAATTATTGAGTAGTGACTTTTTACGTAAGAATCAATAATTGGTGTAATATCGTGTGCTACTGTGTAACACCGCGTATTACTGTATTTTAACCATCGGGTATTCCAACAGTGTTAACGGGGTAACAATTACACCGTTATTTATAAAAAAACTTATACTTGTCGTTTTTTTCATCCGATCGATTTTCGTTATGGGGCCCACAAAAGGCTGCGCCGTCGTACGAATATTCCTCGACAACAAGAATATTCCATGGCCAAACGAATATTCCCCGATAATAATGAATATTTTATAACCACTTGCTTATTTAAAAATATTTGCGCATTTTATCCATAACTAATCACATTAATCAAATCAACCCTTACTATTTCAAAATAATAAATAGAGGAAATTCCATTTTATTCATAAAAGTTGGTGTCTTACAACCTCCCCTCCTTATAAAATTTCATCCTCGAAATTGACGTACGTGCCTGGTGTTTCGAAAAGGTAAGGATACCTCGCCTTCATTTTCGTTTAAAATGCCCAGGTCATTTCCTCAATAACATGGTTCCTCCACAAAACTTTAACTTGTGGTATGACCTTTGTGCGTAGGTCATGCTCCTTCCTATCCAATATCTTGACAGGTACCTCCCCGTATGTTAAGTCTTCAGCTATCTCGTCTGGTTCTAACTCAATAATGTGGTTCTGGTCTTTCACATATTTACGAAGAACAAATATGTGAAAAACATTATGAACACGAGACATGCTTGGAGGTAATACGAGTCTATAGGCCACATTTCCTACTCGATCAAGAATCTGAAATGGACCAATAAATCGTGGATTGAGCTTTCCTCTCTTTCCAAATCTTGTAACTCCCTTCCATGGAGCAACACGCAATAATACATGATCCCCAATATTAAATTCCACATCTTTTCGATGAAGATCCGCATAACTCTTTTGTCGATCATGTGCCGTTTGTATACATTGTCGAATCATTTGGTTCTTTTATGTAGTCATACGTACCAACTCTGGTCCCAACAATGTTGTTTCACCCACCTCATCCCAATATACTAGAGAGCGATACTTTCGTCCATACAATGCTTCAAATGGAGCCATACCTATACTTGCCTGATAACTGTTGTTGTAGGAGAATTCTACCAATGATAAATACTTATCCCAACTCCCTTTGAAGTCTAGGATACAGAGTCTTAATAGATCTTCAAGAGTTTGAATAGTCCTCTCTGATTGTCCGTCCGTTTGAGGATGGTATGCCGAACTGAATCGTAAATCCATGCCCATAGCTTTCTGCAAGCTAACCCAAAATCGTGAAGTGAATCTTGGGTCACAATCAGAAACTATGGATACTGGCACGTAATGCAACCTCACAATCTCATGTACGTACATATGAGCAAGACGTTCAAGTGAATAAGTCTCCCGTATCGGCAAGAAATGGACAGACTTAGTTAATCTATCAATAATAACCCAAATCGCATCTATGCCTTGAGAAACCTTGAGAAGACCCGTAACGAAATCCATAGTAACGTGTTCCCACTTCCATTTTGGAATCTCAAGTGGTTGCAATGGACCCTTTGGCACTTGATGCTCCGCATTTACACGTTGACAAGTTAAACACCTCGAGATAAACTTCGCGATTTCTCTCTTCATATTGCTCCACCAAAATGTATGTCGAAGATCACGATATATTTTGGTACTTCCAGGATGGATTGTAAATGGTGTATTATGTGCCTCCATCATGATTCTATGTTTCAAGTCAGAATCGTTAGGAATGCAAAGTCTGGAGTTGACTCGAAGTATTCCTTCTTCATCGATTCTTACTTCTGGAATAGCACCTTCTTGCACTTTCTTCTTCATACGCATCAACTCTGGGTCTGTGGCTTGAGCAACTTTAACTTTATCGATTAAAGTTGGTTCTATGCGTATACTTGACATCATCGCATTGGTCCCCGGAGTCTTGAATTCTATCTTCATCTTTTGTAAATCACACAAAATAGACCTTTGTGTTGACAACATCGCACTCGTTCCCGCATATGATCTTCTACTCAATGCATCAACTACCACGTTCGCTTTTCCATGATGGTATTGAATGGTATGGTCATAATCTTTCAACAGCTCGAGCCAACGTCGTTTCTGCATATTAAGTTCTTTTCTGGTGAAGAAATATTTAAGGCTTTTATGATCCGAATATATCTCTACTTTCTCCCCATATAGATAGTGCCTCTAAATCTTCAACGCGAAAACGACTGCTGCCAACTCTAGATCATGAGTAGGGTAATTCCTCTCATATTCTTTGAGTTGTCACGAGGCATAGGCTATGACCTTCCTATGTTGCATGAGAACACATCCTAACCCTTTGCCTGAAGCACTGCTGTAAGACCCCGAATTTTATGAAATAAAAGTATTCAATTTTTCTTATAATTACTATTCAGTAAATGGTTAAATTGATAAAAGTTTAAAGTTATGGGTGAAATATGAATTTTTTTTCAAAATAAGCAAGTGGTTATAAAATAATCATTGTTGTCGGGGAATATTCGTTTGGTCGTGGAATATTCTTTCTGTCGGAGAATATTCGTACGACGGCGCAGCTATTTGTGGCCCCCATAACGAATAACTGTCGGGTGAAGGAAAATGACAAATTTGAGTTTTTACAAATAACGGCGTAGTTGTTACCGTTAACACTGTTGGAATACCCGGTGGTTAAAATACAGTAATACGCGTTATTGAACAGTAGCACACGGTATTGCACAGTATTTTTGAAATTATTGATTCTTACGTAAGAAGGCACTACTCAATAATTGTTACAGTAATTACTGTTCAATATTTTATTTTATTGATTCAATAATTGCTGCGTTGATATTTTATATTATTGTTGTTTCAATAATTGTTGCTGCACAGTATTTTCTATTATCAGATCAATAATTCATATTATTTAAATAATATTATTTGATAGCATTATTGGCAATGACTAGAAAGTTCTGTCTAAGGAGAGGTTTGGTCATCTAATTGCGCGCTAGTAAGGAGAAATCCTTATTGGAAAGCCCCCTCTTTCCTGGGAACGGCCTGGTTGTCATAAATGTGATTCTGTAATATTATTTGTTAATAATTAATTATTGATTTATATGATAAGAAAATATTTATTTTATGTGGATATAAATGAGGGATATATTTTTGTGGTTAAAAAATGAAGGAGTTAATGTTGAGATTTTTATCCGTATTTTTGTCGGAATGGAGGTATTAAAAAATCAGGGTTTTTGAGATATTTTGCGGGGGTTATAATTTTTAATCCGACCGTTGGATCGTGGTAATTTTTGGATATGTTATACATATATAAGTTGAGTATATGTCCACAAATTTTGAACCGTTAAAAATGAACGTATGATTTATTATGAATTTTACCAGTTGACTGGTTCAGAAATTGTTGAATTTTCGGAGTTTATCATTTTGGTAGAAAATTCTAGAATTGGTGGGCCCCACTTGTGGTTGGTGAAGAAATGTGCTGAATTATATTTCAAATGTGGTGGGTGGAAATAGTAGCAGGTAAAGCCATCAGGTTGTAGGTCAAACCTACCAAAATTTTCCTATAAATAGAGGGCTAAGTTAGAATTGAAAATCACACCAGAAACATAAGTTTTCTCTCTTTCTCTCTCTATATTATGAAGCATATTTTGTGAGTTTTTAGATACTTGGTGAGTTGCTATTCATTAGTGCAAGTTTCCTTCAGCATCATATCCGATATCCAGTCAGAAGTACTGCTCTTTTGAGGTAAGGGATAGTAAGGGATAGTAAGGGATATTAAGGGATTTTAAGGATTGTTATGTTTTTCAGTTTCGTAATTTTTCTGAACTTCAAAAATTCTGGAAAAATTTGAAATGATATTTTGATGAGTTTTATTGATTGTGTCCAAAAATGGTGATTTTTGGATTTATAGATTGAGAGTTATGAATTCTATGAGAAAAGACTATTTTAAAAGTAACTGCTTATAATTTCTTGTGGTTAACTCTAAAATTGATGAAATTTTTATTGGGAGTACATGTATATGATGGAAGTATACTCTGTTAATTTCAGAAGTTTTGGACAAAAGTACAATTTTTGATAAATGTCTAAATATTCGGCTGTTTTGGCCATATGAAAAATAGTAAATGACTTTTAAAAATTCTGAGAAAAATATATGTTCACTATGGGACTATATTATGTTAAATCCCAGAAAAGAAATATTTTTGGAATTGATTTGGTATTTTTTATGAAAATGGTCTAGTTATGAGAAAATGAATTAAATATGTTATGTGAAGTAAGAAAATTGGAAAATAGAATTTTATGGCTTGAGAATCCTATATATGAGGTATATGCAGATTTTTGATGAGGGTTTTGGTTATTGATGATGAAATCTTAAGAGTTGGCATTTTATGATGATTAAATGCATTAATTAGTAAAGTGTAAACAATTTAAATAAATTGTTTATAAGCTTAAGAAATGTTATTCTTTCAATATCATTATATCGAAGTATTGGTATGAATTTTATTGTGGAATTTCTACCTTTTTGAGTCGGTATTACTATTCATGAGTTACTATTCACGAGTTACTATTCACGACAAAATTGATTTCTTTTACTAACCAAATTATAGTTGATTTATGAATATTACTCTTGAGATTAAATCTATATGTTGATTATATTGATTTTATTATCATATATAACATTTTTATAACCCTGATGTTGAATTTCTCTTTCACTGGAGTGTAAAGATGGGTAGATTATTGGTATGATCATGACTAGGGTTCTCTTTGGCCTGTAGTGCAAAGTTGAATTGTGACTGGTATGATCATGACCATTGAATTTACAATTGAATATCTTTAGCTTAAGTGTAAAGATGAATTGATTAACATGGTTATAATTATGGTGTATATAAATTCTGAAATGATTATATATTTCTTTGAGATATGAATATATTTGGCTTGTAGTGCAAATATGAATTGTTGAGGAATATCTTTGGCCTGTAGTGCAAAGATGAATTGTAGATGAATATCTTTGGCCAGTAATGCAAAGATGAACTGTGGATGAATATCTTTGGCCTGTAGTGCAAAGATGACTTGTTGATGAATATCTTTGGCCCGTAGTGCAAAGATGAAGTTATTAGTATGATTATGAACAGGAACTGTGATTTGGTATAACCATGATGTTTGATGTTTCAGGTGATGAAAATTATCTTCGTCCTAGATGAGAAGAGGAATTTAGAACTACAGTTATGATTATGAGTTATTCATATGATTGTGGACCAGAATTGTTGATTGATGTTACAGGGATAAAACATTGTTGGTGGATTTTTAACATGGAGAAAATAATAGACTTTATAGTCTATTTGACTCTTCTAATGGATTGCTCGTTCCGCTGCAACTATGGTTGAAATTTTTATCATTTACCATATGTTCTAAATCTCTGATTTATTATTGATGAAGGCTATTGATAATTTAATTATCTTTAGTCATGATATTCTTTACTGAGCTAGTTGTGCTCACCCTTTTGCTTCACAATTCCTTTCAGGTAATAAGAGTGTAGCTGGGTCGAGCGAGGGTAACGGGGAAATAGAACGGGGGTCTCTAGCTGTGGATGTTCTCCCGAAGCAGTATAGAAAAGTTCATTTAGTAGTTATATTTGGTGAATCCAATAGAGTAAGGTGTACCCAACGTTGGAAGGGTGGTTTGCCACTATCATACAAGATGTCTAACGACATACAACCTCGTGTCATCATAAAATAGGGATGTGCTCATCCACTTGCTGGGTATATATACGAGCACTACCTATATAATCTTGGTGTTTGTTTAAAGTATAATTCTCAATTGGAGACAGTAGAGATAATGATATGTCAAGAGAAGACTCACCATTGGGAAGAATATGATAGTAATCTTCTCGTTTTTCTTTGGGGTCTATTGGGTAAACCAAGGATAATTCTGTGGTCATATGATATCTATCATAACCTAGATGCATGGCCTCCCATGTACGAAGGTTTCCTTGAGCACTTCCCAAAGATTCTAATTTCTAAAACAATTTTTGACTATACCTTTATGTAAGGTGTCATTGTGAGGTGATGTCCACGGTTGGAACATGAGTCACATTTGGTATATATTTGTATCCAAACTCACAGCATATGTGTTGCTGTATTTTGCACGACAATTGTTGTAATAAAGTTATAGTTGTTTTCTGTACCATGTATTTGGCGACTCAGAATAGGTTGGATGGAATGGACCTATTTTGGGGTTGTCACAACTGCTATAGATAATAAATCCATCCAAACCAGATGGTATTGTCAGAACATGTGTCGAAATGAATCTCCTCTTAAGCTCTTGAAAACTCTTCTCGCATTCCTCGCTCCATACGAATTTTGTATCCTTCCGAGTCAGTTGAGTTAATGGAGTAGCGATTCGAGAAAATCCTTCCACGAATCTCCATTAATAACCGGCTAAACCCAAAAAGCTACGTACTTCGGTCACCGACTTCGGTTGCTCCCAAATTTGTATTACTTCAATCTTCATCGGGTCAACAGATACTTCATGTTTTGACACCACGTGCCCAAGGAATGCTACTTCCTCAAACCAGAACTCACATTTCTTTAACTTGGCATATAGCTTGTTTTCACGAAGCCTTTGAAGTACCAGCTTCAAATAGTGCTCATGATCTTCACGGCTTTTGGAATAGATGAGGATGTCATCAATAAAGACAACAACGAACTGATCCAAATATTCCTTGAATACTCGATTCATCATATCCATGAAAGCCGCATGAGCATTAGTCAATCCAAAAGACATGACTAGGAATTCATAATGCCCATACTGAGTTCTAAAGGCAGTCTTCAAAATATCCTTAATTTTAATCTTTAGCTGATGATATCCAGAATGAAGATCGATCTTTGAAAAGAATTGTGCTCCTTGCAATTGGTTAAACAGGTCATCAATGCGAGGTAGCGGATACCTATTCTTGATGGTGACATAGTTCAATTCCCGGTAGTCAATACAAAGTCGCATACTCCCATAGGACGAATGAAACCGATGTCCAACAACTCCTGTAATTGGACCTTTAACTCCTGAAGTTCAATAGGAACCATTCGATATGGGGTTTTAGAAATGGGCTTTGTACCAGGTTCAAGGTCAATAAAGAATTCAACTATACGTTCTGGGGGTAGACCGGTAAGTTCTTCAGGAAATACGTCAGGAAATTCTCTAACAACAGAAATATTATTCAAATCTGACGTGTTTTTGTTCAAGTCCATCACATGGGCTAAGAAAGCTTGACATCAGTTTTTTAATAAACAAATGGCTTTATTGTTTGATATGACAGTGATTGACTTTAGTCGTTTGGTTGCTTGAATTCGCATAACAAGTTGATTAGGAATATGAAAACTAACAACCTTACGAAAACAATCAATTTTGGCATTATGAGTAGTTAACCAATCAATCCCTAAAATCACATCAAAAGTAAGTATCTTTAAAGAGATAAGATCAACAGGTAATGTGGTGGTGCCAATTTGGATCAAACAAGATTTATAAATAGTGGATGTAATGAAAGTTTCTCCTAACGGAGTCTCCACAGATAAGTCAAAGTCTAATTTCTCCGGAGTCAAGATTAAACGTTGAGCACATGCAGGAGCGATAAATGAATGGGTAGAATCGATATCTAGTAAGGTATAAACTTTGTAAGAATTTATGATTAGCTTACCCGTAATCATCTCGTTTGGGTTCCTCGCATTTTGGCCAGTCACAACAAAAGCTCTTCCAGGAACCGCTGACTTTGCCTTATTTGGGACAGCCTTTTGAGTCACCATCCCCGCTGGACTTGGTTTCGCTACAATACAATCCCGAACGATATGTTCTTCCTTTCCATAATTATAATATACCTTGAACTGTTGTGGACAGTTTGGGCTAATGTGTCCCTCTTTTTCACATTTATAGCATACGACCGGTGGTCGTTCTCCTCCCTTAGAAACAGTTGATACTGATGCCGACGTCTTCACATTGTCATTGTTGAATCTCTTTTTTTTGAAATTTCCACTTGACTCGCCTCTCCTATTATCATGGTCACGATTACCACCAGAGTGGTTACCGCTTTTGTCTGATTTTTTTCCTCCATGTTGGTTATCATTGCTCCGATGATTTCTGTAGCCGGTATGACCCTGATTGTGGTCCCTTGGTTGAACATACTCATTATCTCGCTCTAATAATTGAGCCCTATTGACAACATCTGAATATAGAGAAAATTTATAAGAAATGACATATTGACGTATGTCGGGTTTCAAACCTCTCAGAAATATCTGTGTCATGCGTTCCTCATTCTCCACTAAATGAGGAGCAAACCTGGATAACTCCACGAACTTAGCCTCATACTGGGACACAGTCATGTTGTTTTATTCAAGTCTGATAAACTCTACCTCCTTCATATGACGGATACTTATGTACTTGTTCTTGAACAGTTTTTAAACGCTTCCCAATACATATTGAGTGCAGCTAGCTGGGTATGTTTCACAGATTCCCACCAGTAAGCTGCCTCACCACGGAACATAAAGCTGGCGAATGGAACCTTCTGTTCCTCCGTGCATCCCAAGACATCGAATATCTTGGTAATTTGCTTGACCCACGTTTTCGCCTTAATCGGGTCCGGCTTTCCCCAAAATTCTGGTGGTCCCAACTCTTTGATCTGCTTGGCTGTGACAAATCGCGCGTTGCTATCATTTCCACCTGTATTTTGTACATGAGTCTCCCTGGTCTAATTTTGCATGAACTGTAAAAAGCTTCGAAACATCCCCTCGTTCATCGTCTGCTCAGTGGTGTTGTTTACAGGAGGAACATTGTCATCCTATTGCACGTTCTCTTGGTTGGTGATTAAAGGTGTTTTCATGGTCTCATTCACTCCATCATTAATATTTTCAGCTGTCATTTTTAAATACTGCCACAAAACAAGGGTTAATTAAACAAGTTAACATATCACACAATATCCCTATATTATGACCGATCAATAAATAAGCTTAAGTAGGACACACTAGCGAAAGATTTACTCGTCTCTCCCCTCCTAGTTATATTCCCCGATCTCCGCCAGAGACCATATCCCTAAGCCTTGATACCAACTATGACGCCCCCAAAATAGGTATACATCACACATTCTGAGTCGCCAAAAATATGGTACATAAAAAACTACAACTTTATAAGTTTAAGTTATTCCAAATTCAAAGCAGAAATTGACCGAAATCCATATACGGACGATTTTACAGGCTAAAATCAAATTTTAATAAAAAAATTGGGGCCCACCAACATGTTTTTAGCATTTATTGCAACAAAAATATCATTTCTCCTCATTTATTCATATATCACACATTCATCGTAAAAATATCACCTTTATTTTATTATTGAAATATAATAATATATTTAAATGAATTATTTTATCAAAAAAGACAAAATATCAATTTTCAACAATTGTAATTTTTCTAAAAATTCCTCCATTTATATTCACATAAATAAATATTTTCCATATCATATAAATCAATAATTAATTATTCATAAATAATATTACAGAATCATAATACTGACAACAAGGTCGTTCCCAAGAAAGAGGGGGCTTTCCGATAAGGATTTCTCCTTACTGGCACGCAATTAGGTGACCAAACCTCTCATTAGACAGAAATTCCTTAGACATTGCCAATAATGCTATCTAATAATATTATTCAAATAATATGAATTATTGATCTGATAATAGAAAATACTGTGTAGGGATAATTATTTAAACAATAATAATATAAAATATCAACGTAACAATTATTGAATCAATAAAATAAAATATTGAACAGTAATTACTGTAACAATTATTGAGTAGTGACTTCTTACGTAAGAATCAATAATTGGTGCAATACCGTGTGCTACTGTGTAACACCGCGTATTACTGTGTTTTAACCACCGGTATTCCAATAGTGTTAACGGTTAGTGTTAACGGTAACAACTATGCCGTTATTTATAAAAAAAAATTTATACTTGTCGTTTTCTTCATCCGATCGCTTTCCATTATGGGCCCACAAAAGGTTGCGCCGTCGTACGAATATTTCCCTACAGCAAGAATATTCTATGACAAAACGAATATTCCCCGACAACAATGAATATTTTATAACCACTTGCTTATTTAAAAATATTTACGCATTTTACCCATAACTAACCATATTAATCAAATCAACCCTTACAATTTCAAAATAATAAATAGAGGAAATTCTATTTTATTCATAAAAGTTAGGGTCTTACACTAGGCCCCTTTCACAGTTGACCGGATCCGGGTCAAACTTGGTCGGGTCGGGTCAAACCGGGTCAAAAATAAAATTTTTCCTAAAATAAAATAATATTAACAGATTATTTTAAAGATGATTAAACAATTAAAGTAATTGTAGATTAGTAAATTGCAATTATTCTAATATTAAGGATTTCTTTAAGCTATTATTTAACAATTAAAACTAAAGGTAAATTTAATTGAGGAACAAATAAACAATTAAGATAAAAATTTATTTTAATTGTGGATTAATAAAGTTTAAATCATTTGAATAATAATATGGTTTAATAAATAATAAACAATTAAAATAATAGTGAAGACTATTTCTAATTGTGGAATTAATGAAGTATGAACAATTTAAGTGACATTAATAACATTTTAATTGTGAACAATTAAGGTAATATTAAAAGTTAATAATTACTTTAATAATAATATTAAACAACTAACTACTTTTGAAGATTATTTAATTATGGATAAATGAGACATAAATAGTTAGAATGATATAAAGAGATATCTTGATTCTTAATCCAAAGTAATAACAAATTAATTGTGGACTAGTAAAGTATGAAGAGTAATTAGGAAAATTACTTAAAGAATAATTAAGTAAATGAAGTAAGGATACTTTATGAATACATAAGGAGTGAAACCTTAAATGCACAATTAAGATAACAAAAGATTATCTTATGAAATAAATACGAAGATAAAGAGAGTGATGAATAAAGCAACAATCAATTAAACAATTGTTTTGTGAAGTCTTAGTCACCTAAGGATAGTGTGTTAAATCGATTAAGAGTTATATTTATGGTTTGATAGAGGTTAATCGTTATAATAAACATAGGTTATTCGAAGGATAAGAAGTTGAGGTCGGATATAGTCAACGACTCAGGCAAGTACCTAAACTTGTATTCTTATTGATCGTACGAGTAAATAATTGCTAGAATAATTCTTGTGTTATATAAATCCCTGAAAGTTATTATTCATATTCTGAAGCTTGATTTAAATCACAATTATATTCTTTGAACCCTATTTCCAGCATTGAACTTACGAATTGTTCTTAAATATATTGAGAAAAGTGTCTACTGTTTGGATTGCTAGAAACATGTTTATGCAATCAAATCACATAAACGAAGCGAAAGTGTAATAAAAATGGATTTTAAAATTTCCTTACAAACGATAAACCAAGATCATTCTTGTGCTTGATTATCAATCTATAAAGGAGTAGGAGAATCAGAATCATACCCTTAAAGATTCGAGCTTCCTCAGGTACAAGTTCAGCTCCTAATCCTTTATGCTCTCCTTGAATACGCGGGTTTGATTCCTTCCTTTCATCAACTTTATCCACCCAAGTGTTTGGCCTCTAGAGGTGATCCACCAAGGAAGAACAAGAATCAAGAAGAAGGGTGTTTTAGCTAAAACCCTAGTTTTCTTTCTTTGTAGAAAAAAGGCGTACTCTCCAACAATTGGAATCACGTCACTCGATATCTTATATAAGACTCCTCTTATAAAGATATCAGTTAACCCTTCTAATCTAATTAGAAATTAGGGTATTATTTAATTAATTAAATTTTTTTAATTAATTAAGCTCCCTAATCTTATTAGGAATAAATGAAAGTACTTATATTAAATTAATTCCCAAACTCCTTTAGAAATTAAAATAATATTGTAATAACATTAATAAGACTCATCTTATTAATTAATATTTAATATTTCCAAAATATTAAATAATAAATATAAATAATAAATATTAAGCTATTTAATTTATTCTATCACTAAAGATTAAATTAAATACGCTTAACATATTATTACGATTATGTCATTAACTTTTTAAATAATTATTCTTCCTTTTATGGTGTGACCCTTTAGGTTCTCCATATTAAACCGGTTGTGAATAAATCAATTAGAACAATTCTAATCTCATTTAAATAAATAAATTAAACTATTAATTTATTTAAATAAATAATATTTATTCTACAATAAGGATAAGCATCCTTAGCGATCAACGATTTTCCAAATAATATAGATTTCAACATTAATCATAAAAGAACCTTTGAGTAAATAGTTACCGTACAATTCAATCCTTCCGCCATACAATGTCCTAATTAAATATAAGACATGGAATTATTGTCAAGTCTTATTTTATTTATTTATATGTATTTCGGTTCTCAAATGCACAACTCTGAATGAATGTAAATTAGAAACTCCTTTCTAATTTCATTTCACCTTGGCTAAGATTTCTTGGGTTGTCATTAACGAATCACATAGGATATTTCTCTTTTTTTACTAAAAGCGGTAGATTCTTTATTGATCATTTATTATCTCCATATATAACTCATTATACCCTAAGGGTATTATGCAATAAGTCAAATTATAAATCATTATACACAAGATACTATGATGATCTCAAGTCTAAGGATCACTTGTAGTACTATCAATACAGGAATTCCTATTGACAAGCAAGTAAAACTCTATTAAGTATTCCTTATTAAGCCACGTTCAGTGAACTTATTATCCAATAAGCACCTACATACTTACTTTAGTGTCTCCACACAAATGATCATGAGATCAACCATTCTCATCCAATGAGCAAGTAACGTATGTACTAATCTATCCAGATTCACTAATCCCCTTTTTAGTAATCCATTGATTGGGAACATTTTTATTTTTAAGCTATCTAAGAATTTAGATCTCATTAGCATGATCTCATTATGATTATAAAAGCATTGCTTAAAAATATGGGTTTATCACATATTATTAAAACAGCACCATGTAGATAAATAAAATATCTTTAGTAAATAAATACTTTTATTAATAAATTAATAAGATTGTTTACAAAGAATATACTTTATCATCATACATGATTGGTTTGTATGCATACTACTTTTAATCTCCCACTTGCACTAAAGCTAATCATCATGGTATCTCATATCCATCTTCTCTAAGTGACGATCAAACTGTTGGTGTGTTAACGCTTTAGTAAATAGATCTGCAATGTTGTCTTGAGAGTCCACATGCTCCAGGTTGACATCTCCATTTTTAATGAATTCTCTATTCAAATGAAACCGCCGCAACACGTGTTTGGATTTCTGATGAGACCTGAGTTCCTTAGTCTGCACAATAGCTCCGGTGTTGTCATAGAATAAAGGTATTGCTCCTCTAAAGCTAGGAATCACGCCAAGTTCAGTTATGAACTTTTTCATCCAAACAGCCTCCTTTGCAGCTATGTACTTTGCCTCTGTCACTAAATCAACAATTGTTTGTTGTTTGGAACTCTTTCAACTCACTGCGCCACCATTTAAGGTAAACACATATCCTGAAATGGATTTACTGTCATCTTGGTCTGTTTGAAAACTTGAGTCTGTGAAGCCTCTAGTTTCAATTCAGGCCCACCATAGACAAGAAATATATCCTTAGTTCTTCTTAAGTACTTTAGGATATTTTTTACTACCTTCCAATGCTCTTCTCCTAGATTCGACTGATATTTGCTTGTTACACCAAGTGCATGAGCGACATCCGGTCTAGTACATATCATCCCGTACATGATAGATCATATTGCTGAAGCATAAGGAATCTTATTCATACGGTCTCTCTCCTCAGGTGTCTTTAAGGCCTATTTCTCAGAGAGATGTATTCCATGGCTCATCGGTATGAGACATCTTTTGGAATCTACCATGCTAAACCTCTTTAGCACCGAGTCAATATACGTTCCTTGGGATAAACCAAGCATCCTTTTAGATCTATGTCTACAGATCTTTATCCCCAAAATATAGGATGATTCTCCCAAGTCCTTCATGGAGAAGTGTTTAAATAACCAGACTTTAATCGATTGAAGCATAGGAATATCATTTCCTATCAATAATATAAAATCAACATATAATACAAGAGATGAAATAGTGCTCATCAAATTCTTTGATTGTCTCATCAAAATGGATGTTCCATCTATGAGAAGCTTGGTTCAATTCATAAATAGATCGGTGTAGCTTAAAGACTTAATTTGTTCCAACCGTTGAAATAAATCCCTCTAGTTGTGTCATATACACGTCATCCTCAAGTTTCCCATTGAGAAAGGTCATTTTCACGTCCATCTGCCAGATTTTATTGTCGTGGTATATAAGCTGCAATCGCAAGCAAAATCCGAATATACTTGAGCATAGCTACTTGTGAGAAGGTTTCGTCATAGTCAATTCCTTGTCTTTGTTTGAAACCTTTTGCGACCAGTCGGGCCTTATATGTCTCTACCTTGTCGTCTGCTACATTCTTTCTTTTAAAGACCCATTTATACCCAATAGGCTGAATTCCTTCAGGTGGTGAAACCAAAGTCCATACTTGGTTTCCATCCATGGAGTTCATCTCAGATTTCATGGCTTCTTGTCATTTCTCTGAGTCTTTACTACTCATAGCCTATTTGTAATTCAATGGATCATCATCATCTATGATGCATACCTCATTGTCATCCTCTATTACGAGTCTATACCTATCAGGTATCTTCGGTACTCTTCTAGATTTACGAATAAGGTGTGTTACAATAGGTTCTTCTACTTGGTTAAGTACCTGACTTTGATCTGTAGTATTTTGTGGTTCTTGAACTTCTTCAAGATATATCTTACTCCCATTGACCCGTTCAAGGATAAACACCTTTTCCAAGAAGGCAGCATGTTTCGCAACAAACACCTTTTGATCAGTTGGATGATAGAAATAATACCCTGATATTTCTTTAGGGTATCCCACAAATCTACATTTATCGGGTCTAGCCTGTAGCTTATCGTTTTTAAACTTTTTGAAATAAACTAGACAACCCCAAGTCTTAACATACTTAAGATTTGGTTTCGTCCCTGTCCATAACTCATACAAGGTCTTAGGGACGGATTTGGTAGGTACCTTGTTAAGTAGGTATGCAGCCGATTCTAGGGCATATCCCCAAAAAGAAACTGGAAGATTGGTAAAGCTCATCCTGGATTGAACCATGTCTAACAACGTTCAATTTCTCCTTTCAGATACACCATTGAGCTGTGGCTTCCCTGCTGGAGTCCATTATGAGATTATACGATTTTCTTTTAGACAATTGAGAAACTCTTCGCTTAAGTATTCACCAGCTCGATCCGATCGAAGAATCTTAATACTTTTGCCAGTTTGTTTTTCTACTTCACTTATGAACTCTTTGAGCTTTTCAAACGATTTAGATTTGTATTTCATTAAATACATATATCCAAATCTTAAGTGATCATCAGTGAATGTAATAAAATAAGAATACACTCCTCGTGCAGTCGTTGTCATAGGTCCACAGACATCTATGTGTACCAAAACTAATAACTATTTAACTCTTTCTCCTTTTCCACTAAAAGGAGATTTAGTCATTTTTCTCATGAGAAAAAATTCACAAGTTGGATATGATTCATAATCAGATAGCTCTAAGAGTCCATCCTTATGCAACTTTGATAATCTATTTTCATTAATATGATCGAGTCAACAGTGCCACATATAGGTATAATTAACATCATCTCTTTTCCTTTTATTAGTTTGTTCAATTTGAAGTATATTTTCATGCAAGTCAAGTATATAAAGTCTGTAAGACTCCAATTTTTATGAATAAAGATGAATTTTTCTCTAAATATTATTTTTAAATATTAAGGTGTGAATTTGTTATAATGTTATAGTTGTGGGTAATATTTACAAATTTTACAAAGTAAGCAAGTTGTTATAAAATATTCATTTGGTCGGGGAATATTCGTTTTATAAGGGAATATTCGTACGACGGCATAATCATTGGTGGACACCACAACGAAATTACTGTCGGAGTTAAAAATGACATAAATAACTTTTTATAAAAATAACGACAAAAGTTTTACAGTTAACTGTTGAAATACCCAGTGATAAAAGTACAGTAATACACGTGATTGTATAGTAGCACACGGTATTGTACAATATCTTTAATTATTGATTCTTATGTGAAAAGTTACTCAATTTTATTCAATTATTGTCATAGTAATTGCTGCATAGTATCTCACGTTATTGATTCAATTATTGTCACGATATTTTATATTATTAAACCAATAATTGAGACGACAAAATTATTTATATTATTATTTGCATTATTGACGATGTCTAGACAGTTCTATCGATGAACGGGGTTTGGTCACCTAATTGCGCATCAAAAAGGAGAAATCCTTATCGGAAAGCCCCTTCTTTCTTGATAATGATATGGTTGTTAATATTGTGAGTTATAATATTAATGATGAATGTTATTAAAAATGTGTTTTGAGAAGCCAAGTGAATTGAGATAAATAGAGAGTATTTTTATGAAGTATTTTTTTATAAATTTTGCTTATTATATGGACCCCCACTTACCCATTTTTCAAAATTATCAGTAGAAAGTTATCTCAGTTTTGTATATATATATATATATATATATATATATATATATATATTGTAGTAAGTTTTACTTTTTATGAAAAATAGAATATATTATATTTTATTATTTGCATAGTACTGCATAGTGTAGCATAGTACTTGTTAGTTCCCAGAGGCACAATGGTTATCTAGAAGGGGGGATTGAATGGATATTTTAAAAATTCTTTTCTAAAATACTTGTTAGTTTTGATAATGATTTAATCACAACGGAATTTGAGATTTGTTTGTTTTCCCTTTAAGATGAAATGAGTTAATAGGAGATAAGCAGTTGTGACAGATATAGCAGTTAGGCAAGAATATAAGAGACACAATATTTTTAAGTGGTTCAGAGCACTCAAGGCTCCTAGTCCACTTTTCTACTCCTTAAGTAGGAAATCCACTAAGGATATCTTTATAATCTTTGAATCTCACAGATTCCTTCAAGACCAGCAGTCTTGGAACTTCTTAGTTCACTTAGAACTCTTCAAGTCCAGCAGACTTGGTACTTCTTAGTTCACTTTAGAACTCTTCAAGTCCAACTGACTTGGAACTGCTTACATCACTTCAAGGATAGTTGAGTTCTTGAATGATGCTACTCAGTTGTCGTTAAGCTTGTTTTCGAAAGAACTGAGTAGCTGAGCAAGCTTTCTATACAGATCGTAGAGTTGAGCGTTGAGTGTTCTTCAGCGTTGAGTTGTGTACTTGCATGTCACTTGCATCTGCTTCTGTTTTGCATATAAGGTGCCTTTGAAATGTATTCGTTTGAAGGCATCCGTTGAAGCATTAATTGTATTTAACATTTTTAAGCACTGATTGAGACTTTTTGTATATCTTCTGATTACCCGTCTGGCCCACTAACACAGCAGACTACTATCTCGCCTAACACCTGAAAAGTTATTTTTGGCTGACATGTAGTACTTTTCTTAGCTTCTTCAATACGTCTCTTTGTTATATACTAAGGATAAGTGTTGTGTCATTGGGATTTCCAATAGTCTCAACGTCTATAATGCATTCCATATTTGTTGACTTTTATTCTTAAACAAATGGACAAGATTCGATGCTTTAGATGCAGACAGATGATATACTACGATCATGATCGTGGTGTCTTGCAACATTAGTGCTTGATCCGACACTAGTAGATGAGAACACTACGATTTCTCTTAAGTACTGTTACACTACGATCTTAGCTTGCTTGACTTGCAGACTCTACGATTTTGAGAGCACTCTACGATCCCTGAGTTTGACTCGACAGGCATTTGAACCACTCTACGATTTTGAGAGAGGCCATCCAAAGCAGACATACTACGATTCTCGATACTCTACGATTCTGCTTAAGCTTCTGCAATCTTTTGATCAGCTCGATAGACTACGATTCTGTTGAAGTCTATCTATTTCATCTCAAGACATAGATCAACCTAACAACTTTGATCTTTTTATCTATACATTCATTTATAGAATGATAAACATTAAAGCTCAAATCAACCTAACAAGTTTGATCTACCACTAAGTCCTTATACATGTAATCCTTGAAGGACTTTACATATAATCATGAATATTTACTTTCAACATCAAATTTAAATATGCAATCTCTCAATAATCTCCCCCTATTTGATGTTGACATAACCAAGGGGATTTGTATCATGATTATCAATTTCTAGATACAGTTGCTAGAAAGTAAATACGACTTAGTGTTTTAGTGAGCAACTGAAATCTCTAGAGAATAAGCATAAATTTATTGATGTTTATAAAGACAGATATTACAATAAAGCTTAGTTACATCAATAAGAAATGAGTTCCAACTTATCTCTATTTCTTCTGCCTTTTGTTCCTTAGAGGATTGGCTTACTCTGTATCTCTCCTTCTCCTGCTGACTTCATCTCTCCATGCAATGTCTTCCATCTCGCTTTGACTTAGCCATTCTCCATGATCGTGTTTGTTCATGAATGCAGGATCTCCAGCTGGCATGTTTAGGCCAGTAGTGGTTACTCCTTGTGAGCTAGGAGATGGCCCTCGACTCCTTAATGGTTGCGCCATTAGATTTGGTTGGTGTTGCTGCTATTCGAATCGTGGAGTCTGATGGCGAGGCTGTCTTGAGGGAGGGCTCCTTGAAGATTGAGCAATAAATTTGCCTCTGCTCTTTCCTTTCTTTCCTTCCCCTTTATTCTCCTACTTTATGTCAGCATCAAGGGTTCAAATATCTTCAAACAGTCAATTCATGCCTTGGACGAGCTCGTGGAGCTAGTTCCTGGATTAAGCAATATCTTATCTATATTCTTGGACCAGAGAATCAGTTCGAGATTCCTTCTTTTGTAGAATGGTAAAGATAGTTTTTGTTTATTTCATTTGACCCATGGAAAATGTTTGAAATTCTTTCATTGAGGTTCGTAGACTTATAAGACTTTCCATCATAAGAGTATTTTGGGATTCCTGAGTCTTTTGCAAAAGGAGAACTGCTTCTTTGTATTTCTTGGCAGCCTGAAAGTGAATTTGATCCCTTTCATTGATACTCTGGATCACTTCTTTGATGATCTCCCTAAGCTTCTTTGTAAGCTCAGTACTTAGATTGCTGGGGAGGGTGTTGGCAGCATCGATCAAATGAGTTAGCCTCATATGAACAAAGTCTGAGTGAACTTCAAGATCTTCATGAATATCCTTGGTCACCTTCTGGGAAGAATTAGACAGCTCCGTTTTGGTAGGAAGATCTGAGATAAGCTCAAGGAGTTGCTGAGTATTTGCAGGAGAGGCTCTAGTATATTGATCTTGCAGATTGTAGAGAACAAGATCAAGATCAAAATAGTTATTGGTTAATGAGGAAGGGATATCTGAAGGAGGATCAGGTGTGTGAGGTTGTGCTTCAGGAGGAGGTGACTCTACGATTGGAGTAGGTGACTTTACGATTGGATTAGAATCAATAATCGTAGAGTGAGAGATGGTAGGAGAATGGATCAATACAAAATTAAGCACCTTTGGTTCATCAGTTACAAAATGTTAGAATTCTGTAACTGGAAATTGATTTAGTGGATGAAGTATCACTTCCAACCATCTTGGCAATTCATAGAATTGGTTGAAGGTTGATGGTGGACAGTGACTAATCCTGAAAGAGATGGGAATAGATTGTACCTCACGCCTATTTTTTGAAGAGGGACCATTAGTGATAATCTTTTGGGCAAAAGTGAGAGTGCCTGGGAATCCATGAACTAGCATAGAGATTGCTGGATAAGCTTTGAAGGTCCATAACATGTGATCTCAGGAGTTGAGAATTTGGGCTCTGTGAAAAGGCATCATAGGTAAATAGGAGAACAATTGATTGTAGTTGGCTCTCCTATATCCATTACAGCCCACAATGATAATTTTAACTTCGTCATCCTCTTCTTCTTCTCGATCTTCATTTGATATTTCCACCACATCAATCATCTCCACTTCTCTTCTCTGTTCTTCTGTTCTCTCCACCTCTATAGCTTTAATTCTTTCCATTTCTACAGTTTCTGAAGCTATGATCTCTTGAGGGACTGAGGGAGGTTCATGATAATATCTTGTCAATTCCTCCTCAGTTGTAGCCTTCTCTGACACAGGGATTTCATGAGGCTCCCCCATAATTTGATCATCCATTTGAACTTCAAGCAGCTCCCCCTCAGCTGGAGCATTCTCTAGTGCAGGAACTTCAGGGAGCTCCCCCTCAACCCAAGCTGTATTTTCCTTAGAAGCTTCGGGTAGCTCCTTTTCAGCAGCTATTCTCCTGTCTTCTTCCTTTAAGACTCCTTCATTGATTAGAATGTATTTCTTTATAAGCTTTTTCTTTATTCTCCTACGCTGAGCCACAACCTCAGTACTCTCTTCAGCTTCAGCTCTAAAAGTTTGTTCAGGCTAAGAAACTGTTGCAGCATCCACCTATGATGGGTTGGTAAGTCTGGACTCTATGATCGATAGTGACTTTACGATCGAGGTGAGTGAAGACATCTTTGATTTGTGGCTGTGTTTTCCCTTCTTAAGCAGCTGAGAGATGGTATATCTTTCTTCTTCTTCCTCAGACTGCTACTCTTTCCTCTTAGTTTCCTTCAGAGTCTCAGTGCCTGAACTCTCTTGAGGTGCATCAGTGGTTGAGCCTTGAGGCTCTTTTGTTGTTCGAGCCTTCATTTTCTTCTTACCCTTGCTTTCTCTGACCAAAGCGATGGGTTCCTCTTTATTAATTTCTTCTTCTTCATCAGTTTCCTTCATAACTGACATATTTCCTGGTAGCCCAGACTCCTTAGCTTCACCAGTCCTTCCATTGGATTTAGACATCATTCTGACATTTTTTACAGGATTCATTTTCAAATTTTGAAACAGCTGCTGGGTCATTTTCCTGCTGGGATTGATAAATTCTCCATCATTGTCTCACCAAGTGCTTATTGCAGGATTATACTTATAAACCATCCATAGAGCATCTTTCCAGAGCTCTTTGATTTCTTTGAACTGAGTATCCATTTCCCAATCCAATCGATGAGTAGGGCCCCATAGTTGAGTTAAATCCTGAAGTAGATTGATGTAATGAGCTTTAGCTGCACTTTATTCACGAAGTCGTGCCTAGAGCTTTTACAGCATATGCACTTCCCAATAATGTTGACCAGAAACTCATATTTTTGGGGAAACCCTTTCTTCTTGTATCCCTTGACGGTCTGACACTTTTTGTGATGCATCTTCTTTAGTCCTTCATAAAAGTCGATGACCTCCATAAATAGAAGTCTATTTAATTTTAAACCTAGGGTTAGGTTTATATCTTCAGCTTTGAGTTTAATTTGTTCCCCCTTGACCCTTGTAGTGATATACGTCATTCTCAAAAGCTCCATTATTGTAGAATTCTTTCACCAGCTTTGGGTAGATCTATGTGCTGGTGCTTAGAGCTTCTTCAAGACCAGCTTTCTTTAGAAGAGACAGAATTTTATGAAATTGAGGGTCAGTTGTCTTGAACTCGTCGAAGTATAGTTGGTAACTAGAGATAGCATTTGAAGCCGCCATTGATTGAACTGAGGTTGGGTGAGCATTTTTGAAGGCTAGGGTTTCTGCTGGTAGAGAGAGAGAGAGGAATGAGCTTTTTGAATTTCTGAGGTGAATTTTCAAAAAGACCTTTTCAAACTGTACTTGTAACTTCCCTCCTCTCGATCTGCACAGTGGGGCATGTGTCAAGTCTTGCTTGGCTCCACAATTTTAAATGATTTGGAAAATACTGATCTACCCTTAGCTCCCCCTGAGCTAGTGTATCCTTTATGAGGACTATGATCGTCGAGGTTGCACTACGATCGTCGAGGTTGCACTACGTGCATAGAGTTCATTTTTGGCTCTTCTCTACGATCATTTTCTAACTTTATCCTTGTGATGAACTCTGACTTAGCATTCCTTCTGGGTTAAGGTAGCTCAGGAAGGGACAACCTCTTAGAATGAACTAAGGATCAGGTTTGTCCCTGAGGCACTTATCAGAGGGATTGCTTAGATTTGTTAGGAATGTTGTCATCATAGGATGCTTCTTTGTTATGTCGAGGCAGCTCTACGATCGTGGTCCTTCTTTAGTCATCTCTACGATTTTGAACATAGCCTTTATATCTTCATGGTTAGCATAAGCTAGAGCATAGAGTTTATGGTTGTAGATTTAGCATGCCGAACTCACTTATCAATTTATTAAATCTGGATTTATCTAAGGGTTTTATAAAGGCATCAGCAACTTGATTTTCAGTAGGGATGTATTGTAAAGATGTAGTTCCATTTTAAACACGATCTCTAATAAAATGATATCTTATTTCTATATGCTTAGTCCTAGAGTGCATGACAAGATTGTGTGTTATTGCTATGGCACTTGTGTTGTCACAATGAACATGTATAGATTTGAAATCAAACCCATAGTCTACTAGCTGATTTTTCATCCATAATATTTGAGCACAGTAGCTGCCAGCAGCAATGTATTCAGCTTCTACTGTTGAGGTAGATACTGAGTTTTACTTCTTGCTAAACTAGGACACAAGTTTGTTTCCTAGCAACTGGCAGGTGCCACTGGTGCTTTTTCTATCAATCTTGCAACGTGCAAAATCAGCATCTATATATCATGTCAGTTCAAAGGAGGACTCCTTGGGATACCAAAGTCCCAAGTGAGGTGTGCCTTTGAGATACCTGAAAATTCTTTTTACAGTAGTTAAGTGTGATTCCTTAGGATTAGCTTAGAATCTAGCACATATGCATGTTGCAAACATTATGTCTGGTCTACTGACAGTTAGATATAGAAGAGAGCCTTTCATACCTCTGTATTGAGTTATATCAATACTTTTACCTTTCTAATCTTTGTCAAGCTTGATTGCTGGAGCAATTGGTGTTTTCATGGGAGAGGCTAATTCCATGCCATACTTTTAGTAAATCTTTAATGTATTTGGCTTGGTTAATGAAGATACCTTCATCAGTCTGCTTTACTTATAATCCAAGAAAGAAATTCAGCTCACCCATCATGCTCATTTCGAACTTGCTATGCATAAGCTTGGCAAATCTCTTACACAGTTTTTCATCAGTAGAGCCAAAGATAATGTCATCAACATATATTTGAACTAATAGGATTTTGTCTTTGTTCTTTCTATGAAATAATGTGGTATCTACTCTACCTCTAGTTGAACCATTTTCAATACGAAAGTTAGTTAGTGTTTCATACCATGCTTTAGGTGCTTGTTTAAGACCATATAAGGCTTTGTCTAATCTATAGACATAATTATAGAGAGTTAGATTGATGAAACCTGGAGGTTGCTCCACATATACTTCTTCTTGAAGTTCACCACTCAGGAATGCACTTTTGACATCCATTTAAAAGACTTTGAATTTCATGTGGGTAACAAAGGCAAGGAATATCCTGATGGCTTCCTATCTGGCAATAGGTGCGAAGGTCTCGTTATAGTCGATGCCTTCTTCTTGAGAGTAACCTTTGGCTACTAGTCTTGACTTATTCCTTGCTATTACTCCATCGTCATCCATCTAGTTTCTGAAGACCCACTTGGTGCAAATGACTGGGTGGCTTCTTGGTCTTGGAACTAATCTCCATACTTTGCTTCTTTCAAACTGATTTAATTCTTCTTGCATGGCTTCTATCCAACTTGAGTCTTCCATAGCATCTTCTATCTTCTTGGGTTCCATTTGTGACAGAAAGCTAAGATAGAAACACTCATTTTGGGTGGCAGCTCTTGTCTTGACTCTTGTATTTGGATCTCCAATGATTAGGTCTTGAGTGTGATCTTTTTCCCATCTATTTCCTGTTGGAACATCTGACCTGATGCCTTCTTGTCTGAGTTCTTCAAGATCAACCTCTGCTTCTTGATGTGGAGGTTCGTTGTCTGGCGTAGTTCTCTCTACGATCTCCTCTCCTAGCTCGACGATGTCATTTTTTGGGACTACGATCATGGTGTTGAGCTCGACTGTTTCGTTCGTAGTGTCTGAATTGTCGTTCGTAGTGTCTTGAGACACAGTTTTGTCCAAGTATATTTCATCGAAGATGATGTGAATCGAGACTTTGACACTTAGCATCTTCTTGTTGAACACTCTATAAGCCTTACTGTCTGTGGCATATCTGAGAAAGATTCCTTCGTCTAACTTGGGTTGGAACTTTGTCAGATACTGTTTTCCATTGTTGAGAATGTAGCATGCACAACCGAATACATGAAAGTTGCTGACACTTGGCTTTCTTCCTCTCCACAGTTCGTAGGGAGTCTTCTTTAACGTAGAGTGCACAAGAGATCTGTTCTGAGTGTAGCATGCAGTGTTGACATCTTCTGCCCAGAAGTATTCAGGCAGACGAGCTGTTGGTAGTAGAGTTCTTCCAGCCTCTATCAATGTTTTGTTCTTTCTCTCAGCTACTCCATTTTGCTGAGGAGTTCGTGGAGCTGAGAAGTTGTGACTAATGTCATTGTCTATGCAGAACTGGTCCATCTCAGAGAAGTCAAATTCTCTACCATGATCACTCCTTATAGCCTTGATTTTCTCCCCTTTCTTGTTCATCACCAGCCTAAACATCTTGATTAGTTGGGAGCTTGTTTCATCTTTTGAGTTTAGAAAGAACACCCATGTAAATCTGGTATAGTCATCCACTACGACCAATGAGTATCTCTTCCCTCCAAGGCTTGTTGTTGGAATTGGACCAAATAGATCCATGTGAAGCAATTACAGAGGCTTGTCAATTGAGTTGACAGTTTTACTCTTGAATGAGCTTTTAGTCTGTTTTCCAAGCTGACAGGCATTGCATGGCCTTTCTTTGACAAAGCTGAGCTTGGGTAAGCCTACTACTAGATCCTTGGAGGCCAGTTTTGACATGCTTTTGAAGTTAAGATGAGACAGCCTTCTATACCATAACCAGCTCATTTCTTCAGAAGCTTTAGCCAAAAAGTATATTGTCTCGTCAGAACTCAGTTGACCAAGATTAACAGTGTAAACGTTCCCTTCTCTTATTCCGGTCAGCTTTATAGAAGAGGTCTTCAGATCTCTTACTTGACATTAATTGTTGAGAAAGGTAACTTGATGACCCTTGTCGCAGAGTTGACTTATGCTCAGAAGATTGTGTTTTAATCCTTCCACATAGGCTACTTTAGTGAAGGACACTGTACCATTCCCGGCTGAGCCATATCTGTGACAACCCAAAAATTTGGATTGTCCAGAATTTAAGTTTAAAGAATTAGTTATTAATAAAATAAATTTTTATTAATACTATTATGTGCTATATGTTTATTAATCGTTCTAGAACCTAGGATAAGTATAAGTCGGGGGGATTCTGGCTACGAGCTAGACTGAACGAGTAAAAATTTTCAAGATGAAAATAAAATATTTTCAGGAAAAAAGACGAAACGGGCACTATTCACCCGACAAAATCTAAGGGTTAGGGTTTGAATAACCTAAGCCTTTTCGAGAGTTCGGTATGTCGAAATGACATTCCGTCGAATGATTTGATGATAATATATCGTGAAAAGTTAAGTAAGCCGATAAAAGTTTTTTCTCAAAAAACGTGCAGAAATCGAACGAAATAAAAATGACGAAAAGTATTGTTATGTACTTTTCATTTGTTTAGCTACGTTAGGGGAAAACATGAAGGAAAACGCTTAACGTCAAAAAGTGTTTTTTAATTTTTCGGAGTTCTGAAGAATGCGTAAAAGTTAGTTTGTAGAGGAAAGACGAAATATCCAAAAATATTTGGATTCCGAGAACCGTAGTTTTTCAAACTGTCGGACGAATTTCGCAAAATGGAAGCATGAAGCTTCCAAGGGAAGCTTCGTGAATATTAAGGAGGTGGAGTAAGGAGGTGTTAATAGTAAGGAGGTTTGGGGAAAAATAACTAAAACACCCCTAGCCTTGGTTTTCTATATAAACAAGCCTTAAGTTTATTTGTTTAGTTTGAAATTTCAACCAATACTTGAGAGAGAGAGAGAGAGAGAGAGAGAGTTCGGATGAAGAGGGAAGGGAAGAGGAAAAGCTAGCCCGAGTACACGCTTTGTCCAACAGAAGATGATTAAAGAAGAGAGATAATCCGAAAACCTAACTTCTAAATAAATTTTCTTTATGTTTTTTATGTTTAAAACATAGCTTAATGAGAATAAGAAGTAAAAGATGTTAAGAATGATTTCATATGGTTGAAATCATGAGAAAATGAAGAATTAAGAATTAGAAGTTTAGTTTATAAATTTCTTAAGGAAGTATAAGATTCGTAAGGAATTTGAACGATCCGAATGAATCATATGAACGATTAGGTGATATTACTAAGGAATGGCGTTTTATAACACCAAATTCCAAGGAAAAGTGAAATCGTAATCAAAATAGCGATTAAAAATGAAGAACGAACAAAGAACGCGAAGAACACGAAGAACGTTGTTGATGGATAAATTTAAAACCATCGTAGTATAATTGTTGTTGATGGACAAGTTCAAAACCATCGCGTATAAGTTAGTTTTTATTGATTGGTTAGGAACGTTAGAAACGATCAAGAAGAACGGATTAAACTTAGCTATAACGAAGTTATGGAGAAAATTTCGTAAAAGACGAATGAGAAATAAAAAGTATGTAAATAAACCTGAATGTGTAGGGTTTTATAAGAATGTAAGAGAACGTAGAAAATGTGAGTCATGGACTCAAGAACAAACGAGTTTCGAGTTCGGATGACCGAATTACGGATGAGCAGATGAAGAACGTTAATAACGTAAAACGCACGAGTAAGGAAATTTAAGCCAATTGGATGACATGTCAACGGGTTCAGAATAAATTTCTATCTGGAGAAAGTTGAAGTATGTAAGATAAGGAAGAGAATGGGTTAGGAATGACCTCGTTCCGAGTTATAACGAATAAGTTATGAGATTTCAATGTAAGCATCTCAAACCAGTTAAAGACTTAGAAAAAAAAATTCGAAGGTTTATGCTTGGCGCCGCAACGCCAGGTAAGCCTTGAGAGGCAGCGCCGCAGCGCTAACCCGCTCATCCAACCACTGCAGAGTGGCGCTGCAGCGCGAGAGTTAGGCGTGAGAGGAACAAAGGGACCCAGCGCCGCAACGCTGGTGCAGAGCGAAGCCAGTAAGGAGCTTTTATTGCTCAATTTATGGGGGATGTGTAAAAAAGAAAAGAAATATGAACATGTAGTTCACCTAAAATAACACTTAAACAAGTGATTTAAACCTTTAGAAATGGTTGAACGGAAAAATTTAACGAGATTAAAAGACAGAGAATGTAAGGAACATAAACGTAACGTAGTTGCGATGAACGAATGGTCTTAGCATACAACGAACCGTATAACTTTGACAGTAAGGAAGAATAATGATCATGGGGTTCATGGGATGGATAACGATTGAAAGTGATTAAAACCTTGAGTAAAGGTTGGATGAGAGTTTAAGAGACGAGCAATGTGAACGCAAAATACGTAAACGATCCTCGTGAATCGTATTCGCATCGGATGAACGTTCTAAGTTTACAATGGTTGTATGACTTAGATGTTGACGAAGGTAGCAAGTAAGAAATGATTTATCAAGGAAAGCTGTAACGAATGGTAATGAGATTAATGAAAGTCTAAGGGTGAGTCGGATAGAGAATGTTAGAATGAAGTAAGTGTTAAACACTTTAGCCGATGTGAGGGTTGAGTGTACGCAAATATTAAACGGGTAGGACCTATACCCCCTGTATGGTTTGACCGTAAAGTAATGAAGAATGAAGAAATTGAATTAAATACAATGACGTATAATGTAAAGAAGCCGAGTTAATGATTTTAAGTTGGATAACGTTTCGAGTCGAATGAACCGGACGTTATAAGATATGAATAAGTTAATAAAATGTTTAACAGTATGACCACATAGTATTGACATTGAATGATCGTTCTGAGTATATAAAAGACTGAATGACTTAGACAATTGAGATTAAATCCTGAGGTATGGCATTTAGTTGTCAAAAAGCCATAAGGAATAAGAAATTTACTTAACGAATATTATAGTTTGATAGTTCAGATAAGTTAGGTTGTAGAACAATTGTAACCTTTGATGGTTGACATATGGGAGTTGGGCTAAACAATTCCTTTAGAGAGCGGAGGTATATATGAAACTGGCAACCGATCTAACTCACTGTGAAAGACAGTGTAGACTAGACGGGAACTTGTTTGTTGGTTATTTGTGGGAAACCACTCAGAGTACCATATGGACTACAAGTAGAGACGCAATGTGTGTTGAGTCCTAGAAAGGTTATAAGAAGAAGATAAAAATATAAATCATCAAAGATGATGATAGTATGAGTAAGACATCTCCGTATGTCATGAAGCCGTAAACTGGTAAAGAAAGTAGGTCACGTAAACTTAGATTACAAGAACACAAACCCTAAGAAGTAAAGTTAAGTAAACCAATGCGTAAGTCAAGGATATGACTAATTGGTGTATGTGTTATTTCTTTATAGGTTAATTATGGATTAGAGTTCAGCGTAAGCTGTAGCTGTGCGTAAAGCAAGTTTCCTAACTTTATTCATTTTATATGAATGATAGTTTCTTAAACTTCTCAGATGTTGAACTTGAGAAGTCTTGTCTATGTGCAAATGTGCGATATTTGTACAAGGTGGTAGTATGTATGAGGCCTTGTGCCACAATTTGAACACTTCGGTGTTTCTATGAGATGAACTGTTCTGTGATTGAACTGTTCAATACGAGTATGTTCTGTTTATACATGTATCGTTATTGTTAAGTATGTGCTAATTCTAGCCATACAGGATGTGTATGGAAAAATGTAGAAGAATGAAAGTATTTCAAAGAGTATGTTACTAATGTTTTAAAATGATAGGAATCAGAGATTATTCTTATTATTCGAGCTGCTTCATAACCTTTGTTCAGTTATTAAAGTCTTAAACGAATGAGTAAATTCTTGAAGTTGTTATTCAACTGCTATGACTTGCTGAGCAATTGAATGCTCACACTTGCTTTAAATAAAAATATTTTCAGCGAACGATGTTAGAAATAACTTAAGGATCACGTAAAGATCAAGCTGATAGGTATCCAGACGAAGTGCCATTCAGTATGTGAATGAGCGAGAAGATCATGTCAAGACTTGTAATATAGAATGTTGTAATTAGACTATAGATTAGTTTAATGAACTGATATGTATCCTTGGTGGCAGATAAAAGTCACTCTTGTAAGATGTAAAGAATAATGTAATTATCACTGTTTGTAATAGTCAAGGTTATAAGGTATTAGAACCTGGGATATGAGAATATATGTCATTATATTGAGCATATAATGATGTATGTTTGGAAAGAGATGGGATCGTGACGTACGAAATCCGGGTGTGAAAATAGACCAGATTTCGGGGCGTTACAATATCGTCTTGTCTTGCTAGAGCCATTATCCCCAAAGATGATTATTGGACCTTCCTTCTCTATGAAGTTAGACAAGAGAGTTTTGTTCCCGGTCATGTGCCTTGAGCATCCACTGTCCAGATACCAAGTTGTGATTGTGGAGCTCTGTTCCTGTGGTAAGATTAAACTCTCATTTTGGTACCCATACTTGCATGGGTCCTACTTTGTTAGTACCTTTGGGAACCCAAATTTACTTGACTTTTAGGTCCAATATGCATAGGATTATTGTAGTATATTGCAGCCTTATTGTGACATCCCGAAAAATCATTAGATCTTAAATGATTATATTAAATGTTAAAGAATAAAATCTAGAGTGAAAATAGAGGAACGATTTAAAAAAATATATTAAAAGTAGAACCTATATGGTTTGCTATTTGAATAGAATTAAGAAAATAAAGGTTACAAAAAAATTCAAAACCTAGAATGAAATTTTAGTTGGAGGTATGTTAATAATAATGTATTATGTTACCTTTATGTGAATTAATGAAAGAAATTATGAGAATGTTTGAAATTTTTAAAAGAAAAAAATAGATTATGAATGTGGAAAATTTATTAAGGAAACTAAATTTAATTATACTATATAATTTGTATAATTTAAATAAGTTATTTAAATTAGGCATGAGAATTAAAAAACATAAATAGTTATCGTTATTTAGTGATCCTAATATTTTAATTATATACTAGTGACTTAATCTAAGAGATTTATGGATCATATCTCAATCTATTAAATTATTTTATATGATTATGTGAGTAAGTGAATATGAATATTATGTGATAGTTTATATTTATTTAAGCAAATAAAAGAAACTAATGTAATCGTAATTATATAGTAGGAATGAATGATTGAATAGCTTAAGAGTTATGAGATGGAAAAATAATAGTATTTATAATATATACTAATTCTAATAGATTTATTTTATATATCTCAATTAATTAATTATAACCTAATTATAGCAAGTCTAACTGGGTTATGAAATTAAATGTGCATGAGTAAAGATTTAAATTATAATTGAGGAAATGAAAACCCTAATTAAATTATTTGGGTTAGATAAGAGTTAAAGGTATTGGACTGTGTAAATTTCATGGCCCGAGTAATTAATTTAAAAGCCCAAAAGAATTTAATTAAAGCCCAATCTTTTAGCCAATTGAAGAGGAACTTTTTAGACATTTAAAAAAGCTAAATAACACATTAAAAATAAATCAAAAATAGATAGAAAATATGGAGAGATTGGCGGCTAGGATGGGAGAAAAAGGAAGCATGTGATGTAATGATGATAACTTATTTTAGTTTACAAAGTAGTTCACCAACTATGCAAGGTGTCACTAATTAACTTGGTCACTTATTTTTTTTTATCCAAGAGTGCAAACACCAATATAATGATAAAGGAAGAGAAGAAGAGATGAGATTGGGGGATGTATGTAGATATACAAAATTTATCTATACATAAATTACTAACAAACAAATAAAACTCATTTTCTCTTTCATCTCTTATTTCCTATTTTGCAACTAAAACCAACTAGAGAGAGAGAGAGAGAGGAGCAATGTTCGGCGGCCACATGAAGTAAAGGGGAGGAGGTTTTGATCTTCAAACTACCCAAGATCATCATCTACTTTGAAAGATTAAGAAAGGCTAGCAAAATATCAAGGTATAAACTACATTTTATCTAAGTTATTCTTAGTTGTTTTAATCAAAACATGGATTTATGTTCTTGAACTTCAAAACTCTAGATCTACATGATCTAGAGTATGTTATGTGTGTATCTATCCATCTTATTTGTTAAAACTTAGATCTAAAGTATGAAATAGAAACTAGGCTTTTCAAAATGTAGAAAATACTAATTTTCTTAGCCTTGATGGTGTTTAATCTTGTGTTTGATGATTGTATGATGAAATAGATCATGTATAATGGTAGAATCATGGATATATGAAGTATTAGTAAGTGTTATGATGAGTTAGGTTGGTTATTATGTGAAAACATGAAAGTTTCTTAGAAATTACAAAGGGTTGAGAATCAGATTTTTGTGAAAATGAAACATGAAATTCAAACGACCATATCTCCTATTATATTTCAAATTGTTTAGTGTGGTCAAGTCCTAGAGTTAGATCTATTAGTTTTCTAACATCTCCAAGTGGAATAACTGAAAAAGAAGTTGTAGATTTTCGTATGGACTATTTTTGGCAAAGTAGGCAAAACTGCAAAATCTCAAAAACATACTGCCCAGAAATATGTAGGGTTAGTTTCGGCATTTTAATTAATGAAATAAATTCCAGCCTTTTGGAAAATAAAAATATACTCCCTCCTATTCAGATTAAATGTCTTTTTAGAGTTAAGCACACTTATTAAGAAATAACACAAAATATCTTTTGTATCCCTAATTAATTATTTCTCTCCCCACAATGGTCCATGGAATTGCATTTACTAATCATATTAAATAGATGGGTAAATTAAGAAAAAATAGTGCAATATTGCATAGGGATTCCAAAATGACACTTATATAAAATAAAATGAAACTCTCTAAAAAGACATTTAATCTGAATAGGAGGGAGTATGATATAAAGTAGCTCCTGTCCAAAAATGAGCTCATTCCGACTTAAAATGACAAAGTTATGACCATTTCAATTTTTGAGATTTTTCGACGAAAACGGCTATAACTGGAGTTCTATAACTCTGATGGCCAAGAAATTTAAACTAGAGGCTCATGTTAACACGTATAAGATTATTTCAAGAGATGAGAATTTCTGGAGTTGAGCATGATAGGGATAATTTCTTAAGCTATGCACTAAAAATAATTTTTGAAAAATACTAAATGAAGTTGAAAAAATTATGGAAAAATACTTTTTGTGTATGAAATATATGTATATATGTTTGGACAAAGGATAGAAAAATAATAAGTTGATTTGATATTTTCGTGAAAAGGATTTATGAATCCAGCTTGCTGGATTGAAGGATTTAAGAATCCAGGCTTGTCGGATTGAAGGATTTAGAATCCAGGCTTGCTTGATTGAAGAATTTAAGAATCCAGGCTTGCTGGATTGAAGGATTTAGAATACAAGCTTGCTGAATTGAAGGATTAAGAATTCAGGCTTGCTGGATTGAAGGATTAAGAATCCAGGCTTGCAGGATTGAAGGATTTTGAATCCAGGCTTGTTGGATTGAAGGATTTTGAATCCAGTTTGCTGGATTAGCCAATCCAGGTGGCTGGATTGGTATGTTTGAATAATCCAAACTATAATGTTAGTATTCGACTTAGTAGATTAAAGAATAACTGATTAAAGGTAAGATTAAGTGTTAAATCATAATGTGTATGATAAAGTAATTAAAATATTATCAAGGAATGATAATAATAAAGATGTTTTAAGGTAATTGATTATGTGATTAAGTGTTAACTAAATTGCTAATAGAGTAGTTGTATTGTGATATAAAGTATGTTATGCTAACTGAAAGATCAATCTTATAACTGATAGATATTTCATAAGAGATTACATTAGATTGCTTAGCAGTAATCAGGGGCACAAACAAGTTTCCCTTACTCAACTTGAGTCGTTATTACAAAGCATGTTAGTGGTTAATCATTGTTGATTATACCACGTCGATAATTTATTGATTTGCACATTGTGCATGTTGTATATGTTCATCAGGTATGAAAGGTTGATCACCTTCATTACCATATGTTTCAGTTAAACTTGTTCATGTTCATTGTGGACATCCAATATTATTGGTTTAGTCATTCAATCATTGAAATTGGTTCATGCTCTTTCACAATCATTATATTGTTGAATGTTTGAAAGCTTATTCATTCTTTTCAATCATGATATATCTTCATTGTATTTAAAACTTACTGGGTAAATTTGTTGCTCACCCTTGCTATATCATGATAAAATTTTCAGATTTAGATGAAAGCTCGAATAAGGACAGAAGCAAAGGCAAAGTGCAAGATTAAATTATGGTACAGTTAGATCTATTAAATTTTCTAACGAAAATAGCATTGTAAACCTTTTTAGATATTGAAGGTATGTATTAAGTTAAGGTTACAGACCTTAGGAATGATGTGTAAAAGTTTAATGTATAAACAATTCATGTTTATATCTTCCGCAATAGTAATAGAAATGGTGTACCAGATCTGAGGTAAAAAGTACCCGGATTTGGGGGGGTTACATTTAGTATCAAAGCTGTAGGTTATAAACCTTAGGTAGAGATACCTTAGGCTATAACCGCGGAGATGATGGTAAAGAATAAACTTAGATCGAGTTTAAGGGATAAGAGATGAATTTAGGAAATTCATCATTAAAGTAAATAGAAAGATAAATAAGACTCAAAGAAGAATCTTGAAGAGATATAAAGATAAGAATCCGGAGTTACCTGACTCCTGTAATAAAGATGAAAAGTGTAAATAAAATCATAATATAATATGATTAAAAAAAGAAAAAGAAGATCGTGGTATAAGACGATCGTAAGTGTAAGGAGAAATGATTACAAAATAGGATCATAACATGATCAGATTAAATTGTTAAATAACATGCGATATGTTAAGTGATTAGAATGATATAGCTTGACGTTATAAAGATAATGTACTATGAAATTATACGATTTAAACTCAGGTAAGAGTGGTAAATGCTAAGATACAGAGTTACCTAACTCTGATAAAAAAAATAGTAATAATGAATAGATAAAGTCTATAAGACTAAAAGTATAAAGGAAAGGAAATCGTAAAACAAAACGACTGTAACATAGAAAAAAATCGTAATACAATACGATTATAATAAGAGATCACAATATGATCTGATGAGGCTATAGAAGGAAAAATAATCAATTAAATAATTGAAAATTTATAGTAGAATTGTTGTACATAAGTTGTATTATGAAATGGCTCTATGTAAACTCAGGAAAGAGTTGTGGATGATGCAATACGGATTAAACAAAATTTATATGGAGTAAAGGAAAGCTAGGATTATGTGTAGTTTCAATTGAAGACTCATGTCAGCAGCTAAGTTGTATGATTCTTTGTATGGGAGGGAAATTGTACTTGGTGTAACAACCACTTAGTTTCTTACACTGATAATCATTGAAATATTTGTGTCGCGCTATTTGCTATATACATGTTGAGAAGGTGATTCTTTTCTCATGTGTATAACGGACAGGTAGAGAATATAAAATTAGATGTGAGTTCTTAAAACTCATACTTATGGTAAGTTCGTGACTCATAATCGTATCAGCGAATGGATGCCTATGGTCTAACTAAGATAAGTTCTTAAACTCATATTATTGTGGAAAGTTCCTGAACTCATAATGTGTGGTAAGTCTGATGAATTGGGTGTAGGAAAGTTGTGAATGGAGCATTGAGGATTATAGAAATAGATAGATTTATTAAGTAATGAATCATTAGAGAAAGTGAAGTTGATGGTGGAAGCACAGATATTCCAAATCTTCTAGCTATGCTAGACTTCAAAGTTTTTGACATCAAGCTAAATTTGTACTAATGTGCCTTTAAAACTGAACTTTTGTTATCCTCAACACATGGTGACAAGTGTGTAGGTGTGGACTTCGGGTCACTAACATATCGTTACCTATTGTAGCATGATGATACCAAAAATGATTTTTGAATGGTTTTGAATTGTTTAAAGAAGAGTCTATGCTAATTGATTCGGCTAGACGAAAATGATTTGAATTATCAAAATGTATTTTATATATTATTAATGCATTATGTAACTTGGTGCAGAGATGATAAAAATGATGGAGTTATCAATGCAGAATTACTTAGTGTTGGATGTGATCTAAGGATCGTCAGCCCACTATGGAATGATGTAGTATGACTAAGTCACAAAATGAAGGAATCCTCAAACGGATTGTAAATACAGAGCGGTATCATGACGTCATACAATGATTTTCAGAATTTTAAATGTAAATTATTGCCAACTGGGTTAGACAACAATAATTCGATTGAAATTTGAATTATTTGATATGCGTCTAAGCTATTTGATTCAGCTAGATAAATATTTATGGAATTCAAAGTATTCTTTGAAAGCTTATGCCGAACAAAATTATTTTGGTACAGAATCTTATAATGAGTCTGAGGTGAACAACCCTGAAAAAGGTGATATACTGATTGGATGAAATAATCCAATCTAGTAGCGTAAATATTCGCTAGACACGACTGATACGTTATGCATGACGTAAGAGTATGATAGGCTAATCACCTAAAGTACTAGCAGCGGTAGTTTACCTTCTTCGTGATTGTAAACATACCAAGTAATTTATTATTTTGCGGTGTGAATACCTTTAAAACTATGTGTTCATAGTCTATATGACCCCTCAACATGATATAAAAAAAAGTTTTCTTGAATAAAACTTTTTTAGATTATTGATACTGCTTCACAGTTATTGAACAATTGTGGAGACTCCTGAATGATTGAAATATGTAAACTCCTAGTGGGTAGTTATGGTGAAATGTGATGATTGATGAGAAATCCTCAAAGGAGGAAATTGTAAAGGTTAAGTTAAAAACCTAGTTTTGATCAATAGAATAAGAATTCTTAGAAGAAGAGGTTAAATATATGTACTTTTGGTGCAATAGTGATTGCGGGGACGGAATCCTTATAAGGGGGGAAGAATGTGACATCCTGAAAATTCATAAGATCTTAAATGATTAAATTAAAGGTACAAGAATAAAACCTAGAGTGAAAATAGAGGAACGATTTTTAATTTTTTAAAAAGAAGAACCTATATGGTTTGCTATTTAAATAGAATTAAGAAAATAAATGTTACAAAAAAATTCAAAACCTAGAATGAAATTTTAGTTGGAGGTATGTTAAGAATAAGATATTATGTTACCTTTATGTGAATTAATGAAAGAAATTATGAGAATGATTAAAAATTTTAAAAGAAAGAAATAAATTATGAATGTGTGAAATTTATTAAGGAAACTAAATTTAATTATACAATATAAATTGTATAATTTAAATAAGTTATTTAAATTAGGCATGAGAATTAAATAACATAAATGATTATCGTTATTTAGTGGTCATAATATTTTAATTATATACTAGTGACCTAATCTAAGAGATTTGTGGATCATATCTTAATCTATTAAATTATTTTATATGATTATGTGAGTAAGTGAATATGAATATTATGTGATGGTTTATATTTGTTTATTATATAAGCAAATAAAAGAAACTAGTATAATCCTAACTATATAGTTGGAATGAAGGATTGATTAACTTAAGGTTTATGAGATGAGAAAATAATAGTATTTATAATATATACTAATTCTAAGAGATTTATTTTATATATCTCAATTAATTAATTTTATAACTTAATTATAGCAAGTCTAATTGGGTTAAGAAATTAAATGTGCATGTGTAAGGATTTAAATTATAATTGAGAAAATAAAAACCCTAATTAAATGATTTGGGTTGGATAATAATTAAAGGTATTGGACTATGTAAATTTCATGGCCCAAGGAATTAATTTAAAAGCCCAAAAAAATATAATTAAAGCCCAATCTTTTAGTCAATTGAAGAGGGACTTTTTAGACATTTAGTAAAGATAAATAAGGCATTAAAAATAAATCAAAAATGGATAGAAAATATGGAGAGATTGGCGGCTAGGATGGGAGAAAAAGGAAGCATGTGATTTAATGATGATAACTTATTTTAGTTTACAAAGTAGTTCACCAACTATGCAAGGTGTCACTAATTAACTTGGCCACTTATTTTTTTTATCCAAGAGTGCAAGCAACATTATAATAATTAAGGAATAGAAGAAGAGATGAGATTGGGGGATGTATGTAGATATACAAAATTTATCTATACATAAATTACTAACAAACAAATAAAACTCATTTTCTCTTTCATCTCTTATTTCCTATTTTGCAACTAAAACCAACTAGAGAGAGAGGAGCAATGTTCGGCAGCCACATGAAGTAAAGGGGGAGGAGGTTTTGATCTTCAAGCTACCCAAGATCATCATCTACTTTGAAAGATTAAGAAAGGCTAGCAAAATATCAAGGTATAAACTACATTTTATCTAAGTTATTCTTAGTTGTTTTAATCAAAACATGGATTTATGTTCTTGAACATCAAAACTCTAGATCTACAGGATCTAGAGTGTGTTATGTGTGGATCTATCTATCTTTTGTGTTAAAAGTTAGATCTAAAGTATGAAATGGAAACTAGATTTTTCAAAATGTAGAAAATCCTAATTTTCTTAGCCTTGATGGTGTTTAATCTTGTGCTTGATGATTGTTTGATGAAATAGATCATGTATAATGGTAGAATCATGGGTATATGAAGTATTAGTAAGTGTTATGATGAGTTAGGTTGGTTATTATGTGAAAACATGAAAGTTTCTTAGAAATCACAAAGGGTTGAAAATTAAATTTTTGTGAAAACAAAACATGAAATTCAAACAACCATATCTCCTATTATATTTCAAATTTTTGAGTGTGGTCAAGTCCTAGAGTTAGATCTATGAGTTTTCTAACATTTCCAAATGGAATCACTGAAAAAGAAGTTGTATATTTCCTTATGGACTATTTTTGGCAAAGTAGGCAAAATTGCAAAATCTCAAAAATATACTGCTCAAAAATTTGTAAGGTTAGTTTCGACATTTTAATTAATGAAATAAATTTCGGCCTTTTGTAAAATGAAAACATATGATATAAAGTAGCTCATGTCCAAAAATGAGCTCATTTCGAATTAAAATGACCAACTTATGACCATTTCAATTTTTGGAATTTTCCGACGAAAACGGCTATAACTGGAATTCTATAACTCCAATGGCCACAAAATTTAAATTGGAGGCTCACGTTAACACGTATAAGATTACTTTAAGAGATGAGAATTTTTGGAGTTGAGCATGATTGGGCTAATTTCTAAAGCTATACACTAAAAATATTTTTTGAAAAATACTGAAGGAAGTTGAAAAATTATGGAAAAATACTTTTTGTGTATGAAATATATGTATATATGTTTGGACAAAGGATAGAAAAATAATAAGTTGATTTGGTATTTTCGTGAAAAGGATTTAAGAATCTAGGCTTGCTGGATGGAAGGATTTAGAACCTAGGCTTGCTGGATTGAAGGATTAACAATCAAGGCTTACTGGATTGAAGGATTAAGAATTCAGGCTTGCTGGATTGAAGGATTTTGAATCCAGGCTTGCTGGATTGAAGGATTTTGAATCCAATTTGCTGGATTAGCCAATCCAGGTGGCTGTATTGGTATGTTTGAATAATCCAAACTATAATGTTAGTATTCGACTTACTAGATTAAAGAAGAACTGATTAAAGGTAAGATTAAGTGTTAAATCATAATGTATATGATAAAGTATTTAAAATATTATCAAATAATGATAATAATAAAGATGTTTTAAGGTAATTAATTATGTGATTAACTGTTAACTAAATTGCTAATAGAGTAGTTGTATTGTGATATAAAGTATGTTATGCTGATTGAAAGATCAATCTTCTAATAGATAGGTCTTTCATAAGAGATTACATTAGATTGCTTAGCAGTAATCAGTGGCACAGACAAGTTTCCCTAACTCAACTTGAGTTGTTATTACAAAGCATGTTAGTGGTTAATCATTGAATCATTGTTGATTATACCACGTCGATAATTTATTGATTTGCATATTGTGCATGTTATATATGTTCATTAGGTATGAAAGGCTGATTACCTTCATTACTATATGTTTCAGTTAAACTTGTTCATGTTCATTGTGGACATTCAATATTATTGGTTCAGTCATTCAATCATTGAAATTGGTTGATGCTATTTCACAATCATTATATTGTTGAAAGTTTGGAAGCTTATTCATTCTTTTCAATCATAATATATCTTCATTGTATTTAAAACTTACTGGGCAAATTTGTTGCTCACCCTTGCTATATCATGATAAAATTTTCAGATTTAGATGAAAGCTCGAATAAAGACAAAAGCAAAGGCAAAGTGCAAGATTAAATTATGGTGCAGTTAGATCTATTAAATTTTCTAACAAAAATAGCATTGTAAACCTTTTTAGATATTGAAGGTATGTATTAAGTTAAGGTTGCAGACCTTGGGAATGATGTGTAAAAGTTTAATGTATAAACAATTTATGTTTGTATCTTTCGCAATAGTTATAGAAATTGTGTACCAGATCTGAGGTAAAAAGTACCCGGATTTGGGGGCGTTACACTTGGTATCAAAGGTGTTGGTTATAAACCTTAGGTAGGGATACCTTAGGCTATAACCATAGAGATGATGGTAAAGAATAAACTCAGATCGAGTTTAAGTGATAAGAAATGAATTTAGGAAATTCATCATTAAAGTAAATAGCAAGATAAATAAGATTCAAAGAAGAATCTTGAAGAGATATAAAGATAAGAATCCGGAGTTACCTGACTCTAGTAATAAAGATGAAAAATGTAAATAAAATCATAATAGAATATGATTGAAGAAAAAAATGATATAGCTTGACGTTATAAACATAATGTACTATGAAATTTTTCGATTTAAACTCTGGTAAGAGTGGTAAATGCTAAGATACGGAGTTACCTAACTCTGATAAAAAAATAGTAATAATGAATAGATAAAGTCTATAAGACTAAAAGTATAAAGGAAAGGAGATCGTAAAACAAAACGATCATAACATAGAAAAGAATCGTAATACAATACGATTATAATAAGAGATCACAACATGATCTGATGAGGCCATAGAAGGAAAAATAAGCAATCGAATAATTGAAGATTTATAGCAGAATTGTTGTACGTAAGTTGTACTATGAAATGTTACTATGTAAACTCAGGAAAGAGTTGTGGATGATGCAATACAAATTAAACAAAATTCATATGGTGTAAAGGAAAGCTAGGATTATGTGGAGTTTCAATTGAAGACTCATGTCAGCAGTTAAGTTGTATGATTCTTTATATGGGCGGGGAATTGTACTTGGTGTAACAACCACTTAGTTTCTTACACTGATAATCATTGAAATATTTGTGTCGCATATTTGCTATATACATATTGAGAAGGTGATTCTTTTCTCATGTGTATAACGGATAGGTGGAGAATATAAGATTAGATGCGAGTTCTTAAAACTCATATTTATGGTAAGTTTGTGACTCATAATCGTATGGTATGTTTTTGAACCCCTCAGCGAATGCATGCCTATGGTCTGACTAGGATAAGTTCTTAAACTCATATTATTGTTGAAAGTTCATGAACTCATAATGTGTGATAAGTTTGATGAACTAGGTGTAGGAAAGTTGTGAATGGAGCATTGAGGATTATAGGAATAGATAGATTTATTAAGCAATGAATCATTAGAGAAAGTGAAATTGATGGTGGAAGCACAGGTATTCCAAATCTTCTAGCTATGCTAGACTACGAAGTTTTTGACATCAAGTAAAATTTGCACTAATGTGCCTTTAAAAATGAATTTTTGTTATCCTCAACACATGGTGACAAGTGTGTAGGTGTGGACTTCGGGTCACTAACACATCATTACCTGTTGTGGCATGATGACACCAAAAATGATTTTTCAATGGTTTTTAACTGTTTAAAGAAGAGTCTATGCTAATTGATTCGGGTAGACGAAAATGATTTGAATTATCAAAATGTATTTTATATATCATTAATGCATCATGTAACTTGGTGTAGAGATGATAAAAATAATGAAGTTATCAATGCATAGTTACTTAGTGTTGGATGTGATCTTAGGATCGTCAGCCCACTATGGAATGATGTAGTATGACAAAGTCACAAAATAACGGAATCCTCAAATGGACTGTAAATACAGTGAGGTATTATGACGTCATACAATAATTTTCAGAATTTTAAATGTAAATTATTGCCAACTGGGTTGGACAACAATAATTCGATTGAAATTCGAATTATTTGATATGCGTCTAAGCTATTTGATTCAGCTACACAAATATTTAAGGAATTTAAATTATTCTTTGAAAGCTTATGTCGAACCAAATTATTTTGGTACGGAATCTTATGATGAGTCTGAGGTGAACAACCCTCAAAAAGGGGATATACTGATTGGATGAAATAATCCAATCTAATAGCATAAATATTCGCTAGACATGATTGATACGTTATGCATGACGTAAGAGTACGATAGGCTAATCACCTAAAGTATTAGCAGCGATAGTTTACCTTCTTTGTGATTGTAAACATACCAAGTAATTTATTGTTTTGCGGTGTGAATACCGTTAAAACTATGCGTTCATAGTCTATATGACCCCTCAACATGATATAAAAAAAAGTTTTCTTGAATAAAACTTTTTAGATTATTGATACTTCTTCACAGTTATTGAACAATTGTGGAGACTCCTGAATGATTGAAATATGTAAACTCCTAGTGGGTAGTTATGGTGATGATGAAAATCCTCAAAGGAGGAAATTGTAAAGGTTAAGTTAAAAACCTAGTTTTGATCAATAGAATAAAAATTCTCAGAAGAAGAGGTTAAATATATGTACTTTTGGTGCAATAGTGATTTCGGGGATGGAATCCTTATAAGGGGGGAAGTGTGACACCCCCAAATCCCGGTACTTCATTACCTCAAGATTTGGTGTTCAAGTAATCAAAACATTCATTTCTAACTACCCAATCATAATAGAATTGAATAATAAAAGAAAACCTGCCCATACAGGATTAAACTTAAATAAAAGAAATCTCCCAGGTTATCCAACCTTTAACAATAATCATTCAAATGCGGAAAATTAAATAACTTCATTAAAATCTTTAAATGAAATTCTGAAAGTAAACTATCAAAACTATTACAAGTCTTCAACATTTATTCATCTTTCCTTTTCCCTTGCTGGTACTAGGTACGTCACCCGTTTCAACTTTAGCTATAAGAAATTTTACAGGCAAGAGTGAGCAAACAATGCCCACTTGAAATAACAATAAGTAAATCAGTTAACTTTACATCATGTACCAACATTAGGTTTAATAGAACTGAACAATAAGTTCTATTACTTTCTAAAAATTTTAATCAATTACTGAGGGTCTAATGACCACGAATCATGTCCACAGTTATAAGTAATTTTTCAACTTAAACTTTAACAGTCATAAGACTATAAGGACTTCACGTACTTAGGGGGATCAACCCTTCGTACAATGTATTGTGCACAATCATTTCAACGCTAAGCGTAACCTCTTATAAAAGAGTTGTTCTTCTCAGTATTTAGAATACAAGTCCGTACCAAAGTGAGTTTGGTTTGGATACATCATGGGGTAATTTAGAATTCAACGGTAATCAACTAAGGGTTAGTTGATTACAAACAACATAACTGTATACTATGGAATAATCATAGTTGAATGGATATTTATAAACTAACATCATGCTTTAGGAATAATTTAATAGCATAATCATGGAATAATCATAACATGCATCCTCGTAAACCAATAGATACACGAGCTTAATCAACAATAAACAATCTAACTCTACGAAAGTGTAAAGTTAGTCATTTGTACAATTGAAATGGAATTAAAGCAATAATGTGTTTAACGAATTCAATCTTGTACAATGAAGTTCTAGTATTAGATAAAACTTGCTCAATATCAAAAGATAAGATTTATAAAACTTGCATACAACGAAACAAGTTAAAGACAATAATAACTTGTTCAATATCAAAAGATAAGGTTTAGAAAACTTGCTCAGTTATAAAAATAGAGTTAAGGAAACTTGCACAATGAAGTTTTGAGTTAGAGAACTTGCATAAGTATAACATAACAGTGAAAAGTAACCTTGCTGAATAATAAAGTAGAAAAGGTTAGGGAACTTGCCTCGTGTGTAGGTTAAACAATTACTATTCACGTTCACCCCAAGTCCTACACATACCATATGCATTGACAATACACATTAGTTACATTAACATTACCTTTATGAGTTCCTTTATTACTCTTAGTATAGCTACTAACTAAGTTTAAGTTTAAACAACATCACATCTTTCATGAACATTACTTTTTAGCTTTATTACAACTATTTAAATGATCATGCCATTGCACCACGTGTACATTAACAACTTAATACAACATCCTAATACATGTCCAACATGTTATCATTAAGTTATACTAATACCCAAAGGGTTGCACTTGCATTCGTGCATCCCGACGCCCTCCGATTGGCTCCAAATACACAATAGTCGTAAAGATGCCCATTTTGACTACTGTTACAGACCTCAAATTAAAAAACTTAAAGCATGAAAGTTGTAGGTCTACTCGCCCTCTTTCCGAATCATCTTGAATTACCTAAATCGGAGTTCGTATAAAAAAGTTATGGCCATTTTACTACAGGAGGCCAAAACTGCCCAACTAGGCCACTTTTTCGGCGCCGGGGCGCGGAACAGTGGCGCTGGGGCGCGAGCATCAGCGCTGGGGCGCGAGCTTCAGCACTGGGCATGAGCTACGGGCCCATTTTTGACGCTGGGGCGCAAACCTTGGCGCCAAGGCGCGAAATTTGGCGCTGGGGCGTGAATTTTGACGCTGGGGCGCCGAAACTCACAGAAACCAACCACGAAGAACAGAACAACTCAATTTTCTGTCTATAACTTCAATTCCAACACTAATTAACATGAATAACTAATGCAAATTACACATAAACTTCACCAAGCATACAAATACTAAATTAATACAACTTAAACCATAATTTTAAAAAAATTAATAACTAGAATAACATATTTTAAAACCCAAAAACTCCATTTTTGATATTTCTTGACACAGTGAATACTGTAATCATAATGATACACCAATTTGATTCTTTTGAACTAAGTTCTCTGTAATTCTTAACAAACTAACTAATATAGTCACAGTTCAATTTTACACACTAAATTGATCATCATAATTGTTATTTACATAAGCTACATAAGAAATACATATACTGACATTATTTCTTCCTACTGTCAAACGAATTTATCATGCAATTCTCGTTTAAGCACTACCTCTAATCATCATAAACTCATATAATAACTATATAATCAAGTACCATACCAAGTTATACATGTATATCAACAATTCATCCCATAAAATATTTTACAGAGAACTTTTTGGGAAGAAGAAAAACATGAAACTTTTAGAGAAAGAGATTGAGCTCCTACCTTGGATTAGGAAGATGATTATTATTATTTTCTCCAAATTCTTTTCTACAACACCTGTTAAAATCACTCTCAAATTCTCTCTAGTTTTCCTCTTTTCTTCTTTTTCTCTCTGTAAACTTCAACTGAATCTTTCTTCTCCCTAACTCTAACATACGTATAATATTATAACGTAAAATAATAATATAGATATTAAGAAAGGATTTAACTGACATCATTTATAATTTTTTTGAAAATCAAAAGCCATATGGCTTGTTTGGCTAAGCTTAATAAAAATAACCCATTAAATCCTTACACCTTGTTTGGCAAATCTAACTAAAACAAATAGATTAATCCTTATACCTTGTTTGATAAAACATCATTAAATTAAAGACTTATTATGCAATAAGACATGTTTAGAAAAACCAAATTAAACTCTTTTTATTTATTTTAATAACTCCTTTATAGCAAGGTTATTAGTCACACTTTTATTAAATTAATAAATCAATTAAAACATTAATCTATTAAATTACTTTAACACATAAATCATTATCACATAATTATAATTTCTTTTATAATTATAATTTTATTTAACCAACTAATATTTTAAATTACAATTTCCCATTTAAAATATTATAACTTATTTAAATCACCATAAGCTCTCTAGCTTACTTATTAAATTATATTATTATATAATCTCATAACAATTAATTTACTTAGCTCCTTAATTATTTACTCAACAAATAATTAAACCACATCAACTCAAATTGCCATATAATTCAATAAATATTTAATATTACCAATAAATATTTAATATTTAATATTTAATTATTTATTCAACAAATAATTAAATAAATCACATCACTCAAATTGAACAATTATTTATTCAACAATAACATATCCATTAAATACTTAAATAAATCAATAAATATTTAATATCACACTTTAAAATTATGGAATGTTCATCATTCCCTCCTTACAAGGATTCTGTCCTCAGAATCACAATTCAAATAAATCATTCGTTACATTCTTCCCTACTTACAAAGATTCTGTCCCCAGAATCGAAGACACAGATTAAACAAATAACTCAGGGTATTCCTTCAACATTTTCTCTTCGAGTTCCCACGTTGCTTCATCAGCGTTGTGGTTCCTCCAAATCACCTTCACAGAAGGTATCACTTTATTCCTGAGCACTTGTTCTTTCCTGTCGACTATCTGGATAGGAATCTCTTCATAAGACAAATCTTTCTCGAACTGCAACGGTTCGTACTCGATTACGTGCTTGTAATCGGGTTTATATTGTCGTAACACCGAAATATGAAAAATATTATGAATGTTTTCCAACTCTGGAGGTAGAGCTACCTCATAAGCTACCTCTCCAACTTTTCGCAACACTTCAAAGGGTCCAATAAACCTCGGGCTTAGTTTTCCCTTTTTACCGAAACGAATTTTCCCCTTCCAAGGAGAAACTTTTAGGAATACATAGCTTCCTACGTCAAATGCACGATCTTGCCTGTGTTGGTCAGCATACTTCTTCTGTCGGTCTTGAGCTGCTACCAATCTTATCCTGATGAGTTTGATAACCTCAGCAGTTTGTTGCACCAATTCTGGTCCTAACAGTTGACGTTCACCAACTTCATCCCAGTACAGTGGAGTTCTGCACTTTCTGCCGTATAACGCTTCGTAAGGCGGCATGCCGATACTCGCGTGATAACTATTATTGTAGGCAAATTCCACCAACGGTAATTGCTATTCCCAGCTTCCTTTGAAATCCATGACTCTCAACATATCTTCCAATGTCTGGATCATTCGTTCGCTTTGGCCATCTGTTTGCGGATGATATGCCGTACTCATTCGCAACTGTGTTTCTATACATTCTTGTAGTCTCTTCCAGAAGTTTGATGTGAACCTCGGATCTCTGTCTGACACAATTGACACTGGAATTCCATGTCTTGCAACGATCTCTTTAATATATAGTTTTGCCAGCTGATCAAGATTGAATCTAATCTTTATTGGCAAAAAGTGTGCAGATTTTGTCAATCTGTCTACTATTACCCAAATTGCATCGTATCCTTTCTGAGTAGTTGGAAGACCCACCACAAAATCCATCGTGATATGCTCCCACTTCCATTCCGGTATTTCCAATGGTTGAAGTAATCCGCTGGGTCTTTGATGTTCGGCTTTTACTCTTTGACATGTCAAACATTTAGCCACGCATTCTGCGACATCCCTTTTCATATTCGGCCACCAAAAATGTGGGCGTAAATCTTGATACATCTTCGTGCTTCCTGGATGAATCGAATATCTTGAGCTATGAGCTTCGGTCAGGATTTCGTTTTTCAGTTCTGGTGTTGCTGGAACCCAGATTCTTCCCTCGTACCGTAGTAATCCTTCGGTATCGACCTTGTATTTCGTATTGTTACCATCAACCATATTCTCTTTTATCTTTCCACATTCTTCATCTTGTAACTGAGCGTTTTTCACCTTGTCCAGTAAAGTTGGACCTGCTTCTAGATGAAATAGTCGTTCGTCGGTTTCCTGTGGAAATTTGATTTCCAGTTCTAACTTTGTCATTGCTGAAATGAGCTCCTCCTGAGTTGTTATCAGCATTAATTTTTCCCGACCTTTCCTGCTTAAAGCATCTGCAACCACATTCGCTTTGCCCGGATGATAAAAGATCTCACAATCGTAATCCTTTATCAATTCCATCCATCTCCTCTGACGCATGTTCAGGTCCTTCTGATTGAAAATATACTTCAGACTTTTGTGGTCTGTGTAGATCTCACATTTCTCTCCATACAGATAATGTCTCCATATCTTGAGAGCAAATACCACTGCAGCCAATTCTAAATCATGAGTCGGGTAACCTTTCTCGTAATCCTTCAGTTGTCTTGATGCATATGCAATAACTTTGCCGTTTTGCATAAGAACACAACCCAATCCTTTATGTGAGGCATCACTATACACCACAAAATTTCCGGTATTATCTGGCAGGGTTAACACAGGTGTCATACTTAGCTTCTTCTTCAAATCGTGGAAGCTCTCTTCACATTTCTCCGTCCACACAAATTTTACAGCTTTCCTTGTCAAATTTGTTAGCGGAGTGGCTATCTTAGAAAAATCTTGAATGAATCTTCTATAATAACCGGCCAGCCCCAAGAAACTCCTCACCTCCGAAGGTGTTCTTGGTTGTTCCCAATTGATTACAGCTTCCACTTTCGATGGATCTACTGAAATCCCATCTTTGTCAATCACATGACCCAAAAATTGTACACGATCGAGCCAAAATTCACACTTAGAAAACTTCGCGTACAACTTTTCCTTTCTTAGTGTCTCCAATGTCAGACGTAAATGTTCCGCGTGTTCTTCTTGAGTTTTGGAATACACCAGAATGTCGTCGATAAACACCACTACAAACTTGTCTAAAAATGGTTTAAACACCCTGTTCATCAAATCCATGAACGCAGCAGGTGCATTGGTTAAACCAAAAGACATCACCAGAAACTCGTAATTTCCATATCGAGTTCTGAATGTCGTTCGTCGTATATCCTCCTTCCTCACTTTCAACTGGTGATACCCACTTCTCAAATCAATTTTTGAAAAGTATTTAGCACCCTTCAACTGGTCAAACAAGTCATTTATTCTTGGCAACGGGTATTTGTTTTTAATAGTGACTTTGTTTAACTCCCTGTAATCAATGCAAAGACGCATTGACCCGTCCTTCTTCTTTACGAATAAAACTGGCGCTCCCCACGGCGATACACTTGGTTGAATATATTTCTTGTCTAGCAGTTCTTGCAACTGTACCATCAGTTCCTTCATTTCTACCGGAGCCATTCTGTACGGAGCCTTTGATATCGGTGCTGTTCCCGGCACTAAGTCGATCACGAATTCAATTTCTCTGTCCGGCGGAAGTCCTGGCAAATCTTCTGGAAACACGTCTTCGAATTCTCTCACTACCGGTATTTCTTCTAATTTCACACCTTTCTTCTGAGTATCGACTATGTAAGCTAAATAGCCCACACAACCTTGACTCAACAATTTCTTGGCCTGCATAGTCGTCAGACATTTAATTTGTCTTGGCGACTTGCTACCATAAAATACTACCTTTGACGGAGTCATAAGGTTTACACACTTCTTTTGGCAGTCAATTACTGCTCCATAATTGAACAACCAATCCATTCCCAAAATTACATCAAATTCCCCGAGTCTAATCGGAATCAAATCTACAAACAAGATATTCTCCTTAATGTTCACCCTACAATTCTTGTATACGAATCTAACAGGGATTACTTCCTTATTCGCAATTTCTATGTTCAAAGGAAAATTCAGTTCTTCTCTAGGCAATTCTAACCTCTTGGCAAATTCATCAGATATAAACGAGCAAGTAGCACCCGAATCAAATAATACATATGCATCAATATCATTGATTGGGATAATACCTGACACCACATCCTTTGATTGCACAGCATCTTGCACAGTCATGTTGAAGGTTCTGGCTGTGGGTTTGTTTGATGCTGCAGGTCCTGTAATAGCCCACGTACCTCCATTGTTACCTCCTCCATTGTTTCTGGTTGCCACTCCCTCCTTCTTCTTAGGACATTCACGAGCAAAGTGATCCTTAGATCCGCACGTGAAGCACACATTCTTCTTTGATTGAGTGCAATTTGGGGCTATGTGACCCTCCTGGCCACATTTGTAGCAAACTCGTTTCCCCATCAAACACGCTCCCTTGTGAAACTTCCCACATGTCGCACATGCTTCAAACTTCTTATTCTACTGGTTACCCTGCTGGTTTCCAGTACCCATACTTCCATTCCACTTTCTCTTCAAGTTGTTGTTATTGTTGTTGTTGTTGTTGTTGTTTCCACCGCTACCACCTCCACTCTTCATCTAATTTTCATTCTTCTTCTTCTTTTGTTCCAGGTTGAATTTTGTTACTGCCTCGCCTCCACCTTCGGTGAGTACTGCTTTCTCCATTACTGCTACAAATGTCTTCAACTGGAACAGGGAAACCTTACTGTACAGCCAGGGCTTCAGTCCCTGTTCAAACCTCTTCGCCTTGCATTCGTCTGTGCTAACCTGATATGGCGCAAACCTCGCCGATTCGTTGAATTTTGCGGCATACTCAGATACCGACATCGTCCCTTGCTTCAGCTCCAGAAACTGTACTTCCAGCTGACTCTTTGAACTCTCCGGGAAATAGGTCTCGAAGAACAACTCCTTAAACCTATCCCAGGTCATCACTCCTGGCCCTTCACGAGTTTTATTGGCCTGCCACCAATAACTAGCTTCTGCTTTCAACATGAAAGTTGCGAAAGCCGTCTTCTGGTCATCCCATACCCTAGCGACATCGAACACCTTCTCTATCTCCATAATCCAGGTTTGAGCTTCAACTGGATTCATGGACCCACAGAATTCAGGTGGTCCAATCGCCTTGAAATCCTTAAACGTTGTGCCTTGGTTTTGAGGTTGATTCTGCAACGCTCCTGTCAATAGTGCCACTAGTTGTTGAACGGGATTCGCATCAACATTGTCGTTAGCTTCTTCGGTGGTTCTCTGTCGTGTTGGTTGACGTCTGGGAGGCATTTTCTGTTAAAGAAAACATCTATTAGACCATTACTCAACTTCTTTACGTATTTCTAATTAATTTGCCTCAACAAAGAAATAATCACATAGCACATAACACTTTGAATAAAATAATAACCTTTATTTATTCATAACTTTTTGAAAACATAACACAATAGCATCTCTGCTATCTACATTACTTTCCTGAACTACAAAAGTTTCAGGACAACACCATTATTATCATATCCCATGGTTACTTAACACTAGGGATTTACACATTATTTAATACATATTACGTGCATTACAGGCACACTTTCTACGATGATCTATTAAGATACTCAGTCGCCTTTTGACGCTATTCTTCCATAACACGGAACATGGTTCGGCGATCTAACACGTATGATGGCAGAGTCTCGAACTGAATTGGATAACCCATGACCCGATCTTGAGCTCGATTGATCACGATATTAAATACTTTATCCATCTCTTCCATCTTCATCCTCTTTGCTTGTGCGTCCCTTACTGCTCTTCCAGTTCGTTGATAAGCTTCCTCGTATGCATCTTCAGCTCTTATCCTCTTAGCCGCTTCTTCTCTCAGCCTGCCCTTCAGTTCAGCAACCATCTCGATCAACTGTTCCTTCTCCCCTTCAGTCTGTGTTAGTTTTTCCTTGGCGTTTGTCAGTCGTTCCTCACGATCCTGGATCACGCCGCCTTTTTGTGCCATTGCAGCCTGTTGTTCAGCTACTATCTCCCGTAACTCCTCAACTATATCCTGAAGTTCCACGTTATGGTCATGCACCTCATCGTATACACGTCCAGCAATCGAGTTGAGCAGAATCCTTTCCTCCTCATCCTCGTCATCCTCATCCTCCTGTGGTAAGTCCACGGGATCCTCCTCATCCGTCTCCACATCATCATCCTCATCTTCAACCACTGTGACCAACGGGGCTGACTCCCGTGGCAGTAGTTGTTCCCAAACTATCTGAATGTCGCGAGGCTCCTCCTCTATAGGCATTTGAGGTCCCTCCTCCCTAGTCTGACTAGATTCTCCGACATTAGTCATCCTGACAACAAAATTTTAAAGTTTTAGTTATTAATCATTCTACTCGACACTCGCGAGCACATAAACATAAACACATAAGCACATAAGTGTTTATTACTTCTTCCTTGAAACTCGATAAGAGTTATCTCCACTATCTTTTCAAAGGTTACTTCCTAAGGCTTTTTCCCCCACCTAAGGTTCATAACCTAAAGCTTTGATACCAACCTGTGACACCCACAAATCCCGATACTTCATTACCTCAAGATTTGGTGTTCACGTAATCAAAATATTCATTTCTAACTACCCAATCATAATAGAATTGAATAATAAAAGAAAACCTGCCCATACAGGATTAAACTTAAATAAAAGAAATCTCCCAGGTTATCTAACCTTTAACAATAATCATTCAAATGCGGAAAATTAAATAACTTCATTACAATCTTTAAATCAAATTATGAAAGTAAACTATCAAAACTATTACAAGTCTTCAGCATTTATTCATCTTTCCTTTTCCCTTGCTGGTACTAGGTACGTCACCCGTTTCAACTTTAGCTGTAAGAAATTTTACAGGCAAGAGTGAGCAAACAATGCCCACTTGAAATAACAATAAGTAAATCAGTTAACGTTACATCATGTTCCAAAATTAGGTTTAATAGAACTGAACAATAAGTTCTATTACTTTCTAAAAACTTTAATCAATTACTGAGGGTCTAATGACCACGAATCATGTCCACAGTTATAAGTAATTTTTCAACTTAAACTTTAACAGTCATAAGACTATAAGGACTTCACGTACTTAGGGGGATCAACCCTTCGTACAATGTATTGTGCACAATCATTTCAACGCTAAGCGTAACCTCTTATAAAAGAGTTGTTCTTCTCAGTATTTAGAATACAAGTCTGTACCAAAGTGAGTTTGGTTTGAATACATCATGGGGTAATTTAGAATTCAACGGTAATCAACTAAGGGTTAGTTGATTACAAACAACATAACTGTATACTATGGAATAATCATAGTTGAATGGATATTTATAAACTAACATCATGCTTTAGGAATAATTTAATAGCATAATCATGGAATAATCATAACATGCATCCTCGTAAACCAATAGATACACGAGCTTAATCAACAATAAACAATCTAACTCTACGAAAGTGTAAAGTTAGTCATTTGTACAATTGAAATGGAATTAAAGCAATAATGTGTTTAACGAATTCAATCTTGTACAATGAAGTTCTAGTATTAGATAAAACTTGCTCAATATCAAAAGATAAGATTTATAAAACTTGCATACAACGAAACAAGTTAAAGACAATAATAACTTGTTCAATATCAAAAGATAAGGTTTAGAAAACTTGCTCAGTTATAAAAATAGAGTTAAGGAAACTTGCACAATGAAGTTTTGAGTTAGAGAACTTGCATAAGTATAACATAACAGTGAAAAGTAACCTTGCTGAATAATAAAGTAGAAAAGGTTAGGGAACTTGCCTCGTGTGTAGGTTAAACAATTACTATTCACGTTCACCCCAAGTCCTACACATACCATATGCATTGACAATACACATTAGTTACATTAACATTACCTTTATGAGTTCCTTTATTACTCTTAGTATAACTACTAACTAAGTTTAAGTTTAAACAACATCACATCTTTCATGAACATTACTTTTTAGCTTTATTACAACTATTTAAATGATCATGCCATTGCACCACGTGTACATTAACAACTTAATACAACATCCTAATACATGTCCAACATGTTATCATTAAGTTATACTAATACCCAAAGGGTTGCACTTGCATTCGTGCATCCCGACGCCCTCCGATTGGCTCCAAATACACAACAGTCGTAAAGATACCCATTTTGACTACTGTTACAGACCTAAAATTAAAAAACTTAAAGAATGAAAGTTGTAGGTCTACTCGTCCTCTTTTCGAATCATCTTGAATTACCTAAATCGGAGTTTGTATGAAAAAGTTATGGCCATTTTACTACAGGAGGCCAAAACTACCCAACTAGGCCACTTTTCCGGTGCCGGGGCGCGGAACAGTGGCGCTGGGGCGCGAGCATCAGCGCTGGGGCGCGAGCTTCAGCGCTGGACCCGAGCTACGGGCCCATTTTTGACGCTGGGGCGCGAACCTTGGCGCCAGGGCGCGAAATTTGGCGCTGGGACGTGAATTTTGACGCTGGGGCGCCGAAACTCACAGAAACCAACCACGAAGAACAGAACAACTCAATTTTATGTCTATAACTTCAATTCCAACACTAATTAACATGAATAACTAATGCAAATTACACATAAACTTCACCAAGCATACAAATACTAAATTAACACAACTTAAACCATAATTTTAGAAAAATTAAATACTAGAATAACATATTTTAAAACCCAAAAACTCCATTTTTGATATTTCTTGACACAGTAAATACTGTAATCATAATGATACACCAATTTGATTCTTTTGAACTAAGTTCTCTGTAATTCTTAACAAACTAACTAATATAGTCACAGTTCAATTTCACACACTAAATTGATCATCATAATTGTTATTTACATAAGCTACATAAGAAATACATATACTGACATTATTTCTTCCTACTGTCAAACGAATTTATCATGCAATTCTCGTTTAAGCACTACCTCTAATCATCATAAACTCATATAATAACTATATAATCAAGTACCATACCAAGTTATACATGTATATCAACAATTCATCCCATAAAATATTTTACAGAGAACTTTTTGGGAAGAAGAAAAACATGAAACTTTTAGAGAAAGAGATTGAGCTCCTACCTTGGATTAGGAAGATGATTATTATTATTTTCTCCAAATTCTTTTCTACAACACCTGTTAAAATCACTCTCAAATTCTCTGTAGTTTTCCTCTTTTCTTCTTTTTCTCTCTGTAAACTTCAACTGAATCTTTCTTCTCCCTAACTCTAACATACGTATAATATTATAACGTAAAATAATAATATAGATATTAAGTATAGGATTTAACTGACATCAGTTATAATTTTTTTGAAAATCAAAAGCCATAAGGCTTGTTTGGCTAAGCTTAATAAAAATAACCCATTAAATCCTTACACCTTGTTTGGCAAATCTAACTAAAACAAATAGATTAATCCTTATACCTTGTTTGATAAAACATCATTAAATTAAAGACTTATTATGCTATAAGACATGTTTAGAAAAATCAAATTAAACTCTTTTTATTTATTTTAATAACTCCTTTATAGCAAGGTTATTAGTCACACTTTTATTAAATTAATAAATCAATTAAAACATTAATCTATTAAATTACTTTAACACATAAATCATTATCACATAATTATAATTTCTTTTATAATTATAATTTTATTTAACCAACTAATATTTTAAATTACAATTTCCCATTTAAAATATTATAACTTATTTAAATCACCATAAGCTCTCTAGCTTACTTATTAAATTATATTATTATATAATCTCATAACAATTAATTTACTTAGCTCCTTAATTATTTACTCAACAAATAATTAAATCATATCAACTCAAATTGCCATATAATTCAATAAATATTTAATATTGCCAATAAATATTTAATATTTAATATTTAATTATTTATTCAACAAATAATTAAATAAATCACATCACTCAAATTGAACAATTATTTATTCAACAATAACATATCCATTAAATACTTAAATAAATCAATAAATATTTAATATCACGCTTTATAATTATGGAATGTTACAGGAAGAATGTGACATTCCAAAAATTCATAAGATCTTAAATGATTAAATTAAAGGTTAAAGAATAAAACCTAGAGTGAAAATAGAGGAAGGATTTAAATTTTTTTTAAAAGAAGAACCTATATGGTTTGCTATTTGAATTGAATTGAGAAAATAAATGCTACAAAAAAATTCAAAACCTATAATGAATTTTTAGTTAGAGGTATGTTAAGAATAATATATTATGTTACCTTTATGTGAAGTAATGAAAGAAATTATGAGAATGATTGAAATTTTTAAAAGAAAGAAATAGATTATGAATGTTGAAAATTTATTAAGGAAACTAAATTTAATTATACAATATAAATTGTATAATGTAAATAAGTTATTTAAATTAGGCATGAGAATTAAATAACATAAATGGTTATCGTTATTTAGTGGTTCTAATATTTTAATTATATACTAGTGACCTAATCTAAGAGATTTGTGGATCATATCTCAATCTATTAAATTATTTTATATGATTATGTGAGTAAGAGAATATGAATATGAATATTATATGATGGTTTATATTTATTTATTATATAAGCATATAAAAGAAACTAGTGTAATCCTAATTATATATTAGGAATGAAGGATTGAATAACTTAAGGGTTATGAGATGGACAAATAATAGTATTTATAATATATACTAATTCTAAGAGATTTATTTTATATATCTCAATTAATTAATTTTATAACCTAATTAGAGGTGGCAAACGGGCGGGCGGGCGGGCCTGGCCATGCCGAGCGCGGGCCGGCCCTATGGCGGGCCAGCCAAAATGGCATGGGTTTTGGCAGGCTAGAAATGTGAGGCCCGTGGCCCGGGTTGGGCCGGGCCGGCTCGCGGGCTTCTTTTCTCACATTATTTTTTGCAAAATTTTGCTACACCAAAAATAGTAATTATAATAAATATTAAAAATAGTAAAATAATTTATAATAAACAATAATTCTAATTACCTACATTAACTACATATTTCAATCAATTAAAATTTTAATCACTTTTTAACAGGAGTTTTGTTATACTATAATATATGTATGAGAAAGATTAATATATATATATATATATATATATATATATATATATGTGTGTGTGTGTGTGTGTGTGTGTGTGTGTGTGTGTGTGTGTGTGTGTGTGTGTGTGTGTGTGTGTGTGTGTGATCAATAGAAAGCAAGGCAACGGTAATATGATAAGTTGATAACAACAACATACCAACTGTAAAGAATAGAAGCAACGATAATAAAAAATAATGCAACAGTATAATAATCAATATCCCAATAATTAAGTAATTATTATATATTTAACCGTTACAAAATCTCAATAAATATATTAATTATAACTCATTTAGTTTACACATTAAACTCTTTTAATGGTACATCACCAAAATATATTAATATATTTATTTTTATTTAACTTTGTAATATATTATTTTTGTATAAAATACAACAGTAGTCCTCAAGCAATTTGATAATATTCTATCAACAAAAGAATAAGCGTGCACTCTTATTACTTTCAAAGGGTTTGAACTCTTGTTTATTTATTTACAAGTCTTGTGTTCAAGCCTCATAACCCATAAGTATCAAAATTTTGTTTAAAAAAAATAAAAAAAATAAGTCGCGGGCCGGGCCTTCATGGGCCGGGCCAAAAACGCCCATATTTTCATGGGCTAAACAACTGAAGCCCAATGGCCGGCCCATGGCGGGCGGGCCTGGGCCTCTTTTCCCAGGTATAAACCTAATTATAGCAAGTCTAATTGGGTTAAGAAATTAAATGTTCATTAGTAAGGATTTAAATTATAATTGAGAAAATGAAAATCCTAACTAAATGATTTGGGTTGGATAAAAATTAAAGGTATTGGACTATGTAAATTTCATGGCCCAAGTAATTAATTTAAAAGTCCAAAAGAATTTAATTAAAGCCCAATTTGTTAGCCAATTGAAGAGGGACTTTTTAGACATTTAGTAAAGCTAAATAAGGCATTAAAAATAAATCAAAAATGGATAGAAAATATGGAGAGATTGGCGGCTAGGATGGGAGAAAAAGGAAGCATGTGATGTAGTGATGATAACTTATTTTAGTTTACAAACTAGTTCACCAACTATGCAAGGTGTCACTAATTAACTTGGCCACTTATTTTTTTTATCCAAGAGTGCAAGCAACAATATAATGATTAAGGAAGAGAAGAAGAGATGAGATTGGGGGATGTACGTAGATATACAAAATTTATCTATACATAAATTACTAACAAACAAATAAAACTCATTTTCTCTTTCATCTCTTATTTCCTATTTTGCAACTAAAACCAACTAGAGAGAGGAGCAATGTTCGGCAGCCACATGAAGTAAAGGGGAGGATGTTTTGATCTTCAAGCTATCCAAGATCATCATCTACTTCGAAAGATTAAGAAAGGCTAGCAAAATATCAAGGTATAAACTACATTTTATCTAAGTTATTCTTAGTTGTTTTAATCAAAATGTAGATTTATGTTCTTGAACTTCAAAACTCTAGATCTACATGATCTAGAGTGTGTTATGTGTGTATCTATCCATCTTGTGTGTTAAAAGTTAGATCAAAAGTATGAAGTGAAAACTAGGTTTTTCAAAATGTCGAAAATCCTAATTTTCTTAACCTTGATGGTGTTTAATCTTGTGTTTGATGATTGTTTGATGAAATATGTGACAACCTCGAATCCGAGTCCAAAATCACCGCAGATCCGGTTCCATCATTCTACAACTATTGCCGAAGATATAAACATAAATTTTTTATACATTAAACTTTTCCACATCATTCCCAAGGTCTACAACCTTAACTTAATACATACCTTCAATATCTTAAATGTTTACAATACTATTTTTGTCAGAAAATTTAATAGAACTAAATGCACCATAATTTAATCTTGAACTTTGTCTTTGCTTCTGTCTTTACTCGAGCTTTCATCTTAATCTGAAAATTTTTATCATGATATAACAAGGGTGAGTATCAAATTTGCCTAGCAAGCATAAGTTTAATTGAGGATATATCATGATTGAAAGAATTGAACAATAAGCTAGCTAACTTTCAACAATATAAACATTGTGAAAGAGCATGAACAAATTTTCTTAGCTTAACGACCAAGTCAATAAAAATAAATGGTCAAGCATGAAAATGAATAGATTAACTGAACCAAATGGTAATGAAGGTGATCAGCCTTTCATACCTGATGAACATTTACAACATGCACAACGTGCGAATCAATAATCAGTATGGACTTGAATAACCTACAATAATTATTCACTAACATGCTTTGAATTTACAACTCAAGTTTGAGTTAGGGAAACTTGCATGTACTGCTAATTACTGCTAAGCAATCTAATTTAATTTCTCATAAAACACCTATCAGTATAAGATTGATCTTTCAATTAGTATAACATACCTTGTAGCTCTTAAAACTATTTCTTTATCCATAAATTACTTAATCAAATATTAGATAACATCTTAAAACATCAGTATTATTATTGTGACGCCCCAAAAATTAGGTATTTATCACCCATCTTGGGTCGTCAGATACATGGTACAAAATACAAATACAAACTTAATTATACAAATGTCGTGTAACATACGACAATACATAAACTGAGAGTTCTAATAGGAATATTGTCATCTAGACAATATCCATACTCATGGAGTCCTCATTACATTTATTGTCACACTATTTAACAGAATGGTGAGGACTACTAATGCTATCTTCTGGACCATCACTCCTTTCCCTGACTCGTCCCAGCTATATTCTCATTTCCTGAAGAGAACATTGAAAGAAAGGGTGAGCTCAACTAGCCCAGTAAAAAATATTATGACTAAGATAATGAAGAATAAATTATCAATAGTCTTCAACAATGTTAAACTGATAAAATACAATAGACATCAAGTTTAACTACAGCGGAATAAGCAATCCATTAGAAGAGTCAAGTAGAGAATAAAACCTACTATCTTCTATGATTTAAAAATATTTTCATCAACTTTTATCACTGAGACTCAGCTTAATAAATAAACCACATCTTCTAATCATCCTTGTATTACGGGCCAAGGATATTCATTAAATCATCAATGATCATGACTATACCGAAAAATCCCTGGTCATAATCATACCACAAACTGTCTATCAATGCATTACAAGCCACTGAGGACTTTTACCATACCACTTATAACATCACAGTTCATGATTATACCGAATGATCCTTGGTCATAATCATACTAAGTCCATCTATGCACGTAAGCCAAAGATGACTTTTAACATAAAATAAACATGAGGATGATGACAATGTTATAGGAATTCAATTAAACAAGTTCAAGAATTAGTTTATCCAGGAACTAATAATATCCAAATTGTCAACATGATACTTCTTTGTAAAGTAATAGTCAAGAATGCTCAGAAGAATATTTTCATGAAATGATACTGGATGAAGCACAAATATCAAGGATATTCCACTAATTTCACGGAGTATAGAAATCAAAACTTTAACCAAATGAGTATAATAAGGAATATATGAAACTGCAAATAGATTTTCACCAGCCATGCGGTAATTCACGTATACAGATCATTTCCACAATTTAATAAGGAATGAATATAAAGGATCATTCACCATGCATGTGGCAATCCACATAGACAGGTTATTCCAACAGAATAATAAAGAATGGAATAACAGAAAGATTCACCATGCATGCGATAGAGACCGCACAGACAGGTTATTCCCAGCAGAATAATAAATACGGAATAATAAATATGGAACCAGGTCAGGTGAAATTCACACCGACAGGATATTCCGACAGAATAATAAATGCGGAATAATAAATGATGGAACCAGGTCAGGTGAAATTCACACCGACAGGATATTCCGACAGAATCGTAAAGAACGGAATAATAAAAGAATTTCACCAAGTATGCGGTACTTCGCATAAACAGGTTATTCCAACATAATAATAAAGAATGGAATAACAGAAGAAGATCACCATGTATTGGGTAAACCGCATATACAGGTCATTCCACCAAGTATAGGGTAAACCACGCATACAGGTTATTCCAACAGAATAATAAAGAATGGAATAACATAAGTTCTCTTCATGAATAAGAAAGAATAACACCCCTTACCATTTTAAAGAAGAACTGAAATAAAGAAGTAGTTAAGTGGCAGAATACTCTTCTTCTTTCTCTCTATAGTTTCTCTCTCTAGAGTTCAGTGAATTCGTAAGAAAATAATAAAGGAATGAGCTTCTATTTATAGGAAAATGGAATGCATAGTAAATAATCCATGAACGGTCCAGATTGATTTACTTTAATCTGACGGTCTATATTTAAAGAAAAATCTTTTAAATAAAATATAATATATTCTATTTATAGAATAACTTTAATAAAGTATTCTGTTTTATATAAAAAGATTTTACTATGCAAAATACTATGCACAATAGAATATAATATATTCTATTTATAGAATAACTTTAATAAAGTATTCTGTTTTTTATAAAAAGATGTTTCTGTTTTATTACGTTAATAATACGAATAAAACAAAACTTCATTATCGCTAAATAATTCATATTATTAATTGACAATAATTGAATCAAACTGAGTGACTTCTCACATAAGCATCAATACCGTTTGCTACTATGCAACCACACATATTACTGTACTTTTACTACCGAATAGTTTAACAGTATCAACGGTAAAACTTTCGCCGTTATTTTTAATAAAATATTTTTGTCGTTTTCTCAATCTAACAATAATTCCGTTGTGGGGTCCACCAATGATTGTACCGTCGTACAAATATTCCCCGTAAATAGTAACTCGTGAATAGTACTTCGACACAAAAAGTGTCCCAAATACTCGAGTGAACAATACTAGAGTGAATAGTAATTTAGGTGAATAGTAACCTGTGAATAGTAATTCGTGAATAGTAACTCATGAATAGTACTCCGACACAAAAAGTATCCCAAATACTCGAGTGAACGATACTAGAGTGAATAGTAATTTGGGTGAATAGTAACTCGTGAATAGTGACCATGTATTTTATGACAACTTGTTTACTTTAAAAAAAAATTCACATATCACCCTTAACTTTAACCTTTTATCAATTTAACCATTTACCAAAATAGAAAAATTGAATACTTTTATTTCATAAAATTCGGGGTCTCACAATCTCCCCTCCTTATGGAATTTCGCCCTCGAAATTAACGTACGTACTTGATATTCGAAGAGATGAGAATGCCTTACTTTCTTTTCGGATTGTACCTTTCCGGATAATTCCGCTCTATCATGATTTTTCCATTTCTCATCTCCTGTATTTCGAATATCATTCTAGAATATACCTTCAAAACAAAGGTTAATCGACATACCACAATTTATCCACTTATTAAGTAAACAATTTCAGCTTACGTAAGTCACACGCTAGCGAAGTATATTACTCGTCTTCTAGACTAATATCTCCGTCAGTGACCATATCCCTGTAACATCAATCAACAATTTCTGTCCACAATCATATGAATAACTCATAATCATAATTGTGATTCTGAATTACTTTTCGCACCCAGGAAGAAGAAAATTTACATCACCTATCTTCACCTGAAACATCAAAAATCATGGTTATACCAAATCACAATTCCTGCTCATAATCATACTAATAAATTCATCTTTGCACTACGGCTAAAGATGTACAACTGTATAACCAATAATCAACAGTTAATCTTCGCACTACAGGCCAAGGATATACAACTGTAAAATCAATAATTCTGAGACTCAGCTTAATAGTATCATGACCACGAATTATCCATGCACTACGTGCCAAAGATAATCGTGTTTTCAATTACGGTCATGATTATACCAAACAATCCCTGGTCATAATCATACCAAGTCCATCTATGTACGTAAGCCACAGATGACTTTTGCCACATCTATGAATTAATATTTCATTGCTGAGACTCAGCTCAATAATTAATCCACATCATCGAATCATCCCTGCACTACAGGCCAAGGATATTCTTTAGTATCACGACCACGAATTATCCATGCACTATGTGCCAAAGATAATCGTGTTTTCAATTACGGTAATGATTATACCGAACAATCCCTAGTCATAATCATACCAAGTCCATCTATGCATGTAAGCCACAGATGACTTTTACCACATCTATGAATTAATATTTCACTGCTGAGACTCAGCTCAATAATTAATCCACATCATCGAATCACCCTTGCACTCTGGCTAAGGATATTCTTTAGTATCACGGCCACGAATTATGCATGCACTACGGCTAAAGATAATCGTGTTTTCATCAACAGTCCTGATCATGCCATAAAACAATTAGTCTTTGCACTACAGCCAAAGAGAATCCATAGCCATAATCATACCAAAAACTGTACATCAATGCATTACGGGCCAATGAGGACTTTTTCCACATCATTTGTAATATTACGGTCATGATTATACCGAATAATCCCTGTTCATAATCATACCAAGTCCATCTGTGCACTACAGGCCACAGATGACTTTCAACAAAATATAAACATGAGAATGAGGTATTGACGTATATAGGGTTTCAAACCTCTTAGAAACTTTCGCGTCATTCGCTCCTCATTATCGACCAAATGGGATGCAAACCGGGATAACTCTGCAAACTTAACCTCGTACTGCGATATGGTCATATTATTTTGCTCCAATGCTTATCTCAACATTGTTAGATGCCATTTTCAAACACTGTCACAAAACAAGGGTTAATTAACATATCATATATTATCCCTATACTCTGACCGACCAATTAAATACCAAATAAACTTAGGTAGGTCATACTAGCGAAGGAATTTCCCGTCTCTCCCCTCCTAGTTCTTACCTTACATCTCAGCCAGGGATCATATCCCTAAGCTCTGATACCAACTGTGACGCCCCAAAAATTAGGTATTTATCACCCATCTTGGGTCGTCAGATACATGGTACAAAATACAAATACAAACTTAATTATACAAATGTCGTGTAACATACGACAATACATAAACTGAGAGTTCTAATAGGAATATTGTCATCTAGACAATATCCATACTCATGGAGTCCTCATTACATTTATTGTCACACTATTTAACAGAATGGTGAGGACTACTAATGCTATCTTCTGGACCATCACTCCTTTCCCTGACTCGTCCCAGCTATATTCTCATTTCCTGAAGAGAACATTGAAAGAAAGGGTGAGCTCAACTAGCCCAGTAAAAAATATTATGACTAAGATAATGAAGAATAAATTATCAATAGTCTTCAACAATGTTAAACTGATAAAATACAATAGACATCAAGTTTAACTGCAGCGGAATAAGCAATCTATTAGAAGAGTCAAGTAGAGAATAAAACCTACTATCTTCTATGATTTAAAAATATTTTCATCAACTTTTATCACTGAGACTCAGCTTAATAAATAAACCACATCTTCTAATCATCCTTGTATTACGGGCCAAGGATATTCATTAAATCATCAATGATCATGACTATACCGAAAAATCCCTGGTCATAATCATACCACAAACTGTCTATCAATGCATTACAAGCCACTGAGGACTTTTACCACACCACTTATAACATCACAGTTCATGATTATACCGAATGATCCTTGGTCATAATCATACTAAGTCCATCTATGCACGTAAGCCAAAGATGACTTTTAACATAAAATAAACATGAGGATGATGACAATGTTATAAGAATTCAATTAAACAAGTTCAAGAATTAGTTTATCCAGGAACTAATAATATCCAAATTGTCAACATGATACTTCTTTGTAAAGTAATAGTCAAGAATGCTCAGAAGAATATTTTCATGAAATGATACTGGATGAAGCACAAATATCAAGGATATTCCACTAATTTCATGGAGTATAAAAATCAAAACTTTAACCAAATGAGTATAACAAGGAATATATGAAACTGCAAATAGATTTTCACCAGCCATGCGGTAATTCACGTATACAGATTATTTTCACAATTTAATAAGGAATGAATATAAAGGATCATTCACCATGCATGTGGCAATCCACATAGACAGGTTATTCCAACAGAATAATAAAGAATAGAATAACAGAAGGATTCACCATGCATGCGATAGAGACCGCACAGACAGGTTATTCCCAACAGAATAATAAATGCGGAATAATAAATATGGAACCAGGTCAGGTGAAATTCACACCGATAGGATATTTCGACAGAATAATAAATGCGGAATAATAAATAATGGAACCAGATCAGGTGAAATTCACACCGACAGGATATTCTGACAGAATCGTAAAGAACGGAATAATAAAAGAATTTCACCAAGTATGCGGTACTTCGCATAAACTGGTTATTCCAACATAATAATAAAGAATGAAATAACAGAAGAAGATCACCATGTATTGGGTAAACCGCATATACAGGTCATTCCACCAAGTATAGGGTAAACCACGCATACAGGTTATTCCAACAGAATAATAAAGAATGGAATAACATAAGTTCTCTTCATGAATAAGAAAGAATAACACTCCTTACCATTTTAAAGAAGAACTGAAATAAAGAAGTAGTTAAGTGACAGAATACTCTTCTTCTTTCTCTCTATAGTTTCTCTCTCTAGAGTTCAGTGAATTCGTAAGAAAATAATGAAGGAATGAGCTTCTATTTATAGGAAAATGAAATACATAGTAAATAATCCATGAACGGTCCAGATTGATTTACTTTAATCTGACGGTCCATATTTAAAGAAAAATCTTTTAAATAAAATATAATATATTTTATTTATAGAATAACTTTAATAAAGTATTCTGTTTCATATAAAAAGATTTTACTATGCAAAACACTATGCACAATAGAATATAATATATTCTATTTATAGAATAACTTTAATAAAGTATTCTGTTTTTTATAAAAAGATATTTCTGTTTTATTACGCTAATAATACGAATAAATCAAAACTTCATTATCGCTAAATAATTCATATTATTAATTGACAATAATTGAATCAAACTGAGTGACTTCTCACATAAGCATCAATACCGTGTGCTACTATGCAACCACACATATTACTGTACTTTTACTACCGAGTAGTTCAACAGTATCAACGGTAAAACTTCCGCCGTTATTTTTAATAAAATATTTTTGTCGTTTTCTCAATCTGACAATAATTCCGTTGTGGGGTCCACCAATGATTGTACCGTCATACGAATATTTTCCGTAAATAGTAACTCGTGAATAGTACTTCGACACAAAAAGTGTCCCAAATACTCGAGTGAACAATACTAGAGTGAATAGTAATTTAGGTGAATAGTAACCTGTGAATAGTAATTCGTGAATAGTAACTCATGAATAGTACTCCGACATAAAAAGTATCCCAAATACTCGAGTGAACGATATTAGAGTGAATAGTAATTTGGGTAAATAGTAACCCATGAATAGTAACTCGTGAATAGTGACCATGTATTTTATGACAACTTGTTTACTTTAAAAAAAATTCACATATCACCATTAACTTAAACCTTTTATCAATTTAACCATTTACCAAAATAGAAAAATTGAATACTTTTATTTCATAAAATTCGGGGTCTCACAATTATCATCCTTTGATAATTTTTTAATCACTATATCATATACATTATGATTTAACACTTTAATCTTATATATTATAAGTTCTTCTTTAAACACTAATAAGTCAATTTACTAATCCAGCAATCTGGATTCTAAATCTAGCAACCAAATTGCCAATCCAGCAAACTGGATTCCAAATCCAGCAACCTGTGTGACGAACGAGATTTTTGTAATTTAATTCTTAATATTTATTGAATTAATTAAATATTTTCGATGATTTAATTATTTGATTAAATAATTAATTGATGAAGTTGTGGTAGATTAATTTAATTATATGTGTTATAATTATAAAATTAATGTAGAGAATTTTATTATTCGATGTATGTATTTATGTGAGCTTATTGAATTAAAAGAAATATTTAATAAGCCTAATGTTATTTTAATTAATTTAATAATTAATTAGAGATTTAATAATTTGATATAATTAATTAATGAAAAAAATAATTATGTGACTATATGAATTAACGAGAAATTATTACATTTTATTCAAATTAAATTAAATAATATAATTGAGTTATTGTATAATTGAGTGTGACATGTTTTAAACTATAGTATAAGAGATTTATTAAATTAAATGGTTTTAAAACCTATTCTTGCTAGCCAAACAAGGCCCTAAAGGGAGTTATTAGCAGTTACCCATGATTGGGTTAACTGACCTTAATGCGCGTCAGTTCCTTTTCCTTTATTATATTATACATATTCTTTCTTTTTCATTTTTTCTAAGTCTAGAAAGTAAACAGAGAAAGGTTGAGAGTTCACAGAGAGAAATTGTGAGAGTGTAATCAACAAGTATTTGTGAAAGGATCATCATTGATCATCCCTTCTAATCTATACTCTGGGTAATTTCTCCAAACCAATTTCTATTTTACGTATTTAAGATTTCATGAAAATGGCTTTCAAAGCTTTTGTAAAGTCTCTGTAATTGGGAAAGGGTATGATTATGAGTTTATGTATGTGTTAAATGTTACCATATCGTATTTGATTATATATATTATGTAGACCATATCATCAGTATCATAAAACATATCGCATATGTTGCTCAAAACTTATAGAGTATAGAATATGGCCATATGGCCTTATACGTGATTTTAATATGTCAAACATAAATGTTTTTGTAAAATTCTCACTCTTATTTGATTATGCATGTTGATACGAAGAGACCAAACCTTAAATAAACGGATTCGGTGTTATAACGAATCCGTAGTATTAATTTTCATAATTTATGTTCAAAACTTTCAAGAACATCAAGAACAGCGAATTTTACATTTTTTTAATTCTGTAATTATGTGTTTTAATGGGTTAAAATCATTATATAAATGTTGGGTAATGATTATGCATAAATTATATCATATGGGTATGTCTAAACTCGTGTAGAAAATAAGAAATCGGTAGAAATTGGCATGTTCTGCAATTTTTCGCAAACTGCAAATTCTATAACTAGTACGCCGCGCCGCAGCGCCGGCTGCCTAACTAATTCCCGCGACGCAGCGCCAAGTCTCAAGCCGCAGCGCCACGGAGCCGCAGCGCGAAAACCAAGTACAATAGTGGCGCCGCAGCGCCACTCTCCAGAATATTCAGAAATGAAATTTTTTTAAGTGTTAAGTCTAGCAATGTGGTATGAACCTAATTTAATAAACATAGAAATATGTTAGAAGTACAATGAGATGTTAAAATAGATGCTTAACATGTAAATAACAAAATTTTATGTGGATTGAATTATTGAATACATAATTAGCTTATTATTTGTGAAGTGTAAAATTGTGTGACAATAAGTTTGATAAATTGACTATGTATGGTCATAACCCGAGTTAGACAAAAAGAATGAGCTTGTGATGACTAGTGCATTATAATTGATTAGTATTATGAATGTAAATGATATGTAGGATTTAAATCAAGGAACGAGTTTAATTAAAGTGTAATCTACGCACGAGGCAAGTTTCCTAACCCTACTTGCTATCATTATTCAAGTTTGTAAATTACTTCAAGCAATTCTCGTTATTATTAAATCAAGTTTGATTTGTTATATTAAAGATTAATTATCTTTTCAAAGTATGAATCTGTTATACAATACTTGTTCTATTGTATACCTCTTAAAATTGTTATTCAATTTAAATACCATTTATTGTTGAACCTTGTTAGACTAGCAAACCCTTATTGATTCGACTAGTCCATAGCTGATGAACGTTCTAAATTTTAGAACCCTTATTGATTTATCCAAACCAAACTTTCTTTGGTGCGGACTCTAATATCTAACTGAGATGAACAACCCTGTAAAGGGATTACTTATGCGTTAGTGTTAAGATATTGTGCACAGTATGGTACTAAGGGCTGATCCCCCTAAGTACGAGAAGAAGAGTCTATAGTCTTATGACTGTTAAAGGTTTCAAGTATAACCCTTGATAACCTAGGACATAGTTCAAGGTCTTATGACCATCAGAAATCTTTTGATTCTTGTTATTCATTCTTGATTCAAAAGTTGAACTTTTATTTCAGAAGTCTTTGATTCACTCGCATGTTATTATACATTGTTATTTTATTATTTTACTTATGGGCAATAATGCTCACTCTTGCGTAATAATAACATTGCAGTTAAGAACGAAAGAACCGACGAACCTTCCACTAGTAAAGGCAAGGGCAAGATTATCAAGTGATGAAGACTTGTTGTTTATGTGATGTTGAACTTATGTGTTAAGACTTATGTTAATGTTGTTTAAGACTTATTCTTTGTTTATGTTTCCGAACAAATGTTTAAGGTTAGTATGACCTGGGATTGTGTTTATTATTCAGATGTTGTAACCCCATAAGGGGATGATTTATTTCTATCTATTGCAGGGTTTGCATTTATTATGGGAAGATAGATATATGATATTTGAATAGTGAACACCAAATCATGTGAGAATGGAAGTACCCAGATTTGGGGGTGTCACAGGTTGGTATCAAAGCCGTAGGTTATGAACCATAGGTGGGGAAACAACCTTAGGTAATAGCCTTATAGGAAGAACATAGTGAAGGAAAACTCTTATCGAGTTCTAAGAGATGAATTTCTTAATTCATTGAAGATAATAAAAAACTCTATGTGCTTATGTGTTAAATTATGTGCTCACTAGTACGACTTAGTAACTAAAACTTAAAACTATGTTGTCAAGATGTCAGATGTTGGAGGAGCTAGTTGAGCTGGGGAGGAAGAACCCTGAGTGCCTACCGAGGAGGAGCCCCAAGACATTCATGTTGTCAGGGAGTAGTTGATTCAGAGGGAGCCATCTCCATTGATCACAGTTGTTGGTCAGGAGCATGCGCCTGAGACTGATCCAGAGGAGGATTTTGAGGAGGAAGAGAAAGAGGAAGAAGAGGAGTTCCCATCAAACTCCATTGATGCTGAGATGTACAATGAGCTATACGATCGTAACGTAGAGTTACGTGACACTGTCCAGGATTTGACTGAGCGGACGATTATTCAGCAAATTACCATTGAGCAGAAGGATAGGGAGATTATGACTCTTCACACATGTGTGGGAAATGTGGAGTGAGATTTGGTTCATAAGAAGGGTCAAAACGAGGAGAAATTCGAAGAAATAGAGAAGTTAAAGAAAGAACTGAAGGAAAGCTCAGAGAGGCTGATCATAGCAGAGGAGGGCTGGGTAAGAGAATCACGTCGTGCTGATCTTGCAGAAAGGGATTGTCATGTAAAGAAGGCTAAGTTTGGAGAGACATACTCTACACTTAATAATGCAATGGATGAAGCCCAGGATCGAGTCTTGAGGTATCCAATCCAGTTTAAATGTAAGACCCCAACTTATTAATGAATAAAATCAAATTTTCTCTAAATATTATTGTGAATAATAAGGGGCTAATTTGATATAATACTTTGGTTATGGGTGAAATGTGCAAATTTTGCAAAATAAGCAAGTGGTTATAAAATATTCATTTTGTCGGGGAATATTCGTTTGGTCGTGGAATATTCTTGCTGTCGGGGAATATTCGTACGACGGCGCAGCCTTGTGTGGGCCCCATAACGAAAAGCGATTGGATGAAGAAAATGACAAGTATAAGTTATTTATAAATAACGGCGTAGTTGTTACCGTTAATACTGTTGGAATACCCGGTGATTAAAATACAGTAGCACACGGTATTGCACCAATTATTAATTCTTACGTAAGAAGGCACTACTCAATAATTGTTACAGTAGTTATTGTTCAATATTTTATTTTATTGATTCAATAATTGTTGCATTGATATTTTATATTATTGTTGTTTCAATAATTGTTGCTGCACAGTATTTTCCATTATCAGATCAATAATTCACATTATTGGCAATGTCTAGAAAGTTCTATCTAAGGAGAGGTTTGGTCATCTAATTGCGCGCCAGTAAGGAGAAATCCTTATTGGAAAGCCCCCTCTTTCCTGGGAACGGCCTGGTTGTCATAAATGTGATTCTGTAATATTATTTGTGAATAATTAATTATTGATTCATATGATAAGGAAATATTTATTTTATGTGGATATAAATGAGGGATATATTTTTGTGGTTAAAAATGAAGGAGTTAATGTTGAGGTGTTTTATCAGTATTTTTATCGGAATGGAGGTATTAAAAATCAAATCAGGGTTTTTGAGAAATATTGCGGGTGTTATAATTTTTAATCCGACCGTTGGATCGTGGTAATTTTTGGATATGTTATACATATATAAGTTGAGTATATGTCCACAAATTTTGAACCGTTAAAAATGAACGTATGATTTATTATGAATTTTACGAGATGACTGGTTTAGAAATTGTTGAATTTTCGGAGTTTATCATTTTGATGGAAAATTCTAGAATTGGTGGGCCCCACTTGTGGTTGGTGAAGAAATGTGCTGAATTATATTTCAAATGTGGTGGGTGGGAATAGTAGCAGGTAAAGCCATCAGGTTGCAGGTCAAACCTACTAAAATTTTCCTATAAATAGAGGGCTAAGTTAGAATTGAAAATCACACCAGAAACAAGTTTTCTCTCTTTCTCTCTCTAGATTATTGAGTGTATTCTGTGAGTATTTAGATACTTTGAGAGTTTCTATTCATCAGAGTAAGTTTCTTTCAGCCTTATACCGGTATTCCGACCAGAAGTACTGATATCTTGAGGTAAGGGATATTATTTTCTTCTTAAATGATATTATTTTCTTCAATATCATTATGCTGAAATATTGATATGAGTTTTTATCAAATTTAGAACTTTTTGTGTCGGGGTTACTATTCATGTATACGTCACTATTCACGTATACGGCACTATTCACGAATACGGCACTATTCACCGAAAAATAAAATTTTTCCTTTTTGTCCAAGATGTCTATTATGGTTACTATCTTTGATTGTATCCATGTTTTGATCTTTATTTTTGAATTCTGCTTCACAATTGATTATTATGAAGTATTATTGATCTTGGATAAACTGTTATACGAATCCCTACTATTTGTCCTTCTGTCTCATTGGATTCGTTCTCTTTAAGATATTTTTCATCATCCTCAGTCCTAAATGATGATATTAATGAATATCTTTGGCCTGTAGTGCAAAGATGTATGATTACTTGATGAATATCTTTGGCCTGTAGTGCAAAGATGAACAGGTGTTGAGATGAACATGACTGACAGGTGATACAAATGAATATCTTTGGCCTGTAGTGCAAAGATGAATATTTGGATAAAGATGATTATTAATTGATGTTACAGGGATAAAATATTGATGATGGACTTTTAAATCTTAGAAGATAGTAGAATTCTTTCTCTACTTGACTCTTCTAATGGTTTGCTGTTTCCGCTGCAGTTGTTGATCTAAAACTTGTTGTCGATTATATTCTATCAGATTTTTTCCTGTTGAAGACTAACGATAATTTATTTGTATATTATCTTAGTCATAATATTCTTTACTGGGCTAGTTGAGCTCACCCTTTTCCTTTTTGTTCCATTTTTCTTCTCAGGAGGTGAGAACATAGCAGGATCTAGTCGGGGTATGGAGTGATGGTTCTAGAAAGATGTTTTAGCAGTCCTCACTATTTCTGTAAAATAGTGTTTGAATAATTGTAATGAGGATTTATTTGAGTGTGGATATTGTCTAGAAGACAATATTTGTATTTAAACTCACAGTATGTGTTGTCGTATTTTGCACGACATTTGTATTATTGAAGTTGTAGTTTGCTTTCTGTACCATGTATTTGGCGACTCAGAATGGGTGTTGTATACCTATTTTGGGGGCGTCACAGTTGGTATCAGAGCTTAGGGATATGATCCCTGGCTGAGATGTGAGACAAGAACTAGGAGGGGAGAGACGGGGAATTCCTTCACTAGTATGACTTGACTAAGTTTATTTGGTGTTTATTTGGTCGGTCAGAGTATAGGGATAATATATGACATGACTATTAACCCTTGTTTTATGGCAGTATTTAAGAATGGCAGCTGAGAACGTTAATAATGGAGTAAATCAGACCGTGGAGACACCTTTGATCACCACCCAGGGGAACGTGCAACAGGAAGGCAATATTCCTCCTGTAAACAACGTTACCGAGCAAACGATGAATGATGGAATGTTTAGGAGCTTTTTGCAGTTCATGCAAAATCAGACGAGGGAGACTCGTGTGCAGAATACGGGTGGAAATGATAGCGCGCGGTTTGTCACAGCTAAGCAGTTCAAAGAATTGGGACCACCAGAATTTAAGGGAAAGCCGGATCCGATCATGGCGGAAACGTGGGTCAAGCAAATTACCAAGATATTCGATGTCTTGGGATGCACGGAGGAACAAAAGGTTCCATTCGCCACCTTTATGTTCCGCGGTGAGGCAGACTACTGGTGGGAGTCTGTGAAGCGTACCCAGCCTGACGCACTCAACATGTCCTGGGAAATATTTCAAAAACTGTTCAATGACAAGTACTTTCCTGAAAGTATTCGTCATATAAAAGAGGTAGAGTTTATCATACTGGAACAAAACAACATGACGGTGTCCCAGTACGAGGCGAAGTTTGCAGAGTTATCCAGGTTTGCACCTCATTTGGTCGAAAATGAGGAACGAATGACAAGGATGTTTCTGAGAGGTCTAAAACCCGAGATTCGACAATATCTTATCTCTCATAAATTTTCTTTATATTCAGATGTTGTAAATAGGGCTCAATTATTAGAGCGAGATAATGAGTATGTGCAACCGAGGGACCACAACCAGGGTCATACCGGTGGCGGCAGTCATCGAAGCAATGAAAACCAGTAGGGAGGAAAATATTCGGACAAAAGCGGTAACCACTCTGGTGGTAATCGTGGTCGTGATAATAGAAGGAGCGAGTCGGGAGGAGATTTCAAGAAGAGAAGGTACAACAATGATAATGTGAAGACGTCAGCACAAACATCAACTGTTTCTAGGGGAGGAGAACGACCACCGGTCGTATGTTACAAATGTGGGAAAGAGGGACATATCAGCCCAAACTGCCCACAACAATCCAAGGTATGTTATAACTGTGGAAAGGAGGGTCATATAGCTCGAGAGTGTTCTGTAGAAAAACCAAGTTCAGCGGGGATGGTGACTTCAAAAGCTGTCCCGGATAAGTCGAAATCAGTGGTTCCTGGAAGGGCGTTTGTCGTTACTGGCCAAAACGCGAGAAACCCGAACGAGGTGATCACGGGTAAGCTAATCTTGAATTCTTGCGAAGTTTATACTTTACTAGATACCGGTTCTACCCATTCTTTTATCTCTCCTGCTTGTGCTCAACGTTTAAACTTGACTCCGGAGAAATTGGACTTTAACTTATCTGTTGAAACTCCGTTGGGTGAAACCTTCGTTACATCTACAGTTTATAAATCTTGCATGATCCAAGTTGGTACTATCACATTACCTGTTGATCTTATCTCTTTAAAGATACTTGCTTTTGATGTGATTTTAGGAATTGATTGGTTAACCACTCATCATGCTAAAATTGATTGTTTTCGTAAGGTTGTTAGTTTTCATATTCCTAACCAACCTGTCATACGAATTCAAACTACTAAACCACTAAAATCAGTCACTGTCATATCGAGCCACAAAGCTATTCGTTTATTGAAAAACGGATGTCAAGCTTTCTTAGCCCATGTAATGGATTTGAACAAAGACAAGTCAGATTTGAATAATATTTCTATTGTTAGAGAATTTCCCGATGTATTTCCTGAAGAACTTCCTGGTCTACCCCCAAAACGTGAAGTTGAATTCTTTATTGACCTTGAACCCGGTACAAAGCCCATTTCTAAAACTCCATATCGAATGGCTCCTATTGAACTTCAGGAGTTAAAAGTCCAACTACAGGAGTTGTTGGACATCGGTTTTATTCGTCCTAGTACGTCTCTTTGGGGTGCTCGTGTTTTATTCGTAAAGAAGAAAGACGGGAGTATGCGACTTTGTATCGACTATCGAGAATTGAATCATGTCACTATCAAGAATAGGTATCCGCTACCTCGCATTGATGACCTGTTCGACCAGTTACAAGGAACACAATTCTTTTCAAAGATCGACCTTCGTTCTGGATATCATCAGCTGAAGATTAAAACTGAGGATATTCCAAAGACTGCCTTCAGAACTCGGTACGGGCATTATGAATTCTTAGTAATGTCTTTTGGATTGACTAATGCTCCTGCTGCCTTCATGGATATGATGAACCGTGTATTCAAAGAATATTTGGATCAGTTCGTTGTTGTCTTTATTGATGACATCCTCATCTATTCCAAAAGCCGTGAAGATCATGAGCGCCATTTGAAGCTGGTACTGCAAAGGCTTCGTGAAAATAAGCTATATGCCAAATTGAAGAAATGCGAGTTCTGGCTTGAGGAAGTAGCATTCCTTGGGCACGTGGTGTCAAAACATGGAGTATCTGTTGACCCGGCGAAGATTGAAGCCATACAAAGTTGGGAGCAACCGAAGTCGGTAACCGAAGTACGTAGCTTTCTAGGCTTAGCTGGTTATTATCGGAGATTTGTGGAAGGATTTTCTCGAATCGCTACTCCGTTAACTCAGCTGACTCGGAAAGATACAAAATTTGTATGGAGTGAGGAATGCGAGAAGAGTTTCCAAGAACTCAAGAGGAGACTCATTTCGGCACCTGTTCTGACAATACCATCTGGTTCGGATGGATTTGTTATCTACAGCGATGCTTCAGGCAAAGGGTTAGGATGTGTTCTCATGCAACATGGGAAAGTCATAGCCTATGCCTCACGACAACTCAAAGAATATGAGAGGAATTATCCTACTCATGATTTGGAGTTGGCAGCAGTCGTTTTTGCGTTGAAGATCTGGAGACACTACCTGTATGGGGAGAAAGTGGAGATCTATACAGATCATAAAAGCCTCAAATATTTCTTCACCCAAAAGGAACTCAACATGCGGCAGCGACGTTGGCTCGAGCTGTTGAAAGATTACGATCATACCATCCAATATCATCCTGGAAAAGCAAACGTAGTAGCTGACGCATTGAGTAGAAGATCATATGCGGGTACGAGTGCAATATTGTTAACACAAAGGCCCATTTTGTATGACTTACAAAGGATGGAGATAGAGATGAAGGCTCCAAGTACCCACATGATGATATCAAATATACGAGTAGAACCGACTTTAATCGATAAAGTTAAAGCTGCTCAAGCTACGGACATGGAGCTGATGCGTATGAAGAAGAAAGTGCAAGAAGGTGCTATTCCAGAAGCAAGAATCGATGAAGAAGGAATACTTCGAGTCAACTCCAGACTTTGTGTTCCTAACGATTTTGACTTGAAGCATAGAATAATGATGGAGGCACACAACACACCGTTTGCAATCCATCCTGGGAGTACCAAAATGTATCACGATCTTCGACATACATTTTGGTGGAGCAATATGAAAAGAGAGATCGCGGAGTTTATCTCGAGGTGTTTAACTTGTCAACGTGTAAAGGCGGAGCATCAAGTGCCAAAGGGTCCATTGCAACCACTTGAGATCCCGAAATGGAAGTGGGAACACATTACTATGGATTTTGTTACGGGTCTTCCCAAGGTTTCTCAAGGCATAGATGCGATTTGGGTTATTGTTGATAGATTAACCAAATCCGCTCATTTCTTGCCGATACGTGAGACTTATTCCCTTGAACGTCTTGCTAGTATATACGTGAACGAGATTGTGAGATTGCATGGCATGCCAGTATCCATAGTTTCGGATCGTGACCCAAGATTCACTTCACGATTTTGGGTTAGCTTGCAGAAAGCTATAGGCACGGATTTACGATTCAGTTCGGCATACCATCCTCAAACGGACGGACAATCAGAGAGGACTATTCAAACTCTTGAAGATCTATTAAGACTTTGTGTCCTAGATCTCAAAGGGAGTTGGGATAAGTACTTACCATTGGTGGAATTCTCCTACAACAACAGTTATCAGGCGAGCATAGGTGTGGCTCCATTCGAGGCGTTGTATGGAAGAAAATGTCGTTCTCCAGTATGCTGGGACGAGGTGGGTGAAGCAACATTGTTGGGACCAGAGTTGGTACGCATTACTACAGAGAAGATCCAAACGATTCGACAACGTATACAAACGGCACAGGATCGACAAAAGAGTTATGCGGATCTTCATCGGAAGGACGTGGAATTTAATATTGGGGATCATGTATTATTACGTGTTGCACCATGGAAGGGAGTTACAAGATTTGGGAAGAGAGGAAAGCTCAATCCAAGATTTGTTGGTCCATTTGAGATTCTTGAGCGAATAGGAAATGTGGCATATAGACTCGCATTACCTCCAAGCATGTCTCGTGTTCATAATATTTTTCACATATCTATGCTTCGTAAATATGTTAAAGACCCGAACCACATTATTGAGTTAGAACCAGACGAGATAGCTGAAGATTTAACGTACGAGGAGGTACCTGTTAAGATCTTGGATAGGAAAGAGCATGTCCTACGCACGAAGGTTATACCACAAGTTAAGGTTTTGTGGAGAAACCATGCTATTGAAGAAATGACCTGGGAGTTGGAATCAGAAATGAAAGCGAGGTATCCTCACCTTTTTGAAACATCAGGTACGTACGTCAATTTCGAGGACGAAATTTCATAAGGAGGGGAGGTTGTAAGACCCCAACTTATTAATGAATAAAATCAAATTTTCTCTAAATATTATTGTGAATAATAAGGGGCTAATTTGATATAATACTTTGGTTATGGGTGAAATGTGCAAATTTTGCAAAATAAGCAAGTGGTTATAAAATATTCATTTTGTCGGGGAATATTCGTTTGGTCGTGGAATATTCTTGCTGTCGGGGAATATTCGTACGACGGCGCAGCCTTGTGTGGGCCCCATAACGAAAAGCGATTGGATGAAGAAAATGACAATTATAAGTTATTTATAAATAATGGCGTAGTTGTTACCGTTAATACTGTTTGAATACCCGGTGATTAAAATACAGTAGCACACGGAATTGCACCAATTATTAATTCTTACGTAAGAAGGCACTACTCAATAATTGTTACAGTAGTTATTGTTCAATATTTTATTTTATTGATTCAATAATTGTTGCATTAATATTTTATATTATTGTTGTTTCAATAATTGTTGCTGCACAGTATTTTCCATTATCAGATCAATAATTCATATTATTTGAATAATATTATTATATAACATTATTGGCAATGTCTAGAAAGTTCTGTCTAAGGAGAGGTTTGGTCATCTAATTGCGCGCCAGTAAGGAGAAATCCTTATTGGAAAGCCCCCTCTTTCCTGGGAACGGCCTGGTTGTCATAAATGTGATTCTGTAATATTATTTGTGAATAATTAATTATTGATTCATATGATAAGGAAATATTTATTTTATGTGGATATAAATGAGGGATATATTTTTGTGGTTAAAAATGAAGGAGTTAATGTTGAGGTGTTTTATCAGTATTTTTATCGGAATGGAGGTATTAAAAATCAAATCAGGGTTTTTGAGAAATATTACGGGTGTTATAATTTTTAATCCGACCGTTGGATCGTGGTAATTTTTGGATATGTTATACATATATAAGTTGAGTATATGTCCACAAATTTTGAACCGTTAAAAATGAACGTATGATTTATTATGAATTTTACGAGATGACTGGTTCAGAAATTGTTGAATTTTCGGAGTTTATCATTTTGATGGAAAATTCTAGAATTGGTGGGCCCCACTTGTGGTTGGTGAAGAAATGTGCTGAATTATATTTCAAATGTGGTGGGTGGGAATAGTAGCAGGTAAAGCCATCAGGTTGCAGGTCAAACCTACTAAAATTTTCCTATAAATAGAGGGCTAAGTTAGAATTGAAAATCACACCAGAAACAAGTTTTCTCTCTTTCTCTCTCTAGATTATTGAGTGTATTTTGTGAGTATTTAGATACTTTGAGAGTTTCTATTCATCAGAGCAAGTTTTATTCAGCCTTATACCGGTATTCCGACCAGAAGTACTGATATCTTGAGGTAAGGGATATTATTTTCTTCTTAAATGATATTATTTTCTTCAATATCATTATGCTGAAATATTGATATGAGTTTTTATCAAATTTAGAACTTTTTGTGTCGGGGTTACTATTCATGTATACGGCACTATTCACGTATACGGCACTATTCACGAATACGGCACTATTCACCGAAAAATAAAATTTTTCCTTTTTGTCCGAGATGTCTATTATGGTTACTATCTTTGATTGTATCCATGTTTTGATCTTTATTTTTGAATTCTGCTTCACAATTGATTATTATGAAGTATTATTGATCTTGGATAAACTGTTATACGAATCCCTACTATTTGTCCTTCTGTCTCATTGGATTCGTTCTCTTTAAGATATTTTTCATCATCCTCAGTCCTAAATGATGATATTAATGAATATCTTTGGCCTGTAGTGCAAAGATGTATGATTACTTGATGAATATCTTTGGCCTGTAGTGCAAAGATGAACAGGTGTTGAGATGAACATGACTGACAGGTGATACAAATGAATATCTTTGGCCTGTAGTGCAAAGATGAATATTTGGATAAAGATGATTATTAATTGATGTTACAGGGATAAAATATTGATGATGGACTTTTAAATCTTAGAAGATAGTAGAATTCTTTCTCTACTTGACTCTTCTAATGGTTTGCTGTTTCCGCTGCAGTTGTTGATCTAAAACTTGTTGTCGATTATATTCTATCAGATTTTTCCCTGTTGAAGACTAACGATAATTTGTTTGTATATTATCTTAGTCATAATATTCTTTACTGGGCTAGTTGAGCTCACCCTTTTCCTTTTTGTTCCATTTTTCTTCTCAGGAGGTGAGAACATAGCAGGATCTAGTCGGGTTACGGAGTGATGGTTCTAGAAAGATATTTTAGCAGTCCTCACTATTTCTGTAAAATAGTGTTTGAATAATTGTAATGAGGATTTATTTGAGTGTGGATATTGTCTAGAAGACAATATTTGTATTTAAACTCACAGTATGTGTTGTCGTATTTTGCACGACATTTGTATTATTGAAGTTGTAGTTTGCTTTCTGTACCATGTATTTGGCGACTCAGAATGGGTGTTGTATACCTATTTTGGGGGCGTCACATTAAAGGTCTACAATCGTACATGCTGGATCGCAGAACGATGTCTCGCATCATTGAAGACGAACGTAGCAAGGCTATTCGGCGCCTTAATAGGCAGTGATAGTATTTCTTTAATTATGTGAAAAACTTATCTAGTTTTTAGATGTAAATTCAGACGTGTTTATGAATGAATGAATATTTTAATGTTTTAAATCCTGTAGATTCTTTATCTCGGGATAGTTGATGTAAATAGTAGTGATGTTATAGTTTGATGTCAAAACTTTTGATTTGAATAAATATATCAAGTTGTTTGAGATAATGTGTTAAGTGATTATGTTAAATTATGGAGTTAAGCCTTAACTATTTAGAGAATTTAATAAAGATCTAATAAGCGTATATTTTAACAGAAATATGTCGCCGAGAAGAAGACAAAACTGTCAACCAGCTCAAGAAGAGTCAACGAATAATAACAATAACGCCAATGCTAATCATGTCCAACAATTAGTGAACTTACTAGCTGGAGCAATGAATAATCAACCTCAAGCTCCACCGAATACAACATTCAAAGATTTCAAGGTGGTGGGACCGCTAGAATTTAAAGGCTCCATGAACCCGATCGAAGCTCAGACTTGGGTTATGGAGATGGAGAAGGTTTTTGAGGTCGCAAGAGTCAGAGAGGACCAGAAGACCGCTTTTGCAACGTTTATGCTGAAATCTGAAGCCAGTTTTTGGTGGCAAGCAAACAAGGTCTGTGGAGGAGAAGGTATGATTACCTGGGAGAGATTCAAGGAGATGTTTTTCGAGATGTATTTCCCGACTACCTCGCAGAACCAATTGGAGGTTCAGTTTCTAGAATTGAAGTAGGAAAATATGTCCTTACCAGATTATGCAGCCAGATTCAACGAGTTGGCAAGGTTCGCCACATATCAAGTGCACACGGACGAGAGAAAAGCAAGAAGGTTCGAACAAGGACTGAAGCCGTGGTTATATCGTAAGGTGTTGATGTTTCAGTTGAAGACATTCGCCGGGGTACTAGAGAAAGTCATACTCGCTGAAGGTGGAAGCGATGCGGTAACCAAATACAATCAGGATCATAAGAAGAAGAAGAATGAAAGTGAAGGAAATAACAAGGCTAGTGGAAGTAATACAGGAGGAAGTAATAATAATTAGAAGAGAATGTGGTCTGACAACACATCAACCGAAAACCAGCAAGGAGGTCAGAAGAAAAGGATTGAAGCGTGCCCGACCTACGGGAAAGCTCATTTGGGAGTGTGTTTGAAGGGTAAACGTGTGTGCTACAATTGTGGTCAGGAAGGCCACATAGCACCTAACTGTCCTAACGCAAAGAAGGGTGCCTGCTTCACTTGTGGTTCAAAAGATCATTTGGCAAGAGACTGTCCTAAGAAAGGATCTGGAGGGGCAAGATCAAGAGGAAACCGGGGAAATAGTAGTGGAAGCACTCTGACCATCACAGGACCAACCGCAACCAATCGACCAACCGCCAGGACTTTCAATATGACGGTGTAGGATGCAGTGCAGTCGCGTGATATGGTGTCAGGTATCATTCCGATCAATAGAGTTAATGCTTATGTATTATTTGATTCGGGTACTACTTGTTCATTTATATCCGATGACTTTGCTAAGAATTTAGAATTACCTAAGGATGAGCTAGAATACCCCATGAACATAGAAATCGCGAATAGAGAAATAATCCCTGTTAAGCACGTGCATAAGAACTGTAGAGTGGATATTAAGGGTAATATCATGAACATAGATCTTATCCCTATTCGACTTGGGAAATTTGACGTTATCTTGGGAATGGACTGGTTATTCAATTATGGGGCGGTAATTGACTGCCAGAAAAAGCGTATTAACCTTATGACTCCGTTAAAGGTTGTATTTTATGGTAGCAAGTCGCCTAGACAAGTGAGTTGTCTGACGATGATGTAGGCCAGAAAGTTGTTACGACAAGGATGTGTGGGATATTTAGCTTACATAGTCAACAGTCGTAAAGAGAATCCGAAAGTAGAGGAGATACCAGTAGTGAGAGATTTCGCCGACGTATTTCCAGATGATTTGTTAGGACTTCCGCCAGATAGAGAGGTCGAATTTGTGATCGATTTGGCTCCAGGAACGACTCTAATATCGAAGGCACCGTACCGAATGACACCGGTAGAGATGAAAGAACTAATGGTCTAACTACAAGAATTACTGGACAAGAAGTATATCCAACCAAGCGTATCACTGTGGGGAGCGCCGATTTTATTTGTGAAGAAGAAGGATGGGACAATGCAGCTCTGCATTGACTATAGAGAACTGAATAAGGTCACAATTAAGAATAGATATCCATTACCGAGAATCGATTATCTGTTTGATCAATTGAAGGGAGCGAAATACTTTTCCAAGATAAATTTGAGGAGTGGTTATCATCAACTGAAGGTGAGACCAGAGGATGTACCGAAGACAGCGTTCAGAACACGATATGGTCACTACAAATTTTTAGTAATGTTGTTTGGTTTAACGAATGCTCCTGCAACATTTATGGGACTAATGAATGGTGTGTTCAAGCCGTTTTTGGACAAGCTCGTAGTGGTATTTATAGATGATATTTTGGTATATTCAAAAACCAAGGAAGAACATGAAGAGCATTTGAGATTAACGTTGGAAGTGTTGAGAAAAGAGAAGTTGTATGCTAAGTTTTCGAAATGTGAATTCTGGATTGAAAGAGTATAATTTCTTAGACATGTGATCGATAGGGACGTAATTTCAGTGGATCCCTCCAAAGTTGAAGCTGTGATTAACTGGGATCAGCCAAAGACGCCGTCGGAAGTACAAAGTTTTCTTGGATTGGCAGCATATTACAGAAGATTCATTCAAGTGTTTTCCAAGATCGCAACTCCGTTAACGAATTCGACTCGAAAAGTTGTAAAATTTGTTTGGACGGAGAAGTGTGAGGAAAGCTTTTAAGAATTGAAGAAGAGGTTGAGTACAACACCTGTGTTGTCCCTTTCGGATGATACAGGAAATTTTGTGCTTTATAGTGATGCATCGCATAAGGGACTTGGTTGTGTGCTTATGCAGAATGGTAGAGTTATTGCGTATGCGTCACGACAACTGAAAGATTATGAGAAGGGGTATCCGACCCATGACTTGGAGTTAGCTGCAGTGGTTTTCGCTTTGAAAATCTAGAGGCACTATCTCTACGGGGAGAAGTGTGAAATATATACAGACCACAAGAGTTTGAAATATATTTTTACACAGAAAGAATTGAATATGCACCAAAGAAGGTGGTTGGAATTAATTAAGGACTACGATTGTGAGATTTTATACCATCCGGGTAAGGCAAACGTGGTTGCCGACGCGTTAAGTAGAAAAGGTCGGGAGAAGTTGACGATGTTGACCGCTCAGAAGGAATTGATTTCAGCAATGAAAAAGTTGGAGTTAGAAGTGAATTGTCCTATGGAAATAGATGAGAAACTGTTTTAGATGCAATCTGGTACAACCTTACTGGATAAAGTTAAGGAGGCTCAACTTCAGGACGATGAATGCAAAAAGGTGATAAGGAAGATATCCGAAGGAACTGAATCAAGATTTAAGATGGATAAGGAAGGAATACTGAGATTCGAGAACAGAATTTGGGTACCGCCAGTAACAGACATTAAGGAAGACATTTTGAGTGAGGCTCATAGCTCACGATATTCGATTTACCCTGGTAGTACCAAGATGTACCAAGATCTTCGACAACACTTCTAGTGGCCAAATTTGAAACGTGATGTTGTAGAATGTGTTGTCAAGTGTCTGACCTATCAGAAAGTGAAAGCAGAACATCAGAGACCGAGTGGGTTGCTACAACCGTTAGAGATCCCATAATGGAAATGGGAACATATTACAATGGACTTCACGGTTGGTCTTCCGACAACTCAGAAAGGCTACGACGCAGTATGGGTTATCGTTGACCTACTGACGAAATTCACACATTTCCTTCCTATCAAAATTAGATTCAACTTAGATCAGTTGGCAAGGTTATATGTGAAAGAGATTGTTTCGAGGCATGGAGTTTCAGTGTCAATTGTTTCCAATAGAGATCCACGCTTTATATCAAATTTCTTGAAACGTTTACAGGAATGCATGGGTACGCAGCTGAGGATGAGTACAACATACCACCCTCAAACAGATGGACAGAGCGAAAGAACGATTCAGACATTAGAAGATATGTTAAGAGCCTGTGTGATGGACTTTAAAGGAAATTGGGACGATCACCTACCGCTTGTAGATTTCGGCTACAACAACAATTACCACGCTAGTATTGGCATGCCGCCTTATAAAGCGTTATATGGCAGAAAGTGCAGAACTCCACTTTACTGGAATTAAGTTGGCGAAAGAAAGTTGATAGGGCCAGAATTGGTACAACAGACAGCAGAAATAGTCAAAGTAATCCGAACACGATTGGTAGCAGCTCAAGATAGGTAGAAGAAAAAAGCTGATCCACACCGTAAGAATGTTGAGTTTGAACCGGGTAGTTATGTGTTCTTAAAGGTCTCTCCCTGGAAGGGAAATATCAGGTTCGGAAAGAAAGGGAAATTAAGCCCAAGATTCATTGGACCCCTTGAAGTTCTGAGAAGGATCGGAGAGGTTGTGTATGAGGTAGCCTTGCCTTCAGCACTCGAGAATGTCCACAATGTCTTCCATGTTTTAGTTTTATGACCCTACAAACCCGATTACAAGCATGTAATTGAATACGAACCCCTACATTTTGAAAAAGACTTATCTTACGAAGAAATTCTCGTTCAAATTGTCTACAGAAAAGAACAAGTTCTCATAAATAAAGTAATACTTTCTGTTAAGGTGATTTGGAGGAACCACAATGCTGAAGAAGCTACGTGGAAACTCGAAGAGATTATGATGAAGAATTACCCTCATTTATTTACTTAAATTATGTGTAAACGATTCTGGGGACAGAATCTTTGTAAGGGGGTAGAATGTAACGGGTCGAAGTAAGTCGAAGTAATTGAGTCGTGATTCTGGGATAGAATCCTTTTAAGGGGGTAAAGATGTGATGAACGAGATTTTTATAATTTAATTCTTAATATTTATTGAATTAAATAAATATTTTTGATGATTTAATTATTTGATTAAATAATTAATTGATGAAGTTATGGTAGATTAATTTAATTATATGTGTTATAATTATTAAATTAATGTAGAGAATTTAATTATTCGATATATGTATTTATGTGAGCTTATTGAATTAAAAGAAATATTTAATAAGCTTAATGTTAGTTTAATTAATTTAATAATTAATTAGAGATTTAATAATTTGATATAATTAATTAATGAAAAAATTAATTATGTGACTATGTGAATTAATGAGAAATTATTATATTTTATTCAAATTAAATTAAATAATATAATTGAGTTATTGTATAATTGGGTGTGACATGTTTTAAACTATAGTATAAGAGATTTATTAAATTAAATGGTTTTGAAACCTATTCTTGCTGGCCAAACAAGGCCCTAAAGGGAGTTATTAGCAGTTACCCATGATTGGGTTAACTGACCATAATGGGCGTCAGTTCCCTTTCCTTTATTTTATTATATGTATTCTTTCTTTTTCATTTTTTCTAAGTCTAGAAAGTAAACAGGGAAAGGTTGAGAGTTCACAGAGAGAAATTCTGAGAGTGTAATCAACAAGTATTTATGAACGGATCATCATTGATCATCCCTTCTAATCTATACTATGGGTAATTTCTCCAAACTAATTTCTATTTTACGTATTTAAGATTTCATGAAAATGGCTTTCAAAGCTTTTGTAAAGTCTCTGTAATTAGGAAAGAGTATGATTATGAGTTTATGTATGTGTTAAATGTTACCATATCGTATTTGATTAAATATATTATGTAGACCATATCATCAGTATCATAAAACATGTCGCATATGTTGTTCGAAACTTACAGAGTATAGAATACGGCCATATGGCCTTATACGTGATTTTAATATGTCAAACATAAATGTTTTTATAAAATTCCAACTCTTATTTGATTATGCATGTTGATACGAAGAGACCAAACCTTGAATGAATGAATTCGTTGTTATAACGAATCCGTAGTATTAATTTTCATGATTTATGCTCAAAACCTTCAAGAACATCAAGAACAATGAATTTTATATTTTTTAATTCTGTAATTATATGTTTTAATGGGTTAAAATCATTATATAAATGTTGGGTAATGATTATGCATGAATTATATCATGTGGGTATATCTAAACTCGTGTAGAAAATAAGAAATTGGTAGAAATTGGCATGTTCTGCGATTTTTCGCGAACTGCAAATTCTACAACTGGTACGTCGTGCCGCAGCGCCGGCTGCCTGGCTAATTCCCGCGCCGCAGCGCCACCGCGTCGCAGCGCGAAAACCAAGTACAACAGTGGCGCCGCAGCGCCACTCTCTAGAATATTCATAAATGAAATTTTTTTAGGTGTTAAGTCTAGCAATGTGGTATGAACCTAATTTAATAAACATATAAAAATGTTAGAGGTATAATGAGATGTTAAAATAGATGCTTAACATGTAACTAACAAAATTTCATGTGGATTGAATTATTGACTACATAATTAGCTTATTATTTGTGAAGTGTAAAATTATGTGACAATAAGTTTGATAAATTGACTAAGTATGGTCATAACCCGAGTTAGATAAAAAGAATGAGCTTGTGATGAATAATACATTATAATTGACTAGTATTATGAATGTAAATGATATGTAGGATTTAAATCAAGGAACGAGTTTAATTAAAGTGTAATCTACGCACGAGGCAAGTTTCCTAACCCTACTTGCTATCATTATTCAAGTTTGTAAATTACTTCAAGCAATTCTCGTTATTATTAAATCAAGTTTGATTTGTTATATTAAAGATTAATTATCTTTTCAAAGTATGAATCTGTTATACAATACTTGTTCTATTGTATACCTCTTGAAATTGTTATTCAATTTAAATACTATTTATTATTGAACCTTGTTAGACTAGCGAACCCTTATCGATTCGACTAGTCCATAGCTGATGAACGTTCTAAATTTCAAAACCCTTATTGATTTATCCAAATCAAACTTCCTTTGGTGCGGACTCTAATGTCTAACTGAGATGAACAACCCTGTAAAGGGATTACTTATGCGTTAGCGTTAAGATATTGTGCACAGTATGGTACTAAGGGCTGATCCCCCTAAGTACGAGAAGAAGAGTCCATAGTCTTATGACTGTTAAAGGTTTCAAGTATAACCCTTGATAACCTAGGACATAGTTCAAGCTCTTATGACCCTCAGAAATCTTTTGATTCTTGTTATTCATTCTTGATTCAAAAGTTGAACTTTTATTTCATAAGTCTTTGATTCACTCGCATGTTATTATACATTGTTATTTCATTATTTTACTTATGGGCAATAGTGCTCACTCTTGCGTAATAATAATATTGCAGTTAAGAACGAAAGAACCGACGAACCTTCCACTAGTAAAGGCAAGGGCAAGATTATCAAGTGATGAAGACTTGTTGTTTATGTGATGTTGAACTTATGTGTTAAGACTTATGTTAATTTTTTTAAGACTTATTATTTGTTTATGTTTCCACACAGATGTTTAAGGTTAGTATGACCTGGGATTGTATTTATTATTCAGATGTTGTAACCCCATAAGGGGAGGATTTATTTCTTTCTATTGCATGGTTTGTATTTATTATGGGTAGATAGATATATGATGTTTGAATAGTGAACACCAAATCATGTGGGAATGGAAGTACCCGGATTTGGGGGTGTCGCAATCTGGATTCAACGAATTTCCAATCCAGCAAGCCAAACTGGAATCCAACAAACTGGATTCCAAATCCAGCAACTAGATTGCAATCCAGCAAGCTGGATTAAACATATATTAAATTCAGTAAACTTCTTTTCAATCCAACAAGTTGGATTCATCAAATTTTTCAATTCAGCAAGTTGGATTGCATATCCTTTTCACAAAAATACCAAATCAGCTTATTATTTTTCTATCCTTTGTCCGAACACATATACATATATTTCATATAAAAAAGTATTTTTTCATAATTTTTCAACTTCCTTTGGTATTTTTCAAAAATCATTTTTAGTACGTACCTTAAGAAATTAGCCCCATCATGCTTAACCCCAGAAATTCCTATCTTTTGACACAATCTTATACGTGTTAACATGACGCTCCAGTTTAAATTTCGTGGCCATCGGAGTTATAGAACTCAGGTTATAGCCATTTTCATCGAAAAATCATAAAAATTGATATGATCATAACTTTGTCATTTCAAGTCGGAATGAGCTCATTTTTAGAAAAGAGGTACTTAATACCATATATTTTCATGTCCCAAAAGGCCGGAATTTTTCTCACGAACTAAGTGGCCGAAAATGCCCTTTTAAATTTCTGGGCAGTTACAAATTTGGAAAAACAAGTTTTTCATACTTTGCTAAAAATATTCCATACGGAAATCTACAACTCCTTTTTCAGTGATTCCACTTGGAGATGTTAGAAAACTTATCATATTATCCTCCCAAATCTTTCCAAAATTTTTGAATGTCAAAAAAATGACTATACTGCCCCTACTCGTGACTGTCCAAAAATAGTATGGTTTTCCTTTTTAACAACAAAACTATTTTTCCTAAAACAGTCACTACGGACTGTGTACTCAACATTTTTGATTTCTACCACTTGAGTTTAGCAGTTAACTTACATATCTAGCACCTCTCTTTGACGGATTGCAAAAAGGTGTAGATCAAAAACGGTGGAAATCCAATGTTCGTAGAAATTTTAGGGTTTATAAACTAGAAAATTACTTTTCTTTACTTTTGATTTCCAAATAAAATAATACCCAATATGGGTATATCTAAATATGAAACACTCATAAACACATAGATCTAAGGTTTTAAACCTCAAGATCATAACTTCATATTATCAAAAATTACATCAAACCAAAAAGAAAATTAGACTGCATAAGTAGAAATTTTGTTATACATAAGCTTTACCTTCTTCTCCTTCTAAAATATGACATGGATCTTGGTTGTATGAAAATCAAAATCTCCTCTCTTCTCTCTCTCTAGGGCTGCCAAAAATGGCCCCTCTATTCTCTCTCTCTCTCTCTTGGTTTTCTTAGCAAAAAAGAAGTAATAGGATGAGAGAGAAATATGATTGAAGTGTTTGGGGAAATCTATAGATATAGTTGGTATATTAAATCATAATCCAACATATCTTTTCTCTTCTATCACTCAACCACTAAGTGATTGCTTGCAAGCTTTGCCAAAAGTGTTGGCTAAATTAAATGTTGCCACCTTGCTTGGAGTTGGTATTTATCTTTTGTAAATGTGACTTAAATGATGACAAGCATGACTCATTTTCTCTCCTTCTTGTATCCGGCCATGTGGCCCAAATTCTTCCAAGTTTGGTTTTATTTCTTTGTCCAAATATGTCCCGCCTTTTCCTTTTCTTGTCCCAAAAATGTCCCCCCGTACTTGGATCAAATTTTTGAGCTTTTTAAATTATTGATTGGGCCAACTCTTGGGCCACCATATTTAATCTCTTTGGACTTTTAATTTAATTTCTTTGGGCCATTAAAAAATATCATATTTCCAACACTCTTAATATTACCATTCCCTAATATTTACTTTATATATAAATATATACTAACATTAGTTTATAAAATTAATTAACTGAGATGTATAAAGTAAATATCTTAATGTTAGTATATATTTATATACTAATATCCTACCATATTATAACCTCTCAGGTTATTTAATTAACACACCTAATATATATATTAGGTTACATAACTTAATTCTTAATTCACTTTTACATACAAAATAAATGTATACACATTATATAATGTATATTTATTTAATCACACACATAATTCACATAATCATAACATATTTCACTTCTCACACTAATTTTGACGTTTCTCTATAAAAAGTCAACTGTTGACTTTGACCAAAACTTGACGTTCCAGACGCAACCAAGCAGTCCGTGCTTCAAAATTCTATCTCTAACTCAAATTTTGAGTTTTAAATTACTCATTTCTCATTGCTAATCGTATTAACTAACGACTTTATACTTATTCAAATTCTTATTTATCAGTCAAGGCCAACGTTCAAGCTATGTTAATTATTAACATAGTTTTATCTTGATCCTTATATCATTAACTTAATTCATCATTTCTCTTGCTAAAATATATATAGCACCTTACTAAGTATATATCTTTCTAGACATATACTCATCTTCATTTAACCTCATAGCATCTCTTCATGTGAAATCTTATCTCCTTAATAAAATTTTCATATGTACTTATATAACATTTCCTAAACTATTCAGTTCGCATCGAATTTACATGTATCGTAAGACCTTATTCTTGATAATCCTTCAAGTACATACTAAATTCATTTCTAGGGTTTTAGAATTTTGTAACCCATATTTCTTTATTCTTATTCAAGTAAGAACCATATAGGTTCTTCTTAAAAAATTTAAATAAATCCTCAAATTCTCTTCTAGGTTTTTTTCTTTAACCTTTATTCTAATCATTTAAGATTTTATAAATTTTCGGGTTGTCACAAAATAGATCATGTATAATGGTAGAATCATGGGTATATGAAGTATTAGTAAGTGTTATGATAAGTTAGGTTGGTTATTCTGTGAAAACATGAAAGTTTCTTAGAAATCACAAAGGGTTGAAAATCAGATTTTTGTGAAAACGAAACATGAAATTCAAACGACCATATCTCCTATTATATTTCAAAAAATTTTGTGTGGTCAAGTCCTAGAGTTAGATCTTTGAGTTTTCTAACATCTCCAAGTGAAATCACTGAAAAAGAAGTTTTAGATTTCCATATGGACTGTTTTTGGCAAAGTAGGCAAAACTGTAAAATCTCAAAAATATACTGAATAGAAATTTATAGGGTCAATTTTGGCATTTTAATTAATGAAATAAATTCCAGCCTTTTGGAAAATAAAAACATATGACATAAAGTAGCTCTTGTCCAAAAATGAGCTCATTCCGACTTAAAATGACAAAGTTATGACCATTTTAATTTTTGGGATTTTTCGACGAAAACGGCTATAATCGGAGTTCTATAACTCCGATGGCCACAAAATTTAAACTGGAGGCTCATGTTAACACGTATAAGATTATGTCAAGAGATGGGAATTTCAGGAGTTGAGCATGATAGGGATAATTTCATAAGCTACACACTAAAAATAATTTTTGAAAAATACTAAATAAAGTTGAAAAATTATGAGAAAATACTTTTTGTGTATAAAATATATGTATATATGTTTGGACAAAGGATAGAAAAATAATAAATTTGATATGGTATTTTTGTGAAAAGGATTTATGAATCCAGCTTGCTGGATTGAATGATTTAAGAATCCAGGCTTGCTGGATTGAAGGATTTAGAATCCAGGCTTGTTGGATTGAAGGCTTTAGAATCCAGGCTTACTGGATTGAATGATTAAGAATCCAGGCTTGCTGGATTGAAGGATTTAGAATACAGGCTTGTTGGATTGAAGTATTTTGAATCCAGGCTAGCTGGATTGAAGGATTTTGAATCCAGTTTGTTAGATTAGCCAATCCAGGTGGCTGGATTGGTATGTTTGAATAATCCAAACTATAATGTTAGTATTCGGCTTACTAGATTAAAAAAGAACTGATTAAAGGTAAGATTGAGTGTTAAATCATAATGTATATGATAAATTAATTAAAATACTATCAAAGAATGATAATAATAAAGATGCTTTAAGGTAATTGATTATGTGATTATGTGTTAACTAAATTGCTAATAGAGTAGTTGTATTTTGATATAAACCATGTTATGCTGATTGAAAGATCAATCTTATAACTGATAGGTTTTTCATAAGTGATTACATTAGATTGCTTAGTAGTAATCAGCGGTACAGGTAAGTTTTCCTAAATCAGCTTGAGTTGTTATTACAAAGCATGTTAGTGGTTAATCATTGGTAATTATACCACGCCTATAATGTATTGATTCGCACATTATGTATGTTGTAGAAAAGCTGATCACCTTCATTACCATATGTTTTAGTTAAACTTGTTCATGTTCATTGTGGACATTCAAATATTATTGGTTCAGTCATTAAATCATTGAAATTGATTCATGCTCTTTCACAATCATTATATTGTTAAAAGTTTGAAAGCTTATTCATTCATTTAATCATGATATATCTTCATTGTATTTAAAACTTGCTGGGCAAATTTGTTGCTCACCCTTGCTATATCATGATAAAAATTTTAGATTTAGATGAAAGCTCGAATAAAGACAGAAGCAAAGGCAAAGTGCAAGATTAAATTATGGTGCAGTTAGATCTATTAATTTTTTTTGACGAAAATAGCATTGTAAACTTTTTTAGATATTGAAGGTATGTATTAAGTTAAGGTTGTAGACCTTGAGAATGATGTGTAAAAGTTTAATGTATAAAAAATTCATGTTTATATCTTCCGTAATAGTTATAGAAATGATGTACCAGATCTGAGGTAAAAGTAACCAGATTTGGGGGCGTTACACTTATGACTAATCTTATTACATACAAAACATCTAATATGATGCATGCTTGTGTGTGTATATGTATTCTTCCTCTATTTGGAGTTAAGTGGGTTCTTTGTAATCCTTCCTTTATACTAGTTCTTCTTTTTCCATGTATCCTTGTGATTTATGATTTGTAAAGAGTGAAGCTTAACTCTACTGTTCCTACCCAGTTGGTTTGTGGAGTTGATTTTACTCGACTCTACGATCCTTCGAGGTTGGAGAGTAGTGACTAAGTTACTCTTCTCTTTTTTGAATCCTAAGCCAGCATGGGATCCGTCATACCTTAGATCATGAATTGGATCAAAAGAGCAAGGATGGACTGGTTCTTCCTTCTGTGAGGATTTCATACATGTAATGCTTCTATTAAAATTTGAAACATTACTAGAGCTAGTTTCCTTTATCTTTTCAACATATGGTTCTGAGGTGGATTCCCCAAAACCTAAACTTGTTCTGTCAGATGCACTTCTATGATTGGAGATCAAGGAGTCCATGGAAGAAGAGGATCTATTCCATGTTGAGATTGCCTTTTCTAGTTCCTCAATCTTAGAGGTTAAAGTTGACTCTCTTTGTGCATTAAATTTATTGGTCTGTTTTAAGAGTTTATTCTCAGCTTCAAATTTGGAGAGAGAGCTAGTACTTAGAAGAGCTATTTTCAGTTCTTCTTGAACTTTCTCTTTCTCTTTTTGAAGAAGAGAATTATCTGTAGACAGAACTCTAAACCATTTCATGTATTGATGCAAATTAGATGTTATGTCATGTAGTGCAGTTCTTAAATCATCAATATCTACATCAGGAGAGTTAAAGTCAAATACCTCATCTATACTTACTTCATGATTGTCAGGGCTCTTCTTATCCTTTGCATGTTTGGCCATTAGACATAGATTTGCTATTTGAGGATCTTCATCGTCTCCAGATTCAGGAGTTGAGTCGTTGTCTGAATCACTCCACGATCCTCCGACCACAAGACCTTTGTCTTTCTTCTGGAGCCTCTTGTTGCCTTTGAATTTTTTCTTTGAATTTGATTTCCTCTTTAGTTCTTCTCTAAGAGGTTTGTTGTAATTTGCAATGAAATGGTCAGGCTTCTTGCAGTTGTAGCATAAGTCATTTATCTGCTCCTGGCTGTTGTAGTTGTTAAATCTCTTAGGTTTGCTGATTTTGCCTGTACACATGAACCTTTTGAGTCTTCTTACCAGCATTGCAATGTCCTCATCATCATCTTCATCATAGTCAGAGTCATTTTTAGTGTTACCTTTGGAGATGTTATATGTTGCTTTGAGAGCAACCATTTTGTCCTTTCTTCCTTCAGATAGAGTCTCTAGTCGCTGAGTCAGCTCTAGTTCATAGGTGAGAAGGTTGCCATATAATGGAGATTCTTTGATTATCTGATGGCAGTGGTTTTGGCATCCCACTTGCTAGGCAATGCTCTTATGAATTTTATGATCAGATCTTTATTTGGATAGATCTTTTCAAAAGCTCGAAGAGAGTTGAGCAGAATATTGAATATTTCATAAGTGGAAGTGACATTTTTACCTGAAACATGGGCAAACATTTCGTATTATTGAGTCAGAAGAGATTTTTTATTTTCTCTGACTTCTTCAGTTCCTTCATGCATAATGAGCAATGTTTTCTATACTTCCTTTGCTATTTTGTTGTTGACCACATTTTCAAAAAGGTCATCTTCTAAAGATTGGAACAAAATATTCTTGGCCTTTTTATCGAGTTGGACAGTTTTCTTTTCGTTGTCAGTCCATTCTGCTTTAACCTTGATCTGAACTCTGTTTGGGTCATCTGAAGTTAGTGCAAGCTTTGTAGGAACGTAGGGACCATTCTGAATAGTTTTAAATAGATATTCATTTATTGAATCCATGTAGGCTTGCATACCAACTTTCCAATTGGCAAATTTATCTTTGTTGCACATAGGTGGCTTACTGCCTCCTCCAGTCTTTGATTCGCTTATCAGATGTGCCATTGGATCTACTTAAGCTTTGTAGGCTGATTGATAGAACTTGCTCTGATACCAATTGTTAGTTCCTAGAGGCACAATAGTTATCTAGAAGGGGGTTGAATAGATATTTTAAAAATCCTTTTCGAAAATTCTTATTAGTTTTGATAATGATTTAATCACACCGGAATTTGAGATTTATTTGTTTTCCCTTCGAGATGAAACGAGTTAAAAGGAGATAAGCAGCTATGGTAAGAATATAAGAGACACAGTGCTTTTAAGTGGTTCAGAGCACTCAATGCTCCTAGTCCACTCTTCTACTCCTTGAGTAGAAAATCCACTAAAGATATCTTTACAATCTTTGAATATCAGAGATTCCTTCAAGACCAACAGTCTTGGAACTTCTTAGTTCACTTAGAACTCTTCAAGTCTAGCAGACTTGGTACTTCTTAGTTCACTTTAGAACTCTTCAAGTCCAACTGAAGTTAAACTTCTTACCTCACTTTAAGGATAGTTGAGTTCTTGAATGATGCTACTCAGTTGTCGTTAAGCTTGTGTTCGAAAAAACTGAGTAGCTGAGCAACCTTTCTTTACAGATCATAAAGTTGAGCATTGAGTGTTCTTCAGCATTTCGTTGTGTACTTGCATGTCACTTGCATCTGCTTCTGTTTTGCATACAAGGTGCCTTTGAAATGTATCCATTTGAAGGCATCCATTGAAGCATTAATTGTATTTGACATTTTTGAGCACTGATGGAGACTTTCTATATATCTTCTAATTAGTCGTCTGGTCCACTGACACAGTAGACTGCTATCTCACCTAACACCTAAAAAGGTGTTTTTGGCTGACTTGTAGTACTAAGAATGATTGTTGTGTCATTGGGATTCCCGATAGTCTCAACGTCTATAATCCATTCCACATTTGTTGACTTTTATTCTTAAACAAATGGACAAGGCTCGATGCTTCTGATGCAGACAAATGATACACTATGATCATGATCGTGGTGTCTTGCAACATTAGTGCTTGATCCGACACTAGTAGATGAGAACACTGCGATTTCTCTTAAGTACTGGTACACTATGATCTCAGCTTGCTTGACTTGCAGACTCTACGATTCTGATAGCACTCTACGATCCCTGAGTTTGACTCGGTAGGCATTTGGACCACTCTACGATTTCAGGAGAGGCCCTCCAAAGCAAACATACTACGATTCTCGATGCTCTACAATTCTGCATTGGCTTCTGCAATCTTTTGATCAGCTCGATAGACTACGATTTTGTTGAAGCCTATCTATTTCATCTCAAGATATAGATCAACCTAACATCTTTGATCTTTTCTTTTATACATTCATTTATAGAATGATAAACATTAAAGCTCAGATCAACTTAACAAGTTTGATCTACCACTAAGTCCTTGTACATGTATTCCTTGAAGCACTTTACATATAATCATGAATATTTACTTTCAACATCAAATTTAAATATATAATCTCCCAACAGTACTGCATAGTAAAATTAAAATTTTTAAAAAAAAGTTTCAGATTCGGCGCCTGTGAAATTCGTCCGAAATTCTACTGTGCGTCCGTAATTAAATTCAAATAGTATCCTTCCATTCTCCTATAAATATGATACTTAGTTTAGAATTGAAACTCACACCAGAATCAGAGAATTCTTCTTGTATAATATTGAGCGTATATATTTAGAGTTTAAGGAAGCTTTGAGTGTAGAAAATAGTGCAAGTTTTCTTCAAGAATATCTCTACTATACCATTCAGAAGTACTCTCTTTTTAAGGTAAGGGATATTATTTTTGTTTAATATTCGTATGAAATAATATTTTCTTCCATACTCTGTAGTATGTAAGTAATATTATTTCGTTTCAGATTCCGAATTCTTCACTCATTTTGTTAAAGTATTGCTTCTATACTCCTTGAAATTAGTAGAATATCTTTGAAATTTGTGCTTCACCTATTATCGTTTCACAAGAATATTTTTCTGAACATTCTTGTTAAAAATTTAATATTTTCATGTCGGGGTACTATTCATGAAGTAATATCCATGGGGTAATTCACCCAAAAAATTGATTTCTTTTCTGTCCAAATTATTTTGATACATGAATATTATTCTTGAATTTTACTTCACAAAGCTGTTGTCATGTTGACAATTTGGATATTTTTTTAAACTTCGGATAAATTAAAAATCTTTAATATTTATCCTTGATTTCGTTTAATTATTGCTTATATCATTGTCATCATTCTCATGCTTATATTGTGATAAAAGTCATCTTTAGCCCGTAGTGCATAAATGGACTGTTGATTGATATGATTATAACTATGTATCGGTATAATTATGACCATTGGTGATAATACGAATATCATTGGCCCATAGTGCATGGATGATTCATGGATGTGATAATAATGAATATCCTTAGCCCAGAGTGCACGGATACTTCAGTGATGTGGATTATTTATTGAGCTGAGTCTCAGCGATAAAATTGATGATAAACTTTTAAATCATAAAAGATAGTAGATATCATACTCTACTGGACTCTTCTAATGGATTATTTGTTCTATTGCAGTTAAACTTGTTGTCTATTGTATTCTATCAGTTTAACACTGTTGAAGGCTAACGATAATTTATTCTGCATTATCTTAGTCATAAAATTATTTACTAGGCTAGTTGAGCTCACCATTTGCTTTCATTGTTCTCTTCAGGAAATGAGAATATAGTTGGGACTAGTCGGGGAATGGAGTGACGTTCCAGATGGTTGCTTTAGTAGTCCTCACTATTCTGTGAAATAGTGTAATAATAATTGTAATGATGACTTCATTTGAGTTTGGATATTGTCTAGGAGACAATATTCTTGTTAAAACTCACAGCTTATGTTACACGACAATTGTATAACTAAGTTTATATTTGTATTCTGTATCATGTATTTGGCGACTCAGAATGGGTGATGTATGCCTATTTTGGGGGTGTCATAGTTGGTATGAAAGCTTAGGGATATGATCCCTGGCTAAGATTTGAGACTAGAACTAAGAGGGGAGAGACGGGTAAATCCTTCGCTAGTATGACCTACCTAAGTTTATTTGTTATTTAATTGGTCAGTCAAAATATAGGGATAATATGTGGTATGTCAATTAACCCTTATTTTGTGATATTATTTGAAAATGACATTTGAAAATATTGAGATAAGCAATGGAGCACAGGAGACCGTTGACTCACCAAAGATCAATAACCAGGATAATGTGCATCAGGAAGGCAACAATCCTCATGTAAACAACAACACCGACCAAATGATGAACAGCGCGGTGTTTAGGAGCTTTCTGCAATTCATGCAACGCCAATCGAGAGAGGCTCCTATTCAAATGCAGGTGGAAATATTGGCAACTCTCGGATGGTCACCGCTAAGCAATTCAAGGAGCTAGGACCACCGGAGTTTTTGGAAAATCCAAAACCACTTAAGGCAGAGATGTGGATTAAGTAGATCACCAAGATATTTGATGTCTTGGGATGCCCAGAAGAGTAAAAGGTTCCCTTTGCCACCTTCATGTTGCGCGGAGAGGTAGATCATTGGTGGGAATCTGTAAAACGTACTAAGCCTGCCGCACTAAAGATGTCTTGGGAGAAGTTTCAAGAATTGTTCAACGAGAAGTACTTTTTCAAAAGTATTTGTCACGTGAAGGAGGTGAAATTCATCAAGCTGGAGGAAAACAATATAACCGTGTCGTAGTACGAGGCTAAGTTTGTCGAGTTGTCCTGGTTCGCATCACATTTGGTTGATAATGAGGAGCGAATGACGCGAATGTTTTTGCGAGGTTTGAAACCTGAAATACTTTAATACCTCATTACTCACAAACTTTGCTTGTATTCAGATGTTGTGAATAGGGCTCAGTTATTGGAGCGCGATAATGAGTCAACCCAACCAAAAGATAGTAGCCGACAAAATAATAATACCAGTGGTAGCAGTCATCGAAGCGGTGACAAAAAACGTGAACAAAATCAACATACCATAAAGGGTAACCATTTCGGTGGTAATCATGGCCAAGATAATAGAAGTGGAAATTTCAAGAAGAAGGGGTTCAATAATGATGGAAAGCCAGCATCACTAGCAACCATTTTCAAGGAAGGAGAACGACCACCGATCGTATGCTACAAATACGGAGGGGAGGGACACATCAGTCCAAACTGTATGCAGCAATCCAAACCGTGCTACAATTGCGAAAGAGAAGGTCATCGAGCCCAATTTTGTCGTATAATGAAGTTAAGTCCAGCTGGGATGGAGGCACCAAAGGCCATCCCAAACAAGTCAAAGCCAGTAGTTTAAGGGAGAGCTTTTGTCGTGACCTCCCAAAAAGCGAAGAACCCGAACGAGGTTATCACGGGTAAGATAATCATAAACTCTTACGAAGTCTATACCTTATTTGATACCGATTCTACCTATTCTTTTATTTCTCCTACTTGTGATCAACGTTTAAATTTAACTCTGGAGAAATTAGACTTTGACTTATCTGTTGAAACTCCGTTGGGAGAAAACTTCATTATATCCACTGTTTATAAATCTTGTTTGATTCAAATCGACACCCTCGTGTTACCTGTCGATCTTATCTCTTTAAAAATACTTGCATTTGATGTAATTTTAGGGATTGATTGGTTGACTACTCATCTGAAAGTAATATGCGTACAAGCCAATCATGTATGATGATAAAGCATATACTTTGTAATCAATCTTATTTATTTAATAATAAAAGAATTATTTATGAAAGGCATTTATTATCAACATGGTGTTGTTTTAATAATATGTGATAAACCCATAGTTTTAGGCAATGCTTTTAGAATCATGATGAGATCATGCTAATGAGATCTAAATTCTTAGATAGCTTAAAACTAAAATGTTCTCAATCATTGGATTACTAAAAAGGGGATTAGTGAATCCGGATAGATTGATACATACGTTGCTTGCTCATTGGATGAGAATGATTGATCTCATGATCATTTGTGTGGAGACACTAAAGCAAGTATGTAAGTGCTTATTGGAGAATAAGTTCACTAAACGTGACTCGCTCAGGAATACCTAATGGAGTTTTACTTGCATGTCAATAGGAATTCCTGTAGTGATAGTAGTACAAATAATCCTTAGACTTGAGATCATCATAGTATCTTGTATATAATGATTTACACTTTGACTTATTCTTTAAGACCCTTAGGGTATATCAAATGGTATGTTTGAGTGTAATAAGTTATATATGGAGATAATGAATGATCAATAAAGAATCTACCACTTCTAGTAAAATAAGTGAAATGTCCTATGTGATTCGATAAATGACAACCCAGGAATTCTTGGCCAAGGTGGAATGAAATTAGAAAGTAGTTTCTAATTTTCACTCATTAGGAGTTGTGCATTTGAGAATCGAAATACATATAATTAAATAAAATAATACTTGACAATAATTACATGTCTTATATTTAATTGGAACATTGTATGGTGGAAGGATTGAATTGTACGGTAACTATTTACTCAAAGGCTCTTTTATGATTAATGTTGAAATCTATATTATCTAGAAAGTTGTTGATCGCTTGGGAGACTTATCCCTATTGTAGAATAAATATTATTTATTTAAATAAATTAATCGTTTAATTTATTTATTTAAATAAGATTAAAATTGTTCTAATTGATTTATTCACAACCGGTTTAATATGGAGAACCTAAATGATCACACCATAAAAGAAAGAATAATTATTTAAGAAGTTAATGACATAATCGTAATAATATGTTAAGTATATTTAATTTAATCTATGGTGATAGAATAAATTAAATAGCTTAATATTTATTATTTAATATTTTAGAAATATTAAATATAAATTAATAAGAGGAGTCTTATTAATATTATTACAATTATTATTATTTTAATTTCTAAACGAGTTTGAGAATTAATTTAATATAAGTATTCTCATTTATTCCTAATAGGATTAGGAGGGAAAATTAGTTAAAGGAGTTTAATTAATTATCCCTAATAAGATTAGGGAGCCCATTTAATTAAAAGAGTTTAATTAAATAAATAATACCTTATTTCAATTAAATAGTGTTACCTGATATCTTTATAAGAGGAGTCTTATATCAGATATCATATATACGTAATTCTAATAGTTGGAGAGTACACCCCTTTTGTAAGACCCCAACTTTTATGAATAAAGATGAGTTTTTCTATAAATATTATTTTTGAATATTAAGTTGTGAATTTGTTATAATGTTATAGTTGTGGGTAATATTTATAAATTTTGTAAAGTAAGCAAGTTGTTATAAAATATTCGATTGGTCGAGGAATATTCGTTTTAACAGGGAATATTCGTATGACGGCACAATCATTGGTGGACCCCACAATGTAATTATTGTAGGAATGAAAAAATGACAGAAATATTTTTTTATGAAAATAACGGCGGAAGTTTTACCGTTAACTGTTGGAATACCCGGTAGTAAAAGTACAGTAATACGCGTGGTTGTATAGTAGCACACGGTATTGATTATTGATGCTTATGTGAGAAGTCATTCAGTTTTGTTCAATTATTGCTATAGTAATTGCTGCATCATATCTCTCATATTATTGATTCAATTATTGTCACAGTATCATCTGCATAATATTTTATACTATTAAATTAATAATTGAGATGATAAGTTATTCATATTATGATTTGCATAATTAGCAATGTCTAGAAGTTCTGTCAAGGAGAGGTTTCTCTTTCCTGGGAACGATCTGGTTGTTAATATTGCGAGTAATAATAATATGAATAAATGTTGTTAAAAATATTGAGGTAATTTTTATGAAGCATTTGATGTAAATTTTACTTATTATATGGACCCTCATTTATCTATTTTTTTTAAAATAATCGGTAGAAAATTATTCAGTGTGTGTGTGTGTGTGTGTATATATATATATATATATATATATATATATATATATATATATATATAATGGTGGGGGCCACAAGTGGGGCAGGTGTTGCCCACATGTTGGTGGAATAATGGGATGGTTCACGGGATTTCTTGTTGCAGGTAATGGAAGGATTAAACATATATGTATTATATATATATATATATATATATATATATATATATATATATATATATATACGGTCAAGATCTGGTCCGGGAGCCCTGACATTAGTTAAAATACGAACTTTTGATACAAGCCATGGAATATCATCCAACAATCGGGAAAGGAAAGTTGGACTGAGCAAAAAACGGGTATAACCGAAAAACTGAACACAACCAAAATAATTTAACCGAAATATTCTAATAATTTGGTTATTTTTACTATTTCGGTTATATCCGAATTTTTGTACGGTTTTCGGTTAGTTTGTACGGATATTACTTTTGGTTATTCGGTTTAACCGAATAACCGAACAACTCTTTACTAAATTGAAAAGTCTCAGCAAGTCAGCAGTCAGCACTCAGCGTTCTTTAGCAACTCAACACTCAGCCATTCACAAGTCACAACTCACAGGTCATTAGGTCACAACAGATTCACAGCGTCTCAAGACTCTCAACTCTCAAGCCCATTCAATATTCTTGAAGACTCCATGTCTCGATCTCTCAGACCTCGGTACATCACTTCGTCTCACTCTCAGTCTCTATTCTCTCAGATAAGATCTCTCTCAATCTCATATTAGATCTCTGATCTCTCTCATCTAAAGTCTCGACTCTCGACTCGTCTTCACTCTTCTCGAACTCTCAGTCTCAGAGTCTCAGATCTGAGATCTCTCAAGCCTCGAGTCTCCAACTCTCGTCCTCTCGGCGCCGGCGACCCTTCATCGCTAACTCTCGAACTCTCAGATCTCTGCGCCGACGGACGACGGCAGCTTTCCATTTGTTAAGGTAATTTTGTTATTTACCTTAACTCAGTTTAGTGCATCTTGTATTCTGTATAGCTTATTCTGCTATATAAGAGTGTGGTTTATTTATTATTTATTTTTTTATTTAACTCAATTTATATGCACATATTTGTGTATGTATTTATTTTTGTGTAATTGTGTATGTGCATGTGTAATTTTTGAGGTTTTGAAAAGAAAGTAGGAAAAAGTTGAACAATGATGGGTTGAGATTGGTATACATTTAAACCTTCATAAGTGAGCTTTCAACATATATAATTATAGGTTTTACTTATATATGTTGAATGTTAGAATGTATTTCAGTATGCGACATTTGAATCTGCAATGGGGTTGAAGATTTGAATCTGCTTTGTTGGTATTTGATCGACTGTATTGTATTTGGTCTTTGGAGTAATGAGCCACTGTTCAACCATGAGTTGTTTAATAATAAATATGGCAACTCATTTATTCCTATATTGTTATGTTACTTAGAGTTTGTGGAAATCTATATTTGTTATGTTACTTCAAGTTGTATATTATCTATAATATTGGTTAAGAAAGACTTTCAAATAAAGAGAGCAGCCACTGAGGTTGAGCTTGATGGTCACTTATTTGTGATAGACTTTTTGCATATGATGAAATTGGACTTGAAGATAGGTATGCAGCAGCCTATTGCCTGGATTGATGAAGCATGCACTTGCTTTTTTTTAAAAACTTTCTCTGATCATGACAAAGTTCATAAGTGCTGCTACCATGAATATGAGGAAGATCATACACATTATTTAACTCATTTATTCCTATATCGTAACAGAAAATGAATATAAATATGGCAACTCTAGCCTAAACTTGGTGGGGCAATATATAAACACACAAACTTCATATATCTTTTACTTTTAGCTATTGATATACATTGCAAGGCAAGTAGGTTTAATGGGCTTCCATTGTGTACATCTGAAATGGGCTATTGGCTACCTGTAGGTTTAGTTGTTTACAGTCCCTAGACAATTTGAGCCTCAAACAGGCCCAGAGGGGGTAATTGTTAAGGAGCAAGGGCAATACTAAATTGTTGAATGAGTTATGGTCTAATATACTAGTGTATCTCTTGCCTAAACTTCATATTTCTGAAGAGTTGTAATTGAATTTATATATATTCAATAGAAGTATTCGTTGTTATTTGTTAATGTGATTTGTTTGAAATTTTCAGATGATGTCAAGAAGTATTTTAAACGATTTGCATATGGTGGATGATTGGTTCAGTTTTGGCAACAAGCTTTTCATGAATATTTGCATTTTTAATTATTCAAGAACAATAGCTTATTTCATGATAATGATAGCTTCAAATCATTAGCACAACTGCTAGCCATTTACATTTTTGTTCATCTGTGTTAACTGTTAAAGATCAAACATCATTCTTCACTACCTAACTGCCATCTACTACCTAACTGCAGTTGCTGAGATATCTCTTGCTTTGCTGTTCCTGTGTTGGCTTCTTGTTGTTGCTGCCTGTTGCTTGTTGGCTTGTTGCTGGGAAAGTAGGAATCCCATGGAGTCATGCTGTTGAGTTCTTGTTGTTGCTGCCTGTTGCTTGTTGGCTTGTTACTGGGAAAGTGGGAATCCCATGGAGTCATGCTACCTGTTTAATTTGTTGGCTTGTTGCTGACTTGCTGCTGTATTTTTAAACTTTATGCTGGACAGTTAATTTGTAGCATACCTATATTTGTTGGCTTGTTGCTGACTTGCTGCTGTCTGTGTTATAAACTTTATGTTGGCATATTGGATGTTGGATGTTAACATTTAAGTTACTTTGTAGTCTGTTGCTTTATTCTTATTTTTAATTTAAAGCACAGGTTCGGTTATAACCCGAATATCTGAATTTACAATTTGGTTATTCGGTTTTCGGTTATTCAGTTAGTTTCATATTTCGGGTAGCATTTCGGATAGTAGAATTAGCTATAATTCGGTTTTCGGTTATAACCGAATAGCCATTTCGGTTCGGTTATAACCGAATGCTCACTTCTAAAGGAAAGTGTTGGGAAAAAAAAGACGCGGGCTCCATTTCGAACGGGTTATTCTGATCTGACTTCATTTCACAAACCGCGTCTCTCTCTCCCGCGAAGCCAAATCGCGTCTCTCTGGCCCCAATAGTTCTGGCCGAAAACTCCCAAGAACAACCGAGTCTCCTTGTCTCTGTCTCCCAATCTAGGGTAAGGCAGTAAATCTAGGGTTGATGTCTCTTCTGTGTATTATCAAGGTTTCATAAATTTATTGGTGAACCTTTTGAATTCAAAATGAATGTTTAAAAAGTTTCATATATATTCACTTATTGTAATTATTGGATTTTTGGATTTGTTGATGTACAACACAGGTGAAGCAGAGGAAGAAGAGCAGCAACAAATGGAACTGTGTGGTTTGTAACCAAAAGCAATCAGTATTGAAGGTCTTTGCTCAGGCTTTCATGGCCAAGGACGTTCGCAAATTCGTTCAGACCTTCAATATGTTGCGTCAATTTACCGAACAGAATCAATCGCTCGAATTAGACCAACAAACTCTAGATTCGTCGTCAGAAGAATCCCAAGTTGAGAATCGGAAAAAGAAAAGGACCGATTGGACCGAGTACATCGATCCGAAAAAAGAAGACGAAGAAGATAAAGATAACTCAGGTGTTGAAAATTAATGAAATAATGAATTCCTCTTTGTTTAATTATGTTTTATCTGCTTAATTGCTACTTTTTGATATGCAGGGAATGTGTCTGAGCCAATGATTGTGACGGAAATGCCGAAAGTATTGTTCAAGAAACCAAAATTGAGGAACTATTCTGCCTCTTTTGGTGGTTTGGATACTAGGAAGAGTAATGAAAAGCTTTTTAGACCAGTTTATGGAGAAAGGAATTTTAATAAGGAACTCGAATCTTTAGGTAATGACATTTATATATCATGGAATTGAAGTAATTTTTCTTTTCAAAATTCTTAATACGAATGGCTTCAATATTTATGATTAAGTATTTCTATTGCTTGGTTTCTCTTGTTAATATTGTTATGCCTACATATACATGATTATTGGTTCAACTGTTTGATTTCGCTCGTCAAAATTCTTAATCCAAATGTATATATGTGTGTATAGTATATGATTTTTGAAGTGTCCACAATTTTAATGAACTTGAATTTTATTAGAAATAGCCTAAGAATTTGGCAGTGGAATGTGTACTAGCCTACTAGGTGAGTTTTAAGCTTTTAGGCCTTCATTAGTATCTAGACTCTGTTGAGAACTCGAGAAACTTTTCTTTTGCAGAGAAGCAGCCAAGCAAACCTGGAAGACCAATGGTGAATTCGAAACAGAGTGATTACGCAAGGCAAACTGTTTACATGGGGGCATCCAAATGGAGAGATTACATAACTCAAGAAGATAGTGATGAGTCTGATGACAACGACAATCTTTCAGCAAAAGCGTCATGGCAGCGAGAGGCAACAGCAGTCAAAGGTGCAACTTCAAAATGGAATGAATACATAACAGAAGATGATAATGATGATGACTTGAAGCTTCCTATTGGAGCACTAGTTGGAATTGCTAATGTGTGTAAACCAGTTCTTTACTACTTCAATGTGCTAGAACTAGAAGGCGAAATGCAAACAGAATTGTGTCAATCACGTTTATTAGAAGTGGGTGTTCCAATTTTTATCTTTTCTTGATCTTGGTAATTTACATGGTTGTTTCATGCTATAATACAAAGATGAAAGGATATTTTCTAAGCTTATTTCTTTGAAGATTATGCTAGAAGGCGAAATATGCAGAAGTTTTCTTGATTTTAGTCACCGAGCATTTCACATGTTTGTTATGCAATATAAAAAGATGAAAGGATACAATACTAGAAAGCAATCACAAAATATTTTGCTAGAAGGCAAAATACAACATTTTCCCTTTTTTGGTTAATTTTATTTTGGCATCTTTTCTTGATTTTGGTCGCACAAAAATGTTTGTTTGATGCAATAATATATAGATGGAAGGCATTGAATGACAAAAATGAAACCTCTTCTTTTTTCTTCCTTTTGGATTCGTTTGATTAATTGACATAGAAAATGGTATAAAACAACCAAACACTTGCCAACAACGATACACAACATGCTGTAGTTAAAATAGAGTTTAGGCTAAATCAAAAGACATGTAGTAAAATAAAATTAAACGAATAGATAATAACCCTAGTAAATTTCAGGTCTTCGAAATCCTTCCACACTAAGTTAGAATCCTAAAAGAATTTCTATCTTAACTTCAGAGAAAACCCACTGCAAAACGAAACACAATCCAAGAAGGAAAACGCCATGTTCACAGCTCACCAACCCTACAAAAAATTGGGTCCTTAGGCAACAAATCTACCAACTGAAGTTCATTTACTCAGAGTTAAGAGAACCAAACTGATCACCAAGATCAGAACCCGTTGTTGTTGCTAAACGAAGCACATCCAGGGCCTCAGCAACTTTCTTTTTCAAGGCATCTGGGGATTCAATGAGATGGAGCACCTCTGTTTGGTCCATCTCCAGTAACATACTAGTCACTTTTCCTGCATTCTCATGCTCAAGACGCTTCACAAGAGGAAATAACTGCTCCCCAACATCTATGATTTTAACACGATAAGTACATTAGTTCTAGAAAAAAGATCTAGCTAGTAAATGACAGCAGCAAATTCGTTTATTTTGACGACTTCGTAAACTTAAACCAAAAAATTTTAAAAATAAATTATAATAAGATGGACAGACGGAATAAAAGAGTACCATTCGCTGAGTTTCGGGGTTAACAGAAGCCGAAGTAGAAGCAAGTGTTGACCTGGGCACTGGTCCAGAACGCTGGGCATCGGATGGAGATGCTGGTATTACCGACCCATCAAAAGGCAATGGCGTCATTTGGCCCATAAGAGCTTGAGGAACCACAGATGGGTCACCATTTGGTCCATTTCAATCATTTGACATATATCTGCTGAAACCATTATAGGAGTTTTGAGGCATCCACTAATTTCAATCAAAAATAAAATCATCACCGTTAGAAGTCAACAGTTATACCAATAAAATAACTAAAAATTGCATTTGAAATGATCTGGCATTCATAAAAAACACAATTAAAGAGATTTAATCAAATGCCTGACCCAAAAACAAAAGAGATCTAATCAAACAGTTGATCCCAAAATAATTTTTTCAGCCAAGAAATTGTCAAAACTTTAACAAGGCTTTATTGCTCCTGTAACTAGTTGAGTGTTTCCACCTCTTCTTAAATCCATTCTTTGACCAAAATAGAGATGTGGATGGGGGTAACCTAGGTGTCCCAGGGTGGAATCCGGCAATTCCTGTAGGTAATGGTGCCAAACTTGGTGCTCGCGCTTGGGTAAATTGTGCCTGGGAAAAAAATAAACTACAGTAAATAAAAGTTGAATAGCATCAATTTTGATGGGGAAAAAAGAAAACTAAAACAAGTCTCTCAACACAAATAAAAGAAAATACAGAGTACACGGTAGAAAGGGCATCCCCGGGACAGCAAACATGCAGGATCTTAAACACAAAGAAACCATATCCAAACCATAACAAAATAATTTGCACCGGTCTGTATTATTTAAATAATATTTAAAAAACCACAACAATTTGCCAGAAAATTGTTTAATATTCTATTTATTATATATGATGGACTTCATTTTTATGCCTATAAGGGTCTAAAAGGGTAACAAATCCAGATGCCAACTTTAAGCCTTTTTCTAGCACATCCAAACGAACTGTTGAATCAAAATCAAAAACCTAAACCTAAGCATTCAATTCTAAATGAAACTAAAAATTATCCTTAAAATTAGCTTATAAACTATGTGATGAAATAAACAAATACATTCTGCCATAACTGAAAATACAAAAGTTATTAAGATATGGATGAAAAAAATGAAAAAATTCTACTATTGGATGAGCTTAAAATTATTACCATAGTTATATAGACTATAGCACATTCACACAATTTTCCTTGTATTTTTTTTAGCATACTAAATAGCTCATTAATCGAGTGTTCTTTCGCCGAAGATGTGGGATGCTGAAGATGTGGGATGTAAAAAATTTCTCATCAATAGAGTAAATCAATTCTACAGGATACTACAACTATATTTCTTTACTGGTTCATGTTCAAATTATGAAACCTTGATAATACACATGAAAGGCAACCCATATATCCAAGAGGACATAATGCTTAAATTGAAACCTAAGCTTCAAGGATAAAAGTTAAAGAACAGAAGCATTCCTTTAACCCCAATAGATCAAAGAAAACCATCCCAAAATATCACGCAAATGACCGCATACAAAATTTGCAAATTCAATTTAATTTCAATTGGTTCACCATTCTTAGACAGAGACATCAACCCTAGATTTATTGCCTTACCCTAGATTTCATTCATCATTTGGTTCAAACAGATAATTAGAAAATACCTTGGGAGATAGAGAGACAGCGAGATTCAATTCTTGGTAGACAGAGATAGGGACACTCGGTTGTTCTTGGGAGTTTTCGGCCGGAACTATTGCGGCCAGAGAGACGCGATTTGGCTTCGTGAAAGAGAGAGATGCGGTCTGTGAAATGGAGTCAGATCAGAATAACCCGTTCGAAATGGAGCCCCGCGTCTTTTTTTTTCCCAACACTTTCCTTTCCCGACCGTTGGATGATATCCCATGGCTTGTATCAAAAGTTCATATTTTAACTAATGTCAGGGCTCCCGGACTAGATCTTGACCGTATATATATATATATATATATATATATATATATATATATATATATATATATATATATATATATTATATTTAGTTTTTTGTTTTACATGGAACTTCGTTTCATCCGTGACCTTGTGAAAGACGTCCGTGAATTTTTTTTTTAAAAAAAAACTGTGCGTCCGTGAGAATTTCAAACAGTAGCCCTTCCATTCTCCTATAAATAGGATGCTTAGTTAAAATTGAAAATCACACCAGAATCAGAGAATTCTTCTTCTATAATATTGAGCTTATTTCTTTCGAGTTTTAGAAAGCTTTGAGCGTAGAAAATAGTGAAAGTTTTCTTCAAGGATATCCCCACTCTACCAGCTAGAATACTCTTCTTTTCAAGGTAAGAGATGTTATTTTTGTTCAATATTCGCTTGAAATAATATTTTCTTCCATACTTTGTAGTATGTAAGTAATATTATTTCGTTTTAGATTTCGAATTCTATACTCATTTGGTTAAAGTTTTAGCTTCTATACTCTATGAAATTAGTAGAATATCCTTGATATTTGCGTTTCATCCAGAATCTTTTCATAGAAATATTATTCTGAGCATTCTTGATAAGTTTTAACTTTTTTATGCCGGAGTACTATTCTTAAAATACTATTCACGGGGTACTATTTACTCGAGTACTATTCACCCAGGGTACTATTCATGATAAAAATTGATTCGTTTTCGATCCAAATCATTTTTGGTACAATATTATTCTTTAATTTTACTCCACAAAGCAGTATCATGTTGACAATTTGGACGTTATTGATTTCTGGATAAATTAAATTATAAATCTTTAAAAATTTATCCTTTGCTTTCCTTTAATTGAATTCTTATATCATTATTATCATCCTCATGTTATATTATGATGAAAGTCATCTGTGGTCGTAGTGCATAGATGGACTTGGTATGATTATGACCAGGGATTATTCGGTATAATCATGACCGTAATGTTACAAAAGATGTGGTAAAAGTCCTCATTGGCCCGTAGTGCATTGATGGACAGTTGTTGGCATGATCATGACCATTGATGAAAACACGAATATCATTGGGCCGTAGTGCATGGATAATTTATGGTCGTGATACTAATGAATATCATTGGCCGTAGTGCAAGGATGATGTGTATTATTCATTAAGCTGAGTCTCAGCGATAAAATTGATGATAAATTCTTTTAAATCATAGAAGATAGTAGATTTCATGCTCTACTTGACTCTTCTAATTGATTTCTTGTTCCACTGCAGTTAAACTTGATGTCTATTATATTTTATCAGTTTAACACTGTTGAAGGCTAACGATAATTTATTCTACATTATCTTAGTCATAATATTTCTTACTGGGCTAGTTAAGCTCACCCTTTGCTTTCATTGTTCTCTTCAGGAAATGAGAATATAGCTGGGACTAGTCAGAGAACGGAGTGACGATCCAGATGTTTGATTAGTAGTCCTCACTATTATGTGAAATAGTATAATAATAAATGTATTGAGGACTTATTTTGAGTTTGAATACTGTCTAGAAGATAATATTTGTATTAAAACTCACAGCTCATGTTGTATATTTAAGTTTGTATTTGTATTCTGTATGCATTTGGCGACTCAGAATGAGTGATGTATACCTATTTTGGGGGCGTCACACCTTTTTCTATAGAGATAGGAAAAACTAAGGTTTGAGCCAATACACTCTTCTTCTTGAAAATTATTCTTCTTTGGTGGATCACCTCTAGAGGCCATACACTTGGGTGGCTAACATTGATCAAAGGAAGGAATCTACCCAGAGATTTAAGGAGATCGCGAAAAAGTAGGAGGTGAACTCGTACCTGTGGAAGTTCGTATCTACAAGGGTATGATTCCATAACTTCTTGTTCTTCGTTTTAATTAATAATATGTATAAAGGATGATCCGGGTAATTGGTTTGTGAAAAATTTTAAAATTTGATTTTACTTTGCTTCCACTAAATTTTCAATTTGATTGCTAATTAAATTTTCACAAAACTTTACAGTGGCATCAGAGCCAAACTTTATGCAAACTATTAATTATTTTGATTCCATATATGTATGGGTATGTATTTAGAATAATTTATTAGGCATAATTTGTTGTATAAAATTAGTATTTTATGAAAAAAAAAATCGCGTAAGCCTGTTGCGTATTTTTTTTGTTTTTACGCAGAGACGTTTTTTTTTAAAACCACTATCCGTGATTTAACAGGTTATATTTATTACTATAATATATATATCATATAGGAAGATTCGCCTGTTACTTCACGTGAATCAGATTCACATTCACGAGTCAGGATAATAGATATATATTATATATTTATCATCCTATAATGGTTATTATATATAGGAATGTTGATCACGTGAAGTAAGTTAAAGCCTGAAGTATGATTATATATATATATATATATATATATATATATATATATATATATATATATATATATATAAGTCTTAATAATTTTATAAATAAAATAAAGAGTTTATTTTAATCTTGAAATTAGATTTCATGCAACATAAAATTGCCCATTAAATGATATTCATATATATATGGAATGATTTTATTTATTGATACATATGGTGATATATATGATAATAAATGAGATTGATTATGGACTATTGACCAATGTGATTAAATTTATTTTGGTTGGATGTTTGAATGAATTGGTTTTATTAAATGGAGTTTGCGTACGTCTTTTTTTTTAGTTTTCTACTTGATGTAAATTATATCTCTCTCCTATGTACTTTTCCTTGACTGCTGATCAAGGTTTCTATTTAAATTAAATAGTTTAATGTAATAGGATTAGTTAGAATTTTTTTGAAGAATCGGAGATCAAGAAGCAAGGAGCGCTTGAAGACCCCTTTGTAATGGAGCTCGGGTTTAAATGTAATAGTTATATTTAAATGTTTATTCTTGCACCCTAGGGTTTGAATTTTTAGTTCACTTGGTGGCTCTAGTGAGCCAAACTAGAATAAAAGTCCATAATCAATCCGGGTAGAATATAGCATTCTATATATGTGCATGCTAGTATTATATATATTATATATTATGCAAACATGTTTTGCATGTTTAATAATATGACGTGTATTTTAAATATATATTTGCATGCGCGCTAAACAAGATGAGACTAATAATAACAAACCCCTCAATAAAATTATATTCAGTTGTAACGTTTAAAGAAATTTAGAATATCGAACGTCGCCTTCTAGTATAATAAAAATAATTGAGCATTGAATATTTAATATGAGTTTGTTGTGCACACACATGGCGAGCATTAAATATTTGAGATGTTGTTTTTATTACATTTGATGTTTATAAGGAATTGAACATTACCGCTTTGTTTTGCACACACAAAGGCTGTAGTTTTTTCTTCACTTATATGGAAATGCTAGGTATGACTTAACTTAAATCATTTTAGTTCGGATGTGCACATACTTGACCATTATGATTTAAGAGGCAAAATATAAGGAGTTACATGATGATACAATTGACAAGAGTTGTCTACATATTTATTTATATATAGTTTGTTGTGCACACACAAGGCTATATACATTTGAAATTAGATCCTTATTCTCACTAGCAAATTTTTAATTAGATATTGCCGAACTATATTCACGAGGGTAATATAATTTGAAGAAAATAGTGGGAGATACCAATATAAAATAAGACCTAATTTATTTTGGTAATTAATTAAATGAATGTTTGCTAATATATTATCTTTTTACATGCAGAATTTTGAAAATGTCATATTCACTAATTTTACTGCGTAGCATACTTGATGCTAACAAATTGACCGGACCGAATTACACGGACTGGTTAAGAAATCTGAGAATTGTTCTCACTGCTAAAAAGATTTTGTGAGACCCCAAATTTTATGAAATAAAAGTATTCAATTTTTCTATTTTGGTAAATAGTTAAATTGATAAAAGTTTAAAGTTAAGGGTGATATGTGAAAATTTTTTAAAGTAGACAAGTTGTCATAAAATACCCAGTTACTATTCACTCTAGTATTGTTCACTCGAGTATTTGGGATACTTTTTGTGTCGGAGTACTATTCATGGGTTACTATTCATGAGTTACTATTTACGAGTTACTATTCATGAGTTACTATTCACGAGTTACTATTCACTCGTAAGATATATCTCTTTTTGGTCCAATTCATTTTTGGGTAAAATATTATTCCTTGAGGCAATGTGCTAATTTTTCAGACCGTTGGTTGAAATTATAATAGGAAATCAATATAGATCGCTGGTTTAAAGTTTTAATAGTGAATCAGTATGGACCGTTGCTTTAAAGTTTTAATAGTGAATCAGTATGGACCGTTGCTTTAAGTTTTAATAGTAAATCAATATGGACCGTCCGTTTAAAAGTAAATCAATCTGGACCGTTCATGAATTAGTTACTATGCAGTCCATTCTTCTATAAATAGAAGCTCATTCCTTCATTATTTCTTACGAATTCACTGAAACTCTAGAGAGAGAAACTATAGAGAGAAAGAAGAAAAGTGTTCTGCTACTTCACTACTCCTATATCCAGTACTCTTTTTTCTAAGGTAAGGAATATTATTTGTTGTACTCGTAAGGGGTATTATTCTTTCATATTCATGAAGAGAATTATTTTCTTTTCAATACTCGTAAGAGCTGTTGTTCCATTCTTTATTATTCTATTGGAATAACCTGTATATGCAAAGTACCGCATACATGGTGAAATTCTGTTATTATTCCATTTTTTATTATTCTGTCAGAATATCTTGTCTGTGTGTTTACGCATGACCTGGATCAATTATTTATTATTCTGTTGGAACAACCTGTCTATGCGGTCTATTGCATGCATATGTGATTTCTGTTGTTATTCCATTCTTTAATATTTTGTTGGAATATCCCGTCGGTGCGAATTTCGCCTGACCTGGTTCAGTTCTTTATTATTCTGTCGGAATATCCTGTCTGTGCGTTTACGCATGACCTGGTTCCATTCTTTATTATTCTGTTGGGAATAACCTGTCTGTGCAGTCTATCGCACGCATGGTGAATCTTTCTGTTATTCCATTCTTTATTATTCTGTTGGAATAACATGTGTATGTGGATTACCACATGCATGGTGAATGATCCTTTGTATTCATTCATTATTAAATTGAGGAAATGATCTGTATACGTGGATTACCGCATGGCGGGCGAAAATCCACTTGTAGTTTCATATATTTTATTATACTCAGTTGGTTAAATTTTTGGCTTCTATACTCTATGAAATTAGTGGAATATCCTTGATATTTGCGCTTCATCCTGTATCTTTTCATAGAAATATTTTTCTGAGCATTCTTGAATTTTACTTTATAAAGAAGCATCATGTTGACAATTTGGACGTTATTGGTTCCTGGATAAATTAATTCTTGAACTTGTTTTATTGAATTATTATGTCATTGTCATCATCCTCATGTTTATATTATTTTAAAAGTCATATGTGGCCTGTAGTGCATAGATGGACTTGGTATGATTATGACCAGGGATTATTCGGTGTAATCATGACAGTAATGTTACAAATGATGTAAAAAAAGTCCTCATTGGCCCGTAATGCATTGATGGACAGTTTTTGGTATGATTAAGGCTATGGATTCTCTTCGGCCAAGGGTGCAAAGATGAATTATTTTATGGCATGATCAGGACCGTTGATGAAAACACGATTATCTTTGGCCTGTAGTGCATGGATAATTCGTGGTCATGATACTAAAGAATATCCTTGACCTGTAGTGCAGGGATGATTTAATGATGTGGATTATTTATTGAGCTGAGTCTCAGCGATAAAAGTGATGAAAAACCTTTTAAATCATATAAGATAGTAGATTTTATTCTCTACTTGACTCTTCTAATGGATTGTTTGTTCCGCTGTTGTTAAACTTGATGTTTGTTATATTGTATCAGTTTAACACTGTTGAAGGCTAATGATAATTTATTCTGCATTATCTTAGTTATAATATTTTTTACTGGGCTAGTTGAGCTCACCCTTTCTTTCATTGTTCTCTTCAGGAAATGAGAACGTAGCTGGGGCTAGTCGGGGAACAGAGTGATGGTCCTAGATGGTGCATTAGTAGTCCTCACTATTCTGTGAAATAGTATAATAATAAATATAATGAGTACTCCATTGAGTGTGGATATTGTCTAGATGACAATATTTATATTAAAACTCTCAGTTTATATATTGTCGTATATTACACGACGGTTGTATAATTAAGTTTGTATTTATATTATGTACCATGTATCTGGCAACCTAAGATGGGTGATGTATACCTGTTTTGGGGGCGTTACAGTTGGTATCAAAGCTTAGGGATATGATCCCTGGCTGAGATGTGAGACAAGAACTAGGAGGGGAGAGACGGGGAATTCCTTCGCTAGTATGACCTACTTAAGTTTATTTGTTATTTAATTGGTCGGTCAGAATATAGGGGTATTATGTGGTATGTCAATAAACCCTTATTTTGAAACTATATTCTAGAATGATATCTGAAATACAGGAGATGAGCAATGAAAAAATTATGATACAGAGGAAATAACCGGAAAGGTACAACCTGAAAAGAAAACAAGGTATTCTCATCTCTTCATCAGGCACGTACGTAAATTTTGAGGGCGAAATTTCATAAGGAGGGGAGATTGTGAGACCCCAAATTTTATGAAATAAAAGTATTCAATTTTTCTATTTTGGTAAATAGTTAAATTGATAAAAGTTTAAAGTTAAGGGTGATATGTGAAATTTTTTTAAAGTAGACAAGTTGTCATAAAATACCCAGTTACTATTCACTCTAGTATTGTTCACTCGAGTATTTGGAGCACTTTTTGTGTCGGAGTACTATTCATGAGTTACTATTTACAAGTACTATTCATGAGTTACTATTCACGAGTTACTATTCACTCGTAAGATATATTTCTTTTTGGTCCAAATCATTCTTGGGTACAATATTATTCCATGAAGAGATGTGCTAATTTTTCAGACCGTTGGTTGAAATTATAATAGTAAATCAATATGGATCGCTGGTTTAAAGTTTTAATAGTGAATCAGTATGGATCGTTGCTTTAAAGTTTTAATAGCGAATCAATATGGACCGTTGCTTTAAGTTTTAATAGTAAATCAATCTGGACCGTTCATGAATTAGTTACTATGCAGTCCATTCTTCTATAAATAAAAGCTCATTCCTTCATTATTTCTTACGAATTCACTGAAACTCTAGAGAGAGAAACTATAGAGAGAAAGATGAAAAGTTTTCTGCTACTTCACTACTCCTATATCCAGTACTCTTTTTTCTAAGGTAAGGGATATTATTTGTTGTACTCGTAAGGGTATTATTCTTTCATATTCATGAAGAGAATTATTTTCTTTCCAATACTCGTAAGAGCTGTTGTTCCATTCTTTATTATTCTGTTAAAATAACCTGTATATGCGAAGTACCGCATACATGGTGAAATTCTATTGTTATTCCATTCTTTATTATTCAGTCGGAATATCCTGTCTGTGCGTTTACACATGACCTGGTTCCGTTATTTATTATTCTGTTGGAATAACCTGTCTGTGCGGTCTATCGCATGCATAGGTGATTTTTGTTGTTATTCCATTCTTTAATATTTTGTTGAAATATCCTGTCGGTGCGAATTTCACCTGACCTAGTTTCGTTCTTTATTATTCTGTCGGAATATCGTGTCTGTGCGTTTACGCATGACCTGGTTCCATTCCTTATTATTCTGTTAGGAATAACCTGTCTGTGCAGTTTATCGCACGCATGGTGAATCCTTCTGTTTTTCCATTCTTTATTATTCTGTTAGAATAACCTGTCTATGTGGATTACCACATGCATGGTGAATGATCCTTTGCATTCATTCCATATTAAATTGTGAAAATGATCTGTATACGTGGATTACCGCATGGCAGGCGAAAATCCACTTGCAGTTTCATATATTTTTTTATACTCAGTTAGTTAAAGTTTTGGCTTCTATACTCCATGAAATTAGTGGAATATCCTTGATATTTGCGCTTCATCTTGTATCTTTTCATAGAAATATTCTTCTGAGCATTCTAGAATTTTACTTTACAAAGAAGTATCATGTTGACAATTTTGACGTTATTGGTTCCTGGATAAATTAATTCTTGAACTTGTTTTATTGAATTATTATGTCATTGTCATCATCCTCATGTTTATATTATTTTAAAAGTCATATGTGGTTTGTAGTGCATAGATGGACTTGGTATGATTATGACCAGGGATTATTCGGTATAATCATGACCGTAATGTTACAAATGATGTGAGAAAAGTCCTCATTGGCCCATAATGCATTGATGGCCAGTTTTTGGTATGATTATGGCTATGGATTCTCTTCGGCCAAGGGTGCAAAGATGAATTATTTTATGGCATGATCAGGACCGTTGATGAAAACACGATTATCTTTGGCCCGTAGTGCATGGATAATTCGTGGTCATGATACTAAAGAATATCCTTGGCCTGTAGTGCAGGGATGATTTAATGATGTGGATTATTTATTGAGCTGAGTCTCAGCGATAAAAGTGATGAAAAACCTTTTAAATCATATAAGATAGTAGATTTTATTCTCTACTTGACTCTTCTAATAGATTGTTTGTTCCGCTGCAGTTAAACTTGATGTTTGTTATATTGTATCAGTTTAACACTGTTGAAGGCTAATGATAATTTATTCTGCATTATCTTAGTCATAATATTTTTTACTGGGCTAGTTGAGCTCACCCTTTCTTTCATTGTTCTCTTCAGGAAATGAGAACGTAGCTGGGGCTAGTCGGGGAACAGAGTGATGGTCCTAGATGGTGCATTAGTAGTCCTCACTATTCTGTGAAATAGTATAATAATAAATATAATGAGTACTCCATTGAGTGTAGATATTGTCTAGATGACATTATTTATATTAAAACTCTCAGTTTATATATTGTCGTATATTACACGACGGTTGTATAATTAAGTTTGTATTTATATTATGTACCATGTATCTGGCAACTCAAGATGGGTGATGTATACCTGTTTTGGGGGCGTCACAGTTGGTATCAAAGCTTAGGGATATGATCCCTGGCTAAGATGTGAGACAAGAACTAGGAGGGGAGAGACGGAGAATTCATTCACTAGTATGACCTACTTAAGTTTATTTGTTATTTAATTGGTCGGTCAGAATATAGGAGTATTATGCGGTATGTCAATTAACCCTTATTTTGAAACTATATTCTAGAATGATATCTGAAATACAGGAGATGAGCAATAGAAAAATTATGATAAAGAGGAAATAATCGGAAAGGTACAATCTGAAAAGAAAGCAAGGTATTCTCATCTTTTCATCAGGCACATACGTAAATTTTGAAGGCGAAATTTCATAAGGAAGGGAGATTGTGAGACCCCAAATTTTATGAAATAAAAGTATTCAATTTTTCTATTTTGGTAAATAGTTAAATTGATAAAAGTTTAATGTTAAGAGTGATATGTGAAATTTTTTTAAAGTAGACAAGTTGTCATAAAATACCCAGTTACTATTCACTCTAGTATTGTTCACTCGAGTATTTGGGGCACTTTTTGTGTCGGAGTACTATTCATGTGTTACTATTTACAAGTACTATTCATGAGTTACTATTCACGAGTTACTATTCACTCGTAAGATATATTTCTTTTTGGTCCAAATCATTCTTGGGTACAATATTATTCCATGAAGAGATGTGCTAATTTTTCAGACCGTTGGTTGAAATTATAATAGTAAATCAATATGGATCGCTGGTTTAAAATTTTAATAGTGAATCAGTATAGACCGTTGCTTTAAAGTTTTAATAGTTAATCAGTATGGACCGTTTCTTTAAGTTTTAATAGTAAATCAATATGGACCGTCCGTTTAAAAGTAAATCAATCTGGACCGTTCATGAATTAGTTATTCATTATTTCTTACGAATTCACTGAAACTCTAGAGAGAGAAACTATAGAGAGAAAGAAGAAGAGTTTTCTGCTACTTCACTACTCCTATATCCAGTACTCTTTTTTCTAGGGTAAGGGATATTATTTGTTGTACTCGTAAGGGGTATTATTCTTTCATATTCATGAAGAGAATTATTTTCTTTCCAATACTCGTAAGAGCTGTTGTTCCATTCTTTAATATTTTGTTAGAATAACCTGTATATGCGAAGTACCGCATACATGGTGAAATTCTATTGTTATTCTATTCTTTATTATTTTGTCGGAATATCCTGTCTGTGCGTTTACACATGACCTGGTTCCATTATTTATTATTCTGTTGGAATAACATGTATGTGCGGTCTATCGCATGCATAAGTGATTTTTGTTGTTATTCCATTCTTTAATATTTTGTTGAAATATCCTGTCGGTGCGAATTTCACCTGACCTGGTTTCGTTCTTTATTATTCTGTCGGAATATCTTGTCTGTGCGTTTACGCATGACTTGGTTCCATTCTTTATTATTCTGTTTGGAGTAACCTGTCTGTGCAGTCTATCGCACACATGGTGAATCCTTCTGTTTTTCCATTCTTTATTATTCTGTTAGAATAACTTGTCTATGTGGATTACTGTGACGCCCCCAAAATTAGGTATACATCACCCATCTTGGGTCGTCAGATACATAGTACAGAATACAAATACAACTTACTAATACAACTGTCGTGTACAATACGACAAAATATAAACTGTGAGTTTGAATACAAATATTATCTTCTAGAGAGTATTCATACTCAAAAGGAGTCCTCGTTACATTTATTAACACACCATTACATAGAGTAGTGAGGACTACTAACTAATACTATCATTCGGACCATCACTCCGTTCCCCGACTTGCCCCAGCTACGTTCTCATTTCCTGAAGAGAACAGTGAAAGAAAGGGTGAGCTCAACTAGCCCAGTAAGAAATATTATGACTAAGATAATGCAGAATAAATTATCATTAGCCTTCAACAATATTAAACTGATAAAATATAATAGACATCAAGTTTAACTGCAGCGGAACAAGCAATCCATTAAAAGAGTCAAGTAGAAAATAAACTCTACTATCTTTTATGATTTAAAAGATTTTCCAACACTGTGATCGCTGAGACTCAGCTTAATAAAATAATCCACATCATCGAATCACCCCTGCACTACGGCCAAGGATATTCGTATATTCATTAATGGTCATGATCATGCCAACAACTGTCCATCAATGCACTACGGGCCAATGAGGACTTTTACCACATCATTTGTAACATTACGGTCATGATTATACCGAATAATCCCTGGTCATAATCATACCAAGTCCATCTATGCACTACAGGCCACAGATGACTTTCAACATTTTATAAACATGAGGATGATGACAATGATATAAGAATTCAATAAAACAAGTTCAAGAATTAATTTATCCAAGAATTAACAACGTCCAAATTGTCAACATGATACTACTTTGTGGAGTAAAATTCAAGAATGATCAGGAGAATATTTTCATGAATAGATACTAGATGAAACGCAATTATCAAGGATATTCCACAAATTTCATGGAGTATAGAAGTCAAAACTTAACCAACTGAGTACAATAAAGAATGGAATAACAAAAGAAATCACCATGCATGCGATAGACCGCACAGACAGGTTATTCCAACAGAATAATAAATAATGGAACCAGGTCCGGCGTAAACGCACAGACAGGATATTCCGACAGAATAATAAATAATGGAACCAGGTCCGGTGTAAAACACACAGACAGGATATTCCGACAGAATAATAAATAATGGAACCAGGTCCGGTGTAAAACACACAGACAGGATGTTCCAACAGAATAATAACAAAAACGGAACCAGGTCCGGTGTAAAACACACAGACAGGATGTTCCAACAGAATAATAGAAGAATGTCACCAAGTATAGGGTAGACCGCGTATACAGGTTATTCCAACAGAATAATAAGAAATGGAATAACAACAGTTCTCTTCATGAATAAGAAAGAATAACACCCCTTACCGTTTTAAAGAAGAGCTGAAATAAGGAAGTAGTTAAGTAGCAGAATACTCTTCTTCTCTCTCTCTATAGTTTCTCTCTATAGTTTCTCTCTCTAGAGTTCAGTGAATTCGTAAGAAATAATGAAGGAATGAGCTGCTATTTATAGAAAAATAGAATGCATAGTAACTAATCCATGAACGGTCCAGATTGATTACTTTAATCTGACGGTCCATATTTAAAGAAAAATCTTTTAAATAAAATATAATATATTCTATTTATAGAATAACTTTAATAAAGTATTTTGTTTTATATAAAAAGATGTTTCTGTTTTATTACGTTAATAATACGAATAAAACAAAACGTCATTATCGCTAAATAATTCATATTATTAACTGACAATAATTGAATCAAACTGAGTGACTTCTCACATAAGCATTAATAATCAATACCGTGTGCTACTATGCAACCACACGTATTACTGTACTTTTACTACCGAGTAGTTCAACAGTAACAATGGTAAAACTTCCGCCGTTATTTTTAATAAAATATTTTTGTCGTTTTCTCAATCCGACAATAATTCCGTTGTGGGGTCCACCAATGATTGTGTCGTTGTACGAATATTCCCTGTTAAAACGAATATTCCCCGACCAATCGAATATTATATAACAACTTGCGTACTTTGCAAAATTTATAAATATTACCCACAACTATAACATTATATCAAATTAACTCCATAATATTCAAAAATGATATTTATAGAAAATTCATCTTTATTTATAAAAGTTGGGGTCTTACAACCTCCCCTTCTTATGAAATTTCGCCCTCGAAATTAGGGTACGTACCTGGTATGTCGAAGAGGTAAGGATACCTTGATTTCATTTCAGATTCTAACTCCCAAGTCATTTCCTCAACATCGTGGTTTCTCCACAAAACTTTGACTTGAGGTATAACCTTGGAGCGTAGAATATGTTCCTTCTTATCCAAGATTTGAACAGGAACTTCTTCATACGTCAAATCTTCCGCTATTTCGTCCGGTTCTAACTCAATAATGTGGTTCGGGTCTTCCACATATTTGCGTAACATGGATATGTGAAAAACGTTATGAACACGAGACATACTTGGCGGTAAAGCGAGTCTATAAGCCACAGTTCCTACTCGATCGAGGATTAAAAATGGACCGATGAATCGAGGATTGAGCTTTCCTCTCTTTCCAAATCTCGTAACTCCTTTCCATGGAGCAACACGTAAGAACACATGATCTCCTACATCAAATTCCACGTCCTTTCGATGAAGATCAGCATAACTCTTTTGTCGATCTTGTGAGGTTTTTATACGTTGTCGGATCGTTTGAATCTTTTCTGTAGTCATACGTACCAACTCCGGTCCCAACAACGTTGCTTCACCCACCTCATCCCAGCATACTGGAGAACGACATTTTCTTCCATACAATGCTTCGAATGGAGCCATGCCAATACTTGCTTGATAACTGTTGTTGTAGGAAAACTCCACCAATGGTAAGAACTTGTCCCAACTTCCTTTGAAGTCAAAGACACAGAGTCTTAATAGATCTTCAAGAGTTTGAATAGTCCTCTCTGATTGTCCGTCCGTCTGAGGATGATATGCTGAACTAAATCGTAACTCCGTGCCCATAGCTTTTTGTAAACTAACCCAAAATCGTGAAGTGAATCTTGGGTCTCGGTCAGAAACTATGGATACTGGCATACCATGCAGTCTTACAATCTCGTTTATGTACATACGAGCAAGACGTTCAAGTGTATAAGTTTCTCGTATCGGTAAGAAATGAGCAGACTTGGTCAATCTATCAACAATGACCCAAATCGCATCAATACCTTGAGAAACCCTAGGAAGACCGGTAACGAAATCCATGGTAATGTGCTCCCACTTCCATTCTGGAATTTCAAGTGGTTGCAATGGACCTTTTGGTACTTGATGCTCCGCTTTGACTCGTTGACAAGTTAGACACCTTGAGATAAACAACGCTATCTCTCTCTTCATATTGCTCCACCAAAATGTATGACGAAGATCATGATACATTTTGGTACTTCCAGGATGGATTGCAAACGGTGTGTTGTGCGCCTCCATCATGATTTCATACTTTAAATCAGGGTTGTTAGGAACACAAAGTCTGGAGTTGACTCGAAGTATTCCTTCTTCATCGATTCTTGCTTCCGGCATAGCACCTTCTTGCACTTTCTTCTTCATACGCATCAGCTCCAGGTCTGTAGCTTGAGCAGCTTTAACTTTATCGATTAAAGTCGGTTCTACTCGTATATTCGCCATCATCACATGGGTCCCTGGAGTCTTTAACTCTATCTCCATCCTTTGCAAATCACACAAAATGGGCCTTTGTGTTGACAATATCGCACTTGTACTTGCATATGATCTTCTACTCAATGCGTCAGCTACCACGTTCGCTTTTCCAGGATGGTATTGAATGGTATGATCATAATCTTTCAACAGTTCAAGCCAACGTCGTTGTCGCATGTTGAGTTCCTTTTGAGTGAAGAAATATTTGAGGCTTTTATGATCCGTAAAGATCTCCACCTTCTCCCCATACAAGTAATGCCTCCAAATTTTAAGTGCAAAGACAACAGCTGCCAACTCTAGATCATGAGTAGGATAATTCCTCTCATATTCCTTGAGTTGTCTTGATGCATAGGCTATGACTTTTCCATGTTGCATGAGAACGCATCCCAACCCTTTGCTCGAAGCATCACTGTAGATGACAAATCCCTCCGAGCCAGATGGTATTGTTAGAACAGGTGCTGAAATGAGTCTCCTCTTGAGTTCTTGAAAACTCTGCTCACATTCTTCGCTCCAACCGAACTTTGTATCTTTTCGAGTCAGCTGAGTTAATGGAGTAGCGATTCGAGAAAATCCTTCCACGAATCTCCGATAATAACCAGCTAAACCAAGAAAGCTACGTACTTCGGTCACTGATTTAGGTTGCTCCCAGCTTTGAATAGCTTCAATCTTTGCCGGGTCAACCGATATTCCACGACTTGATACTACGTGCCCAAGGAATGCTACCTCCTCCAGCCAGAACTCGCATTTCTTCAACTTGGCATAAAGTTTGTATTCACGAAGCTTTTGGAGTACCAGCCTCAAGTGTTGCTCATGATCTTCACGGCTTTTGGAATAAACAAGGATGTCATCGATAAAGACGACCACAAAGTGATCCAAATATTCCTTGAATACCCGGTTCATCATATCCATGAAGGCAGCAGGAGCATTAGTCAATCCAAAAGACATAACTAAGAATTCATAATGCCCATACCGAGTTCTGAAGGCAGTCTTTGGAATATCCTCAGTTCTAACCTTCAGCTGATGATATCCAGAACGAAGATCGATCTTTGAAAAGAATTGTGCTCCTTGCAACTGGTCAAACAGGTCATCAATACGTGGCAATGGGTACCTATTTTTGATGGTGACATGATTCAACTCCCGATAATCAATACAAAGTCGCATACTCCCATCTTTCTTCTTCACGAACAGAACAGGAGCACCCCAAGGAGAAGTACTAGGACGAATAAAACCAATGTCTAACAATTCCTGCAGTTGAGTCTTTAACTCCTGAAGTTCAATAGGAGCCATTCGATATGGGGCTTTGGAAATGGGTTTTGTACCGGGTTCAAGGTCGATACAAAATTCAATTTCACGCTCTGGGGGTAGGCCAGGAAGTTCTTCGGGAAATACGTCAGGAAATTTATTAACAACAGAAATATCATTCAAAGCTGACGTATTTTTGTTTAGATCTGTGACATGAGCTAAGAAAGCTTGACATCCGTTTTTCAATAAACGAATAGCTTTATGGCTTGAGATGACAGCGATTGATTTTAATGGTTTGGTTGCTTGAATTCGCATAATAGGTCGATTAGGAATATGAAAGCTAACAACCTTACGAAAACAATCAATTTTTGCATGATGAGTAGTTAACCAATCAATCCCTAGAATCACGTCAAATGCAAGTATTTTTAATGAAATCAGATCGACAGGTAATGTGTGGGTACCAACTTGAACCAAACAAGACTTATAAACCGTGGATGTAATGAAGGTTTCTCCCAATGGAGTTTCAACTGCTAAGTCAAAGTCTAATTTCTCCGGAATCAAATTTAATCGATGAGCGCAAGTAGGAGAAATAAAAGAATGGGTAGAACCGGTATCAAATAAAGTATAGACTTCGTTAGAGTTTATGATAAGCTTACCCGTGATGACCTCATTCGGGTTCCTTGCTCTCTGGGAGTTCACAACAAACGCTCTCCCTTGCACAACCGGTTTTGACTTTTCTGGGACGGCCTTTGGTGCCTCCATCCTAGCTGAATTTGTCTTCGGTAAACGACAAAATCGGGCTAAATGACCTTCTCTTCCACAATTATAACATGCTTTGGACGGCATCGCGCAGTTTGGACTGATGTGCCCCTCCCCTCCGCATTTGAAACATATGATAGGTGGTCGTTCTCCTTCCTTAACGACAGGTGCTGGTGCTGACGTCTTTCCATCATTGTTGAATCTCCTCTTCTTGAAATGCCCATTTTTATTGTTTTGGCCCTGATTACCACCGAAGTGGTTACCATTTCTGGCCTGTTGATTCCCTCCACGCTTGTTGTCACCGCTTCGATGACTGCTTTCACTGGTATTATCATTTTGTCGGCTGCTCTCTTTTGGTTGCGTTGTCTCGTTATCGCGCTCCACCAACTGAGCCCTATTTACAACATCTGAATACAAACACAGTTTATGAGAAACAAGATGTTGACGTATCTCCGGCTTCAAACCTCTTAAAAACATCCGCGTCATTCTTTCTTCATTATCCACCAGGTGGGACGCAAACCGGGATAACTCCGCAAATTTTGCCTCGTACTGCGACACGGTCATATTATTCTGCTCCAATTTGATGAACTCCACCTCCTTCATGTGACGAATACTCTCGGGAAAGTATTTGTCGTTAAACAGCTCTTGGAACTTCTCCCAGGACATCTTCAGTGCGGCAGGTTGAGTACGCTTTATCGATTCCCACCAGTAATCTGCCTCTCCTCGCAACATAAAGGCGGCAAAGGGAACCTTTTGCTCCTCGGAGCAACCCAAGACATCAAATATCTTGGTGATCTGCTTTATCCATGTTTCAGCTACAAGTGGTTTGGGTTCTCCCTTAAACTCCGGTGGTCCCAGCTCCTTAAACTGTTTAGCGGTGACCGCCAGAGAGTTTCCAGTATTTCCACCTACGTTGTGGACAGGAGCCGCTTTCACCTGTTGTTGCATGAATTGCATAAAGCCTCTGAACATTTGATCATTCATCATTTGGTCAGTGTTGTTGTTTGCATGAGGATTGTCACCTTCCTGATGCACATTATCCTGATTATTGATATGTGGTGAATCAACAGTCGCCTGTGCTCCATTGCTATTCTCAACATTCTCAGATGCCATTTTCAGATACTGCCACAAAATAAAAATTAATTGATATGTCATATTTTATCCTTATATTATGACCGACCAATTAAATACCATGCAAATAAACTTAGGTAGGTCATACTAGCGAAGGAATTCCCCGTCTCTCCCCTCCTAGTTCTATTCTCACATCTTAGCCAGGGATCATATCCCTAAGCTCTGATACCAACTGTGACGCCCCCAAAATTAGGTATACATCACCCATCTTGGGTCGTCAGATACATAGTACAGAATACAAATACAACTTACTAATACAACTGTCGTGTACAATACGACAAAACATAAACTGTGAGTTTGAATACAAATATTATCTTCTAGAGAGTATTCATACTCAAAAGGAGTCCTCATTACATTTATTAACACACCATTACATAGAATAGTGAGGACTACTAACTAATACTATCATTCGGACCATCACTCCGTTCCCCGACTTGCCCCAGCTACGTTCTCATTTCCTGAAGAGAACAGTGAAAGAAAGGGTGAGCTCAACTAGCCCAGTAAGAAATATTATGACTAAGATAATGCAGAATAAATTATCATTAGCCTTCAACAATGTTAAACTGATAAAATATAATAGACATCAAGTTTAACTGCAGCGGAACAAGCAATCCATTAAAAGAGTCAAGTAGAAGATAAACTCTACTATCTTTTATGATTTAAAAGATTTTCCAACACTGTGATCGCTGAGACTCAGCTTAATAAAATAATCCACATCATCGAATCACCCCTGCACTACGGCCAAGGATATTCGTATATTCATTAATGGTCATGATCATGCCAACAACTGTCCATCAATGCACTACGGGCCAATGAGGACTTTTACCACATCATTTGTAACATTACGGTCATGATTATACCGAATAATCCCTGGTCATAATCATACCAAGTCCATCTATGCACTACAGGCCACAGATGACTTTCAACATTTTATAAACATGAGGATGATGACAATGATATAAGAATTCAATAAAACAAGTTCAAGAATTAATTTATCCAAGAATTAACAACGTCCAAATTGTCAACATGATACTACTTTGTGGAGTAAAATTCAAGAATGATTAGGAGAATATTTTCATGAATAGATACTGGATGAAACGCAATTATCAAGGATATTCCACAAATTTCATGGAGTATAGAAGTCAAAACTTAACCAACTGAGTACAATAAAGAATGGAATAACAAAAGAAATCACCATGCATGCGATAGACCGCACAGACAGGTTATTCTTAACAGAATAATAAATAATGGAACCAGGTCCGGCGTAAACGCACAGACAGGATATTCCGACAGAATAATAAATAATGGAACCAGGTCCGGTGTAAAACACACAGACAGGATATTCCGACAGAATAATAAATAATGGAACCAGGTCCGGTGTAAAACACACAGACAGGATGTTCCAACAGAATAATAACAAAAACGGAACCAGGTCCGGTGTAAAACACACAGACAGGATGTTCCAACAGAATAATAGCAGAATGTCACCAAGTATAGGGTAGACCACGTATACAGGTTATTCCAACAGAATAATAAGAAATGGAATAACAACAGTTCTCTTCATGAATAAGAAAGAATAACACCCCTTACCGTTTTAAAGAAGAGCTGAAGTAAGGAAGTAGTTAAGTAGCAGAATACTCTTCTTCTCTCTCTCTATAGTTTCTCTCTATAGTTTCTCTCTCTAGAGTTCAGTGAATTCGTAAGAAATAATGAAGGAATGAGCTGCTATTTATAGAAAAATAGAATGCATAGTAACTAATCCATGAACGGTCCAGATTGATTACTTTAATCTGACGGTCCATATTTAAAGAAAAATCTTTTAAATAAAATATAATATATTCTATTTATAGAATAACTTTAATAAAGTATTTTGTTTTATATAAAAAGATGTTTCTGTTTTATTACGTTAATAATACGAATAAAACAAAACGTCATTATCGCTAAATAATTCATATTATTAACTGACAATAATGGAATCAAACTGAGTGACTTCTCACATAAGCATTAATAATCAATACCGTGTGCTACTATGCAACCACACGTATTACTGTACTTTTACTACCGAGTAGTTCAACAGTAACAATGGTAAAACTTCCGCCGTTATTTTTAATAAACTATCTTTGTCGTTTTCTCAATCCGACAATAATTCTGTTGTGGGGTCCACCAATGATTGTGTCGTTGTACGAATATTCCCTGTTAAAACGAATATTCCCCGACCAATCAAATATTATATAACAACTTGCGTACTTTGCAAAAATTATAAATATTACCCACAACTATAACATTATATCAAATTAACTCCATAATATTCAAAAATGATATTTATAGAAAATTTATCTTTATTTATAAAAGTTGGGGTCTTACAATTACCACATGCATGGTGAATGATCCTTTGTATTCATTCCTTATTAAATTGTGAAAATGATCTGTATACGTGGATTACCGCATGGCAGACGAAAATCCACTTGTAATTTCATATATTTTATTATACTCAGTTGGTTACAGTTTTGGCTTCTATACTCCATGAAATTAGTGGAATATCCTTGATATTTGCGCTTCATCTTGTATCTTTTCATAGAAATATTCTTCTGAGCATTCTTGAATTTTACTTTACAAAGAAGTATCATATTGACAATTTGGACGTTATTGTTCTTGGATAAATTAATTATTGAACTTGTTTTATTGAATTATTATGTCATTGTCATCATCCTAATGTTTATATTATTTTAAAAGTCATATGTGGCCTGTAGTGCATAGATGGACTTGGTATGATTATGACCAGGGATTATTCGGTGTAATCATGACAGTAATGTTACAAATGATGTAAAAAAAGTCCTCATTGGCCCCGTAATGCATTGATGGACAGTTTTTGGTATGATTAAGGCTATGGATTCTCTTCGGCCAAAGGTGCAAAGATGAATTATTTTATGGCATGATCAGGACCGTTGATGAAAACACGATTATCTTTGGCCCGTAGGTCATGGATAATTCGTGGTCATGATACTAAAGAATATCCTTGGCCTGTAGTGCAGGGATGATTTAATGATGTGGATTATTTATTGAGCTGAGTCTCAGCGATAAAAGTGATGAAAAACCTTTTAAATCATATAAGATAGTAGATTTTATTCTCTACTTGACTTTTCTAATGGATTGTTTGTTTCGCTGCAGTTAAACTTGATGTTTGTTATATTGTATCAGTTTAACACTGTTGAAGGCTAATGATAATTTATTCTGCATTATCTTAGTCATAATATTTTTTACTGGGCTAGTTGAGCTCACCCTTTCTTTCATTGTTCTCTTCAGGAAATGAGAACGTAGCTGGGGCTAGTCGGGGAACAGAGTGATGGTCCTAGATGGTGCATTAGTAGTCCTCACTATTCTGTGAAATAGTATAATAATAATTATAATGAGTACTCCATTGAGTGTGGATATTGTCTAGATGAAAAAAATTTGTATTAAAACTCTCAGTTTATGTATTGTCGTATATTACACGACGGTTGTATAATTAAGTTTGTATTTATATTATGTACCATGTATCTGACAACTCAAGATGGGTGATGTATACCTGTTTTGGGGGCGTCACAGTTGGTATCAAAGCTTAGGGATATGATCCCTGGCTGAGATGTGAGACAAGAACTAGGAGGGGAGAGACGGGGAATTCCTTCGCTAGTATGACCTACTTAAGTTTATTTGTTATTTAATTGGTCGGTCAGAATATAGGGGTATTATGTGGCATGTCAATTAACCCTTATTTTGGAACTGTATTCTAGAATGATATCTGAAATATAGGAGAGGAGCACTGGAAAAATTATGATACAGAGGAAATAACCGGAAAGGTACAATTTGAAAAGAAAGCAAGGTATTCTCATCTCTTCATCAGGCACGTACGTAAATTTCGAGGGCAAAATTTCATAAGGAGGGGAGATTGTGAGACCACAAATTTTATGAAATAAAAGTATTCAATTTTTCTATTTTGGTAAATAGTTAAATTGATAAAAGTTTAAAGTTAAGGGTGATATGTGATTTTTTTTTAAAGTAGACAAGTTGTCATAAAATACCCAGTTACTATTCACTCTAGTATTGTTCACTCGAGTATTTGGGGCACTTTTTATGTCAGAGTACTATTCATGAGTTACTATTTACAAGTACTATTCACGAGTTACTATTCACTCGTAAGATATATTTCTTTTTGGTCCAAATTATTCTTGGGTACAATATTATACCATGAAGAGATGTGCTAATTTTTTAGACCGTTGGTTGAAACTATAATAGTAAATCAATATGGATCACTAGTTTAAAGTTTTAATAGTGAATCAGTATGGACCGTTGCTTTAAAGTATTAATAGTGAATCAGTATGGACCGTTGCTTTAAGTTTTAATAGTAAATCAGTATGGACCGTCCGTTTAAAAGTAAATCAATCTGGACCGTTCATGAATTAGTTACTATGCAGTCCATTCTTCTATAAATAGAAGCTCATTCCTTCATTATATCTTACGAATTCACTGAAACTCTAGAGAGAGAAACTATAGAGAGAAAGAAGAAAAGTGTTCTGTTACTTCACTACTCCTATATCCAGTACTCTTTTTTCTAAGGTAAGGGATATTATTTGTTGTACTCGTAAGGGATATTATTCTTTCGTATTCATGAAGATAATTATTTTCTTTCAAATACTCGTAAGAGCTGTTGTTCCATTCTTTATTATTCTGTTAGAATAACCTGTATATCCGAAGTACCGCATATATGGTGAAATTCTATTGTTATTCCATTCTTTATTATTCTATCAGAATATCCTGTCTGTGCATTTACACATGACCTGGTTCCGTTATTTATTATTCTGTTGGAATAACATGTCTGTGCGGTCTATCGTATACATATGTGATTTTTGTTGTTATTCCATTCTTTAATATTTTGTTGAAATATCCTGTCGGTGCGAATTTCACCTGACCTGGTTTCGTTCTTTATTATTCTGTCGAAATATCATGTCTGTGTGTTTACACATGACCTGGTTCCATTCTTTATTATTCTGTTAGGAATAACCTGTCTGTGCAATCTATCGCACGCATGGTGAATCCTTCTGTTATTCCATTCTTTATTATTCTGTTAGAATAACTTGTCTATGTGGATTACCACATGCATGGTGAATGATCCTTTGTATTCACTCCTTATTACATTGTGAAAATGATCTGTATACGTGGATTACTGCATGGCAGGCGAAAATCCACTTGTAGTTTCATATATTTTATTATACTCAGTTGGTTAAAGTTTTGGCTTCTATACTCCATGAAATTAGTGGAATATCCTTAATATTTGCGCTTCATCCTGTATCTTTTCATAGAAATATTCTTCTGAGCATTCTTGAATTTTACTTTACAAAGAAGTATCATGTTGACAATTTAGACGTTATTGGTTCCTGGATAAATTAATTCTTGAACTTGTTTTATTGAATTATTATGTCATTGTCATCGTCCTCATGTTTATATTATTTTAAAAGTCATATGTGGCATGTAGTGCATAGATGGACTTGGTATGATTATGACCAGGGATTATTCGGTATAATCATGACCGTAATGTTACAAATGATGTGAAAAAAGTCCTCATTGGCCCGTAATGCATTGATGGATAGTTTTTGGTATGATTATGGCTATGGATTCTCTTCGGGCAAGGGTGAAAAGATGAATTATTTTATGGCATGATCAGGACCGTTGATGAAAACACGATTATCTTTGGCCCGTAGTGCATGGATAATTCGTGGTCATGATACTAAAGAATATCCTTGGCCTGTAGTGCAGGGATGATTTAATGATGTGGATTATTTATTGAGCTGAGTCTCAGCGATAAAAGTGATGAAAAACCTTTTAAATCATATAAGATAGTACATTTTATTCTCTACTTGACTCTTCTAATGGATTGTTTGTTCCGCTGCAGTTAAACTTGATGTTTGTTATATTGTATCAGTTTAACACTGTTGAAGGCTAATGATAATTTATTCTGCATTATCTTAGTCATAATATTTTTTACTAGGCTAGTTGAGCTCACCCTTTCTTTCATTGTTCTCTTCCATGAGAACGTAACTGGGGCTAGTCGGGGAACAGAGTGATGATCCTAGATGGTGCATTAGTAGTGCTCACTATTATGTGAAATAGTGTAATAATAAATATAATGAGTACTCCATTGAGTGTGGATATTGTCTAGATGACAATATTTGTATTAAAACTCTCAATTTATGTATTGTTGTATATTACACGACGGTTGTATAATTAAGTTTGTATTTATATTATGTACCATGTATCTGGCGACTCAAGATGGGTGATGTATACCTGTTTTGGGGGCGTCACAGATTTCTTATGTCCTAAATTCGCCGGTACCTGCAAAAGTTGCAGAGACAGCCTCTGAGGAAGAGATTGATACTTTTAAACAGTGGCAAGATGATGCATCTATGGCTCAATGTATCATGCTCATATCTATGAGTAACGAGCTTCAGCGTCAACATGAAACCATGAATGCTCCTACTATATTACTGCACCTTCAAGAGTTGTATGGTGAGAAAAGTAGGACTGCTATATATGAAATATCTAAGGAGCTCTTTCGATCTCGGATGACCGAGGGCACTGCCGTTGAGACTAATGTCTTAAAGATGATCAATCTAATTGAACGTCTTGGACAGCTTGGGATCGTCATGGATGGGAAGTTGAGTCAAGATTTAGTCTTGCAGTCACTCCCGGACACCTTCTCACAATTTGTTGTGAATTTTCACATGAATAAGTTAGATGTCAGCTTGCCTGAATTACTTAACATGTTAAAAACTGCTGAAGGTCACTTCCCATCTAAGAAGGACCATGTCTTAATGGTGGATGATTCTTCCAAGAAAAGGAAGAGGCCCAAGGTATCTTCTCAAAAGAAGAAATCCAAGAAGGTTAAGGGTAAGGCAAAAGTGAAGGATCAAAAGAAACCTGATCCAGCTAGCAAAGGAATTTGCTTTCGTTGCAACAAGTCGGGTCACTGGAAGAGGAACTACAAGGATTATCTTGCAGAATAAAAGCAGAAGAAGCTTGGAGAAGCTTCGAATCCTAATCAAGGTTTGTTTATTATTGAAATTAATTTTTCTGAAAGTCAATCTTCTACTTGGGTATTGGATACCGGCTGTGGTTCTCACATATGTAATAATATACAGGGACTGGTCAGAAGTAAAAAGCTGAGCAAGGATGAGGTCGTCCTACGAGTCGAAAATGGAGCAAAGGTTGCTGCATTAGCTGTAGGAACTTATTGTTTAGCACTGCCTACGGGCAAGTCCATTAGTTTAAATAATTGTTATTTTGTTCCGTCACTTATTACAAACATTATTTCAATATCTGTATTGGATATGGATGGTTTCGACATTATAATAAAGAACAATAGTTGTTCTATTTATAATAATAATGTTCTATATGGAGTTGGTAATTTACGAAATGGACTTTACATTCTTGACTTGCATGAAAATATACTTCAAATTGAACAAACTAAGAAAAGGAAAAGAGACGATGTTAATTATACCTATATGTGGCACTGTAGACTTGATCATATTAATGAAACAAGATTATCCAAGTTGCATAAAGATGGACTCCTAGAGCTATCGGATTATGAATCATATCCAACTTGTGAATCTTGTCTGATGGGAAAAATGGCTAAATCTCTTTTTAGTGGAAAAGGAGAAAGAGTTACAGAGTTATTAGCATTGGTACATACAGATGTATGTGGACCTATGACAACGAATGCACGAGGAGGGTATTCTTATTTTATTACATTCATGACGAGCACTCAATATTTGGATATGGTATTTAATGAAATATAAATCTGAATCATTTGAAAAGTTCAAAGAGTTCAGAAGTGAAGTAGAGAAACAAACGGGCAAAAGTATTAAGATTCTTCGATCAGATAGAGGTGGTGAATACTTAAGTAGTGAGTTTCTCAATTGTCTCAAAGAAAATGGTATAATCTCACAGTGGACTCCACCAGGGACGCCACAGCTGAATGGTGTATCTGAAAGGAGAAATCGAACACTGTTGGACATAGTTCGTTCCATTATGAGTTTTATCGATCTTCTGGTGTCATTATGGGGATATGCCCTAGAAGCAGCTACACATCTACTAAATAAGGTTCTCTCAAAATCTGTCCCTAAGACTCCATATGAGATGTGGACAGGGAGGAAGCCTAGTCTTAAGTATGTTAAGATTTAGGGATGTCCAGCTTATGTGAAAAGGTTTCAGAATGATAAGCTTGGGACAAGATCTGATAAGTGTACTTTTGTGGGATATCCTAAAGAAAGTTTAGGATATTATTTATACAATCCTACTGAACAAAAGGTGTTTGTTGTCAAACATGCGGCCTTCTTGGAAAAGGAGTTTATCCTTGAAGGGGCTAGTGGGAGGAAAATAGATCTTGAAGAAATTGAAGAACCACAAACCACTACAGATCAAATGTATGAACCTGTCCAAGTAGAGATTCTTATGTACCACACCCTATTCGTAAATCTGGAAGAGTACCAAAGATACCTGATAGGTATGGACTTGTCATAGAGAATGACGATGAGATAGGCATCATAGATGATGATGATCCATTGAATTACGAACATGATATGAGTAGTAAAGACTCAGAGATGTGGCAAGAAGTCATGAAATCCGAGATGGACTCCATGTATGAAAACCAAGTATGGACTTTGGTTTCACCACCTGAAGGCATTAAGCCTATTAGGTGTAAATGGGTCTTTAAAAGAAAGACTGGAGCAGAAGGCAAGGTAGAGACCTATAAGGCTCGACTGGTTGCAAAAGGTTTCAAACAAAGACAAGGAGTTGACTATGACGAAACCTTCTCACCAGTAGCAATGCTCAAGTCCATTCGGATTTTACTTGAGATTGCAGCTTACCATGACTACGAAATCTGGCAGATGAACATAAAAACGCCCTTCCTCAATTGGAAACTTATGGAGGATGTGTATATGACACAACCAGAGGGATTTGTTTCAAAGGTTGGAACAAATCAAGTCTGTAAGCTACAACGATCCATTTATGGATTGAAGCAAGCTTTTCGTAGGTGGAACATCCGTTTTGATGAGACAACCAAAGAGTTTGATTTTATCAAAAATGAGGATGAACCATGTGTGTACAAGAAGGTTAGTGGGAGTGCTATTTTATTCCTCGTATTATATGTTGATGATATATTACTGATAGGGAATGATATTCATATGCTATAATCAATTAAAATCTGGTTATCTAAACACTTCTCCATGAAGGACTTGGGAGAAGCATCCTATATTTTGGGAATAAAGATCTATAAAGATAGATCTAAAAGGATGCTTGGCTTATCTCAAGGAACGTACATTGAATCAATGCTAAAGAAGTTTAGCATGGAAGATTCCAAAAGAGGTCTCATGCCGATGAGCCATGGAATACATCTCTCCAAGAAATAGGCCCCAAAGACACCTGAAGAGAGAGACCGTATGAGTAATATTCCTTATGCTTCAGCAATAGGATCTATCATATACGGTATGATATGTACTAGACCAGATGTCGCTCATGCACTTAGTGTAATAAGCAGATATCAGTCGAATCCAGGAGAAAAACACTAGAAGGCAGTAAAAATATCCTAAAGTACTTAAGAAGAACTAAGGATATATTTCTTGTCTACGGTGGGTCTGAATTGAAACTAGAGGGCTTCACAGACTCAAATTTTCAAACAGACCAAGATGACAGTAAATCCATTTCGGGGTATGTGTTTACCTTAAACGGTGGTGCAGTGAGTTGGAAGAGTTCCAAACAACAAACAGTTGTTGATTCAGTGATAGAGGCAGAGTACATAGCTGCAAGTGAAGCTGCAAAGGAAGCTGTTTGGATGTAGAAGTTCATTACTAAACTTGGTGTGGTTCCTAGCATTACAGGACCAGTACCTTTATTCTGTGACAACACCGGAGCTGTTGCGTAGGCTAAGGAACCTAGGTCTCATCAGAAATCCAAACACATGTTGCGGCAGTTTCATTTGATCAGAGAGACATTGAAAGAAGAGACGTCACCCTGGAGCGTGTGGACTCTCAAGGAAATATTGCAGATCCATTTACTAAAGCGTTAACACAACAGCATTTTGATCACCACTTAGAGAAGATGGATATGAGATACCACGACGATTGGCTTTAGTGCAAGTGGGAGATTGAAAATAGTATGCATACAAGCCAATCATGTATGATGATAAAGCATATACTTTGTAATCAATCTTATTTATTTATTAATAAAAGAATTATTTATGAAAGGCATTTATTATCAACATGATGTCGTTTTAATAATATGTGATAAACCCATAGTTTTAGGCAATGCTTTTAGAATCATGATGAGATCATGCTAATGAGATCTAAATTCTTAGATAGCTTAAAACTAAAATGTTCTCAATCGATGGATTACTAAAAAGGGGATTAGTGAATCCGAATAGATTGATACATACGTTGCTTGCTCATTGGATGAGAATGATTGATCTCATGATCATTTGTGTGGAGACACTAAAGCAAGTATGTAGGTGTTTATTAGAGAATAAGTTCACTGAACGCGACCCGTTAAGGAATACCTAATGGAGTTTTACTTGCCTGTCAATAGAAATTCCTGTAGTGATTGTAGTACAAATAATCCTTAGACTTGAGATCATCATAGTATCTTGTATATAATGATTTACACTTTGACTTATTCCTTAAGACCCTTAGGGTATATCAAAGGGTATGCTTGAGTGTAATAAGTTATATATGGAGATAATGAATGATCAATAAAGAATCTACCACTTCTAGTAAAAGTGAAATGTCCTATGTGATTCGATAAATGACAACCTAGGAATCTTTGGCCAAGGTGGAATAAAATGAGAAAGTAGTTTCTAATTTGCATTCATTAGGAGTTGTACATTTCAGAATCGAAATACATATAATTAAATAAAATAAGATGTGACAACCCCAAAATAGGTCCATTCCATCCAACCTATTCTGAGTCGCCAAATACATGGTACAGAAAACAACTACAATTTTATTACAACAATTGTCGTGCAAAATACAACAACACATATGCTGTGAGTTTGGATACAAATATATATCAAATGTGACTCATGTTCCAACCGTGGACATCACCTCACAATGACACCTTACATAAAGGTATAGTCAAAAACTGTTTTAGAAATTAAAATCTTTGGGAAGTGCTCAAGGAAACCTTCGTACATGGGAGGCCACGCGTCTAGGTTATGATAGATATCATATGGCCACAGAATAATCCTTGGTTGACCCAATAGACCCCAAAGAAAAATGAGAAGATTACTATCATATTCTTCCCAATTGTGAGTCTTCTCTTGACTTATCATTATCTCCACTGTCTTTAATCGTGAATTATACTTCAAACAAACACCAAGATTATATAGGTAGTGCCCATAGATATACTCAGCAAGTGGATGAGCGCAACCCTGTCTTATGATGACACGAGGTTGTATGTCATTAGACATCTTGTATGATAGTGACAAAACACCCTTCCAACGTTGGGTTCGCCTCACCCTATTTTCTTCACCAAATATAACTACTAAATGATGACTACCGTTCTATTCCCTTGTTACCCCCGCTCGACCCAGCTACACTCTTATTACCTGAAAGGAATTGTGAAACAGAAGGGTGAGCACAACTAGGCCAGTAAAGAATATCATGACTAAAGATAAATAAATTATCAATAGCCTTCAACAGAATTAAATCAGAGATTTAGAACATATGGTAGATGATAAAAAATTTTAACCATAGTTGCAGCGGAACGAGCAAACCATTAGAAGAGTCAAATAGACCATAAAGTCTATTATCTTCTCCACATTAAAAGTCCACCAATAATGATTTATCCCTGTAACATTAATCAACAGTTCCTTTTCACAATTATATGAATAACTCATAATCATAATTGTAATTCTAAATTCCTCTTTGCATCCAAGACGAAGATAATTTTCCTCACATGTCTTTACCTGAAACATCAAAGATCATGGTTATACCAAATCACAGTTCATGTTCATAATCATATTAATAAATTTATCTTTGCACTACAGGCCAACGATATTCGTCAACAGTTCATCTTTGCATTACTGGCCAAAGATATTCAACAACAGGTCATCTTTGCACTACGGGCAAAAGATATTCATCAACAATTTATCTTTGCACTACAGGCCAATGATATTCCTCAACAGTTCATATTTGCACTACAGGCCAAATATATTCATATCTCAAAGAAATATATAATCATTTCAAAATTTATATAAACAATAATTATAACCATGTTGATCATTTCACCTTTGCACTTAAGCTAAAGATATTCATTTATAAATTTAATGGTCATGATCATACCAGTCAACAATTCAACTTTACACTACTGGCCAAAGGGAACTCATAGTCATGATCATACCAAAAATATACTCATCTTTACACTCAAGTCAAAGAGAAATATCATCATTAGGGTTATAAAAATGTTATATATGATAATGAAATCAATATAATCAACATATAGATTTAATCTCAAGAGTAATATTCATAACTCAACTATAATTTGGTCAGAAAAAGAAACCAATTTTGTCATGAATAGTAACTCAAGAATAGTAATCCATGAATAGTAACTCGTGAATAGTAACTCATGAATAGTAACTCGTGAATAGTAACTCATGAATAGTAAACCCGACACAAAAAAGGTAGAAATTCCACAATAAAATTCATACCAATATTTCGGTATAGTGATATTGAAAGAATAACATTTCTTAAATTTATAAATAATTTATTTTAATTGTTTACACTTTACTAAATAATGCATTTAATCATCCTAAAATGCCAAACTCATAAGATTTTATTATCAATAACCAAAACCCTCATCAAAAATCTGCATATACCTCATATAGGATTCTCAAGTCATAAAATCCTATTTTCTAATTTTCTTATTTCACATAACATATTTAATTCATTTTCTCATAACTAGTCTATTTTCATGAAAAATACCAAATCAGTTCTAAAAATATTTCTTTTCTGGGATTTAGCAGAATATAGTCCCATATTGAACATATATTTTTCTCAAAATTTTTAAAACTCATTTACTATTTTTCATATGGCCAAAACCGCCGAATATTTAGACATTTATCATAAATTGTACTTTTATCCAAAAATTCTGAAATTCACAGAGTACACTGATATTATATAGATATACTTTCAATAAAAATTTTATCAATTTTAGAGTTAACCACAAGGAGTTATAAGCGATTACTTTTAAAATAGTCTTTCCCCGTAAAATTTATAACTCTTAATCTATACATCCAAAAATCACCATTTTTGGACACAATCAATAAAACTCATCAAAATATCATTTCAAATTTTTTTAGAATTTTCTGAAGTTCAGAAAAATTACGAAACTGAAAATCATAACAACCCTTAAAATCTCTTACTATCCCTTACCTCAAAAGAGCAGTACTTCTGATCGGTATAAGACTGAAGGAAACGTGCACTGATGAATAGAAACTCACAAAGTATCTAAATACTCACAAAATACACTCAATAATCTAGAGAGAGGAAGAGAGAAAACTTATGTTTCTGGTGTGATTTTCAATTCTAACTTAGCCCTCTATTTATAGGAAAATGATAGCACGCCGAAGCATACTTAACCTGCAACCTGATGGCTTTACGTGCTACTATTCCCACCCACCACATTTGAATAAAAATCTCAGCACATTTTTTCACCAACCAAGAGTGGAGCCCACCAATTCTATAATTTTCCACCAAAATGATAAACTCCAAAAATTCAACAATTTCTGAACCAGTCATCTCGTAAAATTCGTAACAAATCATTCGTTCATTTTTAACGGTTCAAAATTTGTGGACATATACTCAACTTATATATGTATAACATATCCAAAAATTACTACGATCCAACGGTCGGATTAAAAATTATAACCCCCGCAAAATATCTCAAAAACCCTAATTTTTAATATCTCCATTCCGACAAAAATACTGATAAAAACCTCAACATTAATTCCTTCATTTTTAACCACAAAAATATATCCCTCATTTATATCCACATAAAATAAATATTTCCTTATCATATCAATCAATAATTAATTATTCACAAATAATATTACAGAATCACATTTATGACAACCAGGCCGTTCCCAGGAAAGAGGGAGCTTTCCAATAAGAATTTCTCCTTATTGGCGCGCAATTAGGTGACCAAACCTCTCCTTAGACAGAACTTTCTAGACATTGCCAATAAAGTTATCTAATAATATTATTCCAATAATATGAATTATTGATCTGATAATGGAAAATACTGTGCTGTGACAATTATTGAACAACAATAATATAAAATTTTAACGTAACAATTATTGAATCAATAAAATAAAATATTGAACAGTAATTACTGTAACAATTATTGAGTAGTGCCTTCTTACGTAAGAATCAATAATTTCAAAAATACTGTGCAATACCGTGTGCTACTGTGCAATAACGCGTATTATTGTATTTTAACCACCGGGTATTCCAACAGTGTTAACGGTAACAACTACGCCGTTATTTGTAAAAACTCAAATTTATTATTTTCTTCATCCGACAGTTATTCTGTTATGGGGCCCACAAATAGTTGCGCCGTCGTACGAATATTCTCCGACAGAAAGAATATTCCACGACCAAACGAATATTCTCCGACAACAATGAATATTTTATAATTAACCACTTGCGTATTTTGAAAAAACTTTCATATATCACCCTTAACTTTAACTTTTATCAATTTAACCATTTACTGAATAGTAATTATAAGAAAAAATTGAATACTTTTATTTCATAAAATTTGGGGTCTTACATAAGACTTGACAGTAATTTCATGTCTTATATTTAATTGGGACATTGTAGGTGGAAGGATTGAATTGTACGGTAACTATTCACTCAAAGGTTCTTTTATGATTAATGTTGAAATCTATATTATCTGGAAAGTCATTGATCGCTAGGGAGGCTTATCCCTATTGTAGAATAAATATTATTTATTTAAATAAATTAATCGTTTAATTTATTTATTTAAATAAGATTTGAATTGTTCTAATTGATTTATTTACGATCGATTTAATATGGAGTACCTAAAGGGTCACACCATAAAAGGAAGAATAATTATTTAAGAAGTTAATGGCATAATTGTAATAACATGTTAAGTATATTTAATTTAATCTATGGTGATAGAATAAATTAAATAGCTTAATATTTATTAATTAATATTTTAGAAATATTAAATATAAATTAATAAGAGGAGTCTTATTAATATTATTATAATTATTATTATTTTAATTTCTAAAAGAGTTTGGGAATTAATTTAATATAAGTACTCTCATTTATTCCTAATAGGATTAGGAGGAAAAATTAGTTAAAAGAGTTTAATTAATTTTGTTTAATAAGATTAGGGAGCCCATTTAATTAAATAAATAATACCTTATTTTATTTAAATGGGATTACCTGATATCTTTATAAGAGGAGTCTTATATCAGATATCATATATACGTAATTCTAATAGTTGGAGAGTACGCCCATTTTTCTATAGAGATAGGACAAACTAGGGTTTGAGCCAATACACCCTTCTTCTTGAAAATTATTCTTCCTCGGTGTATCACCTCTAGAGCCCATACACTTGGGTTGCTAACATTGATCAAAGGAAGGAATCTACCCAGAGATTCAAGGAGATCGCGGAGAAGAATGAGGTAAACTCGTACCTGTGGAAGATCGTATCTACAAGAGTATGATTCCATAACTTCTTGTTCTTCGTTTTAATTAATAATATGTGTAAGACCCCAACTTTTTATAAATAAAATTGAATTTCCTCTATTTATTATTTTGAAATAGTAATGGGTTGATTTGATTAATATGGTTAGTTATGGGTAAAATGCGCAAATATTTTAAATAAGCAAGTGGTTATAAACTATTCTTGCTGTCGGGGAATATTCGTACGACGGCACAGCCTTTTCTGGGCCCCATAACAAAAACTGATTGGATGAAGAAAACGACAAGTATGAGTTTTTATAAATAACGGCGTAGTTGTTATCGTTAACACTGTTGGAATATCCGGTAGTTAAAATACAGTAATACGCGGTGTTGCACAGTAGCACACGGTATTGCACCAATTCTTGATTCTTACGTATCAAGACACTACTCAATAATTGGTACAGTAATTACTTTTTAATATTTTATTTTATTAATTCAATAATTGCTGCGTTGATATTTTATATTATCGATTCAATAATTGTCATTTCACAGTATTTCTCATTATCAGATCAATAATTTATATTATTTGAATAATATTATTAGATAGCATTATTGGTAATGTCTAAGGAAGTTCTGTTTAAGGAGAGGTTTAGTCACCTAATTGCACGCCAGTTAGGAGAAATCCTTATCAGAAAGCTCACTCTTTCTTGGGAACGACCTGGTTGTCATTATTGTAATTCTGTAATATTATTTGTTAATAATTAATTATTGATTTATATGATAAGGAAAATATTTATTTATGTGGATATATATGGAGGAATTTTTAAAAGTGTCAATTGTTAAAAATTGATATTTTATCTTTTCTGATAAAATAATTTATTAAAATATATTATTATATTACAATAATATAATAATGGCGATATTTCTACAATGAATGTGTGATATATGAATAAATGAGGTGGAAGAGTATTTTTGTTATAATAAATGCTAAAAATATGTTAAACATGTTGGTGAACCCTATTTTTGACTGAAATTTGATTATAGCCTGAAAAATCGTCCATATGTGGATTTCGGTCAATCTTTGTTTAGAATTTGGAAAAACTTAAAGTTACAAAGTTGTACAGAATTGAATTTCCTATGGAATGAACATAAGATTCAAATTTTTCTGATAAAGGGCTATTTATTATGAATTATTGAAGTTCTGGAATATTGAGTCTGAATTGATTTTGTTACAAAAAATATTTAAAACATGTTTTGTGTGTTGATGGGCCCCACTTGTTATTGCAAAATGCTGAATTCAGATTTCTAAGGTGGGCGTAGGAATTTTTTTAATAAATATTATTATTTTATTAAATTTTCTGCTTTTGTGTTCTAAGCATTTTCTTATAAATAGGGTGCTTAGGTTAGAATTGAAAATCACACCAGAAACTGAAGTTTTCTCTCTCTATATTATCAAGCGTATTTTTGTGAGTATTTTGATACTTTTAGTGTTTCTATACAGTGCAAGTTTCCTTCAGCGTTATATCTGATATTCCAGCCAGAAGTACTATTCTTTTTGAGGTAAGGGATGTTATTTTTTTCATAAATGATATTATTTCTTTCAATATCATTATACCGAAATACTGGCAAGAATTTTATTACGAAAATTTTAACCTTTTCATGTCGGAGTTACTATTCATGAGTTACTAGTTACGAGTTACTATTCAGGAGTTACTATTCACGAGTTATTATTCACGAGTTACTATTCATGAGTACTATTCACAAAGTATGATAATTTTTCTTATGAAATTTCTACCTTTTAGTGTTGGGGTTACTATTCACGTATACGGTACTATTCACATATACGACACTAATCACGAATACGACACTATTCATAAAAAAATTAAATTTTTTTTCTGTGTCCAAGATTGTCTGTTATGGTTCCTATCTTTGATTGGATCTATGTTTTGATCTTCATTTTTGATTTTTGCTCCACAATTTATTATTATGGAGTATTTTTGAACTTAGATAAACTAATGTACGAATCCCTAATCTTTGTCCTTTTATCTCACTGGATTCGTTTTTTTTAAAATATTTACATCATTCTCAGTCCTAAATGGTGATATAATTGAATATCTTTGGCCTGTAGTGCAAAGATAAACGATTACATGATGAATATCTTTGGCCCGTAGTGCAAAGATGAATACGTGTTGAGATGAACATGACTAACTGGTGATACAAATAAATATCATTGGCCCGTAGTGCAAAGGTGAATATTTGATGATTGATGTTACAGGGATAAAATATTGATGATAGACTTTTAAATTCATAGATGATAGTAGATTTCATTCTCTACGTAACTCTTCTAATGAATTGTTGTTTCCGCTGCAGCTGTTGATCTAAAACGTGTTGTCTATTGTATTCTATCAAATATTTCCCTGTTGAGGACTAACGATAATTTGTTCTATATTATCTTAGTCATAATATTCTTTACTGGGCTAGTTGAGCTCACCCTTTTCCTTTTTGTTCTATTTTTCTTCTCAGGAGGCGAGAATATAGCAGGAACTAGTCGGGGTGTGGAGTGATAGTTCAAGATAGTTGTTTTAGTAGTCCTCATTATTTTGTAAAATAGTGTAATAATAATTGTAATGAGGACTCCTTTTGAGTTTGAATATTGTCTGTTAGATAATATTTGTATTTAAACTCACAGTATATGTGTTGTCATATTTTGCACGATAATTATATTAATGAAGTTGTATTTGTTTCTGTACCATATATTTGGCGACTCAGAATAGGTTGGATGGATTGGACCTATTTTGGGGTCGTCACAATATGCATAAAGGATGATCCGGGTAATTGGTTTGTAAAAAATTTTAAAATCTGATTTTACTTTGCTTCTGCTAATTTTGTAATTTGATTGCTACTTTAATTTTCACAAAACTTTACATCATCATGCTAAAATTGATTATTTTCGTAAGGTTATTAGCTTTCATATTCCTAACCCACCTATTAAGCGAATTCAAGCAACCAAACCACTAAAGTCAGTCATTGTCATTTCAAGCCATAAAGCTATCCGTTTATTGAAAAACGGATGTCAAGCTTTCTTAGCCCATGTCACAAATTTAAACAAAAATACGTCAGATTTGAATGATATTTCTATTGTTAATAAATTTCTTGATGTATTCCCTCAAGAACTTCCTGGCCTACCCCCAAAGCGTGAAATCAGATTTTGTATTGACCTTGAACCTGGTACAAAACCTATTTCTAAATCCCCATATCGAATGACTCATATTGAACTTCAGGAGTTAAAAACCTAACTGCAAGAACTGTTAGATATCGGTTTCATTCGTCCTAGTACGTCTCCTTGGGGTGTTCTTGTTCTATTCGTAAAGAAGAAAGATGGAAGTATGCGACTTTGTATTGACTATCGGGAGTTGAATCATGTCACCGTCAAAAATAAGTATCTGTTACCTTGTATTGATGACCTATTTGACCAGTTCGAAGGTGCCAAATTCTTTACAAAGATCTATCTTCATTCCGGATATCATCATTTAAAGATTAAATCTGATGACATTCCAAAGACTGCTTTCAGAACTCGGTACGGGCATTATAAATTCCTAGTCATGTCTTTTGGATTGACTAATGCTCCTGTTGCCTTTATGGACATGATGAACCGATGATTCAAGGAATATTTGAATCATTTTGTGGTTGTCTTTATTGATGACATCCTCATATACTCCAAAAGCCGTGAAAATCATGAGCAACACTTGAGGCTGATACTCCAAAAGCTTCGTGAAAACAAGCTTTATGCTAATTTAAAGAAATGTGAGTTCTGGCCTAAGGAAGTAGTATTCCTGGGGCACGTGATATCAAATCACAGAATATCTTTTAACCTAGTGAAGATTGAAGAAATACAAAGCTGGGAGCAACCTAAGTCAGTGACCAAAGTACGTAGCTTTCTGGGCTTAGCTGGTTATTATCGGAGATTCGTGGAAGGGTCTTCTCGAATCGCCACTCCGTTAACTCAGATGACTCGAAAAGATACAAAATTCGGTTGGAGCGAGGAATGTGAGAAGAGTTTTCAAGAACTCAAGAGGACACTCATTTTAGCACCTGTTTTGATAATACCATCTGGTTCGGAGGGATTTTCCATCTACAATGATGCTTCAGGCGAAGGTTTAGGATGCGTTCTCATGCAACATGGGAAAGTCATAGCCTATGCCTCACGACAACTCAAAGAATATGAGAGAAATTGTCCTACTCATGATCTAGAGTTGGCAGCAGTCATTTTTGCGCTTAAGATCTGGACACATTACCTGTATAGGGAGAAAGTGGAGATCTATACAGATCATAAAAGCCTCAAATATTTCTTCATCCAAAAGGAACTCAATATGCAGCAACGACGTTGGCTCGAGCTATTTAAAGATTACGATCATACCATTCAATACCATCCTGGAAAAGTGAACGTGGTAGCTAACGCGTTAAGTAGAAGATCGTACGCGGGTACGAGTGCGATATTGACAACGCAAAGACCCATTTTGTATGACTTACAAAGGATGGAGATAGAGTTAAGGACTCCAGGGACCCACGTGATGATGTCAAATATACGAGTAGAACTGACTTTAATCGATAAAGTTAAAGTTGCTCAAGCTACAGACCTGGAGCTTATGTGTATGAGGAAGAAAGTGCAAGAAGGTGCTATTCCGGAAGCAAGAATTGATGAAGAAGGAATACTTCAAGTCAACTCCAGACTTTGTGTTCCTAACGACTCTGATTTGAAGTATAAAATCATGATGGAGGCGCTCAACACACCGTTTGCAATCCATCCTGGGAGTACCAAAATATATCGTGATCTTCGACATACATTTTGGTGGAGCAATATGAAGAGAGAGATAGCGAAGTTTATCTCAAGGTGTTTAACTTGTCAACGTGTCAAGGTGGAGCATCAAGTGCTAAAAGGTCCATTGCAACCACTTGAAATTTCAGAATGGAATTGGGAGCACATTACCATGGATTTTGTTACTGGTCTTTCCAAGGTTTCTCAAAGCATAGATGCAATCTGGGTCATTTTTGATAGATTAACCAAGTCTACTCATTTCTTACCTATACGAGAAACTTTTTCACTTGAACGTCTTGCTCGTATATATATAAATGAGATTGTAAGACTGCATGGTATGCCAGTATCCATAGTTTCTGATCGAGACCCAAGATTCACTATACGGATTTGGGTCAGTTTTCGGAAAGGTATAGGCATGGATTTACGATTCATTTTGGCATATCATCCTCAGACGGACGGGAAGTCGAAGAGGACTATTCAAACTCTTGAAGATTTATTAAGACTATGTGTCCTTGACTTCAAAGGAAGTTGGGACAAGTTCTTGCCATTAGTGGAATTCTACTACAATAACAGGTATCAAGAAAGTATAGGCATGGCTCCATTCGAAGTGTTGTATGGACGCATGTGTCGTTCTCCAGTATGCTGGGACGAGGTGGGTGAAGCAACATTGTTGGGATCGAAATTGGTACGTATGACTACAGAAAAGATTCAAATGATTCGGCAACGTATAAAAATCTCACATGATCGACAAAAGAGTTATGCTGATCTTCATCTAAGGGACGCGAAATTTAATGTTGGAGAGCATGTGTTGTTACGTGTTGCTCCATGGAAAGGAGTTACGAGATATGGAAAGAGAGAAAAGATCAATCCTCAATTCATTGGCCCATTTAAAATCCTCGATCGAGTAGGAACTATGGCCTATAGACTCGCCTTACCGCTAAGTATGTCTCGTGTTCATAACGTCTTTCACATATCTATGTTACATAAATATTGAGTTAGAACCAGACGAGATAACAGAAGATTTAACGTATGAAGAAGTACCTGTTAAAATCTTGGATAAGAAGGAACATATTCTACGCTCCAAGGTTATACCTCAAGTCAAAGTTTTGTGGAGAAACCACGATGTTGAAAAAATGACTTGGGAGTTAGAATCTTAAATGTAACCAAGGTATCCTCACCTCTTCATCATACCAGGTATGTACACCAATTTCGAGGACGAAATTTCATAAGAAGGGGAGGTTGTAAGACCCCAACTTTTATGAATAAAGATGAATTTTTCTCTAAATATTATTTTTGAATATTAAGGTGTGAATTTGTTATAATGTAATAGTTGTGGGTAATATTTATAAATTTTACAAAGTAAGCAAGTTGTTATAAAATATTCATTTGGTTGGGGAATATTCTTTTTATTAGGGAATATTCGTACGACGGTATAATCATTGGTGGACCCCACAGTGAAATTACTGTCGGAGTTAGAAAACGACATAAATAATTTTTTACGAAAATAACGACAAAAGTTTTACGTTAACGGTTGAAATACCCGGTGATAAAAGTACAGTAATACGCGTGGTTGCATAGTAGCACACGGTACTATACAATATCTTTAATTATTGATGCTTACACGAGAAGTCACTCAGTTTTATTCAATTATTGCCACAGTAATTGCTGCATAGTATCTCACGTTATTGATTCAATTATTGTCACAATATTTTATATTATTAAATCAATAATTGAGACGACAATGTTATTAATATTATTATTTGTATTATTAACGATGTCTAGAAAGTTCTGTCAAGGAAAGGGGTTTGGCCACCTAATTGCGCGTCAATAAGGAGAAATCCGTATCGAAAAGCCCCTTGTTTCCTGAGAATGATCTGGTTGTTAATATTGTGAGTTATAATATTAATGATGAATGTTATTAAAAATGTGTTTTGAGAAGCCAAGTGAATTGAGATAAATAGAGGAGATTTTTATGAAGTATTTGTTGTAAATTTTTCTTATTATATGGACCCCTACTTACCCATTTTTCAAAATTATTGGTAGAAAGTTATCTCAATTTTGTTTTATATATATATATATATATATATATATATATATATATATATATATATATATATATATATATATATATTATAAAAAGTTATTTTACGAAAAATAGAATATATTATATTTTATTATTTGTATAGTACTGCATAGTGTTGCATAGTATTGCATAGTGCAGCATAGTGCTGTATAGTAAAATTAAATTTTTTTTAAAAAAAGTTTCAAATTCGGCGCCCGTGAAATTCTTCCGAAATCCTACTGTGCGTCCGCGATTAAATTCAAATAGTATCCTTCCATTCTCCTACAAATATGATGCTTAGCTTAGAATTGAAAATCACACCAGAATTAAAGAATTCTTCTTCTATAATATTGAGCGTATTTTTTTAGAGTTTAAAGAAGCTTTAAGTGTAGAAAATAGTACAAATTTTCTTCAAGAATATACCTACTATACCATTTAGAAGTATTCTCCTTTTAAGGTAAGGGATATTATTTTTGTTCAATATTCGTATGAAATAATATTTTCTTCCATACTTTGTAGTATGTGAGTAATATTATTCCGTTTTAGATTCTAAATTCTACACTTATTTTATTAAAGTATTGCTTCTATACTCCTTGAAATTAGTAGAATATCCTTGAAATTTGCATTTCATCTAGTATCGTTTCATAAGGATATTTTTTTGAACATTCTTCTTAAAAATTTAATCTTTTCATGTCGAGGTACTATTTACGAAGTACTATTCACGGAATACTATTCACCCGGGTACTATTCACCCAAAAAATTGATTTTTTTTTTTGTCCAAATTATTTTGATACATGAATATTATTCTTGAATTTTACTCCACAAAGCAGTTGTCATGTTGACAATTTGGACATTTTTTTAAAACTTTGGATAATTTAAAAATCTTTAATATTTATCCTTGATTTCGTTTGATTGATGGTTATATCATTGTCATCATCCTCATGCTTATATTTTGATGAAAGTCATCTTTGGCCCGTAGTGCATAGATGGACTGTTGACTAATATGATTATGACTATGTATCGGTATAATCATGATCATTGGTGATAATATGAATATCCTTGGCCCGTAGTGCATGGATGATTCGAGGATGTGATAATAATGAATATCCTTGGCCCGTAGTGCATGGATAATTCAGTGATGTGGATTATTTATTAAGCTGAGTCTCAACGATAAAATTGATGATAAACTTTTAAATCATAGAAGATAGTAGATATCATGCTCTACTTAACTTTTCTAATGGATTATTAGTTTCGATGCAGTTAAACTTGTTGTCTATTGTATTCTATCAGTTTAACACTGTTGAAGACTAAAGATAATTTATTCTACATTATCTTAGTCATAATATACTTTACAGGGCTAGTTGAGCTCGCCCGTTGCTTTCATTGTTCTTTTTAGGAAATGACAATATAGCTGGGACTAGTCGGGAAATGGAATGACGATCCAGATGGTTGCTTTAGTAGTTCTCACTATTATGTGAAATAGTGTAATAATAATTGTAATGAGGACTTTATTTGAGTTTGGATATTGTCTAGGAGACAATATTCATGTTAAATCTCTCAGCTTATGTTACACGACAGTTGTACAATTAAGTTTGTATTTATATTTTGTACCATGTATTTGGCAACTCAGAATGGGTGATGTATACCTATTTTGGGGGCATCACAAAGTCCATTCTGCAAATTACCAACATCATATCAAATATTATTATTATAAATAGAACAACTGTTGTTCTTTATTATAATGTCAAATCCATCCATATCCAATATTAGGTCTTATTTTATATTGGTATCTCCCACTATTTTCTTCAAACTAGATTACCCTCATCTATATAGTTTGACAAAATCTAATTAATATTTTTGCTAGTGAGAATGAGGATCCCATTTCAAATGTATATAGCCTTATGGTGACACAATAAATTATATATAAATAAATAGGTAGACAACTCCTTGTCAATTGCATCATCATGTAACTCCTTATCTTTTGCCTCTTAGATTATTTTGATCAAGAGGTGGCACATCCGAATCAAAATTATCTAAGTTAAATTCAACATAGCACTTTCATCTATTCAAAAAAGAAAAATATTGTCCTTGTGGTGACACAACAAAATAACATTGTTCAATTTTCTTTATAAGCATCAAATGTGATAAATTAACATCTTAAATATTTAATACTTGCGTTGTGGTGACACAAAAAATTCATATTAAATATTTAATAGTCTATTAATTTTATCATGCTAGAAGGCAACATTCAATATTCCAAATTTCTTTGAACGCTTAGGACTTAATATAAATTCTTTGAGGTGTTTGTTATTAATTGTCTCATCTTGTTTAGAGCGCATGCACACACACACACACACACACACACACACACACACACACACACACACATATATATATATATATATATATATATATATATGTATATATACATATATAATACTAGTATGCATATATAGAATACTATATTCTACCCGGATTGATTATGGACTTTTATTCTAGTTTGATTCACTAGAGTCACCAAGTGAACCAAAAGGTCAAACCCTAGGGTGCAAGAATTAACATTTAAATATAACTATTACATTTAAACCCGTGCTCTATTACAAACGGGTCTTTAAACGCTCCTTGCACTTTGATCTCCGGTTATTCAAAAAATTCTAACTAATCCTATTATATAAACTATTTAATTTAAATAGAAACCTTGATCAGCAGTCAAGGTAAAGTACATAGGAGAGAGATAGAATTTACAACAAGAAGAATATCAGAAAAGACGAGGTACGCTGACTCCATTTAATCAAACTCATACATTTAAGCATCCATCCAAAATAAAATTCAATCACATTGGTCATAGTCCATAATCAATCCCATTTTTTATCATACATATCAACACATGCATCAATAAATAACATTCATCTTGTGAATAATAAATCCATTCCATATATGCATTAATATCAATTAATGGGGAAAAGTTTGCTAAAATTTAATTTTGAAACAAAATAAACTATTTTATTTTTAATCAAAAACCAAATCCAAATTAAACTCTTTAATTTTAGCAATCTGAAATCATATTTCAGATAAAATAAACACCTTTAAAAAACAAAAGTTTTTCAGATTCTGCCCAAGGGCGCAGCTGCGCCCAAATGAACTGAGTCACCGTGTAGCTGTGCTTCAAAGCCAGAAATTGATTTCCAGGTAACGGCGCATCTGCGCCTAGAATGAACTGGGTGGCGGCGCAGCTGCGCTGTTCATCCAGGAAACTAAATCTAGGTAACAGCGCAGCTGTGCCCCAAAATTAACTGGAGACGGCGCAGCTGCGCTTGATCGCAAAAACAGAAAACTTATTCTATTGCCCAAGAATACGATCCAATTGCATAATTTACATACATGGAATCACAAAGACTGATAATTAGCACAAGATTGGCTATGATACCACTATTAGGTTTGCTAGAAACATGTATATGCAATCAAATCACATAAGCGAAGCGAAAGCGTAATAAAAATGAATTATAAAATTTTCTTACAAATAATAAACCAAGATCATTCTTGTGCTTGATTATCAATCTATAAAAGAGTAGAAGAATTAGAATCATACCCTTGAAGATTTGAGCTTTTTCAGGTACAAGTTCAACTGCTAGTCCTTTGTTCTCTCCTTGAATACGCGGGTTTGATTCCTTCCTTTGATCAACGCTAACCACCCAAACGTTTGGCCTCTAGAAGTGATCTACCAAGGAAGAACAAGAATCAAGAAGAATGGTGTTTTAGATAAAACCCTAGTTTTCTTTCTCTGTAGAAGAAGGGCGTACTCTCCAACAATTGGAATCACGTCACTCGATATCTGATATAAGACTACTCTTATAAAGATATCAGTTAACCCTTCTAATCTAATTAGAAATTAGGGTATTATTTAATTAATTAGATTCTTTTAATTAATTAAGCTCTCAAATCTTATTAGGGATAATTAATTTAACTCTTTTAATTACTTTGCCTCCTAGTCTTATTAGGAATAAATGAGAGTACTTATATTAAATTAATTCTCAAACTCCTTTAGAAATTAAAATAATAATAATTATAATAACATTAATAAGACTCCTCTTATTAATTAATATTTAAATTTTTCAAAATGTTAAATAATAAATATTAAGCTATTTAATTTATTCTAGCACCACAGATTAAATTAAATACACATAACATATTATTACGATTATATCATTAACTTCTTAAATAATTATTCTTCTTTTTATGGTGTGACCCTTTAGGTTCTCTATATTAAACCGATTATGAATAAATCAATTAGAACAATTCTAATCTCATTTAAATAAATAAATTAAACGATTAATTAATTTAAATAAATAATATTTATTCTACAATAAGGATAAGCCTCCTTAACGATCAACGACTTTCCAGATAATATATATTTCAACATTAATCATAAAAGAACTTTTAAGTAAATAGTTATCGTACAATTCAATCCTTCCACCATACAATGTCCCAAATAAATATTAAACATGGAATTACTGTCAAGTCTTATTTTATTTAATTATATGTATTTCGATTCTCAAATGCACAACTCTGAATGAATGCAAATTAGAAACTCCTTTCTAATTTCATTCCACTTTGGCCAAGGTTTCCTGGGTTGTCATTTATCAAATCACATAAGATATTTCTCTTTTTTTACTAGAAGCGGTAGATTCTTTATTGATCGTTCATTATCTCCATATATAACTCATTATACTCAAGCATACCCTTTGATATACCCTAAGGGTCTTGAGGAATAAGTCAAAGTATAAATCATTATATACAAGATACTATGACGATCTCAAGTCTAAGGATCACTTGTACTACTATCACTACAGGAATTCCTATTGACATGCAAGTAAAACTCCATTAGGTATTCCTTAGCGAGCCACGTTCAGTGAACTTATTCTCCAATAAGCACCTACATACTTGCTTTAGTGTCTCCACACAAATGATCCTGAGATCAACCATCCTCATCCAATGAGCAAACAATGTATGTACCAATCTATCCAGATTCACTAATCCTTTTTTTAGTAATCCATTGATTGGGAACATTTTAGTTTTTAAGCTATCTAAGAATTTAGATTTCATTAGCATGATCTCATCATGATTCTAAAAGCATTGCTTAAAACTATGAATTTATCAAATATTATTAAAACAACACCATGAAGATAACATTAAATGTCTTTAGTAAACAAATACTTTTATTAATAAATGAATAAGATTGTTTACAAAGTATATGCTTTATCATCATACATGATTGGCGTGTATGCATACTACTTTCATCTACGCCATTTGATTCGGCGAGATTGATATCATGTGTTAAACATCTATCCAAACCAATTGCTTTGGTGTGGACTCTTATAATCTACTGAGATGAACAACCCTCAAAAAAGGGGAAAATATATATTATCAGGAAACTGACACACGCGTAAACAACATATTTTAGTGTTATGCATAACATAGGGTAGTATGGGAAGATCACCTAATGGTCTTTCTTATATTGGATTATCAGTGAAATACTGTTAATTCTAGCAGGAGTTCTTGGTCTATAGTGACTGTAGACACTCAAAATTTTACATTCCTGTTATTAATCCCGCAGGAGGGCAAAATTGTCTTCTAGAGATAACCCTGGAAGTCATGTTAGTTTCAACCCTAGAGACAACCTCAGGAAGTCCAATTTCCAATCTTGGAGATAACCCCAAGAGAATCAGTTTCAACCCCGAAGATAACCCCGGGAGATCCAATCCCAACCTCGGAGATAACCCTGAGGGATCCAGTCCAAGTTCTGGAGATAACCCTAAATAAGTCAGTTTTACCCCTGAAGATAACCCCGGGATACTCAGTTCAACCCCAAAGATAACCCCGGGAGGTCAAGCCAACCTCAGAGATAACCCTGAGGATATTCAGCGTCCACAGCAGCCCAATCTCAGAGATAACCCAGAGAAATAATTGCTATATCTGCGCCAAAGCCGGAGATAACCCCGGTGGGGGTAAAATCATCATTTTACGACCTTAACATCACATTCACGTCATCTCAACACAATTCAATCCACACTGCGTACCAAGGTGTCCGACAAGAACCATAGCTCAAATCCCGAGTGACAACTACACAAGACAGTACAACAGATAGACTTTGAAGACTTGGAGATCTTGTCATGGACCCATCTTCCCAGCTTCGTACAATCTCTAATCCCATGTCATTGTGTAGCTCTCGACAACAACATTCTGAAAAGGTACAACACTCCTTTATCGGATGCCCAGATTAAAAGTTATGAAGGTTCGAGCGGACAACGCATAGCCCAAGTGCACATACATCGAGACAACAGGACTCGTATGGCCCGGGGCAGCCCGGCCAGTCGAAGGTAGACCCGCGGCTGCCACAGGTTGACTCGCGGTCATCTGGTCTTTAAATATGAGCTCTTGGCAGCTCATTTGAACAAAAAAGAGATAGGAGGGAAAACTTTGTCCATTTCAGACTGTAACCTCTACTAGAGTGCTCTAAATTGAGAGATTCTTCTTTCTAAACACTTGTAAGCTCGTGTTTTGTAACATACTAAAGTTTAACCGGTGGAAACCGAGTTTTCAGGCATCAAAAGCTATCTGAAGTCTTCTTGGCAAACCACTGTAAGATATTTCAGATTTTTAAGCTTTCCACTACTTATATATATATATATATATATATATATATATATATATATATATTCACATTTTAAAGTCCTGCATGAAGTTTACTTTGTGGCAATTGATCGTCCATATATATATTTACCACTTTTATACAAATATCTACTTTAACTGCTTTCATAACTTAGATATTTAATCTTTTAGCCTGCGGGCTAGATTTGCCTAAATCTGGCTATTTCTAACTTTGACCGGTTCTGTGACAACCCGATAAATTAGATGATTAATAAAATTTTAAATGATTGAATAAAGGTTGAATAATAAGACCTAGATTTGAAATAGCTATGGATTTAAAATTTTGTGAAGGACTTATGTGGTAGTGTGTATTGCGATTATATGTGTGTATAGTATGTGGTTAAGGGTTAAGTATGAATCAGGTAAAGTATAAAATTGGTAAACCCTAATGTTATAATAAGAACATCAATGTTCTGTTAAGAAACCCTAGCAATTGGTTAGAAACCCTAATTTTAGCTTTGTAAACTCTAATTTCAGTTATGGGAATCCTAAACCCTAATCGAGAATTTCTAAATCCTAATTTGGGAACCTTAATGCTAAGTATAAAACCCTAAGAGTTAAGATTTATGGGATATATGTGAAAAGACCAAATTACCCTCTGAATTATTAGGAAAATGACCAAAATACCCTTAGTGAGTGTGAAATTACCGAAATGCCCTTTTACTTAATTTTGAAGTAAAAGATATTTTTAAATGTGTGGTGAATCACCACTTGAGCTTGACATGTGTTCTAGTAACTTGGATCAGCCACAATTGAACATATAACATCATTCTTGTCCAAGGAAAATAAAACTTGGTGAAAAGTGGCCACATAGCCAAACATGTGGAGAGAAAAGGAGGTAGCATGTCACCATTTTAAGCCACGTGTTTCAAAAGATATTTCCAAAATAAGCTAGGTGTCAAATTTTGCAAGGAGCCACATTACATACTATCCCACATATATCAATGCGGTGATTAAGTGAGAGAGAGAGAGAGGAAGCAAGAGAGAATGTGGGGAGTAAATGTATACATCAATACATTAATCTCCAACAAACAAATATCTAACTTATTTATTTCATCTCTTATTTTCTAACCGAAAAGAAAACCAAGAGAGAGACAGAGAGGAGCAATTCGGCAGCCATAGAGGAGAGAAAGGAGAGAGTTTTTGTAAGTTTCAAAGCTCCATAAGCAAAGTTAGAAAGAAGGAGAAAGAAAATCAAGCAAAGGTATAAAATTTATCTAGTTTATATAATTTTATTTTGATTATTCTCAATCAAAACTTAGATCTATGGTTACAAACTTTAAAACTCTAGATTTACATATTAATAAGTGTTTTATGTTTAGTTCTAACCCTTTTGTGTATCAAAAGTTAGATATAAAGTAAGGAAATGAAAGCTATGTTTTTGAAAGCTAGAAAATCTTAATTTTTCTTTACTACTTTGTACGCTTAATACTTGAGATCTACAACTTTGTTTTGCTATCCATAAAAATGGAGTACTAGATATATAAGTTAACTACTAAACCCAAGTGGTATCACTATAAAATTTTGAGTACACAATCCGTAGTGGCTGTTTTAGCCAAAATAGTTTCGTTTCTTTTAAAGAGAAACATATTGTTTTGGTCCAGTCAGTGCCATGGGTAGTTTCGTCATTTTTCTGACATTCAAAAATTCTGAAAAAATTTGAAATGATAATATGACGAGTTTTCTAACTTCTCCAAGTGAAATCACTGAAAAAAGAGTTGTAGATTTTCGTATGGACTGTTTTTAGCAAAGTACGAAAAAGCCATTTTTTTAAAAAACCTAATGTTCTAGAATTTGTAAGAGTTGTTTCGGCTACTTAATTTATGAAATAAATTTTGGCCTTTTGGAACATAAAAATATATGATATAAAGTAGCTCTTGTACAAAAATGAGCTCATTCTGACTTAAAATGACCATTTCAATTTTTAGGATTTTCAGACGAAAACGGCTATAATCGGAGTCCTATAACTCCGATGGCCACGAAATTTAAACATAAGATAAACGTTAACACGTATAAGACTATGTCAAGAGATGAGAATTTTTGGAGTTGAGCATGATAGGGCAAATTTCATAAGCTACGAACTAAAGATGATTTTTGAAAAATACTAAATGGAGTTGAAAAATTATGAACAAATTCTTTTTGTGTATGAAATATATGTATATCTGTTTGGACAAAGGATAGAAAAATAATAAGTTGATTTGGTATTTTCGTGAAAAGAATTATTGAATCCAGCTTGCTGGATTGAAAATCTGTTAAATCCAGTTTGCTAGATTGGAAAGCAGTTTACTGAATTAAAAATATGTTGAATCTAGTTTGCTGGATTGCAATTTGGTTGCTGGAATTGGAATCCAGTTTACTGGATTGCAATTTGGTTTACTGGATTGGCCATCTGGTTGCTAGATTTGGAATCTAGTCTGCTGGATTTGGAATCCAATTTGCTGGATTGCAATCTGGTTTGCTGGATTGGTATGTTTGGTTAATCCAAGTTGTTGGATTAGTACTTGAATAATTAGATTTTTAAAGAAGAAGTTATAATATAATATTAAAGTGTTAAATCATAATGTATATGATATAGTGATTAAAGAATTATCAAAGGACGATAATAGTAATGATGTTTTCAGGAGTAATCTAATATTTGATTATGTGATAAGTTTTTAAGTTATATTATGACTGTAATTAATAATAGTATATGTGATGATATTATTCTAATTGGGAGATCTATATTATCAATATTAGGTCTCTCAAATGAAGCTAAAATAGGTTGCGTAACATTAATTGATGGTGCAAGCAAGTTCCTATACTTTTATTGTGCAAATTCTCTAACTCAAACCTGAGTTATGATTTTTCAAGCATACTAGAGGTTAATCATTGTTGATTACACCACATCTTTGATTATTGATTCGCACGTTATGCATGTTGCATAAATTCATCAGATATGAAAGGCTGATCACCTTCATTACCATTTGGTTCAGTTAAATTTATTCATGTTCATTATTGGCCATTCATCATTATTAACTCGGTCATTCAGTTATGGAAATTGATTCATATTCTTTCACAATTATTATATTTTTGAAAGTTTGTCAGCTTATTATTTATTCTTTCAATCATGATATATCTTCTGTGACGCCCCCAAAATAGGTATACACAACTCATTCTAAGTCGCCAAATATATGGTATATAATTCAAATACAACTTCATTTATACAACTGTTAAGTGTCGTGTAGAATACGAAAAATCTTAAGCTGTGAGTTTTAATACAAATATTGTCTCTTAGACAATATCCAAACTCAAAATAAGTCCTCATTACAATTATTATCACACTATTTTATAGAATAGTGAGGACTATTATAACAACCATCTTGGACCATCACTCCATTCCCTGACTAGTCCCAGCTATATTCTCATTTCCTGAAGAGAACAATGAAAGAAAAGGGTGAGCTCAACTATCTCAGAAAATAATATTATGACTAAGATAATGCAGAATAAATTATCGTTAGCATTCAACAGTGTTAAATTGATAGAATACAATTGACAACAAGTTTAATTGCAGCGGAACAAACAATCCATTAGAAGAGTCAAGTAGAGCATGATATATAATATCATCTATGATTTAAAAGTTTATCATCAATTTTATCGCTGAGACTCAGCTCAATAAATAATCCACATCACTGAATTATCAATGCACTACGGGCCAAAGATATTCATTATTATCACATCCACGAATCATCCATGCACTACAGGTCAAGGATATCCGTATTATCACCAATGGTCATGATTATACCGATACATAGTCATAATCATACCAATCAACAATCCATCTATGCACTACAGGCCAAAGATGACTTTCATCACAATATAAGTATGAGGATGATGACAATGATATAAGCATCAATCAAACAAAATCAATGATAAATATTAAAGATTTTTAATTTATACAAAATTTAAAAATGTCCAAATTGTCAACATGACAACTGCTTTGTGAAGTAAAATTCAAGAATAATATTCCTATATCAAAAATAATTTGAACAGAAAAGAAATCAATTTTTTGGGTGAATAGTATCCGGGTGAATTGTACCCTGTGAATAGTATCCCGTGAATAGTATTCCGGCATGAAAAGATAAAATTTTAACAAGAATGTTCAGAAAAATATTCTTGTAAAACGATACTAGATGAAGCGCAAATTTCAAGGATATTCTACTAATTTCAAGGAGTATAGAAGTAATACTTAACAAAATGAGTGTAGAATTCAAAATCTGAAACGAAATAATATTACTTACATACTACAGAGTATGGAAGAAAATATTATTTCTAATGAATATTGAACAAAAATAATATACCTTACAATTATTGAACGAAAATAATATTCATTACGAATATTGAACGAAGATAATATTCCTTACGAATATTGAACGAAAATAAAATTCCTTACAAATACGAGAAATAATATCGTAAGCGAATATGAAATAAATAATACATCTTACCTTAAAAGGAGAGTATTCTGACTGGTATAGCGGAGATATTCTTGAAGAAAACTTGTATTGTTTTCAACACTCAAAGCTTCCTTAAACTCTAAAGAAATACGCTCAATATTATAGAAGAAGAATTCTCTGATTCTGGTGTGATTTTTATTTCTAAACTGAGCATCTTATTTATAGGAGAATGGCAGGATACTATTTAAAAAAATTTCTCATGGGTGAACAGAAGAAAACCACGGGCGAATTCTATGTAAATTCATGGACGAACTTTTGAAAATTTTTGATTTTACTATGCAGCACACAATGCACACACTATGCAGTACTATACAAACACTATGCAATAAAATAAAATATATTCTATTTTATATAAAAAACAAAACTTTATAATACACACACACACACACACACATATATATATAATAAAACAAAACTGAGATAACTTTCTACCAACGATTTTGAAAAATGGGTAAGTGGGGGTCCACGCAATAAGCCAAATTTATAATAAATACTTCATAAAAATCCCTCTATTTATCTCAATTCACTTGGCTTCACAAAATACATTTTTAACAATATTTATTCATCATTAATATTATAACTCATAATATTAACAACCAGATCATTTCCAGGAAAGAGGGAGTTTTTCGATAAGGATTTCTCCTTATTGGCGCGTAATTAGGTGACCAAACCTCTTTCCTTGATAGAACTTTCTAGACATCGTCAATAATGCAAATAATAATATGAATAACTTTGTCGTCTCAATTATTGATTTAATAATATAAAATATTGGGCAGATGATACTGTGACAATAATTGAATCAATAATATGAGATACTATGCAACAATTACTGTGACAATAATTGAATAAAATTGAGTGACTTCTCACATAAGCATCAATAATCAAAGATACTGTACAATACCGTGTGATACTATGCAGCCACGCGTATTACTGTACTTTTATCACCGGGTATTCAACAGTTAACGGTATAAATTTTGCCGCTATTTTTATAAAAAGTTATTTCTATTATTTTCTAACTCCGACAGTAATTCAGTTGTGGGGTCCACCAATGATTGTGTCATCGTACAAATATTCCCTGATAAAACGAATATTTTATGACAACTTGTTTACTTTGCAAAATTTATAAATATTACCCACAACTATAACATTATATCAAATCCACACCTTATATTTCAAAAAGATATTTCGAGAAAATTAAATCTTTATACATAAAAGTTGGGGTCATACATCTTCCTTGTATTTTAAACCTGCTGGGCAAACTTGTTGCTCACCCTTGCTATATCATGATAAACATTTCAGATAAAGACGAAACTTCGGATACAGGCAACGACAAAGACAAATTCCAGAATTGGGATTATGGTGCAGTTAAAACTTGTAATAGTATTGTATGTTAATGACATTGTATGTCGAGTAGGATTTTGAATTAAGGTATTAAGTTAAGGTTATCGGCATTGGGGATTATGTTGTACATGTTATTGTATAAAAAAATTTATGTTTATATCTTCCGTAATAGTTATAGAATTGATGTACTAGGTTCGTGGTGATTAGTACTCGAATTTGGGGACACTACAGGTTCAAAATTGACTAAACTGGAACCGTTGAAGCTAGAATGGTTTAGATTTATTCAAATCTAGTTCTTTTCCTAGCTTTTGTTCATATTACTCTCTCATGTGAGCCTAGGAATCATGTGATCACATATTCAGTCTTTGAATCTAGATTCGGTTCCTGAGATGGACATTTCTCAGCTGCAGCCAGCTTGTAAATTATCTACGGTGTCTGGATATCCTTAGATGGCTTTTATGCCCACAAGGAGTTCGACATTGCTATATATCTTATTTTCTCGAAGATGCCTCACATCTCAAAAATAAAAGCAATCAAGCCGAACATATAATAAAATAGAAGTATCAAAGTCCTCAATTACTATTGAGCATAAGGGTTTAAAAACCTGTTTTCCAAAACGTCATTGCTATATCTTGTTAAAATTGAATTTTTATACAAAAGTCAAACCCTTTGTATATATGTGCAAACGAGGCATAGCACTACTTCCAGATAAGTGCACATAGGCCCTACACACACATATACGCAGATAAAAGTTAATGAAAAGTGGCGGTAACCGTGTTATCACAGAAGTCGGGGGTGCTTAACACATTCCCTCTGCTTAATTAAGCCCCCGGACCTTAACGAATCTCGGTTTCCAAAACCAGTTAAACAGTGTCAAACTATTGAATCTTCGTGCAAACCTTTTATCGGTTGAGTTAGTGCAGCCATTTAAAATTACCAACTAGCGATTCTAACATTCAAATCGTCGACATATATATGTCAGACCTTTTCAAACTTGTTTTTTCAAACAAAACTCATCTAAAAAAGTGAGAACACCAAAAGACAAGAATTGAAAGGGACAAATAAAAATTCCGACGGCGATAGGTGGCAACTCTGTTGGGGACTCCAGTAAGAAGGCTTAAGCTGCTATTCAAACTTTTTAAAAACTTTTATCTGCTTATATGTGAATACTACATTTACATTGAATGAATGTATACTAATTCTTTATTTACTACACTTTAGTGCTTCGCACCATATCTGCCTGTGATATTAGTGCTTCGCATATGTCATCATTTTCATACGGTGAGACGTGATGTATGTGAATGTATGTTGTGTGATTCCTCCACCAGGAGGCTAACCTGTCGGTGTTTGATTACTAGACTCAAGGGAGACTAATTCCGCGAGGCTCAGGAAAGGCACCACCCATATTCACTCCAGTTGAAAGATCGGATTAACTTCCCATCTAGTAAATTGCGATATTATAGGGACCTTCATGCTAAAAAGCTGCGAGAGTACCCTAAGATAAGTCAGCCTCTGATAAACCAAACACGAAGGAAAGTCTCCTCATACCTTCCCTTTCAATTACTTGTAATTTCAATTCCATGTCAATCTCAATGTAATGGAAAATATAAAGGAGTATGTAAATATGTATTCCTGTTTCATAGCAAGACTTGCCATGCTATCCTGTCATTAAAACTACTGACATCCATTTTACAAGAGAACATTAAAACACTCCTAAAAAACAGATATATTGCATAACATGTAACATTTCCCTATTTTCCCATACTAAACTACATAGTCTTTTTATAGGGAAATGGTTGGTCCCATTACCCGTTTAAAGTTCAAAAACATAATATGCCCAAAGTCAGACATGCTACAAGTGTTTGAAGGATTAAGAAATCAAATAACAAAGTTGGTTGTTCTCCTGAAAGAACTAAACAAATCAACTCAGGGTCCACAAATACCCATCCAAACAGAACCCTTTGCACAGGAAGGAATCCAGGGTCCGGACAGAGAAGTCCCAATACCTGATTCTCAGAATGAGAAGTCCAATAAAACCCCTGAAATCACCCATCTTAAAGAAGATCGAGACACCGGTGATATTCAGAAGAATGTTTTACAAATCGAAGAGACCATTCAGTCCATCAAAGGTGTGACGCCCCCAAAACAGGTCCAATCCATCCAACCCATTATGAGTCGCCAAATACATGGTACAGAAAATAGCTACAACTTTATTATTACAATTGTCGTGCAAAATACGACAACACATATACTATGAGTTTAAATACAAATATTGTCATCTAGACAGTATTCATACTCAATTAAGTCCTCATTATACTTATTGATACACTATTTTACAAAATAGTGAGGACTACTAAAACAACTGTCTTGAACCATCATTCCACACCCCGACTAGTACTCGCTACATTCTCGCCTCCTGAGAAGAAAAATGGAACAACAAGGAAAAGGGTGAGCTCAACTAACCCAGTAAAGAATATTATGACTAAGATAATATACAACAAATTATCCTTAGTCTTCAACAGGGAAAAATCTAATAGAATACAATAGACAACAAGTTTTAAATCAACAACTGCAGCGGAAACATCAATTCATTAGAAGAGTTAAGTAGAGAATGCAAACTACTATCTTCTATATATGAATTTAAAAGTTCATCGTCGATATTTTATCCCTGTAACATCAATCAATATATATCTGGAATCAAATATTCATCTTTGCACTACAGGCCAAAGATATTCATCAGTTGGTCATGTTCACCTCAACACCTGTTCATCTTTGCACTACGGGCCAAAGATATTCATCATAAAATCATCAATCTTTGTACTACAGGCCAAAGATATTCAGTAACATCATCATTTAGGACTGAGGATGATGAAAAATATGTTAGAGAAAACGAATCCAGTGAAACAAAAGAGTAAATATTAAGGATTCGTATTTCAGCTATTCCATGTCCAAAAATACCTCATAAACAATCATAGTGAAGTAAATTTCAAGAATGATCAAAACATGGATACAATCAAAGCTAGTATCCAGAATAGATATTTTGGACGAAAAGAAGAGATTTTCATTTTTCAGTGAATAGTAACTCGTGAATAGTAACTCATGAATAGTAACTCGTGAATAGTAACTCATGAATAGTAACCCCGACATGAAAAGTTCCAAATTTGATAAAAATTCAGATCAATACTTCGGCATAATGATATTGAAGAAAATAATATCATTTAAGAAGTAATAACATCCCTTACCTCGGAAATACGGTACTTCTGACTGGAATACTAGATATAGTGCTGAAGGAAACTTGCACCGTATAGCAACACTCAAGATATCAAAATACTCACAAGAATACACTCGATAATATAGAGAGAGAAAATAGAGAGAAAACTTCAGTTTCTAGTGTGATTTTCAATTCTAACCTAAGCACCTTATTTATAGGAAAATGCTTAGAACACCAAAGCAGAAAATTTAATATAATAATAATATATTTATCAAATTTTCCTTAGTCCACCTCTAGACATCTGATCTCAGCCCATTTATATCACATGTTAGCCCACTTAAATGCCGAAAAAACATTTTTCTTCAAAATAATAAATAAAACTTCCAAAAATCAATTATTTCGGAACTTCAGAACTTCAATAATTCATAATAAATAGCCCTTTTATCAGAAAATTCGAATCTCGCGTGTTTTTATAGGAAATTCAATTCTCTACAACTTTACAGAAGAAAGTTTTTCCAAATTCTAAACAGAAATTGACCGAAATTCACAAACGGGCGATTTTACAGTCAATAATAAATTTTTGGTCAAGAATTATGTCCACCAACACACAAAACATGTGTTAATCATTTAATGCCACAAAAATACTCTTCCTCCTCATATACTCATATATCCCACATTTATTGTAAAAATACCACCATCAATATATTATTAAAATAATATATTTAAATGAATTATTTTATCAGAAAAAGATAAAATATTAATTTTCAACAATTGTCACATTAAAAATTTTCTCCATCTATATCCACATAAAATCACTATTTTCCTCATCATATAAATCAATAATTAATTATACACAAATAATATTACAGAACCACAGTACTGGCAACCAGGCCGTTCCCAGGAAAGAGGGGGCTTTCCAATAAGGATCTCTCCTTACTGGCGCGCAATTAGATGACCAAACCTCTCCTTAGACAGAACTTTCTAGACATTACCAATAATGTTATCTAATAATATTATTCAGATAATATAAATTATAATTCCGATAATAGAAAATACTGTGTAGTGACAATTATTAAAACAACAGTAATATAAAATATCAACGCAATAATTATTGAATCAATAAAATACAATATTAAACAGTAATTACTGTAACAATTATTGAGTAGTGCCTTCTTACGTAAGAATCAATAATTGGTGCAATATCGTGTGCTACTATGCAACAACGCGTATTACTGTGCTTTAACCACCGGGTATTCCAACAGTATTAACGGTAACAACTACGCCGTTATTTATAAACAACTTGTTTTTGTTATTTTCTTCATCCAATCGCTTTCCGTTATGGGGCCCACACAAGGCTGCGCCGTCGTACGAATATTCCCCGACAACAAGAATATTCCACGACCAAATAAATATTCCCCGACAACAATGAATATTTTAGGACCACTTGCTTATTTGAAATATTTGCGCCTTTTACCCATAACTAACCACATTAATCAAATCAACCCTTACTATTTCAAAGTAATAAATAGAGGAATTTAAATTTCATTTATTAATAATTTGGGGTCTTACAAAAGGGATTGGAATGCATAGAAATGTTTCTTATTCAGACCTTTGCATCTTTCCCGGGGTTTATTATTCGGAGAAATTTAAGGCTTCTGATTTCGAGAAATATGATGGATTGGGAGATCCCTACATTCACTTAAAAGTGTTCATTAGAGAGCTCGGATCCTACGCCGAGAATGAAAAGCTGAGAATGCAGCTATTTTAGAAGAGTCTAACTGGAGAAGCCAGAGCATGGTACACCAGATTGGATAACTCCAAAATCTACAGCTGGGAGGAGTTAACCCATGCTTTCCTCAGCCAATACAACTTTCAAACTCAGATGGCTCCAGACAGGTATCAAATTACCGAAGTCAAGAAGCAAGTCAATAAGTCATTCAGAGAGTATGCCTAAAGATAGAGGCGTCTAGCTGCTCAAGTAATCCCATCTATGACAGAGACTATGATGGTGATGACCTTCATAGATATTCGAGAAGCTCCATTTTATGAGAAGGTCCTAGTCGAAATAGGAAAACCATTCTCAAAAATGATTAAGCACGGAGAAATGGCAGAGAAAATATGTAAAGATTCAAGACCCTGCCACTTTAAAAGTCGTAGCTGAGCATATTCAATCTTGAAATTATGGGAACAACCCCCGAAGAGTCCATAAGAAGAAAGAAGAGGATGTCTCCTTGATACTGCAAGGACAAAAGTAAAAAGGCAATCAAAGCTAGCCTATTCAAAGGAGAAACTATTCCCCTTTTCAAGCACAATCATCAAATCCTCCCTTGCCAAAGAGTGAAGTCAGACGTTCAAGACCCCTTAGGGGACTCACTCAAAAACATTTTCAAACTTTTGACTGCTCAGAAGAAAATCACTCATCTCCTTCCACCATCCAATCCAAATGGAAAGGGCTTCAATACAAGCAAAAAGTGTGCTTACCATTCTAGAGCTCCATGCCACGACACCCAAGATTGTTGGGCCCTCAAGCATAAGATCCAGGACTTAATAGATAGTGGTGAGATCGTGGTGACAAAGCCCGAACAACCACACGTTCAAGATAACCCTCTCCCTCAACACATGGAAGAGGATGTTAACATGATCAACAGAGGCAGCGGAGAGAGCTCCAAGTACCTCAAATACGTGGGCGGTTCTTCCTAAACTAGCAAAGATAATTTCGATAAGTGGGATTATTCAGAGTTCCAGTTCATAATAGAACAGGAGTTAAAGTCTATTGATGAACAGGTCAATCAACTAGCAGAACTGGTGATAAATCAACACCAAGTCACACGGTAGTTGTTCAGTCAAGAGCATGCAAGTCTCATCTCCCTTATCACAAAGACTCCATTATTCTCCCAAGAGAGTGAAACCTTGGAGGAAAAGATTGTAAGAAAAGCAAGAGCCCAAGTATGTCAGGACTTTGCCAGCAAAAGGGAGTTCACCTAGTTGGGCCAACCGATGGAGGAAATCTTGCAGATGCTAATCAATGAGGGAAATATTACAACACTTTTACCTCAAGTCAACCCACGCTCAAAAAGATTTGATGCTACTGGAATTTGTCAATACCATTCCAATTCTCGTGGTTACTGTAAGACCCCAAATTTTATGAAGAAAGAATAATTTTCTCGAAATATATTTTTTGAATATTATGGTGTGGATTTGATATAATGTCATAGTTGTGGGTAATATTTATAAATTTTGCAAAGTAAATAAGTGGTTACATAATATTCGATTGGTCGAGGAATATTCGTTTTAACAGGGAATATTCGTACGACGACACAATCATTGGTGGACCCCACAACGAAAGTATTGTCGTAGTTAGAAAACGACATAATTATCTTTTTATAAAAATAATGGCAGAAGTTTTATAGTTAAATTATTAAACTATCCGGTAGTAAAAGTATAGTAATACGCGTGGTTGCATAGTAGCACACGGTACTTATTATTGATGCTTACGTGAGAAGTCACTCGGTTATATTCAATTATTACTATAGTAATTACTGCATCATATCTCTTATATTATTGATTCAATTATTGTCACAGTATCATCTTAATAATATGTTATATTATTAAATTAATAATTGAGACGACAAAGTTATTCATATTATTATTTACAATATTGACAATGTCTAGAAAGTTCTGTCAAGGAGAGGTTTGGTCACCTAATTGCACACCAATAAAGAAAAATCCTTATCGGAAAGCCCCCTATTTCTTGGGAATGATCTGGTTGTTAAATTTTGTCAGTTATGATATTAATGATGAATAAGTTCGTGTTAATTAAAGATAAAATTGATAGTTCTATTGTGTTAGAATTATTAGTGTTAGTGGAAATCGACATTTATTTCGATAATAATTGATGTCTGGAGGTTATATTGATCAATCGGGTAATTAATCGGATAAATGAGCAATTAATTGCTATTATTTCACATGCTTATAACTATTTCTTCACATGTGTGTACTATTGATTCACATTCATTTACTATTAGGAGAGTTGGTACAAGATTGATAATACTTGCATGACTAAGCTAAAAATAGAGGTATAGTTGAAGGTACTATACTGTAATTCGTATTTTCACATGATTATAACTATTGAGTCACATATTGAACTATTGATTTACATTATTTACTATTAGGGGAGGTGGTGCAAGTTTGATAATACTTGCAGGATTAAATTAAAAATAAAGAAAAAGAGGGAGGTATTATACTGTAATATTCTGAACCCCAAAACGTGCAATTATTGAAACTATATTTTCCTATAAATAGAAGCTCATTCTTCCTTCATTTCTCACTAATTCACTAAAGCTATAGAGCAATTATTATAGAGAGAAATTATAGAGGGAAAGAAGAAGAGAAGTATGCTACCTCACTATTCCAGTATCCAGTTTCTTCTAAGGTAAGGGGTATTATTCGTTTGTATTCATGAAGAGAGTTATTTTCTTTTAATACTCGTAAGGGTTGTTATTCCTTTATTTATTATTATGTTGGAATAACTTGTCTATGTGAAGTACCGCATACATAGTAGAATTCTTCTGTTATTCCATTCTTTATTATTCTATTGGAATAACCTGTCTGTGCGGTCTATCGCATGCCTGGTGAATTATGTTTTCATTCCATTCTTTATTATTCTGTTGGAATATCCTGTCTGTGTGGATTACGCATGACCTGGTTTCATTCTTTATTATTCTTTTGGAATAACCTGTCTATGCGGACTACCGCATGCATGGTGAATTCTTTTGTTATTCCATTCTATATTATTTTGTTGGAATAACCTATCTATGTGGATTACCACATGCATGGTAAATGATCCTTCGTATTCATTTCTTATTAAATTATGGAAATGATCTGTCTACGTGGATTACCGCATAGCGGGAAAAAATCTATTTGCGGTTTCATATAATCTATTATACTCAGTTGGTTAAAGTTTTAGCTTCTATACTCTATGAAATTAGTGGAATATCCTTAATATTTGCGCTTCATCCAGTATCTTTTCATAGAAATATTCTTCTGAGCATTCTTGAATTTTACTCCACAAAGTAGTATCATGTTGACAATTTGGACGTTATTGATTTCAGGATAAATTAACTTATAAATCTTTAAAATTTATTCTTGAACTTGTTTTATTGAATTATTATGTCATTGTCATTATCCTCATGCTTATATTGTGATGAAAGTCATCTTTGGCTTACGTGCATAGATTGACTTCGTATGATTATAACCAGGGATCATTCGGTATAACCATGATCTGTAATGTTATAAATGATGCGGTAAAAGTCCTCAGTGGCCTGTAGTGCATTGATGTACAGTTTTTGGTATGATTATGACCAGGGATTATTCGGTATAGTCATGACCATTGATGATTTAATGAATATCCTTGGCCCGTAGTGCAGGAATGATTAGATGATGTGGTTTATTTATTAAGCTGAGTCTCAGCAAAAAAAATTGATGAAAACATTTTAAATCATATAAGATAATAGATATCACGCTCTACTTGACTCTTCTAATGGGTTACTTATTCCGCTGCAGTTAAACTTGTTGTCAATTATATTCTATCAGTTTAACATTGTTGAAGGCTAATGATAATTTCTGCTGCATTATCTTAGTCATAATATTTTTTACTGGGCTAGTTGAGTTCACCCTTTCTTTCACTATTCTCTTCAGGAAATGAGAACGTAGCCGGGACTAGTCAGAAAACGGAGTGACAGTCTAGATGATAGCATTAGTAGTCCTCACTATTCTGTTAAATAGTGTGATAATAAATGTATTGAGGACTTATTTTGAGTTTGAATACTGTCTAGATGACAATATTTGTATTAAAACTCACAGCTCATGTTTTGTTGTATTTTACACGACTGTTGTATAATTAAGTTGTATTTGAATTTTGTACAATGTATTTGGCGACTCAAGATGGGTGATGTATACCTATTTTGGGGGCATCACAGTTGGTATCAAAGCTTAGGGATATAATCCCTGGCTGAAATGTGAGACAAGAACTAGGAGGGGAGAGACGGGGAATTCCTTCGCTAGTATGACCTACCTAAGTTTATTTGTTATTTAATTGGTCGGTCAGAGGATAGGGATAATATGTGATATGTTAATTAACCCTTGTTTTGTAGCAGTATTTGAAAATGGCATCCGAAAATGTTGAGATAAGCAATGAAGCACATGAGATCGTTGAGTCACCACAGATTAATACCCATAATAATGTGAAGCAGGAAGACAATAATCCTCAGGTAAATAACAACGATCAAATGATGAACGATGGGACGTTCAGAGGTTTTATGCAATTCATGCAACATCAGGCGAGGGCGGCTTCTGTCCAAAATATAGGTGGAAACACTGACAACTCTCGGACGGTCACCGCTAATCAGTTCAAGGAGCTGGGACCACCGGAGTTTTTCGGAGAGCCAAAACCACTTAAGGCGGAGACGTGGATAAAGCAGATCACCCAGATATTTGATGTCTTGGGATGCTCCGAGGAGCAAAAGGTTCCCTTTGCCACCTTTATGTTGCGAGCAGAGGCAGATTACTGGTGGGAATCTGTAAACCGTACTCAACCTGCCACACTGAAGATGACTTGGGAAAAGTTTCAAGAACTGTTCAACGACAAGTACTTTCCCGAAAGTATTCGTCACATGAAAGAGGTAGAATTTATTAAACTAGAGCAAAACAACATGACTGTGTCGCAGTACGAAGCCAAGTTTGTCGAGTTGTCCTGGTTTACATCCCACTTAGTTGATAACGAGGAGAGAATGACGCGGATGTTTCTAAGAGGTTTGAAACCCGAGATACGTTAATATCTGATTTCTCATAAACTGTGTTTGTATTCAGATGTTGTAAATAGGGCTCAGTTATTGGAACGCAATAACGAGTCGACCCAACCAAGAGAAAGCAGCCGGCAAAATGATAATACCAATGGTAGCAGTCATCGAAGTGATGACAACAAGCGTGGAGGGAATCAACATGCCAAAAATAGTAGTCACTTCGGTGGTAATCATGGCCATGACAATAAGAGCGAACATTTCATGAAGAGGAAATTCAACAATGGTGGAAAGACATCAGCACCAGCACCTGTTGTTAAGGAAGGAGAACGACCGCTGGTAATATGTTACAAATGTGGAGGGGAGGGACATATCAGTCCAAACTGCGTGCTGCAGTCCAAAGTGTGTTACAATTGTGGAAAAGAAGGTCACCTAGGCCGATTTTATCGTACACCAAAGTCAAGTCCAGTTGGGATGGAGGCATCAAAGGGTGTTCCAGACAAGACAAAACCGGTAGTTCAAGGGAGAGCATTTGTAGTAACCTCTCAAAAAGCGAGGAATCCGAACGAGGTGATCACGAGTAAGCTAATCATAAACTTTAGTGAAATATATACCTTATTTGATACCGGTTCTACCCATTCTTTTATTTCTCCTACTTGTGCTCAACGTTTAAATTTGACTCCGGAGAAATTAGACTTTGACTTATCTGTGGAAACTCCGTTGGGAGAAACCTTCATTACATCCACTGTTTATAAGTCTTGTTTGATTCAAATCGATAACCGCACGTTAACTGTCGATCTTATTTCTTTGAAAATACTTGCATTTGATGTGATTTTAGGGATTGATTAGTTAACTACTCATCATGCTAAAATCGATTATTTTCGTAAGGTTGTTAGCTTTCATATTCCTAACCAACCTATTATGTGAATTCAGGTAACCAAACCATTAAAATTAATCACTGTCATATCAAGCCATAAAGCTATTCGTTTATTGAAAAACGGATGTCAAGCATTTTTAGCCCATGTCACAGATTTAAATAAAAATACATCAGATTTGAATGCTATTTCTATTGTTAATAAATTTCCTGACGTATTCCCTGAAGAACTTCCTGGCCTACCCCCAGAGCGTGAAATTGAATTCTGTATCGACCTTGAATCCGGTACAAAATCCATTTCCAAAGCCCCATATCGAATGGCTCCTATTGAACTTCAAGAGTTAAAAACCCAACTATAGGAATTGTTAGACATCGGTTTCATTCGTCCTAGTACGTCTCCTTGGGGTGCTCCTATTTTATTCGTGAAGAAGAAAGATGGAAGTATGCGACTTTGTATTGATTATTGGGAGTTGAATCATGTCACCATCAAAAATAGGTACCCATTACCTCGTATTGATGTCATGTTTGACCAGTTGCAAGGAGCCAAATTCTTTTCAAAGATTGATCTTCGTTCCAGATATCATCAGTTGAAGATTAAAACTGATGACATTCCAAAGACTGCTTTTAGAACTCGGTACGTGCATTATGAATTCCTAGTCATGTCTTTTGGATTGACTAATACTCCTGCTACCTTCATAGACATGATGAATCGTATTCAAGGAATATTTGGATCACTTTGTGGTCGTCTTTATTGATGACATCCTCATATACTCCAAAACCCGTGAAGACCATGAGCAACACTTGAAGCTGATACTTCAAAAGCTTCGTGAAAATAAGCTATATGCCAAGTTGAACAAATACGAGTTTTGGCTTGAGAAAGTTGCATTCCTTGGGCACGTGATATCAAAACATGGAATATCTGTTGACCCAGCAAAGATTGAAGCAATTCAAAGCTGGGAGGAACCAAAATCAGTGACCGAAGTACGTAGCTTTCTCGGCTTAGCTGGTTATTATCGGAGATTCGTGGAAGAATTTTCTAGAATCGCTACTCTATTAACTCAGCTGACTCAAAAAGATACAAAGTTTGGTTGGAGCGAGGAATGTGAGAAGAGTTTTCAAGAACTCAAGTGGAGACTCATTTCAGTACCTGTTCTGACAATACATCTGGCTCGGAGGGATTTTTCATCTACAGTGATGCTTCAGGTAAAGGGTTAGGATGTGTTCTCATGTAACATGGGAAAGTCATAGCCTATGCCTCGCGACAACTCAAAGAATATGAGAGGAATTATCCTACTCATGATCTAGAGTTGACATCAGTCGTTTTTGCGCTTAAGATTTGGAGGCATTACCAGTATGGAGAGAAGGTGGAGATCTATTTGAATCATAAAATTCTCAAATATATCTTCACTCAAAAGGAACTCAACATGCGACAACGACGTTGGCTTGAGCTGTTGAAAGATTATGATCATACCATTCAATACCATCCTGGAAAAGCGAACGTAGTAGCTGACACATTGAGTAGAAGATCATATATGGGAACGAGCGCGATATTGTCAACGCAAAGGCCCATTTTATATAACTTACAAATGATGGAGATAGAGTTAAAGACTCCAGGGACCCATGTGATGATGGCGAATATACGAGTAGAACCGACTTTAATCGATAAAGTTAAAGCTGCTCAAACTACAAACCTGGAGCTGATGCGTATGAAGAAGAAAATGCAAGAAGGTGCTATTTCGGAAGCAAGAATCGATGAAGAAGGAATACTTCAAGTCAACTCCAGACTTTGTGTTCCTAACGATTCTGACTTGAAGTATAAAATCATGATGGAGGCGCACAACACACCATTTGTAATCCATCTTGGGAGTACCAAGATGTATCATGATCTTCGACATAAATTTTTGTGGAGCAATATGAAGAGAGAGATAGCGGGGTTTATCTCAAGGTGTCTAACCTGTCAACGAGTCAAGCCAGAGCATTAAGTGCCAAAAGGTCCATTGCAACCACTTAAAATTCCAGAATGGAAATGGGAGCACATTACCATGGATTTTGTTACTGGTCTTCCCAAGGTTTCTCAATGCATAGATGCGATTTGGGTCATTGTTGATAGATTGACCAACTCTGCTCATTTCTTACCGATACAAGAAACTTATACACTTGAATGTCTTGCTAGTATATACATAAACGAGATTGTAAGACTGCATGGTATGCCAGTATCCATAGTTTCTGATCGAGACCCAAGATTCACTTTAAGATTTTGGGTTAGTTTTCAAAAAAGCTATGGGCATGGATTTACGATTTAGTTCGCTATATCATCCTCAAACGGATGGGCAATCAGAGAGGACTATTCTAATTGTTGAAGATTTATTAAGACTTTGTGTCCTTGACTTTAAAGAAAGTTGGGACAAGTTCTTACCATTAGTGGAGTTTTCCTACAACAACAGTTATCAAGTAAGTATTGGCATGGCTCCATTTGAGGTGTTGTATGGAAGAAAGTATCGTTCTCCAGTATGCTGGGATGAGGTGGGTAAAGCAACGTTGTTGAGACCGGATTTGGTACGTATGACTACAAAAAAGATTCAAACGATCTGACAACAAATAAAAACCACACAAGATCGACAAAAGAGTTATGCTGATCTTCATCGAAAGGACGTGGAATTCAATATTGGAGATCATGTGTTGTTACGTGTTGCTCCATGGAAAGGAGTTACGAGATTTAGAAAGAGAGGAAAGCTCAATCCTCGATTCATTGGCCCATTTTTAATCTTCGAACGAGTAGGAACTGTGGCCTATAGACTCACCTTACTGCCAAGTATGTCTTGTGTTCATAACGTTTTTCACATATCTATGTTACATAAATATGTGAAAGACCCGAACCACATTATTGAATTAGAACCAGATGAGATAGAGGAAGATTTAACGTAGGAAGAGTTACCTGTTAAAATCTTGGATAAGAAGGATCATATTATACGCTCCAAGGTTATACCTCAAGTCAAAGTTTTGTGGAGAAACCACGATGTGGAAGAAATGACTTGGAAGTTAGAATCTGAGATGAAGTCAAGATATCCTCACCTCTTCGATATACCAGGTACGTACCCTAATTTTGAGGATGAAATTTCATAAGAAGGGGAGGTTGTAAGACCCCAAATTTTATGAATAAAGAATAATTTTTTTGAAATATATTTTTTGAATATTATGGTGTGGATTTGATATAATGTTATAGTTGTGGGTAATATTTATAAATTTTTCAAAGTAAGAAAGTGGTTATATAATATTCGATTGGTCGGAGAATATTCGTTTTAACAAGGAATATTTGTACGACAACACAATCATTGGTGGACCCCACAACGGAAGTATTGTCGTAGTTAGAAAATGACATAATTATCTTTTTATAAAAATAACGGCGGAAGTTTTATCGTTAAACTGTTGAACTACCAGGTAGTAAAAGTACAGTAATACACGTGGTTGCATAGTAACACACGGTATTGATTATTGATGCTTACGTGAGAAGTCACTCAGTTATATTCAATTATTGCTACAGTAATTGTTGCATCATATCTCTCATATTATTGATTCAATTATTATCACAATATCATCTGCATAATATGTTATATTATTAAATTAATAATTGAGACGACAAAGTTATTTATATTATTATTTACAATATTACCAATGTCTAGAAAGTTCTGTTAAGGAGAGGTTTGGTCACCTAATTGCGCGCCAATAAGGAGAAATCCTTATCGAAAAGTCCCCTCTTTCCTGAGAATGATCTGGTTGTTAAATATTGTCAGTTATGATATTAATTATGAATAAGTTCGTGTTGATTAAAGATAAAATTGATAGTTCTATTGTGTTGAAATTATTAGTGTTAGTGAAAATCGACATTTATTTCGATAATAATTGATGTCTGGAGGTTATATTAATCAATCAGGTAATTAATCTGATAAATGAGCAATTAATTGCTATTATTTCACATGCTTATAACTATTTGTTCACATGTGTGTACTATTGATTCACATTCATTTACTATTAGGGGAGTTGGTACAAGATTGATAAATACTTGCATGACTAAGTTAAAAATAGAGGTATAGTTGAAGGTACTATACTGTAATTTGTATTTTCACATGATTATAACTATTGAGTCACATAATTGAACTATTGATTCACATTATTTACTATTAGGGGACGTGGTGCAAGTTTGATAATACTTGCAGGACTAAATTAAAAAAGAAGAAAAAGAGGGAGGTATTATACTGTAATATTCTGAGCCCCAAAACGTGCAATTATTAAAACTATATTTTCCTATAAATAGAAGCTCATTCTTCTTTCATTTCTCACCAATTCACTAAAGCTATAGAGCAATTATTATAGAGAGAAATTATAGAGAGAAAGAAGAAGGGAAGTCTGCTACCTCACTATTTCAGTATCCAGTCTCTTCTAAGGTAAGGGGTATTATTATTTCGTATTCATGAAGAGAGTTATTTTTTTTCAATACTCGTAAGGGTTGTTATTCCATTATTTATTATTATGTTAGAATAACAAGTCTATGCGAAGTACCGCATATATGGTTAAATTCTTCTTTTATTCTATTCTTTATTATTATGTTGGAATAACATGTCTATGCGAAGTACCGCATACATGGTGAAATTCTTCTGTTATTCCATTCTTTATTATTCTGTTGGAATGTCTTATCTGTGCGAATTACGCATGACCTGGTTCTATTCTTTGTTATTCTGTTGGAATATCCTGTCTGTGCGGATTACGCATGACCTAGTTCCATTCTTTATTATTCTATTGGAATAATCTGTCTACGCGGACTACCGCATGCATGGTGAATTCTTCTATTATTCCATTCTATATTCTGTTGGAATAACATATCTATGTGGATTACCACATGCATGGTGAATGATCCTTCGTATTCATTCCTTACTAAATTATGGAAATGATCTGTCTACGTGGATTACCGCATGATGGGCAAAAATCCATTTGCGGTTTCATATATTCTATTATACTCAGTTGGTTAAAGTTTTGACTTCTATACTCCATGAAATTAGTGGAATATCCTTGATATTTGCGCTTCATCCATTATCTTTTCATGGAAATATTCTTCTGAGCATTCTTGAATTTTAATTCACAAAACAGTATCATGTTGACAATTTGGACGTTATTGATTTTAGGATAAATTAACTTATAAATCTTTAAAATTTATTCTTGAACTTGTTTTATTGAATTATTATGTCATTGCCATCATCCTCATGCTTATATTGTGATGAAAGTCATCTTTGGCTTACGTGCATAGATGGACTAGGTATGATTATGACCAGGGATCATTCGGTATAATCATGACCTGTAATGTTATAAATGATGCGGTAAAAGTCCTCAGTGGCATGTAGTGCATTGATGGATAATTTTTGGTATGATTATGACCAGGGATTATTCGGTATAGTCATGACCATTGATGATTTAATGAATATCCTTGGCCTATAGTGCAGGAATGATTCGATGATGTGGTTTATTTATTAAGCTGAGTCTCAGCAAAAAAAATTGATGAAAACATTTTAAATCATAGAAGATAGTAGATATCATGCTCTACTTGACTCTTCTAATGAGTTGCTTATTCCGCTGCAGTTGAACTTGTTATCTATTATTCTATTAGTTTAACATTGTTGAAGGCTAATGATAATTTCTTCTGCATTATCTTAGTCATAATATTTCTTACTAGGCTAGTTGAGCTCACCCTTTCTTTCACTATTCTCTTCAGGAAATGAGAACGTAGCCGGGACTAGTCAGGGAGTGGAGTGACGGTCCAGATGATATCATTAGTAACCCTCACTATTCTGTTAAATAGTGTGACAATAAATGTATTGAGGACTTATTTTGAGTTTGAATACTGTCTAGATGATAATATTTTTATTAAAACTCGCAACTCATGTTTTGTCGTATTTTACACGACTGTTGTATAATTAAGTTGTATTTGAATTTTGTACCATGTATTTGGCGACTCAAGATGGGTGATGTATAACTATTTTGGGGACGTCACAGTTACAGCACTGAAGGATGCTGGGCACTCCGTCATCTTATCTAAAATATGATTGATAGCGGTGACTGGAAGATGATAGACGATGACACCGTATCACTTGAGAGTGGGCATACATTTCCTCCAAGATCACAAAGATGTAAGGAGATCATAGCAGTTATATCCTCTGAGGGAGACCTGGCTGCAACACCCCTTACAATTGAACGGATCAAACTCAAAGGAGTTGAAAACCCTTTGAAGGTGGCTGCACCAGAACCACTAGTATTGCCATTTAGGCCGCAGTAACCTATCATCAGCCTTAAGAAAGTCCCATGGAACTATGGAGAGGTTGAAGGATCAACGTCAAACACAACTGCTGCGGTATCCAAGGAAAATCTGTTATATCTCCCTCAACGAGTGATGAAGCTAGTCATCAAAAGTAAGGGGAAAGTGCCCAAGGAGAAAATCAAAGAATTCCTCCGCAAGATGGGACATAACAAAGCCAAGGTGGTGCAAAGCTTGAAAGAAGCACCTCATCAGATATCTATTCTGAACTTGGTAATCTCTTCAGAAGATCATCGGAAAGTCTTACTGAAGATATTAGAAGAAGCCCACTTGCCAAAGACGGTGGATGTTGAAAAGTTTCATCATCTGGTAGATCACATCTTCAACAGTAATGTGATATCCTCACTAATGATGACATACCTCCCGAAGGGATGAGTCACTGCAAACCACTGCACATAACAGTGATGTCTTCCGGATATGTGGTTGGAGGTGTGCTAATAGATGGAGGATCGTCCCTAAACATCTGCCCCTGTGCCACATTGGAAAATAAGAAGATCAATCCCAACCGGATCCGATGCAGCCACACAATCATCAAAGCTTTTGATGGATCTCAATGAAATGTTATGGGAGAGGTTGAATTACTAGTGGAAATCGGTCCAAATACCTTCTACATATCCTTTCAAGTGCTCAAAATCACTACAGGATATAATACTATTGGGAAGACCTTGGATCCATATGGCAGGAGCTATCCCATCCACTCTTCATCAACAACTTAAGTATATAATTAACAGTAATCTGGTCGCTGTCAATGCTGAACCAGAGTATCCTGTCCAAAGTGATATGCCTCTAATCAGTTTCAATGAAGAAGTTAAGCCTGTCAGCTTCCAAGACCTTAAGGTGAGCAACACTCACTATCAATCCATCGGGCCTCCAGCTCTGAAACCCAGAGTTACTGCCGAGGTAATGTCGGCCAGTCAAGAGATGATATCCTTGGGTTTCCAACCAGGACAAGGGTTAAGAAAGAATCAACAAGGAATCAAATACCCAATTCAAATTCCCAGCCAGACATGGAAGGCCGGACTAGGCTACTCCTTTAGGTCAAGTCACAGGAACCCGCACAAGCATACACCAGTTCCTTCATCTACAATGCTATTGCCTAAACCAATAGATGTAGATTCTGTACGGCCTCTAAGGAAAATTCCTATCACTGTGGTGGGTATGCTGTTTCCTAAGCCCAGACCGGTTAATGGGAAAGAAGTCCTAATTCAAGAACCAGACATTGAGGAAAGGAATCAAAGGTGCAAATAAGACATAAAGAGATAATTATCAAAGGTGTACGTCCTAGTACATATACTGGGTATGAACGATGATATCCCATATGATGACTGTCCATACATCATGGTCATTATTCAAGAGGAGGAGGATGATAACTACCCCTTCATCACAGCTGTCCACCAGGACCTGATCCTAGGCAATTGGAGTAGCACTCCTTACATTTGTCGAAAAGGGTAGAAAATTCCTATGCTCTATAGATAGCAATAACTGCTTACTTTTGTTGCATAGTATTAGTAATTATTTTTGTCATGCCATGCTAACACTCTGTATGATTAAACAGTTTCATATATTAAGTGAAAACATTTTGTTTCAGGACTCCAGAGTTAGATTTTTCTAAACTTGCTGATGGGATGCATATTCTTCACAATGACTGCAACTTTGATGTAAAGTTGAACTCTAACTTGATGGAGATTGAGCAAGAGGACTATGAGGTGTCTGAGGATATCAAAGAATGGGTTGAAGATAAACCCAAGCCAAACCTTAATCAAACCACCTCTCTCAACCTTGGAATCTCAAAAAACCCCAAACAAATCCAGATTGGTATGGACCTTACCCCAAGCCAAAGGAATGACATGGTTGCTTTATTGACCCAATTCCATGATGTGTTTGTATGGTCTCATAAAGACATGATCGGTTTGTCAACTGACATCGTAATTCATCGCCTACCATTAAAGAGGGATTCAAGCTAGTCAAACAGAAGCTTAGGCGATTAAAACCTGAGTGGACCTTGACAGTCAAGGAAGAAATTGTGAAATAATTTCAAGCCGACATCATCATGGTATCAACATACCTTGAGTGGCTATCCAACATCGTTCCCGTACCTAAACCCGGAGGGAAGGTGCGAGTATACGTGGATTTCAAGGATTTGAACAAAGCTTGTCTTAAAGACAACTTTCCAGTACCATTTATCCATATACTCATTGATAATACAACTCAGTATAACATGTACTCCTTTGTTGACTGCTTTGCTGGGTATCACCAAATCATGGTTGCTGAAGAGGACTGGGAGAAGACAACATTCATCACTCCTTGAGGAACCTTTTTCTATAGACAGTTGTCATTTGGCCTCATCAATGCCGGAGCTACCTATCAGCGAGCCATGATGGCTCATTTCCATGATTTAATGCACAAAGAGATAGAAGTCTATGTGGATGACATCATTATCAAGTCCCGAAGGGAAGAAGACAACATAGACCATCTCAAAAAGCTCTTCAACCGGTTGCGCAAGTACAACTTAAAGCTAAATCCAGCTAACTGCACCTTCGACGTCAAGTCAGGCAAGTTGTTAGGATTCCTAGTGAGCCACAAAGGCATTGAGCTGGATCCTACCAAAATTCAAGCTATTACTGAGATGCCCATGCCCCAGACAGAGAGGGAAATATAAGGATTCCTGGGAAGAATCAACTTCATCAACTGATTCATCTCCCAACTCATAGCAACCTATGAGCCCATCTTCAAATTGTTAAGGAAGAGCTCCTCCAAGAAATGGAACGAAGAGTGTCAAAAAGCCTTCTTTTCCATCAAAGAGCAATTGGCCAAAGCTCCTGTCTTAGTACCTCCCAGGGATGGCATTCCCCTGTTTATGTACTTGTCAATCAATGATAATGCCATAGGCTACATGCTGGGATAAAAAGATGATAGAAGCAAAGAAAGAGTTATCTATTACCTCAGCAAAAGATTCAGCATCAGTGAGCACAAGTACACGTTAATTGAAAAGACTTGTTGTACATTAGCATGGGCTTCCATGAGATTATAGCATTATCTCCAAGGTCACACAACCAATCTCATATCACGCATGGATCCTCTCAAATATGTATTCAGCAAACCCATGTTGAATTATCAACTGTCCAAATGGTAGTTGATCCTCCAGAAATTCGACATCATCTACGTGATCCAAAAGTCTATTAAAGGCCAAGGAATTGTGGATCAACTGGCCGCAACACCATTAAGGGATTTAAAACCCTTAGAAACATATTTCCCCGATGAAGGGGTAATGATAATTCAACAACACCATCATGGGGATACAGTCCAGTCATGGAGGATGTATTTTGATGGAGCTATAAACATGGATTGTGCCAGAGCAGGAGCATTTTTGGTATTTATTATAAGAGAACAATATCCCGTTGCCATGAAATTGTTGTTTGTCAGCACCAACAACATAATTGAGTATGAAGGCTTTATAATGGGGTTGAAGCTAGCCCAATCCATGGGCGTTAAATAGTTAACCATCTTTGGAGATTCTGAGCTAGTGATCAAACAAAACACGGGGATCTATCATACCAAAGAATTACATTTACTGCCTTACCATCAACAAGTTATCCAGATGGCTTCAGAGTTTGAAGAAATATCCTTCCTCCACATTTCTCAGAACATGAATGACTTTGCTGACGCATTAGCAACTTTGCCCTCCTTTGTGATAACCTGAAATTTCGAATAATCAAAATTTTACGAATAAATTTTTTTTAATTAATATTAATATTGATTATTAATTTTGTGACAAGTTTCTGTGATACAAGTCTCGAGAAGGTCAATTTGTGTATTGACTAATAAAATTAGAGTAGGGTTATGCTTAACAAGATTAGAAAACCTAACCCTAAGTCCGGATAGAGATTCGATAGAAAATATATTTAAAATAATTATAATGATAAGTATGTGTTTGTACTATTTAGAATTTTGATCAGTTATTGATCAGAAAAGGTTTGAAATTAATAAACCCTAATACGAGATTAAAAATCCTAATCTCAGGATTAGAATCCCTAATGTACAGTTAAAAACCCTAATCGTATATCGAGAAACCCTAATTTCATATTTGGGGATCCTAAAACCCTAATTAGGAAACCCTAATCTTAATTAGCAAGCCTAAAGTGTTTAGTATGTGTTAATATAATTAGAAAGCCCTAATTATACGTTAGAAATATTAATTTCTATTTAAAACCCTAATTACATTTTTGAAATTGTTAATTTTCTATTTTAAAGCACTAATTAGAAAATTCTAAAATTGGAGTATTTAAAACCTACGGGTTAGAACCTTAGGGTTAAACCCTAAGGGTTTGTGCATTTGTCAAGATTGCCATTAAAATCAATTTGCTAATGATTAAAATACCCTTTTTCATTTTTTTTAATAGATAACTTGTAAAAATGCTAGCAACTTTAGTTGGTGAACCACTATATTGACTTGGTGAGTGTATATCTTAACCACTCAGCCAAAATTATCAGATCTAGCTACATATCATGGCATATATAAGAGAATTAGAGAGAGAAAATTCATAAATCTTAGCCATTGTCTCTCTTGCTCTCACCAACTGTAAAGCTCTCAAATCTGGGTACTTGAAATCCGAACTCGGGGCTTCACGATACCATTTCTATGAGCGAAATAATACTAATAATAATAATAATAATATAAAGATCAACTTAATTTACATATTTATCAAAGTCTGAATCCCAAGTACGTAACATTTAAACATTCATTACAACCCATGATAGATAATATATATCATACTTGTCTTAATGAAGTTAACTATTACATAACATAGCATTGCGTTCATTCAGCAACCTTTTTCTTTCCCTTGTTCTTAGCAGAGCTCTAGTTGTTCACACTTAGCTGAAAACATTTAAATTAAGCAAGGATGAGCATTTGAGTGCCCAACAAGTAATAACAATTATAAATATTTGCTGAAAGGATTAAATATTTTCTTTATACTATCCTTCTACAATAAATCAATAGTTGTGAAGTAATCTGAACCGATAATAATAACATAACAACCCTCTTTCAAATTTTTGAAACTACGTAATGACTATCAATGACATGCTATGAACAGTGTTTTCAAATATCGAATAGGTTAAACAGAACTTCATCTGTAAACCGTCATAACTTACGGGCACGGGGGTGATCAGCTCGTTGTACCCTGTATTGATCAATACTACATGCAAGAAAGATGTTATCGTTCACTCTGTCCACCTTGGGTGCATAAAAAGTTTTCTCCGTGTAAGGGATGTTCATACTTGTCTGGGTTCCAAACCAAAGCAATTCAGTTAGATAATAATAAGGTTTTATCTGTTCAACAATAATCTAAAATTCAACACACACACACACACACACACACACACATACACACACACACACACACACACACACACACACACATATATATATATATATATATATATATATATATATATATATATACGGGTAATTGACAGAGGTGTATCAACATGTGAGTAAATACAATGATTATCCAAGTGGGGACACTTGTATAACCATTTATAGAAATTAACGAATAGAATATATATATATATATATATATATATATATATATGAATTACCATATACTAACATGTTGATAATCAATGAGCGTATACAATATAGGGTTAGTAATATTTACAGTAATAATATAATTTAGAAACATTCTTACTCAAGTCCATTGCATAAAAAAATGCAAAGGTAAGATACTTGCCTGATACGCCGCTTACAATTTGTAATTTAGTTCTATCCTTTATCTCATGACCTATCATTAATCAGATCATTCGTTCGATTAGAACAATATACTATAACACATAGTACTGTATTTCGCAGTCAGCCCATAACCTAATCACATTGTCACATATGTTTAACAACCATTGAATCACAAATAAACACATACCTAATCAAATTATCTAAGTCCAGATCAATTTCTGAAACATGTCGGTGTACCGACGACTTTATCGGGTAATTATCGAGTCTAAGACTCTATTTTGTAACTCAATATCTGTAATTATCAGTCATATTATTTTTAAATGGCTTAATATAATTTTTAAACATTTATTATAATTTATCATGACTTTCCAAACATCGAAATTATTATTAAATGATTTAAATATTAAACAATTCTATTATCATTAATATTTAATTACTATTAAACTATTAATGAAGCCATTGCAAAAATATTAAAGTTATTTATAATGACTTAGAATATTTTTAAAGTATTTATTTTACTCTTAAATGACTTTTAAAACATTTAAAATTATTTTTAAATAATTATCATTAATAATAAGTATTAATGTTTTATTTATCAAAATATTAAAAGTCATTAAGTATAACTTAAAATATTTTTAATTCATTTATATCCTTTTTAAATTATTAATAAAACTATTTATTTAATATAATTATTAAATAAATTTAATATCATTAATAATAAATTAATAATCATTAATATTAAATTATTAATGAAATTATCCTTTAAATATTAAAAGTTATATTTTATAACTTAAAATATCTTTAAACACTTTATTTTCATTTAAAATAATTTTTATAATATTAAAATCATTTTTAAACTAATTTATTTAATATAATTAGTAAATAAATTTAATATCATCAATAATAATTAATTAATAAAATTTACCTTTAAATATTGAAAGTTATATTTTATAACTTAAAATATTTTTAAATACCTTATTATTATTTAAAATGATTTTTAATATAATAAAATTATTTTTAATTAATTTATTTAATTCATTTAGTAAATAACTTAATTACAATTAATATTATTTTATTAATAAATTTCATCACAAAATATTAAAAGTCATTAAAAATAACTTAAAATGTTTTCTTATATCATAATATAATTTTAAATGATTTTTCAAGTATTAAAACCATTTTTAAATAATTTATTTAATATTATAATTAAATAAATTAAATATCAATAATATTTCATAAATATTAAATATTTATGAAATATACTTAAAATAATTAAAAACTAATTTTTAGAATTTAAAATAATTTTTAATAATTTATTTTGTATTTTTAATAATTTAAACTATTTTTTTCTATTTATTTAATTAAAATAATTAATTTTATAAGAAAACTGTTGCTAAATACCACCTATAGCGACAGAACCATCACTGTAGGTGTTCTTCGCGTTCTTGGCCAAACCCAAAAAACTCATGTCAGAAAACGAGGGGGTGAGTTTGACCAAGCACACAGATCAGATCGATACGTTTCTGGGCAATCTAATGATTGGAAGTTGTAGTACTAATGCAACACTATAAGATCCAACAATAACAAAAGTCATAACATGCATCAACGGAAAGATCTAAGCTAATTGAAACACTGTCAGAGCTGTTCTTCATTTCTGGGTTTGCTCAAAAATGAAGAACAGTTCGACTGTTCATATTTGGGCTTCCACAACTTGAAATCCAGTTGATGTTTAATTGATTTCAGGGTCCCAGATTGTAGACCACATGCAAGACAACAGATCTAATACATAATACGGATATAAGAACATCACAAAATCAAGATCCAAGCAGGTCAAGCACTATCAGAAATCATGTTCTTGATTTTCTAGAAATTCCAGAAAATCAAATCCGTGATCATCTGAGCTGGTTTGACCATCCATAGCGTTCAATCTGTTGATGCTTTCAAGGATCGAAAAGTTTTAACCTGAAGTCCATATACCATTTTACAAATCTATTACAACAAAAACATCAAAACATCAACATATTGACAGATCTAAAGGCTTCAATAAACTGTCAGACGCTGTTTTCCGGTTTCTGGGTTGCCCAGAAATGGCCCGGTCAATGTCGGTCAACGACTTTTGACCGGTTATAACTTACAATCTGCACATCCAATGACCCTGATTCCACTTGCAGACTAAAAACCACATTACAAGCTACATATAACAACTTTATAACAACAAAAATCATAAATGAACAAGGATTTGTGGCCACTAACATTGGTTGTCAGGCCACAGTTTGAATTTTTTCCAGATTTTGTAAAATTTCAAATCCGAGCATCTAGATGTTATGGATCTAACATCTAGCAACCCAGATCACCATTATATACCATAAACAACATTTTTAACAACAAATCACAACATCTAACACAAGATTAAAGGTCAAATTTGTGACACCCCCAAATCCCGGTACTTCATTACCTCAAGATTTGGTGTTCACGTAATCAAAACATTCATTTCTAACTACCCAATCATAATAGAATTGAATAATAAAAGAAAACCTACCCATACAGGATTAAACTTAAATAAAAGAAATCTCCCAGGTTATCCAACCTTTAACAATAATCATTCAAATGCGGAAAATTAAATAACTTCATTACAATCTTTAAATCAAATTCTGAAAGTAAACTATCAAAACTATTACAAGTCTTCAGCATTTATTCATCTTTTCTTTTCCCTTGCTGGTACTAGGTACGTCACCCGTTTCAACTTTAGCTGTAAGAAATTTTACAGGCAAGAGTGAGCAAACAATGCCCACTTGAAATAACAATAAGTAAATCAGTTAACTTTACATCATGTACCAACATTAGGTTTAATAGAACTGAACAATAAGTTCTATTACTTTCTAAAAACTTTAATCAATTACTGAGGGTCTAATGACCACGAATCATGTCCACAGTTATAAGTAATTTTTCAACTTAAACTTTAACAGTCATAAGACTATAAGGACTTCACGTACTTAGGGGGATCAACCCTTCGTACAATGTATTGTGCACAATCATTTCAACGCTAAGCGTAACCTCTTATAAAAGAATTGTTCTTCTCAGTATTTAGAATACAAGTCCGTACCAAAGTGAGTTTGGTTTGGATACATCATGGGGTAATTTAGAATTCAACGGTAATCAACTAAGGGTTAGTTGATTACAAACAACATAACTGTATACTATGAAATAATCATAGTTGAATTGATATTTATAAACTAACATCATGCTTTAGGAATAATTTAATAGCATGATCATGGAATAATCATAACATGCATCCTCGTAAACCAATAGATACACGAGCTTAATCAACAATAAACAATCTAACTCTACGAAAGTGTAAAGTTAGCAATTTGTACAAGTGAAATGGAATTAAAGCAATAATGTGTTTAACGAATTCAATCTTGTACAATGAAGTTCTAGTATTAGATAAAACTTGCTCAATATCAAAAGATAAGATTTATAAAACTTGCATACAACGAAACAAGTTAAAGACAATAATAACTTGTTCAATATCAAAAGATAAGGTTTAGAAAACTTGCTCAGTTATAAAAATAGAGTTAAGGAAACTTGCACAATGAAGTTTTGAGTTAGAGAACTTGCATAAGTATAACATAACAGTGAAAAGTAGCATTGCTGAATAATAAAGTAGAAAAGGTTAGGGAACTTGCCTCGTGTGTAAGTTAAACAATTACTATTCACGTTCACCCCAAGTCCTACACATACCATATGCATTGACAATACACATTAGTTACATTAACATTACCTTTATGAGTTCCTTTATTACTCTTAGTATAGCTACTAACTAAGTTTAAGTTTAAACAACATCACATCTTTCATGAACATTACTTTTTAGCTTTATTACAACTATTTAAATGAGCATGCCATTGCACCACGTGTACATTAACAACTTAATACAACATCCTAATACATGTCCAACATGTTATCATTAAGTTATACTAATACCCAAAGGGTTGCACTTGCATTCGTGCATCCCGACGCCCTCTGATTGGCTCCAAATACACAACAGTCGTAAAGATGCCCATTTTGACTACTGTTACAGACCTCAAATTAAAAAACTTAAAGAATGAAAGTTGTAGGTCTACTCTTCCTCTTTCCGAATCATCTTGAATTACCTAAATCGGAGTTCGTATGAAAAGTTATGGCCATTTTACTACAGGAGGCCAAAACTGCCCAACTAGGCCACTTTTCCGGCGCCGGGGCGCGGAACAGTGGCGCTGGGGCGCGAGATACGGCGCTGGGGCGCGAGCATCAGCGCTGGGACGCGAGCTTCAGCGCTGGGCGCGAGCTACGGGCCCATTTTTGACGCTGGGGAGCGAACCTTGGCGTCAGGGCGCGAAATTTGGCGTTGGGGCGTGAATTTTGACGCTGGGGCGCCGAAACTCACATAAACCAACCACGAAGAACAGAACAACTCAATTTTCTGTCTATAACTTCAATTCCAACACTAATTAACATGAATAACTAATGCAAATTACACATAAACTTCACCAAGCATACAAATACAAAATTAACACAACTTAAACCATAATTTTAGAAAAATTAAATACTAGAATAACATATTTTAAAACCCAAAAACTCCATTTTTGATATTTCTTGACATAGTGAATACTGTAATCATAATGATACACCAATTTGATTCTTTTGAACTAAGTTCTCTGTAATTCTTAACAAACTAACTAATATAGTCACAGTTCAATTTCACACACTAAATTGATCATCATAATTGTTATTTACATAAGCTACATAAGAAATACATATACTGACATTATTTCTTCCTACTGTCAAACGAATTTATCATGCAATTCTCGTTTAAGCACTACCTCTAATCATCATAAACTCATATAATAACTATATAATCAAGTACCATACCAAGTTATACATGTATATCAACAATTCATCCCATAAAATATTTTACAGAGAACTTTTTGGGAAGAAGAAAAACATGAAACTTTTAGAGAAAGAGATTGAGCTCCTACCTTGGATTAGGAAGATGATTATTATTATTTTCTCCAAATTCTTTTCTACAACACCTGTTAAAATCACTCTCAAATTCTCTCTAGTTTTCCTCCTTTCTTCTTTTTCTCTCTGTAAACTTCAACTGAATCTTTCTTCTCCCTAACTCTAACATACGTATAATATTATAACGTAAAATAATAATATAGATATTAAGTATAGGATTTAACTGACATCAGTTATAATTTTTTTGAAAATCAAAAGCCATAAGGCTTGTTTGGCTAAGCTTAATAAAAATAACTCATTAAATCCTTACACCTTGTTTGGCAAATCTAACTAAAACAAATAGATTAATCCTTATACCTTGTTTGATAAAACATCATTAAATTAAAGACTTATTATGCAATAAGACATGTTTAAAAAAACCAAATTAAACTCTTTTTATTTATTTTAATAACTCCTTTATAGCAAGGTTATTAGTCACACTTTTATTAAATTAATAAATCAATTAAAACATTAATCTATTAAATTACTTTAACACATAAATCATTATCACATAATTATAATTTCTTTTATAATTATAATTTTATTTAACCAACTAATATTTTAAATTACAATTTCCCATTTAAAATATTATAACTTATTTAAATCACCATAAGCTCTCTAGCTTACTTATTAAATTATATTATTATATAATCTCATAACAATTAATTTACTTAGCTCCTTAGTTATTTACTCAACAAATAATTAAATCACATCAACTCAATTTGCCATATAATTCAATAAATATTTAATATTGCCAATAAATATTTAATATTTAATATTTAATTATTTATTCAACAAATAATTAAATAAATCACATCACTCAAATTGAACAATTATTTATTCAACAATAACATATCCATTAAATACTTAAATAAATCAATAAATATTTAATATCACGCTTTAAAATTATGGAATGTTACATCATTCCCTCCTTACAAGGATTCTGTCCTCAGAATCACAATTCAAATAAATCATTCGTTACATTCTTCCCTACTTACAAAGATTCTGTCCCCAGAATCGAAGACACAGATTAAACAAATAACTCAGGGTATTCCTTCAACATTTTTTCTTCGAGTTCCCACGTTGCTTCTTCAGCGTTGTGGTTCCTCCAAATCACCTTCACAGAAGGTATCACTTTATTCCTGAGCACTTGTTCTTTCCTGTCGACTATCTGGATAGGAATCTCTTCATAAGACAAATCTTTCTCGAACTGCAACGGTTCGTACTCGATTACGTGCTTGTAATCGGGTTTATATTGTCGTAACACCGAAATATGAAAAATATTATGAATGTTTTCCAACTCTGGAGGTAGAGCTACCTCATAAGCTACCTCTCCAACTTTTTGCAACACTTCAAAGGGTCCAATAAACCTCGGGCTTAGTTTTCCCTTTTTACCGAAACGAATTTTCCCCTTCCAAGGAGAAACTTTTAGGAATACATAGCTTCCTACGTCAAATGCACGATCTTGCCTGTGTTGGTCAGCATACTTCTTCTGTCGGTCTTGAGCTGCTACCAATCTTATCCTGATGAGTTTGATAACCTCAGCAGTTTGTTGCACCAATTCTGGTCCTAACAGTTGACGTTCACCAACTTCATCCCAGTACAGTGGAGTTCTGCACTTTCTGCCGTATAACGCTTCGTAAGGCGGCATGCCGATACTCGCGTGATAACTATTATTGTAAGCAAATTCTACCAACGGTAATTGCTCTTCCCAGCTTCCTTTGAAATCCATGACGCATGCTCTCAACATATCTTCTAATGTCTGGATCGTTCGTTCGCTTTGGCCATCTATTTGCGGATGATATGCCGTACTCATTCGCAACTGTGTTCCCATACATTCTTGTAGTCTCTTCCAGAAGTTTGATATGAACCTCGGATCTCTGTCTGACACAATTGACACTGGAACTCCATGTCTTGCAACGATCTCTTTAATATATAGTTTTGCCAGCTGATCAAGATTGAGTCTAATCTTTATTGGCAAAAAGTGTGCAGATTTTGTCAGTCTGTCTACTATTACCCAAATCGCATCGTATCCTTTCTGAGTAGTTGGAAGACCCACCACAAAATCCATCGTGATATGCTCCCATTTCCATTCCGGTATTTCCAACGGTTGAAGTAATCCGCTGGGTCTTTGATGTTCGGCTTTTACTCTTTGACATGTCAAACATTTAGCCACACATTCTGCAACATCCCTTTTCATATTCGGCCACCAAAAATGTCGGCGTAAATCTTGATACATTTTCGTGCTTCCTGGATGAATCGAATATCTTGAGCTATGAGCTTCGGTCAGGATTTCGTTTTTCAGTTATGGTGTTGCTGGAACCAAGATTCTTCCCTCGTACCGTAGTAATCCTTCGGTATCGACCTTGTATTTCGTATTGTTACCATCAACCATATTCTCTTTTATCTTTCCACATTCTTCATCTTGTAACTGAGCATTTTTCACCTTGTCCAGTAAAGTTGGACCTGCTTCTAGATGAAATAGTCGTTCGTCGGTTTCCTGTGGAAATTTGATTTCCAGTTCTAACTTTGTCATTGCTGAAATGAGCTCCTCCTGAGTTGTTATCAGCATTAATTTTTCCCGACCTTTCCTGCTTAAAGCATCTGCAACCACATTCGCTTTGCTCGGATGATAAAAGATCTCACAATCGTAATCCTTTATCAATTCCATCCATCTCCCCTGACGCATGTTCAGGTCCTTCTGATTGAAAATATACTTCAGACTTTTGTGGTCTGTGTAGATCTCACATTTCTCTCCATACAGATAATGTCTTCATATCTTGAGAGCAAATACCACTGCAGCCAATTCTAAATCATGAGTCGGGTAACCTTTCTCGTAATCCTTCAGTTGTCTTGATGCATAGGCAATAACTTTGTCGTTTTGCATAAGAACACAACCCAATCCTTTGTGTGAGGCATCACTATACACCACAAAATTTCCTGTATTATCCGGTAGGGTTAACACAGGTGCCATACTTAGCTTCTTCTTCAAATCTTGGAAGCTCTCTTCACATTTCTCCGTCCACATAAATTTTACAGCTTTCCTTGTCAAATTTGTTAGCGGAGTGGCTATCTTAGAAAAATCTTGTATAAATCTTCTATAATAACCGGCCAGCCCCAAGAAACTCCTCACCTCCGAAGGTGTTCTTGGTTGTTCCCAATTGATTACAGCTTCCACTTTCGATGGATCTACTGAAATCCCATCTTTGTCAATCACATGACCCAAAAATTGTACACGATCGAGCCAAAATTCACACTTAGAGAACTTCGCGTACAACTTTTCCTTTCTTAGTGTCTCCAACGTCAGACGTAAATGTTCCACGTGTTCTTCTTGAGTTTTGGAATACACCAGAATGTCGTCGATAAACACCACTACGAACGTGTCTAAAAATGGTTTAAATACCCTGTTCATCAAATCCATGAACGCGGCAGGGGCATTTGTTAAACCAAAAGACATCACCAGAAACTCGTAATGTCCGTACCGAGTTCTGAATGCCGTTCTAGGTATATCCTCCTTTCTTACCTTCAATTGGTGATACCCACTTCTCAAATCTATTTTCGAGAAGTATTTAGCACCCTTCAACTGATCAAACAAGTCATCTATTCTAGGTAACGGATACCTATTCTTAATAGTGACCTTATTTAACTCCCTATAATCAATGCAAAGACGCATTGATCCGTCCTTCTTCTTCACAAATAATACCGGTGCTCCCCACGGTGACACGCTTGGTTGAATATACTTCTTGTCCAGTAGTTCTTGCAGTTGCACCATGAGTTCCTTCATTTCTACCGGAGCCATTCTGTACGGGGCCTTCGATATCTGTGATGTTCCGGGCACTAAATCGATTACGAACTCAATTTCTCGGTCAGGCGGAAGTCCTGGCAAATCCTCTGGAAACACGTCTTCGAATTCTCTCACTACCAGTATTTCTTCTAGTTTTACCCCCTTCTTCTGAGTATCGACTATGTAAGCTAAATAGCCCACACAACCTTGACTCAACAATTTCTTGGCCTGCATAGTCGTCAGACATTTCATTTGTCTAGGCGACTTGCTACCATAAAATACTACCTTTGACGGAGTCATAAGGTTTACACACTTCTTTTGGCAGTCAATTATCGCTCCGTATTTGAACAACTAATCCATTCCCAAAATTACATCAAATTCCCCGAGTCTAATCGGAATCAAATCTACCAACAAGATATTCTCCTTAATGTTCACCCTACAGTTCTTGTATATGAATCTAATAGGGATTACTTCCTTATTCGCAATTTCTATGTTCAAAGGAAAGTTCAGTTCTTCACTAGGCAATTCTAACCTCTTGGCAAATTCATCAGATATAAACGAGCAAGTAGCACCCGAATCAAATAATACATATGCATTAATATCATTGATTGGGATAATACCTGACACCACATCTTTTGATTGCACAGCATCTTGCACAGTCATGTTGAAGGTTTTGGCTGTGGGTTTGCTTGATGCTGCAAGTCCTGTAATGGCCCATGTACTTCCATTGTTACCTCCATTGCTTCTGGTTGTTCCTCCCTCCTTCTTCTTAGGGCATTCATGAGCAAAATGATCCTTGGATCCGCACGTGAAGCACGCCTTCTTCTTTGGTTGAGTGCAATTTGGGGTGATGTGACCCTCCTGGCCACAATTGTATCAAACTCGTTTCCCCATCAAGCACGCACCCTTGTGAAATTTCCCGCATGTCGCACATGCTTCAAACTTTTTGTTTTGCTGGTTACCCTGATGGTTTCCAGCACCCATGTTCCCATTCCACTTTCTCTTCAAGCTGTTGTTGCTGTTGTTGTTGTTGTTTCCACTGCTACCACCTCCATTCTTAATCTCATTCTCATTCTTTTTCTTCTTCTGTTCCTGATTGAACTTTGTCACTGCCTCACCTCCACCTTCAGCGAGTACTGCTTTCTCCATCACCACTGTAAATGTCTTCAACTGGAATAGGGAAACCCTACTGTACAGCCAGGGCTTCAGTCCCTGTTCAAATCTCTTCGCCTTACGTTCGTCTGTGCTAACCTGATATGGCGCAAACCTCGCCAACTCGTTGAATTTTGCGGCATACTCGGATACCGTCATCGTCCCTTGCTTCAGCTCCAGAAACTGTACTTCCAGCTGACTCTTTGAACTCTCTGGGAAATAGGTCTCAAAGAACAGTTCCTTGAACCTATCCCAGGTCATCACTCCTGGCCCTTCCCGAGTTTTATTGGCTTGCCACCAATAACTAGCTTCTGCTTTCAACATGAAAGTTGCGAAAGTAGTCTTCTGCTCATCCCCTACCCTAGCGACCTCGAACACCTTCTCTATTTCCATAATCCAGGTTTGTGCTTCGACTGGATTCATGGACCCACGGAATTCAGGTGGTCCAACTGCCTTGAATTCCTTAAACGTTGTGCCTTGGTTTTGAGGTTGATACTACAACGCTCCTGTCAATAGTGTCACTAGTTGTTGAACGGGATTCGCATCAACATTGTCGTTAGCTTCTTCGGTGGTTCTCTGTCGTGTTGGTTGACGTCTGGGAGGCATTTTCTGTTTAAAATAAAACATCTATTAGACCCTTACTCAACTCCTTTAAGTATTTCTAATTAACTTGCCTCTACAAAAGAAATAATCACATAGCACATAACACTTTGAATAAAATAATAACTTTTATTTATTCATAAACTTTTTGAAAACATAACACAATAGCATCTCTGCTATCTACATTACTTTCCTGAACTACAAAAGTTTCAGGGCAACATCATCATTCTCATATCCCATGGTTACTTAACACTAGGGATTTACACATTATTTAATACATATTACGTGCATTACAGGCACACTTTCTACGATGAGCTATTAAGATACTTCGTAGCCCTATCACGTTCTTCCTCCATGACTCGAAACATCGTTCTTCGATCTAACACAAATGATGGCAGCGTCTCGAACTGAATCGGATATCCCATAACTCGATCTTGAGCTCGATTAATTGCGGTGTCGAATACTTTGACCATTTCTTCCATCTTCATCCTTTTTGCCTATGAGCTCCTTACTGCTCTTCCAGTTCGTTGATAAGCTTCCTCGTATGCATCTTCAGCTCTTGCCCTCTTAGCCGCTTCTTCTCTCAGCCTGCTCTTCAGTTCAGCAACCATCTCGATCAATTGTTCCTTCTCTCCTTCAGTCTGTGTTAGTTTCTCCTCGACATTTGTCAGTCGTTCATCACGATCCTGGATCTCGCCGTCTTTTTGTGTAATTGTAGTCTGTTGTTCAGCTACTATCTCCTGCAACTCCTCCACTGTATCTTGTAGTTCCACGTTAAGGTCGTGCACTTCATCATATACACGGCCAGCTATCGAGTTAAGCGGAATCCTTTCCTCCTCATCCTCGTCATCCTCATCCTCCTGCGGTAACTCAATGGGATCCTCCTCGTCTGTCTCCACATCATCATCCTCATCCTCAACTACTGTGACCAACGGGGCTGACTCCCGTAGCAATAGTTGTTCCCAAACTACCTGAACATCGCGAGGTTCCTCCTCTATAGGCATTTGAGGTCCCTCCTTCCTAGCCTGACTGGACTCTCAAACATTAGTCATTCTGACAACAAAGTTTTAAAGTTTTAATTAATAATCATTACTACTCGACACCCACGAGTACATAAACATAAACACATAAGCACATAAGTGTTTTTATTACTTCTTTCTTAAAACTCGATAAGAGTTAACTCCACTATCTTTTCAAAAGGTTACTTCCTAAGGCTTTTCCCCCACCTAAGGTTCATAACCTAAGGCTTTGATACCAACCTGTGACACCCCCAAATCCCGGTACTTCATTACCTCAAGATTTGGTGTTCACGTAATCAAAACATTCATTTCTAACTACCCAATCATAATAGAATTGAATAATAAAAGAAAACCTTCCCATACAGGATTAAACTTAAATAAAAGAAATCTCCCAGGTTATCCAACCTTTAACAATAATCATTCAAATGCGGAAAATTAAATAACTTCATTACAATCTTTAAATCAAATTCTGAAAGTAAACTATCAAAACTATTACAAGTCTTCAGCATTTATTTATCTTTCCTTTTCCCTTACTGGTAATAGGTACGTCACCTGTTTCAACTTTATGAGTTCCTTTATTACTCTTAGTATAGCTACTAACTAAGTTTAAGTTTAAACAACATCACATCTTTCATGAACATTACTTTTTAGCTTTATTACAACTATTTAAATGATCATGCCATTGCACCACGTGTACATTAACAACTTAATACAACATCCTAATATATGTCCAACATGTTATCATTAAGTTATACTAATACCCAAAGGGTTGCACTTGCATTCGTGCATCCCGACGCCCTCCGATTGGCTCCAAATACACAATAGTCGTAAAGATGCCCATTTTGACTACTGTTACAGACCTCAAAATAAAACACTTAAAGAATGAAAGTTGTAGGTCTACTCGTCCTCTTTCCGAATCATCTTGAATTACCTAAATCGGAGTTCGTATGAAAACGTTATGGCCATTTTACTACAGGAGGCCAAAACTGCCCAACTAGGCCACTTTTCCGGCGCCGGGGCGCGGAACAGTGGCGCTGGAGCGCGAGATACGGCGCTGGGGCGCGAGCATCAGCGCTGGGGCGCGAGCTTCAGCGCTGGGCGCGAGCTACGGGCCCATTTTTGACGCTGGGGCCCGAACCTTGGCGCCAGGGCGCGAAATTTGGCGCTGGAGCGTGAATTTTGACGCTGGGGCGCCGAAACTCACATAAACCAACCACGAAGAACAGAACAACTCAATTTTCTGTCTATAACTTCAATTCCAACACTAATTAACATGAATAACTAATGCAAATTACACATAAACTTCACCAAGCATACAAATACAAAATTAACACAACTTAAACCATAATTTTAGAAAAATTAAATACTAGAATAACATATTTTAAAACCCAAAAACTCCATTTTTGATATTTCTTGACACAGTGAATACTGTAATCATAATGATACACCAATTTGATTCTTTTGAACTAAGTTCTTTGTAATTCTTAACAAACTAACTAATATAGTCACAGTTCAATTTCACACACTAAATTGATCATCATAATTGTTATTTACATAAGCTACATAAGAAATACATATACTGACATTATTTCTTCCTACTGTCAAACGAATTTATCATGCAATTCTCGTTTAAGCACTACCTCTAATCATCATAAACTCATATAATAACTATATAATCAAGTACCATACCAAGTTATACATGTATATCAACAATTCATCCCATAAAATATTTTACAGAGAACTTTTTGGGAAGAAGAAAAGCATGAAACTTTTAGAGAAAGAGATTGAGCTCCTACCTTGGATTAGGAAGATGATTATTATTATTTTCTCCAAATTCTTTTCTACAACACCTGTTAAAATCACTCTCAAATTCTCTCTAGTTTTCCTCTTTTCTTCTTTTTCTCTCTGTTAACTTCAACTGAATCTTTCTTCTCCCTAACTCTAACATACGTATAATATTATAACGTAAAATAATAATATAGATATTAAGTATAGGATTTAACTGACATCAGTTATAATTTTTTTGAAAATCAAAAGCCATAAGGTTTGTTTGGCTAAGCTTAATAAAAATAACTCATTAAATCCTTACACCTTGTTTGGCAAATCTAACTAAAACAAATAGATTAATCCTTATACCTTGTTTGATAAAACATCATTAAATTAAAGACTTATTATGCAATAAGACATGTTTAGAAAAACCAAATTAAACTCTTTTTATTTATTTTAATAACTCCTTTATACCAAGGTTATTAGTCACACTTTTATTAAATTAATAAATCAATTAAAACATTAATCTATTAAATTATTTTAACACATAAATCATTATCACATAATTATAATTTCTTTTATAATTATAATTTTATTTAACCAACTAATATTTTAAATTACAATTTCTCATTTAAAATATTATAACTTATTTAAATCACCATAAGCTCTCTAGCTTACTTATTAAATTATATTATTATATAATCTCATAACAATTAATTTACTTAGCTCCTTAATTATTTACCCAACAAATAATTAAATCACATCAACTCAATTTGCCATATAATTCAATAAATATTTAATATTGCCAATAAATATTTAATATTTAATATTTAATTATTTATTCAACAAATAATTAAATAAATCACATCACTCAAATTGAACAATTATTTATTCAACAATAACATATCCATTAAATACTTAAATAAATCAATAAATATTTAATATCACGCTTTAAAATTATGGAATGTTACAAAATTTCATGGCTAGGGTTTATACCTTCTTTGATCAATCCTGATTTCTTGGCTACTGATTTGTGATGTGTATTAGTGGGGCTTTGATATGGGACTGATATGCTACTAAATTTCAGAGCTATGAGCTTGAGAGAGTTTAGATTGATAGTTGGTACAAAATGAGCTAGCAATTGATTTTTCTCTCTCTAATCTATATATACTAAGCTAGATACATGAATTGGCTGGCATAGGTGGCTGAAATCAGTGTTTTTAAGTCACAATTGTCAACATAGTTGGTCACCACACTCCATATTTGGTAGGATTTACAAGTTAGCTTAATAAAAAATGTGACAAAGGGCATTTTAGTCTTTTATCTTAAAAATTTAATGGCATTTTGGGAAATTGGCAAACCCTTAGGTTTTAGCCCTTAAGGTTTAACCCTAAGGTTTTCCAAAAAAAATAATTTTATTAGGATTTCTAATTTAGGGTTTAAAATAAAAAAAATTATTTTCTAAAAATAAAAATTTTAGGATTCGTTAATTAGATTAGGTTTCTAATTACATTATACAGGAACATTAGGGTTTAATTATTTACTAATTAATTAACCTTGCTAATTTAGCAATTAGGATTCACAATAAGTAATTAAATTTTATAATTACTAATTAGGGTTACCTAATATAGAAATTAGGGTTTCTTTATATTAATATTTCAAAATGTTAATTAGGGTTTCAAAATACTAATTAGTCTTTCCCTCATAAACAATAAAATCAACCATACAAGATATTAATCACTGTGACAACCCGAGAATTTAAAGAATTTTTAAAATTTTTATTATTTGATTTAAGGTTCAAAATTAGAACCTAGACAGAAAATTAGTGTATGATTTTGATATTTTTACGAAGGAATTTTGAGAAATTCAAAATTCTGTGAAGGATTTATGTGAATTATTCAGGATTAAGGAAATACGTGATTATGTTCTGTGTATATGTGTACAGTATGCGATTAAGGGTTAAGGGTTGATCAGATAAGCGATATCTGTAACAAACCCTAAGTATATATTAAGAACGTCAACGTTCGGTTAGAAAACCCTAGCGTTTAACAAGAAACCCTAGAAATCGGTTCTGAAAACCCTAATTTCAGTTTCGGGAATTCGAAACCCTAATTTGGTATATGAAACCCTAAATTGGGAACTTCATGGCGTAAGTGTAAATAATTATAAGATTAATTAGGGTTAATATAAACAAATTGATTAGAAAACCCTAATTTCAAAATTTGAAACCCTAATTTCTGGTTTTGGAACCCTAATTTATAATTAGGGAAAAAGAAAGTGTTAATTTAGTACTTTTAATTATGATATATTAATTCTAATTTTAGAGTTAAGTAATTAGAAAACCCTAATCTAATTACGAAAATCTAATTTCTAAATTAGAAATATTATTTTTCTAAATAAAACCCTAATTCGTGGGTTATAAACCTTTTAAGTAGGAATTTTTAATCCTAATTAGCAATATTTAAATAGTGATTAAGAAATTTTAATATAATTAGAAAATCCTAATTATAATTTAGAAATGTTAATTTTCTATTTTTTGAAAATCTAAATTTGGAAAATGTTAGAAACTAATTTGCTAGATTTGAGGGTTCAAACCCTAAACCCTAACCAAACCCTAAACCCTAAGGGTTTGGGCTAATTGACACAAATGCCATCAAATTAAAAGGAAAAAGACCAAAATGCTTTTTCTTAAAACCAAAGCAAAAGATAAGGCCAATATTGTGAGTCATCAAGCCTAAAGTTTAGCCATGTACCCTAAATCTTTAAAAGATAAAATCATGTGCCACCTTGCAACTTAGATACATTGAATCAAAGATATTATAAGATTAAAGAGAGAGAAAGCCACTTGACATTTCATTTTTCTCCAAGCCCTTCTCTCTCTAGAAATTCGGGAGTTAGAGTGAGAGAGTGAGGTAAGATGAGCCATGATCAGTTTATAACTCACCAAGATCAGATCACAAATTCAGAAATCAAAGATCAAGCTAGAAAGGTATAAACCTTCAAAATTTGAAATCTTTAGATCTTATGTTAGATTATATGTTTTGTTGTTTAAAGATGTGTTATAAGGTGTCTGTAAGTGATCTGGATTGTTGGATCATGGATCCATAACATCAAGATGCACGAAATCAAGATTTTTCAAAACTGACTATGAACCCTAGAACATGGCCTGACAGCCTAATGTCAGTGCTCATAGATCATTTCCTGTTTATTGTTTGTATGTTTTAAGAGTTATAACTGGTAGTATGTTGTATGGTTTTTGATCTGGAACTCGAAACATAGCCAGATCGCGTGTAGATCGAAACATATGGGCGGTCAAAAGGCGTTGACCGACCACGAAAATGTGAATCTGGGAAACCCAGATTTCCCAACAGTGTCTGACAAGCATGTTCATAGCGTCTGATCTCGTATATGTTTGATAGTTAGGCCAAGCTATTGTGTTGGTGTTGTAGCCTGACTTGAGTACTACATGTTAAAGGCTTTAGATCTCTCAGATCTGTATCAGGATTGTAGCAAATCACGGTCAAAACCACGTTGACCAACTGGCCGGAAGGAGATTCTGGGTAACCCAGAATCTTCAAAGACTAGTTTCGGACCATATGTTTGACCGACCTAGATCTTGTTTATGTATTATTTTTAGACCGATCTGTTGGCATGTTATTGTACTCCGACATCCATACTATAGGATGGGACCTTCTTAGCACACCAAGAAAGCTTTATATGCATGTTACAAGAATCGCAAAGTAGGTACCAAGGTTGTTCTTCATTTCTGGGAAACCCAGAAAATGAAGAACAGGCCTGACATGATTTTTAGAGGCTCATATGTTTCTGTTGTGATGTAGGATTTCCATAAAACTTGATTCAAGTTGTAGTAGTACACTTATACTACATACTGCGTATTATTAGCTTCCCAGAAATCAACACGAACCTAATTTAATTTCTGGTCAAACCTACCTACTTGTTAACTGACATGAAGTTCTGGAAAAGCTCAAGAACACTATTAGCGACGGATATGTTGCCTATAATGCCTTTAGCGACAGTTTAATTAAGAAATTAATTTTTAATTTCTGAAAATGATTTATTTTAATAAATAAATCGAAATAAATAGATTTTAATTATTAAAAATACAAAATAAATTTCGAAAAATTATTTTAAAGTCTGAAAAATAGTTTTTAATTATTTTGGGTATATTTAATAGATATTTAATATTTTTGGAATATAAATGGTATTTAATTTATTTAATTATAATATTAAATAAATTATTTAAAAATAGTTTTAATACATGAAAAATCATGAAAAATAATATTATGGTATAAAAAATATTTTAAGTTATTTTTGATGACTTCTAATATTTTAGGATGAATTTCATTAATTAATTAATATTAATGATAACTAGTTTATTTAATAAATATATTAAATAAATTATGAAAATATAGAATAAATGATTTAAAAATCATATAAAAATGATTTAAGTGTTAGAAAAATATTTTAAGTTATAAAATATAACTTTTGATATTTTGTCATGAAAATATTAATATTTTAATATTAAAAGCAATTATCGAATAATGAATTTAATTGTTTAAAAATCATATAAATGTGATTTTAAGGTATTAAAAATACTTTGATATATTATAAATATATTATAATATTATGACATGTATTTCATTAATATTTGATAATAAATAAATATTAATAATAAAAGAATTATGTGGTATTTAATTTATTTAAATATGTTTTAATGATTGAAAATTCACGATAAATGATAATAATTATGTGAAAATTATTACAAGCTTATGAAAAATATTTTGACTGATATTAAAATTATCTGAGTTAATTGTTAAGTATTTAGGCAGAGTTTAATTGAACTTAGACTCGATAAAAGTCCAACTAGACCGTCGAGACGTTAAAATTTTGTCGGAATCAAGATAGACTGTAATAGTTTGACTTGATACCGAGTCTTATGTGTGTTATGGACTGATAGGGTTATGTGTTAAGGTTATTCTATGTTTATATATATAGTAATATTATATTGTGATGATATTATTCTAATATTGGAGATCTATATTACTAATATTAGGTCTTCGGATAAAGCGTATAAATTGCGTTGCGATAATCAACGGTTCAGGCAAGTTTGTTTTTACTTAACTCTACTAAGAGTGTTTCATTCGGATAAGCTTATGGTTAATCATTGCTGGTTGCCATGAATTGTACTCTGTACATATTGCATGTATAAGTCAGGTATGAAAGGCTGATCACCTTCATTACCAGTTGGTCCAGATATTTTTGTTCATATTTAATACTTGTTCAGTCAAAAGTTTGTTCCTGCTAGTTCACAATTATATTGTTGAATTATTGTCAGCTTATTATTCAGACTCTTTCAATCATGATATATCGTTATATTATTGAATTTAAACTTGTTGGGCAACTTTCATACTCACCCTTGCTATATCATGATAAACATTGCAGATTAAGGCGAATACGTCGGATACAAGGAAAGGTTCAAGTCAGTTCTAGCGTAAAGTTAATGTGTGATTAGATGGTAATAGTATTGTATAATAATATGTTATGTGTTAGATAGGTTATGAATTGTGTATAAGTTAAGGTTACTCGACCTTAGGGAAAAGTATGTAAGTTTAATGTATAAACAATTTATGTTTATATCTTCCGCAAATAGTAATAGTTGTATAGAATGATCGAACCGGATCCGAGGTTAATTGGGACCTGGATTCGGGGCCCTCACAGTTGGTATCAGAGCTATTGGTTATGAAGCTTAGGTAGAAATACCTGAGACCAATAACCGCAGTGCTTAGGATAAGTACTAACTCACATAGAGTTAGTTGGGTCGGTAAGATTCAAAGATGAATCTCAGCGAGTTATAAGATACAGAGTTCCTTAACTCTGATAATAAAGTTGAACAGTAGTGAGAAATAGATAGAGTCTAAAAGACTGAAAGTGCAGTGATAGGAGATCGTAAAACAAAACGATATAGATATAGAAATGAATCGTAATGTATACGATGGGATCACTTCGTGATCAGAAAAAGTTATAGTATGGAGAAGGATCAAGCGAATGATTGGAAAGTTACAGCAAGTTTGCTGGGTGACAGTTGTACTATGAATTGGTACAGATTCAGGAAAGGATTATGAATACGAGTTGAATAAAATTCATATTGAGAAGGGTGTTAGTGTTAGGTGGGGATTCAATTGAGGACTCATGTCAGTAGCTGAGTTGTATAATTCCTTGTATGGGCAGGGAATTGTACTTGGTGTAAAAACTACTTAGTTTCTGGCATTGATAATCATTGAAATGTTGTGTCGCGCTATTTGCTATATGCATGTTAAGAGGGTGATTCCTTTCTCATGTGTATAACAGATAGATAGGTCATAAGTAGAGAATATCAGGTTAAGTACGAGTTCTTAAAATTCATACTTATGTGACATTCTTGATTCATAGTTATATGAAATATTTATGAACCCCTCAGCGAATGGACGCCAAAGGTCTGACTAAGACAAGTTCTTAAACTCATATGATTGTGGCAAGTAAATGAACTCATAAGTGTGGTTTGAGGAACTGGGTATAGTTGTGTGTAAACGGAATATTGAGGATAATAGGAACAGATAGATTGTTAAGCAAATGATTATTAGTGGAGACATAAGTTTTTCGAAACTCCTAGCTATGTTAGACTTCGAAATGATTTACATCAAGCTAAATACGCACTATGTGCCTTTAAAAAAATATGTAGACTCGTAATCATTTTTGAAATGGTTTAAAGTATAGTCTACGCTACTTGTTTCAGCTAGACGAAGATGATTTGAAATATCAAAATGTATTTTATTTATCACTCATGTACCATGTAACCTGGTGCAGAGATGATAAAAAGTTGATGGAGTTGTAAATACAGGAATACTTAGTGTGAATTTAATCTAAAGTCATTGTTCCACTATTGTACGATGTGTTATGACAAAGTCATACGATGACGACATCCTCAAACGGACTGATAATACAGTACGGCATCATGACGTCATTCTCAAAAATGTTTTCAAAAGTTTTATTTGCCAACGGGGTTTGGCTGCACCTAAATAATTCGATTGAATTGAATTATTGATATGGGTCTATGCTATTCGATTTAGCTAGACTAAAGTTTATGAAAACTCTAAGTGTTCATTGAAAGAAATTTCCCGAACAAAATTGTTTTGGTGTGGAATCCAATAAGACTGAGGTAGAATTTTTGTGCCTATGGCAATGACGAGAAACAGATAAAAGCAGTACTTGGCCAGTACAGGGCATATCGGGCTAATCATCCTTCGTGTTCGTAAGTTATGTTGGTTTACGGATGAATTTCCATAAAACCTTTGCGAAAATGACAGACAAATAGTCTATACGACTCCTCAGCACAATTTGAAAAAACTTTTACTCTTATGAGTGGTGTATTGGGTAGCATCTGATGATGTGTGAATGGTTTAAGCAGTATTGTGAATGGTGTAAGGTAAATTTCGGGGACGAAATTTTTAGAAGAAGGGGTGAATGTGACAACCCGAGAATTTAGAGAATTTTTTAAAAAAAAATTTATTTGATTTAAGGTTCAAAATTAGAACCTAGACAGAAAATTAGTGTATGCGTTTGATATTTTTACGAAGGAATTTTGAGAATTTCAAAATTCTGTGAAGGATTTATGTGAATTGTTCAGGATTAAGGAAATACGTGATTATGTTCTGTGTATATGTGTACAGTATGTGGTTAAGGGTTAAGGGTTGATCAGATAAGCGATATCTGTAACAAACCCTAAGTATATATTAAGAACGTCAACGTTCGGTTAGAAAACCCTAGTGTTTAACAAGAAACCCTAGAAATCGGTTCTGAAAACCCTAATTTCAGTTTCGGGAATTCGAAACCCTAATTTGGTATATGAAACCCTAAATTGGGAACTTCATGGCGTAAGTGTAAATAATTATAAGATTAATTAGGGTTAATATAAACAAATTGATTAGAAAACCCTAATTTCAAAATTTGAAACCCTAATTTCTGGTTTTGGAACTCTAATTTATAATTAGGGAAAAAGAAAGTGTTAATTTAATACTTTTAATTAGGATATATTAATTCTAATTTTAGAGTTAAGTAATTAGAAAACCCTAATCTAATTACGGAAATCTAATTTCTAAATTAGAAATATTATTTTTCTAAATAAAACCTTAATTCGTGGGTTATAAACCTTAATGAACAATTTTGACCCTAATTGCTAAATTGGCAATTTTAATTAGGAATTTTTAATCCTATTAGCAATATTTAAATGGTGATTAAGAAATTTTAATATAATTAGAAAATCCTAATTATAATTTAGAAATGTTAATTTTCTATTTTTTGAAAATCTAAATTTGGAAAATGTTAGAAACTAATTTGCTAAATTTGAGGGTTCATACCCTAAACCCTAACCAAACCCTAAACCCTAAGGGTTTGGGCTAATTGACACAAATGCCATCAAATTAAAAGGAAAAAGACCAAAATGCCCTTTCTTAAAACCAAAGCAAAAGATAAGGCCAATATTGTGAGTCATCAAGCCTAAAGTTTAGTCATGTACCCTAAATCTTTAAAAGATAAGATCATGTACCACCTTGCAACTTAGATGTATTGAATCAAAGATATTATAAGATTAAAGAGAGAGAAAGCCACTTGACATTTCATTTTTCTCCAAGCCCTTCTCTCTCTAGAAATTCGGGAGTTAGAGTGAGAGAGTGAGGTAAGATGAGTCATGATCAGTTTATAACTCACCAAGATCAGATCACAAATTCAGAAATCAAAGATCAAGCTAGAAAGGTATAAACCTTCAAAATTTGAAATCTTTAGATCTTATGTTAGATTATATGTTTTGTTGTTTAAAGATGTGTTATAAGGTGTCTGTAAGTGATCTGGGTTGTTGGATCATGGATCCATAACATCAAGATGCACGAAATCAAGATTTTTCAAAACTGACTATGAACCCTAGAACATGGTCTGACAACCTAATGTCAGTGCTCATAGATCATTTCCTGTTTATTGTTTGTATGTTTTAAGAGTTATAACTGGTAGTATGTTGTATGGTCTTTGATATGGAACTCGAAACATGGCCAGATCGTGTGTAGATCGAAACATATGGGCGGTCAAAAGGCGTTGACCGACCACGAAAATTTGAATCTGGGAAACCCAGATTTCCCAACAGTGTCTGACAAGCATGTTCATAGCGTCTGATCTCGTATATGTTTGATAATTAGGCCAAGCTATTGTGTTGGTGTTGTAGCCTGACATGAGTACTACATGTTAAAGGCTTTAGATCTCTCAGATCTGTATCAGGGTCGTAGCAAATCACGGTCAAAACCACGTTGACCAACTAGCCGGAAGGAGATTCTGGGTAACCCAGAATCTTCAAAGACTAGTTTCGGACCATATGTTTGACCGACCTAGATCTTGTTTATGTATTGTTTTTAGACCGATCTGTTGGCATGTTATTGTACTCCGACATCCATACTATAGGATGGGACCTTCTTAGCACACCAAGAAAGCTTTATATGCATGTTACAAGAATCGCAAAGTAGGTACCAAGGCTGTTCTTCGTTTCTGGGAAACCCAGAAAATGAAGAACAGGCCTAACATGATTTTTAGAGGCTCATATGTTTCTGTTGTGATGTAGGATTTCCATAAAACTTGATTCAAGTTGTAGTAGTACACTTATACTACATACTGCGTATTATTAGCTTCCTAGAAATCAACACGAACCTAATTTAATTTCTGGTCAAACCTACCTACTTGTTAACTGACATGAAGTTCTGGAAAAGCTCAAGAACACTATTAGTGACGGATATGTTGCCTATAATGCCTTTAGCGACAGTTTAATTAAGAAATTAATTTTTAATTTCTGAAAATGATTTATTTTAATAAACAAATCGAAATAAATAGATTTTAATTATTAAAAATACAAAATAAATTTCGAAAAATTATTTTAAAGTCTGAAAAATAGTTTTTAATTATTTTGGGTATATTTAATAAATATTTAATATTTTTGGAATATAAATGGTATTTAATTTATTTAATTATAATATTAAATAAATTATTTAAAAATAGTTTTAATACATGAAAAATCATGAAAAATAATATTATGGTATAAGAAAATATTTTAAGTTATTTTTGATGACTTCTAATATTTTAGGATGAATTTTATTAATTAATTAATATTAATGATAACTAGTTTATTTAATAAATATATTAAATAAATTATGAAAAATTAGAATAAATGATTTAAAAATCATATAAAAATGATTTAAGTGTTAGAAAAATATTTTAAGTTATAAAATATAACTTTTGATATTTTGTCATGAAAATATTAATATTTTAATATTAAAAGCAATTATCGAATAATGAATTTAATTGTTTAAAAATCATATAAATGTGATTTTAAGGTATTAAAAATACTTTGATATATTATAAATATATTATAATATTATGACATGTATTTTATTAATATTTGATAATAAATAAATATTAATAATAAAAGAATTATGTGGTATTTAATTTATTTAAATACGTTTTAATGATTGAAAATTCACGATAAATGATAATAATTATGTGAAAATTATTACAAGCTTATGAAAAATATTTTGACTGATATTAAAATTATCTGAGTTAATTGTTAAGTGTTTAGGCAGAGTTTAATTGAACTTAGACTCGATAAAAGTCCAACTAGACCGTCGAGACGTTAAAATTTTGTCGGAATCAAGATAGACTGTAATAGTTTGACTTGATACCGAGTCTTATGTGTGTTATGGACTGATAGGGTTATGTGCTAAGGTTATTCTATGTTTATATATATAGTAATATTATATTGTGATGATATTATTCTAATATTGGAGATCTATATTACTAATATTAGGTCTTCGGATAAAGCGTATAAATTACGTTGCGATAATCAACGGTTCAGGCAAGTTTGTTTTTACTTAACTCTACTAAGAGTGTTTCATTCGGATAAGCTTATGGTTAATCATTGCTGGTTGCCATGAATTGTACTCTGTACATATTGCATGTATAAGTCAGGTATGAAAGGCTGATCACCTTCATTACCAGTTGGTCCAGATATTTTTGTTTATATTTAATACTTGTTCAATCAAAAGTTTGTTCCTGCTAGTTCACAATTATATTGTTGAATTATAGCCAGCTTATTATTCAGACTCTTTCAATCATGATATATCGTTATATTATTGAATTTAAACTTGTTGGGCAACTTTCATACTCACCCTTGCTATATCGTGATAAACATTGCAGATTAAGGCGAATACGTCGGATATAAGGAAAGGTTCAAGTCAGTTCCAGCGTAAAGTTAATGTGTGATTAGATGGTAATAGTATTGTATAATAATATGTTATGTGTTAGACAGGTTATGAATTGTGTATAAGTTAAGGTTACTCGACCTTGGGGAAAAGTATGTAAGTTTAATGTATAAACAATTTATGTTTATATCTTTCGCAAATAGTAATAGTTGTATAGAATGATCAAATCGGATCCGAGGTTAATTGGGACCTGGATTCGGGGCCCTCACAATCACATTAACACAATTTCTGACTGATCACAAACTCCAGTTTAGGTTTCAAATTAGGGTTTCTTATTTCATAAATTAGGGTTTTATAAGTAGGGTTTTTCTAAAGATTAACTAGGGTTTCTAGATTTTTATTATATCTAAATGTTAATTAGAGTTGACCTAATTAATCATAAAATCATATAACACCTTTATATAATAGTCTTAAACTCACAATTGATTTTTAAATTAGGGTTTTCCACAATAAAATTAGGGTTTTCCTAATTAACATAGAATCATATATGACACAACATAAATCAAATAACACCATTACTACACCATCTTGAACGTGTATTAACTTTTGAACTAGGGTTTAAAAAATTAATAATAGGGTTTTGAAAATAGAAACCATAATTGACCAACCATTATCAATACGTAATACAGTACTTATTTATAGCACTGAAAAATCAAAATATAATATTATTATATTATTATTCTCATTCCTTGATAAAAATCCAAAATTATGGTTTGGATTCCATATCTGATTTATTCTTCATATATAACCGTATTAATTAAGAAAAAAAATAATTAACTCAATTAATCGTACATAAATTCATATAATAAAATAAATTATTATAATAATAATTCTAAAAATCATTTCATATATTATTTAAATAATATATGCTTATATTTTCATGTAAAATAATTAATAAAAATATTTCTACTATAAAATTAATTATTATAAGAATATACTTTATAATAATCAATAATTCTAAAATAAAATTATTTGTAAATATTTATGTAATAAATATATTTTTATTTATCACATAATTACATATACACACTATCTTGTACAAATCCTCATCTTTAAAAAAATTTATATGCAAAATTTCTGATTTATTTATATAGAAAATATCGGGTTGTTACATTCACCCTCCCTTATAAAGATTCCATCCTCGGAATCACCGATTTAAAACTTATAGATACAAGGGTACATAGCATACACAATCATTGCAATTAGATCTCGATCATAATTTGATCGAACTGATCTTTAACTATTCACATAAAGCTTGTCTATCTGATTAAACAGAAATTTAATTTTCTAAAAGAACTCAAATTCCTCCCTCAAAATTTCTTTATAAAATAATTTACTATATATTGGAAAAGCATGTATAATAAAATAAAAGTTGTATGAATAATACCTGGAGTTCAATTGCCAGCTGTCGTCGTATCCTGGACTGTCATGTTGTAAACCATTGCTGTTGATTTTGTTAGTTTGCTTGATGACGTAGGTCCCGTGATTGCTAAATTCTCGCTGTCAGTGCCAGTATTCACACTTCCTACCGCCATCCTCCTCTTCGGACAATATTTCACCTTGTGCTCAATAGATCTGCACAGAAAACACCCACTATTCATCCTATGATTGGGGCAGTTGGGAGAGACATGGCCCTCCTGCCCACACTTATAGCAAACGAATTTACCCTTCAGACATTCCCCAGAGTGGTTCATTCTACAAGTCTTACACGGCACCATCTGCTTCTTTGCACCTTCTTGTTTTACCTGCACACTTCCAAAATTGCTCCCCTTCCTCTTGCTACTACCACCCCTACTCCCACTATTAATTTCCACCTTCCCAGCTCCTTCAACCTTACCCTTATTCTTCCTCTCCTTGTTGTAGAGGCTCATGGCCTCACTCCCTTCCTCAGTAATAATAGCTTTCTCCATGAGTACTGCAAATGTAGGAATCTGCAACACCACCACCTTGTTATAGAGCTAGGGTTTTAATCCCAGCTCAAACTTTCTAGCTTTCCTAGCCTCCGTATCCACCTGATGCGGAGCAAACCTAGCTAACTCATTAAACCTAGCGGCGTATTCAGACACCGTCATATTTTTCTGCTTCAATTCTAGAAATTTTACCTCCATCCTCGCCTGCATAGTAGATGAAAAACAGTTCTCGAAGAATAGTGTCTTAAACATATCCCATATCACTACACCTTCTCATGCCCTCGCCTGATTCGCTTCCCACCAAAAGTTTGCCTCACCCTTCATCATATAGGTGGCAAAAGTTGTCTTCTACCCCTCAGCTACCCTAGCTATCACAAATGCTTTCTCAATCTCTTTGACCCAAGTTTGGGCTTCAACAGGGTCAGTTGTACCTTTGAATTCTAGCGGTCCTACAACCTTAAAGTCTTTGAAGATCGCTAAGCGATTATCCGGCTGATTCCCAGCGACTGGTATCCCTTGCTGCATAGCTTGTGCTACCATATTTGCAAAATGCTGCATCTAGACTGCTTATTGTTGTCCCTCAGCGTTGTTGACAGATTCTTCTACCCTTTGATTTTGAGTTCGACGTCTTGGCTGCATTATCTGGTTAAATAAAATCATAAATTTAACTTACATTCTAAACCTTATCGCATAAGATTAGTATATTAAACTTGTTTCATTACTCAAATATAGATTCATATTCATTTAGCGAATATTTTACATAGCATAGCACATATTGCTTTAAACATCAGCTATCCCTCTGTGACTACAAAAGTCGAGATTTTCAAACTTGATCATTACAAAAGTTTTAGAATATAACATTACACAGACATACTTATCATATTTATTACATTAAACACACCTACACAACAGAACCTATACTACCTATTCGCTACACCTTTTTCCTTGGACAACCTTTCACCTGATGACCTTCTATCCCACAGATAAAACATGTTCCTGGTTTATAGTCGGGACAATACAGAGTGGTATGTCCCTCATAACCGCAAAGATACCATATTCTTTTCCCTTTCTTCTTATCGGATTTTCCTAAGTCCAGGTCTCTTATCTTTCTTTTCCCCTTCTTGCTCGGAGCTGTACACGATGTGTTGCTTGTGGCTCCCATCTGATCAATTTGAATTTTAAGTTTATCTTGTTCTTCCATTGTTTCTATTAACGCCTGACGCAATTGAATATTTAATAGCTTTTCTATTTCCCACAGCCTTTTCAGATAAGAAACCTTATTTCTCAGATCCTGCACCTCCGTTGATGCTTGATCAGCTTCAACTTTAGTGTTTGAATCACTATCTGTCAGTTTCACCATCTCCGGATCTGGTACTATGTTTTTTATAATAATCACCTCGTCCGAGTTGTTTTCATTGTGACCCTCTATTTCAGCTATTGGCTTCGATATCAGCTCGGGTGTATGGATTTGATCCTTCTTCATGCTATAAGCATATAACAAGCCTTTTCCACCAGATATCTACACACATAAATTATCCTGATTAGCATATAGTATATACACACATCAAATAATAGTTTTATATAAGTTATCTTTTATCTTATTTGACAATGAATTTATTCAATTCATCTCCTTTTAAACTCTATATGAGTTATTTATATTTTTAACGTTTTCCTCTGTTCTTAGGTTATAGCCTAAGGTCTAGTCCACCCAAGGTTTTTAACCCTAAGCTCTAATACCAACCTGTAAAGCCCCCAAATCTGGGTACTTGAAACTCGAACTCTGTGCTTCACGATACCATTTCTATGAGAGGAATAATACTAATAATAATAACAATAATATAAAGATTAACTTAATTTACATATTTATCAGAGTCTGAATCCCAAGTACGTAACCTTTAAACATTCATTACAACCCATGATAGATAATATATATCATACTTGTCTTAATAAAGTTAACTATTACATAACATAGTATTACGTTCATTCAGCAACTTTTTCCTTTCCCTTGTTCTTAGCAGAGCTCTCTAGTTCTTCACACTTAGTTGAAAACATTTAAATTAAGCAAGGATGAGCATTTGAGTGCCCAACAAGTAATAACAATTATAAATATTAGCTGAAAGGATTAAATGTTTTCTTTGTACTACCCTTCTACAACAAATCAATAGTTGTGAAGTAATCTGAACCGATAATAATAACATAACAACCCTCTTTCAAAATTTTGAAACTACGTAATGACTATCAATAGGGTTAGGGTGACATACTATGGGCATTGTTTTCAATTTTTGAATAGGTTAAACAGAACTTCATCTGTAAATCGTCATAACTTACGAGCACGGGGGTGATCAACCCGTTGTACCCTGTATTGATTTATACTACATGCAAGAACGATGTTATCGTTCACTCTATCTACCTTAGGTGCATAAAAAGTTTTTTCCGTGTAAGGGATGTTCATACTTGTCTGGGTTCCAAACCAAAGCAATTCAGTTGGATAATAATAAGGTTTTATATGTTCAACAATAATCTAAAATTCAGCATATATATATATATATATATATATATATATATATATATATATATATATATATATACGGGTAATTGATAGAGGTGTATCAACATGTGACTAAATACAATGATTATCCAAGTGGGGACACTTGTATAACCATTTATAGAAATTAACCAACAATATATATATATATATATATATATATATATATATATATATATATATATATATATCTGAATTGCCATATACTAACATGTTGATAATCAATGAGCGTATATAATATAGGGTTAGTAATCTGTACAGTAATAATATAATTTAGAAACATTCTTACTCATGTCCATTGCATAAAGAAAATGCAAAGGTAAGATACTTGCCTGATACGCTGCTTACAATTTGCAATTTAGTTCTATCTTTTATCTCACGACCTATCATTAATCAGATCATTCGTTCGATTAGAACAATATACTATAACATATAGTACTGCATTTCGCAGTCAGCCCATAACCTAATCACATTTTCACATATGTTTAACAACCATTGAATCACAAATAAACACATATCTAATCAAATTATCTAAGTCCAGATCAATTTTCTAAAATATGTCGGTGTACCGACAGCTTTATCGGGTAATTATCGAGTCTAAGACTCTATTTTATAACTCAATATCTGTAATTATCAATCATATTATTTTTAAATGACTTAATATAATTTTTAAACATTTATTATAATTTATCATGAATTTCCAAAAATCAGAATCATTATTAAATGATTTAAATATTAAACAATTCTATTATCATTAATATTTAAATACTATTAAACTATTAATGAAACCATTGCCAAAATATTACAGTTATTTATAATGACTTAGAATATTTTTAAAGTATTTATTTTACTCTTAAATGATTTTTAAAATCATTTTTAAATAATTATCATTAATAATAAATTATTAATGTTTGATTTATCAATATATTAAAAGTCATTAAGTATAACTTAAAATATTTTTAATTCATTTATATCCTTTTTAAATGATTAATAAAACTACTTTTAAACAATTTATTTAATATAATTATTAAATAAATTTAATATCATTAATAATAAATTAATAATCATTAATATTAAATTATTAATGAAATTATCCTTTAAATATTAAGAGTTATATTTTATAACTTAAAATATCTTCAAACACTTTATTTTCATTTAAAATGATTTTTATAATATTAAAATCATTTTTAAACTAATTTATTTAATATAATTAGTAAATAACTTTAATATCATTAATAATAATTAATTAATGAAATTTGCCTTTAAATATTGAAAGTTATATTTTATAACTTAAAATATTTTTAAATACCTTATTATTATTTAAAATGATTTTTAATATAATAAAATCATTTTTAATTAGTTTATTTAATTCATTTAGTAAATAACTTATTTACAATTAATATTAAATTATTAATGAATTTCATCACAAAATATTAAAAGTCATTAAAAATAACTTAAAATATTTTCTTATATCATAATATAATTTTAAATGATTTTTCAAGTATTAAAACCATTTTTAAATAATTTATTTAATATTATAATTAAATAAATTAAATACCAATAATATTTCAAAAATATTAAATATTTATGAAATATACTTAAAATAATTAAAAACTAATTTTTAGAATTTAAAATATTTTTTAATAATTTATTTTGTATTTTTAATAATTTAAAACTATTTTTTTCTATTTATTTAATTAAAATAATTAATTTTATAAGGAAACTGTCGCTAAGGACCACCTATAGCGACAGAACCGTCGCTGTAGGTGTTCTTTGCGTTCTTGGCCAAACCCAGAAAACTCATGTCAGAAAACGAGGGGGTGAGATTGACCAAGCACACAGATAAAATCGATACGTTTCTGGGCAATCTAGTGATTGGAAGTTGTAGTACTAATGCAACACTATAACATCCAACAATAACAAAAGTCATAACATGCATCAACGGAAACATCTAAGCTAATTAAAACACTGTCAGAGCTGTTCAAATTTGGGCTTCCACAACTTGAAATCTGGTTGATGTTTAAGTGATTTAAGGGTCCCAGATTGTAGACCACATGCAAGACAACATATCTAATACATAATATGGATATAAGAACATCACAAAATCAAGATCCAAGCCGGTCAACCACTGTTAGAAATCATGTTCTTGATTTTCTGGAAATTCTAGAAAATCAAATCCGTGATCATCTGAGATAGTTTGACCATCCATAGCGTTCAATCTGTTGATACTTTCAAGGATCAAAAAGTTTTAACCTGAAGTCCATATACCATTTTACAAATCTATTACAACAAAAACATCAAAACATCAACATATTGACAGATCTAAAGGCTTCAATAAAATGTCAGACGCTGTTTCCCGGTTTCTAGGTTGCCCAGAAATGGCCCGGCCAATGTCGGTCAACGACTTTTGACCGGTTATAACTTACAATCTGCACATCCAATGACCCTGATTCCACTTGCAGACTAAAGACCACATTGCAAGCTATATATAACAACTTTATAACAACAAAAATCATAATTGAACAAAGATCTGTGGCCACTGACATTGGTTGTCAGACCACAGTTTGAACTTTTTTCAGATTTTGTAAAATTACAAATCTGAGCCTCTAGATGTTATGGATCTAACATCTAGCAACCCAGATCACCATTATATACCATAAACAACATATTTTAACAACAAATCACAACATCTAACACAAGATTAAAAGTCAGATTTCATGGCTAGGGTTTATACCTTCTTTGATCAATCCTGCTTTCTTGGCTACTAATTTGTGATGTGTATTAGTGGGGCTTTGATATGGGACTGATATGCTACTAAATTTCGGAGCTATGAGCTTGAGAGAGTTTAGATTGAGAGTTGGTACAAAATGAACTAGCAATTAATTTTTTTCTCTCTAATCTATATATACTAAGCCAGATACATGAATTGGCTGGCATAGGTGGCTGAAATCAGTGTTTTTAAGTCACAATTGTCAACATAGTTGGTCACCCACTCCATATTTGGTAGGATTTACAAGTTAGCTTAATAAAAAAATGTGACAAAGGGCATTTTAGTATTTTATCTTGAAAATTTAATGGCATTTTGGAAAATTGGCAAGCCCTTAGGGTTTGACCCTTAGGTTTTTACCCTTAAGGTTTAACCCTAAGGTTTTCCAAAAAAATAAATTTTTTTTAGGATTTATAATTTAGGGTTTAAAATAAAAATAAAATTAGTTTCTAAAAATAAAAATTTTTGGATTCGTTAATTAGATTAGTTTTCTAATTACATTATACAAGAACATTAGAGTTTAATTATTTACTAATTAATCAACCTTGCTAATTTAGCAATTAGGGTTCACAATAAGTAATTAAATTTTATAATTACTAATTAGGGTTACCTAATATAGAAATTAGGGTTTCTTTATATTAATATTTCAAAATGTTAATGAGGGTTTTAAAATACTAATTAGTCTTTCCCTCATTAACAATAAAATCTACCATACAAGATATTAATCACATTAACACAATTTCTGACTGATCACAAACTCCAGTTTAGGTTTCAAATTAGGGTTTCTCATTTCAGAAATTAGGGTTTTATAAGTAGGGTTTTTCTAAAGATTAACTAGGGCTTCTAGAATTTTATTATATCTAAATGTTAATTAGGGTTGACCTAATTAATCATAAAATCATATAACACCTTTATATAATAGTCTTAAACTCACAATTAATTTTCAAATTAGGGTTTCTCACAATAAAACTAGGGTTTTCCTAATTAACATAGAATCCTATATAACACAACATAAATCAAATAACACCATTACTACACCGTCTTGAACGTGTATTAACTTTTGAAATAGGGTTTAACCAATTAATAATAGAGTTTTGAAAATAGAAACCATAATTGACCAACCATTATCAATATGTATATACAGTACATATTTATAGCACTGAAAAATCAAAATATAATATTATTATATTATTATTCTCATTCCTTGATAAAAATCCAAAATTATGGGTTGAATTCCATATGTGATTTATTCTTCATATATAACCCTATTAATTAAGAAAAAAATAATTAACTCAATTAATCTTACACAAATTCATATAATAAAATAAATTATTATTATAATAATTCTAAAAAGCATTTCATATATTATTTAAATAATATATGCTTATATTTTCATGGAAAATAATTAATAAAAACATTTCAACTATAAAATTAATTATTATAAGAATATACTTTATAATAATCAATAATTCTAAAATAAAATTATTTGTAAATATTCATGTAATAAATATATTTTTATTTATCACATAATTACATATACACACTATCTTGTACAAATCCTCATCTTTAAAAAAAATTATATATATAATTTTTGATTTATTTATATAGAAAATATCGGGTTATTACACCAACTCTCTCTCTCCTAAACCTACGAAATACATAAGTAGATCAGTTCTATATACAGCCCTAGATCAACCAATATCAGATTAGGAAGATCAAGATCAAGATTTGAACAAGAAGGTATAAACCCTAAAATCTAATTTGATCTTGTATGCTAAGAAAGTTTTTGTGTTTAAAATCTTGCTAATGGATGTTTTATGAAGATCTATGATGATCTATCATGAATCCATAGCATCAAAGTGGGTAAAAATTATGTTTTTCAAAAACTGTTCTTGAGTATTTTTTGTGGTCTGACAAGCAATGTCAGTGGCCACAGATCATTGCTCGTTTAATATTTTTGATGTTTTATTATTTGGATCTGTAGCTTGTTATGTTGTCTTTAATCTGCAAGTTGAATCAGAGTCATTTAATGTCTGGATCAGGAGTTATTCTTGGTCAAAACTCATTGACCGGGCATGACCAGTCCGTTTCTGGGCAACCCAGAATTGCATGAACACCGTCTGACAACGTTTTGTTGGCTTGAGATCTGATATTTGTTTTGTGTTTTGATAATGTTATGGTAACCATGTTGTAGCATGTATAATGGACTATAGATCTGGGTCTTTAGAGTTATTAAAACATCAACATAATGATCGTGGTCAAACTAGGCAACTATACCCTGATTTGCAGTTTCTGGAATTTTCAGAAACGGGAAGAGCATTAATTCTGACGGACTTTGACCAAGTGATAAATTATGGATATGTTGTTTTTGGACTGAGATCTTGACATCTTGTTGTTCCTTGTCATAAATACTACATGTATGAATACTAAAACCACCAAAACAATGATAAGAACTTAGATTAATTTGTACTGGAAATTGACTAGTCGAAGTTCTGGGTTTCTGGAGAAACCCAGGTAATGTCTGACAAGATGTTTCGCAACTCAGATTTCGTTGTTGTGTTGATGTATGACCTATCTATTGGTTGATAGTTGTAGTGGTGCATACCTACTACAAGATCAACGTTTAAACATGACCCAGAAACATTCCGAGATGAGATTAAAATTCGGTCAAACAGGGCACCTCGAACACTGAGTTGTCAGTGTTCTTGATGCCAAGAACACCTAAGACGACAGATAAGTGTCGCTATAGGCTTTAGCGACGGTTTCTATTTATTTTAATTTGTGAATATTCCAGAAATTATTTAAAAATAGAAATAAATTATAAAAATTACCAAAAATGATTTTAAAAATCATTTTACATTCTGAAAAATAACTTTTAATTATTTGGGACATTTTTCATTAATATTTATAATTATTTGGATATTAATGATATTTAATTTATTTAATTAGTGTGTTAAATAAATTAGAGAAAAATAATTTAATATTATGAAAAATAATTTTAAATAAGAATAATGTATTTAAAAATATTTTGAATTATAAAATATAATTTTTAATATTTTTGGAGAATTTTCATTAATAATTTAATATTAATGATATTAGATTTATTTAATTATTAAATTAAATAAATACGTTAAAAATAATTTTATTGATTTAAAAATCATTTTAAATAAGAATAAAGTGTTAGAAAATATTTTGAATTATAAAATATATATTTCAATATTTTTGGAAAATTCTCATTAATAAATTAATATTAATGACATTAGATTTATATAATTATTATTTTAAATAAATGAATTTAAAATGGTCTTATTGATTTAAAAATCATGAAAAAATGAGAAAAATGATTTAAAGATATTTTGAGTTATAATTAATGACTTTTAATATTTTGATAATAATTTCATTAATATTTAAATATTAATGGTAATGGTTTAAAAATAATTTTAATTAATTTTAAATATCATTTAAGTAGAATATTAATGATTTAAAAATATTTTAAGTTATTAACAATAACTTTAATATTTTGACAAGTATAACATTAATATTTTTATATTATTAAATATTAATGATAATAAGATTATTTGATAATTAAATCATTTAAAAATGATTTAAGTGTTTGAAAAATTATTATAAATTATAATAATTATTTATAAATTATTAAAAGCTTCTGAAAAATATTATAAATGATATTTGACTTATCTAAAATAATGTTGAAGCTTAGAGACCGAGTATAATGGATAATATAAGTGTTAATTGTCGGATAGGGTAACCAAGGCACCGAGAATGGACCGAAGTCCAACCAGATCGAACTAGTTAGACTTGATAAGTGTTTATATAAGTTATAAATACTAATGTGGCTATGTGGTAATGTGCCTAGGAGACAGATTGACTGTGAATTATAGTGTTGCGTGTTATGAAATATTGTGCTAATTGTGAGACCGATATCATTGGTTATAGGTCTTTCAAACTCAGATAAGTTTATTATGTAGCTGTAAACAGTGGAAGAGACAAGTTTTCTAACTCAACTTTGAGTTATGTTCATTCAATTGTTATAGTGGTTAATTATTGTTAATTATACCACGTCCAAGAATTTATTGTTGATTATTCGCAGTTAGTGCATGTTTAATAATTCAAATTGAATTACTGATTCAGAAAATATATATTCGTAGAATAACTATTGTTGGATATTCATATCCGTAGAAGCTAAGATTGATAGTACAGATAATTCTTGTTTATTGTCAAATTATGATGAGAAAGGTCTTAGCTAATTATTCTGGCCAGACGAATATTTGTTAGAACTTGATAGATTCGAGAAGAGAATTCAATTGTTATTAACAGATCGATGCCAATTATTTCGGCTAGATCGATAAGTAAATAGAAATTGAAATCATTTAATTTCGTTGTTAAATCAAATCTTGATTCTGAGACTGAGAAAAACAACCTTTTATATAAATGGAATATTTTTTTAGTCGTATATTCGACCATTGCGCGCGACTTAAGTATTTTGCATAATATAGGGTACAAGGAGTTGGCCGGCTCTAAGTACTTGCAGAGGGGTATGATTTAATCTTTATGGTTATCTGATACACCTGCGTATATATTAAAGTAAAACTTTAATATATACTCGAGAAGAGAAGTTCAAGATCTAATGGATTACTCAGCATAAATCTGGAAAACATTCCACTTTGTTATTGCATAGAATTGATTCTTGATTATTCAATAGACTATCGTAGAAATTTTGAAAGCATTGTACTCTTTCATTATCAAATTATTGTGTTGCACAGATTGTGAGAAGACTTGTTAATTATTAAAGCTTTGTTCAACTATTTCAAAGTTCCCCGAACTTTGGTTTCATTCTATCAAAACAAATAGTCTATTCTTATTGATTCGTATACATTTATTGTATGTTTTAACTTGCGGCGCAAACTTGTTGCTCACCCTTGCTAAATAAAATATTTTAGCTAGCAACGAAGAGGCTAGCGGGTCAAAGAAGAACAAAGGCAAAGGCAAAATACTGGATTAGTTTTTATAAACATTATTATTATGTTGTATTGTAAACCCTTTTTGTATATCTAAAGGGTATGTTTATAATATTAAGGTTAGAAAACCTAGGACTTATGTATTAATAACATATGTTAATAAGTTATGTATTCCTATTTATATTTAAATGGGTAGTTAGATGTTATTATATTGTGGATCGTGAACACCAAACTCGGGGGGTCAGGTAATCCAAATTTGGGGGTGTCACAGGTTGGTATCAAAGCTGTAGTTTATAAACTTTAAGTGAGGTGGGGGGGAAACCCTAGGATTATAACCATACGCGAGATAGAGAAAACTCATTTAGAGTTCTGAGTGAGGGATTACCGAAGTGCATCAATAGTGAGATAAGTGGACACATAGTGTGAGAATTTTGTACTGGTGAAGTACTAATCAAGTTGTTTAAATTGATTGTAGGATGTCTGGAGAGATCAAATGAGTGCGGAGATGCTAGCGGCTGTTGCACCAGTGCCAGAAGCCGAGGTGCCAGCGCAAAGAAAATCAGTTGAGAAGGTAGGAGAAGATGAACCAATGGTTAATCTGGGGAGCGATCATGACGATTATCCCGAGATGTATCTGAGTGGAGATGAGGAGGCAGATTCTGAGCAAGCTAGGGTGGAGAAAAAGAATAAGACCAAAGTTGAAGAATAAGATCAACTATCGACAGAAGTTCAAGAACTCCATAGTAAAGTGTTTCTCTTGGAGGAGTTGTGGAAGACGGAGCGAGCGTTACGTGAAATGACTAAAGAACAGAACGAGCTCAAGGCGCGGGTGGAAAGAATGAAGACTGAAGGTGGTGGATTGTCTGAAGGAACAATCAAGCAACAGAAAGACAAGAATAAGCGAAAGAGGGACAACGACAACCCTAATTCAAAATAGTCAAACCCGAAGAAGAAGCAAGCATGTACCAAGTGTGGGAAGACTCACGCGGGAGAATGCATGATGTGGAAGAACGTGTGCTTCAACTACAAGCAGGAAGGACATATTTCCCTACATTGTCCTAAGCCGAATATGTGGAAGTGTTTCTCATGTGGTAGAACGGGTCACGGATTCAATAAGTGTTCCATCAAGAAGAAGACTGGTGAAGGGAGTGGTCGGTAGACAACCTAGATATATGTGATAGTATATTTTGGTAGGAGTTTATGATATTAAGTGTTATAATATCGAGAACGATGTTTAAGCATATGTAAATATAAATATGTTTGTATGAATGAAATCTTTATTTTCTATATAAATATAAGATTAAGATTAATTTGTGTGTTCTTAAAACTCATACTTGTGGTAAGTTAATGACTCATAATTATATGAAATGTTTTGAACCCCTCAGCGAATGAACGCCAAAGGTCTGACTAGGATAAGTTCATACACTGATATAATTGTGGCAAGTTCCTGAACTCATAAGTGTGATAAGTTTGACGAACTGGCAATAACTATGGTGAATGGAGAATTACAACTTTTTGTGTAAAGTTGTGTTGTTAAATCCTGATATGATTTAAAAAGGGATAGTAATATATGTTAAGTACTAAATGTGCTATGAATTATTTGAATAAATATTCGTTTATATATGAGAATTACCTATTAAATTCTTTTAGTGTTAAAAATTTGTATAGAGAAAGAGAATTAATGTAAGATTTTTATTTAAATAAGATCATGCCGCCTAGACGACAGAATCGAAACCAATGAGAAGAACAGTCAGTGAATAACGAAGGAGGTCAAGCTGACCCAATGCAAAACTTTGCGGATATGTTAGCCCAAGCTATGGAGAATAGAGCTTCAGCTGCAAGAGGAAGAGCGAGGAATCAGCCAGCCGACAGATTGACTAATTTTAAAGACTAAAGTAGTAGGACCGCCTGAATTCAAAGGAACCAAGGATCCAATTGAAGCCTAAACTTGGGTGAAGGAGATGGAGAAAGCATTCGTTATCGCCAGAGTAGCAGAGGAGCAAAAGACGGCTTTTGCAACATATATGATGAAAGGAGAAGCTAATTACTGGTGGGAGACTAACCAAGCAAGAGCGGGTACAGCTGTGGTGACTTCGACCAGATTTAAAGAGTTGTTCTTTAAGAACTACTTTTCGTCGAGTATGCAGTCCAAGATGGAAGTTAAATTTCTAGACTTGAAGCAGGAGAACATGTCGGTATCAGAATACGCTGCCAAATTCAACGAGTTGGCTAGATTTTCACCTCATCAGGTGGACACAGAGGTAAGAAAGGCGAGAAGATTCGAGAACGGACTGAAGCCAGGGATATTCAACAAGGTAGCAGTATTTCAAATCAATACGTTCGCAGCTTTGATGGAGAAAGCATTAATTGCTGAAGGGGGGAGCGAAGCTGCATCTCAAATTCATCAGGATAAGAAGAAGAAGAAAAATGACGGAGGAAGCAGTGGAGGAAGTAATCCTAATAAGAGAAAATGGAATGAGAATACCCAGTAGGGTAATAAGACAGAAGATAATAGGAAAGGAAGGGAGCCATGTTCGAATTGTGGGAAGAACCATGCTAGAGTTTGCCTGAAGAAGAAGGGAGTCTGTTATAACTGTGGGCAAGAGGGGCACATGTCACCCAATTGTCCCAGTCCGAAGAAGATACAATGTTGTTATGCCTGTGGATCAACTGACCATATGGTACGGAACTGTCCAAAGAGGAACGCTGAGAAGGAAAGTGTCAACAAGGAACCCAGTAGCGGTACCATGGCAATTCGAGGACCTGCACAGCCAGGAAGACCAACAGCCCGTACATTCAACATGACGGCGCAAGATGCAGGGGTTGTCCAGGAGGTGGCGACAGGTAATGATTTCGCTTAATACTTAAATTACGCGAGTAAAATGAGTCAGATATTTATATGAACTGTTTTTTTTATAGATTCAAGTCACAGGTTAGAATTTGAAACACAAATTAATATTGTGTTGATAAAAATGAATTGATGATACAACTTTAAAAGATTATAGATAATAAAAAAGCGGCGATTCCGAGGACAGAATCCTTTTAAGGAGAGGTGAATGTGATAACCCGAGATTTCGAATAATCAAAATTTTACGAATAAATTTTTTTTAATTAATATTAATATTGATTATTAATTTTGTGACAAGTTTTTGTGATACGAGTCTCGAGAAGGTCAATTTGTGTATTGACTAATAAAATTAGAGTAGGGTTGTGCTTAACAAGATTAGAAACCCTAACCCTAAGTCCGGATAGGGAATCGATAGAAAATATAATTAAAATAAATATATTGATAAGTATATGTTTGTACTGTTCAGAATTTTGATCAGTTATTGATCGGATAAGGTTTGAAATTAATAAACCCTAATAAGAGATTAGAAACCCTAATCTTAGGATTAGAAATCCTAACGCATAGTTAGAAATCCTAATCGTATGTTGGGAAACCCTAATTTTATATTCGGGAATCCTAAAACCCTAATTAGAAAACCCTAATCCTAATTAGCAAGCCTAAAGTATTTAGTATGTGTTAATATAATTAGGAAACCCTAATTATATGTTAGAAATATTAATTTCTTTTTAAAACCCTAAATACATTTTCGAAATTCTTAATTTTCTATTTTTAAAACACTAATTAGAAAATTCTAGAATTGGAGTATTTAAAACCTAAGGGTTAGAACCTTAGGGTTAAACCTTAAAGGTTTGTACATTTGTCAAGATTGCCATTAAATTTAATTTGCTAATGACAAAAATACCCTTTTTCATTTTCTTTAATAGATAACTTGTAAAAATGCTAGCAACTTTAGTTGGTGAACCACTATATTGATTTGGTGAGTGTATATCTTAACCACTCAGCCGAAATTATCAGATCTAGCAACATATATTGGCATATATAAGAGAATTAGAGAGAGAAAGTTCATAAATCTTAGCCATTTTCTCTCTTGCTCTCACCAACTCTCTCTCTCTCTCCTAAACCTATGAAATACATAAGTAGATCAGTCCTATATACAGCCCTAGATCAACCAAGATCAGATTAGGAAGATCAAGATCAAGATTTGAATAAGAAGGTATAAACCCTAAAATCTAATTTGATCTTGTATACTAAGAAAGTTTTTGTGTTTAGAATCTTGCTAATGGATGTTTTATGAAGATCTATGATGATCTATCATGAATCCATAGCATCAAAGTGGATAAAAACTATGTTTTTCAAAAACTATTTTTGAGCATTTTTTGTGGTCTGGCAAGCAATGTCAGTGGCCACAAATCATTGCTCGTTTAATATTTTTGATGTTTTATTGTTTGGATCTGTAGCTTGTTATGTTGTCTTTAATCTGCAAGTTGAATCAGAGTCATTTAATGTCTAGATCAGGAGTTATTCTTGGTCAAAACCCGTTGACCGGACATGACCAGTCCATTTCTGGGCAACCCAGAATTGCATGAACACCGTCTGACAACATTTTGTTAGCTTGAGATCTGAAATTTGTTTTGTGTTTTGATAATGTTATGGTAACCATGTTGTAGCCTGTATAATGGACTATAGATCTGGGTCTTTAGAGTTATTAAAACATCAACATAATGATCGGATTAGGTGGTCAAACTAGGCAACTATACCCTGATTTGCAGTTTCTGGAATTTCCAGAAACAGGAAGAGCATTGATTCTGACAGACTTTGACCAAGTGATAAATTATGGATATGTTATTTTTGGACTGAGATCTTGATATCTCGTTGTTCCTTGTCATGAATACTACATGTATGAATACTAAAACCACCAAAACAATGATCAGAATTTAGATTAATTTGTACTGGAAAGTGACTAGTCGAAGTTCTGGGTTTCTGGAGAAACCCAGGTAATGTCTGACAAGATGTTTCGCAGCTCAGATTTTGTTGTTGTGTTGTTGTATGACCTATCTATTGGTTGATAGTTGTAGTGGTGCATACGTACTACAAGATCAACGTTTAAACATGACCCAGAAACATTTCGAGATGAGATTAAAATTCGGTCAAACAGGGCACCTCGAACACTGACTTGTCAGTGTTCTTGAGGCCAAGAACACCTAAGACGACAGATAAGTGTCGCTATAGGCTTTAGCGACGGTTTCTATTTATTTTAATTTTTGAATATTCCATAAATTATTTAAAAATAGAAATAAATTATAAAAATTACCAAAAATGATTTCAAAAATCATTTTAAATTCTAAAAAATAACTTTTAATTATTTGGATCATTTTTTATTAATATTTATAATTATTTGGATATTGATGATATTTAATTTATTTAATTAGTGTGTTAAATAAATTAGAGAAAAATAATTTAATACTATGAAAAATCATTTTAAATAAGAATAATGTATTTAAAAATATTTTGAATTATAAAATATAATTTTTAATATTTTTGGAGAATTTTCATTAATAATTTAATATTAATGATATTAGATTTATTTAATTATTAAATTCAATAAATAAGTTCAAAATGATTTTATTGATTTAAAAATCATTTTAAATAAGAATAAAGTGTTAGAAAATATTTTGAATTATAAAATATATATTTCAATATTTTCAGAGAATTCTCATTAATAAATTAATATTAATGACATTAGATTTATTTAATTATTATATTAAATAAATGAATTAAAAATTGTCTTATTGATTTAAAAATCATTAAAAAATGAGAAAAATGATTTAAAGATATTTTGAGTTATAATTAATGACTTTTAATATTTTGATAATAATTTTAATAATATTTAAATATTAATGGTAATGGTTTAAAAATGATTTTAATTAATTTTAAAAATTATTTGAGTAGAATATTAATGATTTAAAAATATTTTAAGTTATTAACAATAACTTTAATATTTTGACAAGTATAACATTAATATTTTTATATTATTAAATATTAATGATAATAAGATTATTTGATAATTAAATTATTTAAAAATGATTTAAGTATTTGAAAAATTATTATAAATTATAATAATTATTTATAAATTATTAAAAGTTTCTGAAAAATATTATAAATGATATTTGACTTATCTAAAATAATGTTGAAGCTTAAAGACCTAGTATAATGGACAATATAAGTGTTAATTGTCGGATAGGGTGACCAAGGCACCGAGAATGGACCGAAGTCCAACCAAACCGAACTAGTTAGACTTGATAAGTGTTTATATAGGTTATAAACACTAATGTGGCCATGTGGTAATGTGCCAAGGAGACAGATTGACTATGAATTATAGTGTTACGTGTTATAAAATATTGTGCTAATTGTGAGACCGATATTATTGGTTATAGGTCTTTCAAACATAGATAAGTTTATTGTATAGCTGTAAACAGCGGAAAAGGCAAGTTTCCTAACTCAACCTTGAGTTATGTTCATTCAATTATTATAGTGGTTAATTATTGTTAATTATACCACGTCCAAGAATTTATTGTTGATTATTCGCAGTTAGTGCATGTTTAATAATTCAAATTGAATTACTAATTTAGAAAATATATATTCGTAGAATAACTGTTGTTGGATATTCATATCCGTAGAAGTTAAGATTGATAGTATAGATAATTCCTGTTTATTGTCAAGTTATGTTGAGAAAGGTCTTAGCTAATTATTCTGGCTAGACGAATATTTGTTAGAACTTGATAGATTCGAGAAGAGAATTCAATTGTTATTGACAGATCGATGCCAATTATTTCGGCTAGATCGATAAGTAAATAGAAATTGAAATCATTGAATTTCGTTGTTAAATCAAATTTTGATTCTGAGACTGAGAAGAACAACCTTTTATATAAAGGGAACATTTGTTTAGTCGTATATTCGACAATTGTGCGCGACTTAAGTATTATACATAATATAGGGTACAAGGAGTTGGTCGGCTCTAAGTACTTGCAGAGGGGCATGATTTAATCTTTCTGGTTATCTTATACACCTGCGTATATGTCAAAGTAAAACTTTAATATATACTCGAGAGGAGAAGTTCAAGATCCAATGGATCACTCAGCATAAATCTGGAAAACATTCCACTTTGTTATTGCGTAGAATTGATTCTTGATTATTCAATAGAATATCGTAGAAATTTTGAAGGCGTTGTACTCTTTCATTATCAAATTATTATGTTGCTTAGATTGTGAGAAGACTTATTAATTATTAAAGCTTTGTTCAGCTATTTCAAAGTTCCTCAAACTTTGGTTTCATTCTATCAAAATAGATAGTCTTTCTTATTGATTCGTATACATTTATTATATGTTTTAACTTGCAGGGCAAACTTGTTACTCACCCTTGCTAAATAAAATATTTCAGCTAGGAACGAAGAGGCTAGCGGGTCAAAGAAGAACAAAGGCAAAGGCAAAATACTAGATTAGTTTTTATAAACATTATTATTATGTTGTATTATAATCCCTTTTTGTATATCTAAAGGGTATGTTTGTAATATTAAGGTTAGAAAACCTGGGACTTATGTATTAACAATATATGTTAATAAGTTATATATTCCTATTTATATTTAAATGGGTAGTTAGATGTTATTATATTGTGGATCGTTAACACCAAACTCGGGGGGTCAGGTAACCTGAATTTGGGGGTGTCACATCCTTAATCAACATATCTGAAAGGGGAAGCATTCCAAATATCACCTTTGCCAGCCAAAAGGCCCCAGCCGATCGAAATTACATCAGAGAAGTATCGGATGAACTGCCTCCCATCCAACACCCTTAGTATCATTCTATCAAGGAATATCTGCGAGATGGATCTACGCCCAATGGACCGAGTCAAGCTGAAAGAAATTGGATCGATAGAATGGCTATGAAATTCTATCTGAGTAGAAACACACTCAATAAAAGAGATGTGGGACTAGACCTTCTAAGATGCCTAGACAAAGACCAATCCTAGAGACTCATGGATGAATTTCATGGTGATGTATGTGGTCCACACATGAGCGGGCCTCTACTTGTCAAGATGATCTTAAGATCATGGCATTACTGAATCTCTCTCAAAGCTGACTGTGATGATCACATAAAGAGATGTTATCAATGCCAAATTAATGTAAACACTATTCACACCCCTCCAAGGGAGTTCCATAATATGAGTTCACCCTGACCCTTCTCTGTGACGCCCCCAAAATTAGGTATACATCACCCATCTTGGGTCGTCAGATACATGGTACAGAATATAAATACAACTTACTAATACAACTGTCGTGTACAATACAACAAAATATAACTGTGAGTTTGAATACAATTATTGTCTACTAGAGACTATACAAACTCAAAAGGAGTCCTCATTACAATTATTGTCACACTATTTAATAGAATAGTGATGACTACTAATACTATCATCTGGTCCATCACTCCGTTCCCCGACTCGTCCCAGCTATATTATCATTTCCTGAAGAGAACAGTGAAAGAAAGGGTGAGCTCAACTAGCCCAGTAAGAAATATTATGACTAAGATAATGTAAAATAAATTATCATTAGCCTTCAACAGTGTTAAACTAATAAAATATATCGAACATCAAGTTTAACTGCAGCGGAACAAGCAATCCATTAAAAGAGTCAAGTAGAGAATAAAATCTACTATCTTCTATGATTTAAAAGGTTTTTTAACATTGTTATCGCTGAGACTCAGCTTAATAAAATAATCCACATCATCGAATCACCCCTGCACTACGGCCAAGAATATTCGTGTATTCATTAATGGTCATGATCATGCCAACAACTGTCCATCAATGCACTACGGGTCAATGTGGACTTTTACCACATCATTTGTGACATTACGGTCATGATTATACCGAATAATCCCTGGTCATAATCATACCAAGTCCATCTATGCACTACAGGCCACATATGACTTTTAACATTTTATAAACATGAGGATGATGACAATGATATAAGAATTCAATAAAACAAGTTCAAGAATTAATTTATCCAAGAATTAACAACGTCCAAATCGTCAACATGATACTGCTTTGTGGAGTAAAATTCAAGAATGCTTAGAAGAATATTTTTATGAAAAGATACTGGATGAAACGCAATTATTAAGGATATTCCACAAATTTCATGGAGTATAGAAGTCAAAACTTAACCAACTGAGTATAATAAAGAATGGAATAACAAAAGAAATCACCATGCATGCGATAGACCGCACAGACAAGTTATTCCAACAGAACAATAAATAATGGAACCAGGTCCGGCGTAAACGCACAGATAGGATATTCCGACGGAATAATAAATAATGGAACCAGGTCCGGTGTAAAACACACAGACATGATATTTTGATAAAATAATAAATAATAGAACCAGGTCCTGTGTAAAACAAACAGACAGGATGTTCTAACAGAATAATAACAAGACGGAACCAGGTCCAGTGTAAAACACACAGACAAGATGTTCCAACAGAATAATAATAAAAACGAAACCAGGTCCGGTGTAAAACACACAGACAGGATGTCCCAACAGAATAACAGAAGAATGTCACCAAGTATAGGGTAGACCGCGTATACAGGTTATTCCAACAGAATAATAAGAAATGGAATAACAACAGTTCTCTTCATGAATAAGAAAGAATAACACCCCTTACCATATTAAAGAAGAACTGAAATAAGGAAGTAGTTAAGTAGCAGAATACTTTTCTTCTCTCTCTCTATAGTTTCTCTCTATAGTTTCTCTCTCTAGAGTTTAGTGAATTCGTAAGAAATAATGAAGGAATGAGCTGCTATTTATAGAAAAATGGAATGCATAGTAACTAATCCATGAACGGTCCAGATTGATTACTTTAAGCTGATGGTCCATATTTAAAGAAAAATCTTTTAAATAAAATATAATATATTCTATTTATAGAATAACTTTAATAAAGTATTCTGTTTTATATAAAAAGATGTTTCTGTTTTATCACGTTAATAATACGAATAAAACAAAACTTCATTATCGTTAAATAATTCATATTATTAACTGACAATAATTGAATCAAACTGAGTGACTTCTCACATAAGCGTTAATAATCAATACCGTGTGCTACTATTCAACCACACGTATTACTGTACTTTTACTACCGAGTAGTTCAACAGTATCAATGGTAAAACTTCCGACGTTATTTTTAATAAAATATTTTTGTCGTTTTCTCAATCCGACAATAATTCTGTTGTGGGGTCCACCAATGATTGTGTCGTTGTACGAATATTCCCTGTTAAAGCGAATATTCCCCGACCAATCAAATATTATATAACAACTTGCGTACTTTGCAAAATTTATAAATATTACCCACAACTATAACATTATATCAAATTAACTCCATAATATTCAAAAATGATATTTATAGAAAATTCATCTTTATTTATAAAAGTTGGGGTCTTACATTCTCAATGTGGGGAATGGACGTGATCGGGCCAATCGAGCCCAAAGCCAGCAATGGTCATCAGTTTATCTTCACCATGATCAACTACTTCACCAAATGGGCAAAGGCCGCCTCTTTCCCTAGAGTTACCAAACAGGTGATCATTGGTTTCATCAGAAACAATGTTATTTGTCGATACGGACAACCAGAGGTGATTGTAACACACAATGCCAAAAACCTCAACAATCAAATGATGGAGGAATTATGCAGTAAATTTCACATCAAGCATCTCAACTCCGTCATCTATCGTCCAAAGATGAATGGTGTTGTTGAAGAGGCTAATAAGAATATTAAAAAGATCATGCAAAAGACGTCCGCCAATCACAAAGGATGGCCTAACTTGTTGCCTCTGACTCTATTAGCCTACAGAACGTCAATGCGCACTTCCACTGGGGCAACCCCCTACTCATTAACCTATGGCATGGAAGCAGTGCTCCCCATAGAAGTAGAAATGGAATCTCTGAGAGTATTGCTAGATGCTCAAATGGATGAAGACCAATGGTTACAAGATCGGTACCACCAATTGTCTTTGATAGATGAAAGGTAGGCCACAACCATCTTCCATGGTCAATTATACCAACAAAGGATCGTTCGATCCTACAACAAGAAAGTTTGGCTCTAGCAGGTTAAAGAAAATAACTTGGTCTTGAAGAAAGTCCTTGACAACTAAGATCAATCTAAAGGAAAATTTTCCCCAAACCGGAAAGACTCGTTTATTGTCAAAGAGGTATTGACAGGAGGAGCCCTCAGATTGCAAGAAATGGATGGCGAGGAATTTCCTCAACTCATCAACTCAGACACCGTCAAACGGTATTATGTTTGAAGTTACCTACAAACCAGCATCCTGGTTCTGGATCATCAAATCCATCAGTCAATTCAGGTTTTCAAAACCTTTCCTAATCACATCAGTTTATCCCATTAGGGATGAACTACGCAGACCTGATATCCCCTATACACGGGAGTACGTAGGCAGCCATTTATGTTCTGGTCTAACCTTTACAAAAATAAAAACAAAAACCCCTTACTACATATAACTTTCAACCTTCTCACGCTAGGTTGGAACTATGCAGACCTGATCTCCCCTCATCAATGGGAGTACGTAGGCAGCCATTCACGGTGCTGTCTCACCCTTACAAAAACATAAAATCATGTTAACGGTACTGGGATTATCCTTCCACTTTTCAAACCAAACCATAAGAGATGGAACTACCTGATCTTTCCAACACACGGGAATACATCAGCGACCATCTATAGGACGATTAAACCACACCTTATCGGCTTAGACCACAGGGATGTAACTACCTGGTCTCCCCGCATAAGTGGGAGCAAAAAAATAGGTGGCCATCTAAGCTGCGGTTGAATCCTCAAAGAGAAACACCAATCCATAAGAGATGTAACTACCTAGTCTCCTCCATACGAGGGAGTACCGGCGATCATCTGTGGTACGGTCAACCTTAGAGAGGAAAGCCAAAATCCTCTCCATAACCACATTCAAAAACCAGTCCCAAGACTCCAAAGATCTAGGGAACACAAAGATTGACGATCCATTCTAAAAGATCCTGAGACATCTAAATGTTCATCCATCAGGGAGGACTTTAGAATACATCTAGATCGCAAGTCTTGGAGAATAGGAAACTATCAAGCAAGTCACAAGGCATATCTAAAAAGGGAAATGGATCAAAACATATTTCCTTGCCATATAATATTATTTGATATATACATTGTGTCATGTACATGACAAAAATGGCTAACTTAGTCTATACAGAAAAATTAAAGCTAATCTATAAACCTGCAGATAAGCGAGCCATCAAGTCTAACATGACATCGCTCTCAGTAGTTAAAGGTAAATCTATGAGCTCCTGCCCTAGGGTGTCCACACAATCTAAGAGATCTACGGCCATCTGCATAGTGCTACCGTGCTCATCAATAAATGCACTCATCTCTGCAATAATGTCAGCAGTATGAGATCTCAATTCAGTACTATCTGTAGTGGCATCATCTCGGGTAGTTAGAGCCTCATCCCGCTCAACAATAGCTGCATCCCTAAACAATCTAGCCATATTTGGCTCAACAACAGTGGTATCCCTACTAGCTAGAGCATCATCTCTCTCAACAAGAGTAGCATCTCTATCAGAAAGAGCTGTCAACATCAAGGCCCTAGCCTGATCCCTCTCAAACGTCATCAGATGTAAACTCTGTTCTAAATACTCTACAGAAAATGGAGTCATAACAGCAGGAATACTAGGGGAATCAACTAGAGCTACTGACAAACCAGTGAATAGCTCATCCATAATGGAAGAATCAAGGTACTCCATAGGCTCCCCACTATCATAATCAATACCAGGCTCTGAGGATACAACCCTAACCGATGTAATCTCTGCCTCCAACCATGCAGAATACTCTAAAGAGTGACCTAGATGGTTGGTCGAAAAGTCAGCCCTCTCGCGTTGAGTCCAACAGTCATAAATCCTGGACAAATCCTCTATTGACAGAAGCTGAGATGACAATCGTTGACTCAATGCCTTGTCAAAGGGATGAATATCCTAAAACTGGTCAAAATGTGCCATAACAGCCAGTGGATAATATATGGTCACCCCCCTCAAACTGGCTAGGGGAGGATAATCCATGTCGACTGCATCAGTGATAAAGCTATAGGGAGAGTTGAGCCCTGAATATGACAATATATCAAATGGGTCCTCGATCCCTGACAAGAAAGCCAACCATGATGCTACATCTGTACACTCAGCCGGCTGAAAGGAATATGACATGGTTATCTCGTCAGAAAAATAATAACCATAGCATCTGAAAGTTCCAATCGGTCTCAAGTGTGCCATAAACCACACGTACAACAAGACCGCACTGCCTATGAAAACCCCCACTGAATGGGAATGGAAAAATGTGGCTGACCTCAAGGTCTCTGCTAAAATCATCGGTAAGATGGTATGTCCCTCCCGGAGAGCACGAACTACCATGATCACACCGATATCCAGGTGGTCCATGTACAACGGTATGTACAGATAGGCCACTATACAGATCAAGAGTATGTCTACACGGGCGATATGCCAATCACCCTCAGAAATGGTGAAGTCCCCGGAGTATCGCAGATAGATGTCTAACGACCCAAATTTGTTAATCAAGAAACTCAGGGACACCACATGCCCCGAGGAAATCTCTTCTATGGAAACTCTGCTCCTCAAGCTTGTCAAGATCATAAACTGTTGGCTCATGTCACCGACAGCCATCCGAGCGCAAGGCCTATCCAATGGCAAGTCTGTAAGACGTTCATACTCCTCCAAGGTAGGAGTCAACTCTTGGGTATCAAATTTGAATACATGCCTATCTGTTACCCAATGCTCAAGCATGCCCTCTATAAAGCTCGATGGAACCTGAAATGTCAGGAGGGTCATAGAGTATCGTAGAAACTGATCAACTGTCACCCAATCTAGGGAAGAAAAATTGTCGTACCACAATCTCAAAGAATATGCCACCAACACATGTGGGGTATGCTCAATCCGGCTAACAGTGGATGAAGACATCTGTAGCGCCGTGTCATAAGACCATCCAGGGGTCAATGCTAAACAAATCTCTAGAAATGCATATCCATGACATAATACATGCATGATAAATAATCTCTAGAAATGCTCCTGAGTGAAAGGTCTGTCTGACAACGTAAAGTCATCCACGCCCATCAATGGGATCTCAGTGATTGGCTATAACAAAAGCCAATAACGCTTGGCAGGAGGAAAGATCAGAATGTGTATCTCTCATGTAGTGCTCCTAGTAGCACGCTCTCCTAAATAGAGCTCCCAACCTCCGTCAGTAAGGAGAGGAATCTGTCGGGTGGATAATACATACTCAACACCAGTCGGGAAACCACCCTCGAAGCCAATTGTCAAGTGGTCCTCAGAGTAAGGAACCCAGGAAATGACCTATGCGGTCAACAACTCCAACTATAGGCGCGAATGGGTGAAACCCTCAGCTACAGGAACCTTCGCCAAAGTGAAGTAATGCCATCGCCGTCCTCGTGGATAAGTATCCAAACCTAACAGGCTAACGGGATGAAGACATGGGAGCCTCTCATATGCCCAAAACTGCCAATACAAGATCAAATATCTACAGTCAGTCAAACTGGCAACTAGAACAAGGGAAATCAAAAGAGAAAATACTCACCAACAGGAATGGGTAAAACCCTAACCAAGCCTCCGTCATGCCCTCTCAGCATAGGCACATCCTACTGAGGAAGTAGGCAAATATGTAGGAGCCCCAATCAAACTCTCCAATACGGTCCACCTCCCGAGAGGCGCTGACTAATGAATGACACCGTCGAAGAGTTATCAGCCAGAAAATAACCCTTGGGGATGATTAGAAACAATCACCAATGGATGCTATCTCTAACCCTCCGATCATCGAGCAATGGCTCAGTTAGTGCCCCACGTAAAACATCTACACTCAAAGGATCCGAACGGACAGTCCTGCCCTTGAACGCCGTAGTCGGGACTCCCAACAAGGATCTGACGGCAGTCGGGGAAATGTCAGCCACCAAAGGCACTGGCGCCCCGAAAAACTCCATCCCAGTGATGAATCACCAATCCATCGGTGTCATCATCACCTCATAATCCAACAAATGGAGAGGCTAGGTCTGGTGAAACCAGCGCTTAGCCAAAGCCTTTAGATAACCCCAGGGACAACGACGGGGGAGGATGGAAAAGAAATCCTCGAAGCCCCAAGCATGCACCATCTCTCGGTACTCTGGATGAAGAGTCTGGTACAAAGAATGTATGTTAAACCAGTTCCTTCTGGGCTACGTAAAGCCGGGAACCTGCAACACAATGTAAATTAAAATCAAAACTCTTGACCCCACCAATGGGAAGAGGAAGATCAAACATGGCTTTTTACCTCATTCGCATAAAGATAGATCGAGGGGTGATGACTCAAATCATCCAGAAGCTCTGGAATCGTCACATTTATAGCTGGAAGCTCCCTGCGGTGAATGGAAGAAGAAGGAGCAGGATCCGCAATGGGTACTTCCTCGACATTTAATCTCTCAACCTGGATAGGATGAAATATTGACTCCGTCAATAGACGAGGCTATCAGGCTGGGCGAGGCTGAGGCACATCTGAAGCTCTCCTCCTCACACCTAAAGAGGTCCTACAGGAGCTACTCGGCTGGTCTAGATCCATATATATGTACAAAAGTCTCCAAATCACCTCAGAAAGGGTGTGGTGAATTCTAACCTGGAGCTCATTAAATGCAATTCATAGTTATGTGCATGCATGCATTACTTTAACATACACCCTTAGTAAAGTTAAAAATGCATGTTCTTTTAAATCCTAGACTCGTGAATTTTTTTTTGCCAGAGTCTCCTTTGTAAAAAGGACTATCTACATACACGTAGGCATGACTAGGTGGCCATTCAGTAGCACACCAACTCAAAGTCATAAACATCCTATATGAATGAAAAACACCAAAGTCATAATCCATAAGGGTAGCCTAATTACCAGGATTACTTTGCTTCAAAACTTTTGCTCATTTGTCCTCAAATAGAATAAAAAATAGTAGAAAAAAGTGCCAAATTGACTGTTTTAAAAGTTAATTTTTTTCACATCAATACGTTCAGCATGGTAAAATACTAACATTTACTACGTTGAATAATTGTTATCAAGTCATATGAGAATGCATATTTACTACTATGTGTTTTGAAGCATTCTGTATGATATCTCACTTTCTAACAGTCAAAACTGGAAAAAAAAACATGTAAACGTTACCAGGATAGTGCATAACGATTGTACGGTGACAGATTTTATAGAAAACATCCCTAACTCGGTAGATTTGAAGAAGAAATCCCAGATTCTCTGTGCGGCTTCAACTGGAAAATAACTTGTGAAAGGGATGGCAAGTGAGATATAACCCACGGGTGGCCGCGGGTCAACTCACGGCAGTCGCTGGCCTATCTGCGGCTACCCTTGGTGGTCCCTATCCCCTCTGGCTCAATCAAATTTGAGTTACAAAGGAGGTTCCACAAGCTGAAAAGTCAAATCAAGAAAAAAGATACTATGCGATTAAGCGGAAAAGCCTGAAATCCAGATTTTCAAAGACCAAACTGCGGGTCTACATATCAATCATTGGTATTCACCTGAATATAGGGTTCACAAAATTGATGATCAAAGCTGTTGAAAGCTACCCTGGCAACATCTCGTGAAGGTCCAATGCCATCAACCTGGGGTTGCTATTGCAATCAAAAGTATACATCTCGTTAGAAATCCATCCCCAATGAAGATTTCAGACATCCTAAGCCATTGAGAACTACTCCAACGAATGTCAGGCAGCCCTGATATTACCAACCATTGGTGATAACTCCAGTGAAACATCAGAGGTGGTCCGATGATGCAAACCATTGAGAACTACTTCAACGAGGGTCAGGCAGCCCTGACATTACAAACCATTGGCGATCACTCCAGTGAAGCGTCAGAGAAACCTGATGATATAGTGAAAGCCATCCTCATCGAGGAGGACTAGTGATGAAATCTATTTTACAGATCCCTAACAATCAAAATGTAATTCCCCAAAAGTCGCTTGTAAAAGAGAAGAACGTCTTCAATGGAAAGCAATTCCAAAGGATTATGGACCTTGGTGATAACCCCAACGTCAACATACGGTGATCTCCAACATTTAAAAACCTCTATTTGCAAGATCTTGAGGATATCTTTGTTTCTTGTCAGTAAAGCAGACTCAAATAGAATTGATGGACAGATCAAACCGCTGAAAATAACCCCAGCGGGGCATCAGGAGATTCTTGTGATGAGAGCTTTGGAAACTACTCGTCACGTAGACATTAAAGTGGTTCAACAGAGCTATCATTGACAACTTCATCCCCTAACAAAGCAACAGGGGCCGACAGTTATCACATCTCGTTGGAAATCATTCCAATAACAACATTCAGGATAACATGACATCATGCTGCATTACATTTGCATCATGCTTGTCTTGTCATATTTTAAGTGTCTATTAGTCTTTATCATATCCATTCCATTACATCGCATGAATATGATAAAGAGGGGCATCTGTAGACACTCGAAATTTTACATTCATGTTACTAACCCTACAGGAGGGCAGAATCGTCTTCCAGAGATAACCCTAGAAGTCATGTCAGGTTCAACCCTAGAGATAACCCCAGGAAGTCCAGTTTTCATTCTCGGAGACCCTAGAGATAACCCCAGGAGATCTAATCCCAACCTCAGAGATAACCCCGAGGGATCTAGTCCAAGTTCTGGAGATAACCCCAAAAAAGTCAGTTTTAACCCCAGAGATAACCCCGGGATACTCAGTTCAACCCCAAAGATAACCCCGGGAGGCTCAGTTCAACCTCAGAGATAACCCCGGGAGTTTAAGCCAATCTCAGAGATAACCCTAAGGACATTCAGTATCCACAGCAACCCAATCTCGTAGATAACCTTGAGAAACGATTGCTACATCTACGTTAAAGCCAGAGATAACTCCGGTGGGGCAAAAAATAATCATTTTTCCACCTCAACATCACATTCACGCCGTCTCAACACAATTCAATCCACACTGCATACCAAGGTATCCCACAAGAACCATATCTCAAATCGCGAGTGACAACTGCACAAGACAATACAACGAATAGACTTTGAAGACTTGGAGATCTGGTCATAGACCCATCTTCTCAGCACTGTACAACCTCTAATCCCATATCATTGTCTAGCTCTCGATAACAACATTCTAAAAAGTTACAACACTCCTTTATCGGATGCACGGATTGAAAGTTATGAAGGTTCGAGCGGATAACGCGTAGCCCAAGTGCACGTACTTCGAGACGACGGGACCCGTATAACCAGGGACAACCACTGGTAGACTAGTGGTTATCACGGGTTGACCCGCAGCCATTTGGTCTTTAAATATGAGCTCTTGGCAGCTCATTTGAAAAAAAAGAAGAAAGGAGAGAAAACTCTATCCAGTTCAGCCAGTAACCTCTACTAGAGTACTCTAAATTGAGAGATTCTTCTTTTTAAACACTTGTAAGCTCATGTTTTGTAACATACTGAAGTTTAACCTATGCAAACTGAGTTTTTAGGAATCAAAAGGTATCTAAAGTCTTCTTGGCAGCCCACTGTATGAAATTTTAGATTTTTAAGGTTTTTACTACTTATATATATATATATATATATATATATATATATATATATATATATATATATATATATATATATATATATATATATATATATATATTTGTCAGGCCTAGAGTTTACTTCGTGGCCATTTACCGCTTTTATATAGATATATACATAGATATATATTTACTTTCTTGTTTGGCCTGGAGTTTACTTCGTGGCCTTTTACAACTTATATATATATATCGCTTTTATACAAATATCTTCTTTACTGCTTTCATAATGTAGATATTTAATCTTCCAGCCTGCGGGCTAGATTTGTCTAAATTTTGCTATTTCTAATTTTGACCAGTTCAAAAGTGACTAAACTGGAACCGTTAAAGCTAAAATGGTTTAGATTTATTCAAATCTAGTTATTTTTCTAGCTTTTATACATATTACCCTCTCATGTGGGCCTAGGAATCATGTGATCACAAATTCAGTCTCTGAATCTATATTCGGTTCCCAAGATGGGTATTTCTCAGCTGCAGCTAGCTTATAAATTATCTACGGTGTCTGGATATCCTTAGATGGATCTCATGCCCACAAGGAGTTTGGCACTGCTATGTATCTTATTTTCTCAAAGATACCTCGCATCTCAAAAATAAAAGCAATCAAGCCGAACACATAATAAAATGGCAGTATCAAAGGCCTCAATTACTATTGAGCATAAGGGTTTGAAAATATGTTTTCCAAAACTTCATTGCTATACCTTGTTAAAATTGAACTTTTATACAAAAGTCAAACCCTTTGTATATAGGTGCAAACGAGGCATAGCACTACTTCCAGATAATTGCACATAGGCCCTACACACACATACACAGATAAAAGTTAATAAAAATTGTGTTATCACGGAAGTCGGGGGGTGCCTAACACCTTCCCTCTTCTTAATCAAGCCCCCAAACCCTAACGAATCTCGAATTCCAAGACCAGTTAAACAGTGTCAAACCATTGGGTATTTGTGCAAATCTTTTATCGGTTGAGTTGGTGCAACCATTTAAAATTATCAACTGACGACTCTAACAGTCAAATCATCGACATATACATGTCGGACCTTCTCAAACTTGTTTTTTCAAACAAAACTCATCTAAAAAAGTGAGAACACCAATAGACAAGAACAGAAAGGGACAAATAAAAATCCCGACGTTGGCAGTGACTACTCAATGTTAAATATTCTTTAACTTGAAAATCTTGAAACCTTTGAATTCTTTAAACCATCTTTCGGACCATAGTGACTTTTTATTTGATTTAAAGGACATATTTGGAACAATTGCTATTTTCTTTGTTCATAACATTATTCTTTAAATTCCTAAGCTATCCTTTATCATTATATGCTTGAGATTATTAGCTTTATATTTATGTATGTTCACACTTATTGTTATATTACTTGTTGGGCAAATTTGTTGCTCATTCTTAATTCCCTTAAATATTTTAGTTAAGACATAACAGTGTGGAACATCGGGCAAAGATAAGGGAAAAGGCAAGGCTACGGAGTAGCTTTGTTATTCTATGTTAGAAGTTAATTATTATGTTGTATTAAGACTTATTTATGGCTATGTATTAAGTAATGTTTTTTACTAGTAATGGTTGCGAGAGTTGGGACGAGAATATTTATATTTTATCAATGTAAATTATTCTATTATTTTGTTCTATGTGTTATTAACATGTTGTATAAGATAGATCGTGAAGCACCAGATTCGAGGTACATGTATCTGAATTTGGGGGCGTCACATGTTGGTATCAAAGCTTTAGGTTATAAACCTTAGGAAAGAGAATACTTAGATTATAACCCTAAAAGAAATTAGGGAATAAAAGGAGATAAAACTTATGTAGAGTTTTCTTAGAGAGCTAGTAGCAATACGAAATATATCTTCACTCCATACAATGAACATATGTTTTATTTCGAGATACTAATGAAGTTTGTTGTTTGTTTGTTTTGTATTTGTGGCTGTAGCATGCCTAAGGTATGAGAACCCTGTAGAGTTATAGAGGAGGAACCACGTGACATACATGTGGTGTATGAAGCACCTCTGATAGTTGAACCCATTTCGGTAGTAGCACCAGCCAAATTCGATGATGAGGATGAGGAGGAAGTGGAGTCTGACCTGGAAAAGGAACCTATGGAGAGTGAGCCTGTGGAAGATTCTGATGGGTTACCACACGATGGAACCACATTCAAGAATTAGATGTTGGGAGAATACGCGAACAAGATTGTTGAAATAGGAGACAGGAGGAGTTAGAGACCAAGGCCCATGAGAGGTAAAATAAGATGCAAGAGATGGAGACAAAGCTTTTAGACTGCAAGGAGGTGGGTATTATGTTGGGAACTCTTGTACACCGTTTATTAGATAGAAATATGGAACTGATAGGTAGGCTAGAATAATCAGAACATAGGGAGCTAAGCGAGAAGACTGAAAAGGAGGTCCTTAAGATGCATCTAGAGTTAGAAGTGATTGATAGGATCCATTTCGAAGAGCTATGGGAGGATGACTGTGATCGAGCCGATGACTTAGAAGATGAAGTAAGCTGCAAGAGGAGGAAGATGAACAAGATGGGCTATGCATTTCATATAGTGATGGATAGATGGATTGATGGTGTATACCATTATCCGGCGGAGCAAGGACAAACTCGTTACACCATGAGCAGGGATCTGATGGTACATATGGGACAACTGGAGTATAGGAATGCGGTAGAGCTGCGGGATGTTGGGTTGAAACTGATTAGTATGAGTCTAGTAGTAGTAGTTATATTTATGTATATACTATTATGTGTAATCTCGATCTTTTGTGTAACATGTGGGATAGTTTATGAAAACCCCAAGTTATGTTCTTGTTAGAGGGGTAGTATGTTAGTATTCCCCAACTTTTGTTATAGTAAGGGATATATAATAGCATTTACAAAAGTATGCTATAGGCTGATCACAGATGATGTACTGACTATTAACATATGAATATAAATGTTCATATTAAATGTGTTATAGAATTGTTATATTAAGGATAAATACTTAAAGAATATAATGGGATAATAATATGAAGTTTTATGATACAAAAAATTCCACCTAGACGTAGACAGCCAACACCTGAAGAATTAATTAATAACGAAAGGGATTAAGTAGACCCCATGCAACGATTAGGGATTTACTAGGAGAAGCCCTTCAAGAAAGAAAAATTTTACCTGTGCACCCCAATCCCCAAAAGATTCATGTAACAAATTTTAATGAATTTAAGAGTGTAGGACCTCCAGAATTTAGGGGAACTACCGATCCTATTGAGGCACAGATGTGGATCAAGGAGATGGAGAAACCATTCATCATCGCTCGTGTGGGAAACGAACGAATACTACATACGCTACCTATATGATGAAGGGCGAGACGAATTTCTAGTGGGAGGCGAACCAACAAAGAGCTAGAGAAGGGATCATACTGTGGGAAAGGTTCAAGACATTATTCTTTGAAAATTACTTTCCGGTGAACATGCAGAACCGAATAGAGGTTAAGTTTTTGGATCTAAAACAGGGAAAGATGACCATGGCACAGTATGCGGAAAAATTCAACAAACTTGTGCAATTTGCAGCACACCAGTAGACACAGAAGAAAGAAAAACTCGATGTTTTGAGCTAGGACTGAAGCCATGGCTATTCAACAAGGTGTCAGTACTCCAAATCGATTCATTTGCTACACTATTGGAGAAGGATATCATCACTGAAGGAGTTAGTAAGGCTCTGAGACAATACAACAAAGAAAAGAAAAATAAGAATAGTGGAGGAGAAAGTCGTGGAGGAAGTAGCTTAGGAAAGAGGATATTGAACAAAAATAATAACAATAACAACAACCACAACAATCAGATGGGAAGTCACCAGGGAGGATTCAAGAAAAGAAGCGAGGCATGTCTGAAGTGCGAAAAAAAGTCATCAAGGAAAATGCTGGAAGGGACGAAGTGTCTGTTACAATTGAGGAAAGGAGGGGCATATCTCACCAAATTGCCCAAATCCAAAGAAGATCCGAGGATGTTTTGCTTGCTGATCGACAGGAAATCAGATCAAGGACTGCCCGAAGAAAGGAAGCAGCGAAGGAAGAGCTAATAAGGGAGGAAGTAACAAACTGATGATTGGAGGACCTGATCAACCAAACCAATCGACTGCCAGAACATTTAACATGACGATCTAGGATGCAGTAGTTGTGAAAGACGTGGTGTCAGGTATTATCCCAATCAATAATATAAATGCTTATGTATTATTTGATTCGGGTGCTACTTTATCCTTTGTGTTTGAAGAATTTGCTAAATAACTAGACTTACCCCAAGAACGATTAGGGAATCCTTGAACACAGAAGTTGCGAATAAAGAAGTAATCCCCGTAGAATTCGTATACCGTAATTGTTGTGCAAAAATTAAGGGACATAAGCTAAGCGTAGACTTGATTTTGATAAGATTGGAAGAGTTTGATGTAATATTAGGAATGTATTGGTTGTATAACCATGCTGCAATAATTGATTGTCAAAAGAAAAGTGTGAACCTGAAAATAGTACGCACACAAGCCAATCATGTTTAATGATAAAGCATATACTTTGTAATAATCTTATTCATTTATTAATAAAAGATTTCTTTAATTAAAGGCTTTTAATTTATCTATATATTGCTGTTTAATAATATGTGATTAACCCATAGTTTAGAGCAATATTTTTAGAATCATGATGATGATCATGCTAATGAGATCTAAATTATTAGATATCTCACAAACTAAAATCGTTCCCAAACATTGGATTACTTAATAGGGGATTAGTGAATTCGGATAGATTGGTACATACGTTGCTTTCTCATTGGATGAGGATGATTGATGTCATGGTCATTTGTGTGGAGACACTAAAGCAAGTATGTAGGTGCTTATTGGAGAATAAGTTCACTGAACGTGACTTGCTAAGGAATACCTAATGGAGTTGTACTTGCCTATCAATAGGAATTCCTGTAGTGATACTAGTTTAAGTGATTCTTAGACTTAAGATCATCATATTATCTTGTGTATGATGAGTTTTACTTTGACATGTCCGTTAGGGTATATCAAAGGGTATGCTTGGGTGTAATAAGTTGTACATGAAGATAATGAATGATCAATAAAGAATCTACCGCTTCTAGTAAAAGAAGAAAATATCCTATGTGATTCGATAAATGACAACCTAATAGTCCTTGGCTAAGGCAGAATAAAATTGGAAAGGAGTTTCTAATTTGTATTATTTGGAGTTGTGCATTTAAGAATTGAAATACATATAATTAAATAAAATAAGACTTGACAGTAATTCTATATCTTATACAATCCTGGAGAAGGGCAAAACGATCATTTTGACAAGTCAATTTCAACAAACATAAAACAGTTTCAAATAGGGTCACAAAGAGCCATTGTAGCATTTTCGAGCGCAAACTACGCAAAAATAGCTCAACGGACTTGGGAAGACCCGAATATGCCATTTCGGTCATGGACCCATCTTTTCATATTTGGAAAAGGGTAAGCCCTATGTCATTGCATAGCTCTCGGAGAGATCTTTCCGGAATGGTATGGCACATCTCCATCGGATTCCCAGATTGCAAGTTACAAGCATTTTAACGGAGTGCACATTGATCGAGATTGCACGTACTTCGACGCAGCGGGGCCCACTAGGCCCTTCTGCAGGTATCCTGCAGAAGCCCTGGGCTTTATATACAAGCTTCCCAATAGCTTGTAGGAGAAGAAGAAGAAAAAAAAAAGAAAAAAAAAGAGAAAGAGAGAGACAGAAATAAAGAGATTTTGCCATAAATCGATCAAATTCTACTTTCAAACCTGTAAATCTCATTTGTAGGCCTTCATATACATATCTATTGCAGCATATCAAGTTTCAACTGGTGGAAATCAAGTCTAAGGGTGTTTAAAGCCGTTCGATAGCCCTTCTCGTGCAAGGCTGTAAGATTTCTTCAAGTTTTCATTTTTTTTTCTTGCTTATATACCTATATATGAGTAATATATGTATATTAGTCAGTTTTACCGGTTAAATATCGATCATTTTCTTTTCTTTGCGATATATATGTATATATATATATATATATATATATATATATATATATATATATATATATATATATATATATTTGTGATTAAATATCATTTTTAACGGTTCATGTGACGCCCTTAAATCTGGGTTCCCTAACCTCGGATCCAGTGCTTATGAAAGGAAGATGGAAGTATTAGTTGTTTAGTATGTAAAAATAGGTACATATATTCTATATCTCTTATTATCCAACATATATCTTTTACCCTCTTGGCAATAATCCTCATCTTATCTTTTAGGATTACATGTAATCTACTTTAGAGATTTTTAAACAACGAGAGATTGACACATAAGGATTAGTGGAGATAAGGAGATTAACTAGCATAAATGGTAACTTAAGGATCACATCATAAGGCCAAAAATAGCCTTGTATGGTTGGGTATACACCCCCCCCCCTTTTTGCCCCATTTCTGCTTTGTTTTTAATACCAATTTTGAGTAATCAAATGTCCAAAATGTCCCTTATCAAATGGGCTAAAGTTTGGACTTTTAATTTAATTCTTTTGGGCTTCCTAATTAATTATTTGGACCATGTAGGTAACATAGTCCATTACTTTTAATCTCTCTTACCCTAATTATTTATTTAGGGTTTCTATCCCCAATCTTTTGGAATTTAAATACCAACTCATTTCCATTTAATCTTATAACCCAATTTGCCTTGCTTTATTAAGTTTAAAATAAATAATCAATTGAGATAATTAGGTTAAGCTCTTAGGTTAGTATAAATCTTAAATACTAATATTTCTCAATGCTATAACCCTTAGGTTACTTACTTACCATACCTAGGGTAGGCTTCCTAATTAATTATTTAGTCATAGTCTTCAATCACATAGTCATCACACATATTTACCTGGGCAAAATTGTTGCTCATCCTTGCTTTCCTTAAAATTTCAGTTAAAGCAGAACGTGGTGAACCCTCTGGCAAGAACAAGGGTAAAGAAAAGGCTTTGGAGTAGTTAGTTTCATAATACTAGGAATGTACTATTATTCTGTTGTAGAAGAACTTATTTAGTCATATATTAATGTATGTTTAATTAAGTTGTATTATACTAGTAACGGTTGCGAGACCTTGGGACGAGAATAATTATATTATAACAATGTAATTTATTCTATGATTTTAGTTGTGTGAGATTTTGATTTATTTATTAGAATTAGTACGTGACGAACCAAATTTGAGATATGAGTGTCTGAATTTGGGAGCGTCACAGGTTGGTATCAAAGCTGTAGTTATAAACCTTAGGAGCGAGAGTCCTTAGATTATAACTTAGAAGATAGAGAGGGATGAAACTCATGTAGAGTTTTCCTAGGAAAAGACTTGTGGAATATAATTTCATTCTATACAATGAACTTATCTTTATTTAACATTCTAATAGAGTTGTTGTTTGTTTTGTCTTATGTTAGTGGTTGTAGGATGACTGACATGGGAGGACCTAGCCGAGTAGTAAAGGAGGAGCAGCATGATATACACATGGTATATGAGGCACCTTTAATAGCGGAACCCATATCAGCAGTGGCCCCTATAGATGATGATGATGAGGAGGAGGAGATGGAGCCATTTCCCGAAGAGTCTAATCCAGAGGATGAGCGTATGGAGGAGGATCCAATGGGGGATGAGCCCATAGAGGACTCCGATGAGGCTATATTCAAGGATCGAATGATGGTGGAGTATGAGGAGGTTATTTTAGAATTAGGATGCAGAGTCGAGGAGTTAGAGGCTGAGGCTAAAGAAATGGAGTCCAAGTTCCAACAACTGAGGGATGAGGACCATCAGAGAAAGTTAGTGATGCAAGAGATGGAGGTAAAGATTGCTCACTGCAAGGAGGCATGGATCCAGATGGGGACCTTGTTTCACAGGTCGGTGGCTAGAAATGTAGAGTTGGCAGGGAAGCTGGAAGAGATGGAGAATAGAGAGTTGAGCGAGAGGACAGAGAAGGAAGCTCTCCGTACTCAGTTAGAGATGGAGGTGATGGATAGGATCCACTTCGAGGAGAAGTGGGAAGAAGCTAATGATCGGGCTAACGACTTAGAAGATGAGGTGGGGTGCAAAAGGAGGAAGATGAACAAGATAGGCTATGATCTGCGCACGGCCATGGAGAGATTGATTGATGGGGTAAATCACTACCCGGCAGAGCAGGGACAGAACCGGCACACCATAAGCCGAGATTTGGTGGCGCATATCACTAAGAGGGAGTACCAGAGCGTTGTGGAGCATGGGATGATAGATTGAGGTCTAGGTGTTAGAAATTCATTTATGTGATGTATATATCGTTGTGTAATCTCAGTCTTTTGTGTAAGATATGAGATAGTTATAAACTCCAAACTTTTGAAAAATGTTAGTGGGGTAGTATGTTGGTGTTGTCCCCGTCTTTTGTGATATTAACGAATATGTTGTGTCATTTATAGAAGTATGCTAGGGATAATCATGTGATGTAATGATTTGGCATATGAATATAAATGATCTTATTCTAGAAACGTGTTATAAAATTTATTCTTTCTCATTTGGGAAATGTTTAAGTAATATAATTAGATAATAAAAATAAAAATTTTGTGATGCAAAAAAATGCCGCCCAGACGTAGACTAGCTGCATCGGAAGAGTCGGTTAATGATGAGAGAGGACAAGTAGACCCGATACAAAGGCTAGTAGATTTGTTCGGGGAAGCTCTTAGGGGAAGAAACCAACCAGTACCACCCATTCCCCAAGCAGTTCCAGTCATAAAATTTGAAGGACTTTAGGAGTGTAGGACCTCCAGAATTCGTAGGCACTACCGATCCTATCGTGGCTCAAACATGGATCAAAGAGATGGAGAAGGCTTTCACCATCGCTCGTGTGGGAGAAGATTAGAAGACGGTATTTGCCACTTACATGATGAGAGGCGAGGCGAACTACGAGTGGGAGGTGAACCAACAAAGAGCCGGAGAAGGGATAATAACTTGGGAGAGATTCAAGACTCTGTTCTTCGAGAATTACTTCTCGAAGAGCATGAAGAATAGGATGGAGGTAAAGTTCTTAGAACTTAAGTAAGGAGATATGATGGTGGCGCAATACGCATCCAAGTTCAATGAACTAGCTCACTTTACAGAACACCAAGTAGTAGATGAAGAGAGGAAAGCTAGGTGTTTTGAACAAGGACTGAAGCCTTGGTTATTCAACAAGGTGTCAGTTCTTCATATTAATACTTTTGTGACATTGATGGAGAAGGCCATTATTGCAGAAGGAGGTAGTAAATCTTTGAGTTTGTATAACAAAGAGAAGAAGGGTAAGAACACGGGAGGAGATAGCTGTGGAGGAAGTAGCAGCGGGGGAAGTAATCTAGGAAAGAGGAAGTGGCAAAATCACAACAACAATAACAACAATAAAAATCATAATAATCAAGTAGGAAAGTTTCGTGGAGAGTTTAAGAAGAAGGCAGAAGGATGCCCGAAGTGTGGGAGGTATCACCAGGGTGAGTGCTGGAAGGGGTGCAATGTTTGTTACAACTGTGGCTAGGAGGGTCATATTTAACCCAACTGCCCGAAGTCGAAGAAGATCAAAGGTTGTTTCGCTTGTGGCTCGGTAGACCACCTGATTATGGACTGCCCAAAGAAAGGAAGCGGCGGAGGAAATAGCCAGCAAGCGAGAAGCAGAAAACTGATGATTGGCGGACCGACGCCATCCAACCGTTCGACTGCCAGAATATTTATCATGACTGTCCAAGACGCAGTAGCTGCGAAAGACGTGGTGTCAGGTATTATCACAATCAATAATATAAATGCCTATATATTATTTGATTCGGGTGCCACCTGGTATTTTGTATCTGAGGAATTTGCTAGTCGACTAAATTTACCCAAAGAACGATTAGAAAATCCCTTGAACATAGAAGTTGCGAATAAGGAAGTAATCTGCAGAATATGTTTACCGAAATTGTCGCACAAACATTAGAAATCATGAACTAAGCATAGACTAGATCCCGATAAGATTGGGAGAGCTTAACGTATTATTGGGAATGGATTGGTTGTATAACCATGCTGCTATAATTGATTATCAGAATAAAAGTATAAACCTTCAGACTTCGAATAAGTCTAAGGTAGTGTTTTATGGTAGCTCATCGCTTAAGCAATTGTGTTGCCTTACGATGATGCAGGCCAAGAAATTGTTAAGGAAAGGATGTGTAGGTTACTTAGCGTACATTGTTGATACTTAGAAAAAGGGAGTAGAAATTAAGGATATATCCGTAGAGAGAGAATTCCAAGATGTATTTCCAGACGATCTACCTGGTCTTCTGCCAGACAGAGAAATCAAATTCGTAATAGACTTAGTGTGACGCCCCCAAAATTAGGTATACATCACCCATCTTGGGTCGTCAGATACATAGTACAGAATACAAATACAACTTACTAATACAACTGTCGTGTACAATACGACAAAACATAAACTGTGAGTTTGAATACAAATATTATCTTCTAGAGAGTATTCATACTCAAAAGGAGTCCTCGTTACATTTATTAACACACCATTACATAGAATAGTGAGGACTACTAACTAATACTATCATTCGGACCATCACTCCGTTCCCCGACTTGCCCCAGCTACGTTCTCATTTCCTGAAGAGAACAGTGAAAGAAAGGGTGAGCTCAACTAGCCCAGTAAGAAATATTATGACTAAGATAATGCAGAATAAATTATCATTAGCCTTCAACAATATTAAACTAATAAAATACAATAGACATCTAGTTTAACTGCAGCGGAACAAGCAATCCATTAAAAGAGTCAAGTAGAAGATAAACTCTACTATCTTTTATGATTTAAAAGATTTTCCAACACTGTGATCGCTGAGACTCAGCTTAATAAAATAATCCACATCATCGAATCACCCCTGCACTACGGCCAAGGATATTCGTATATTCATTAATGGTCATGATCATGCCAACAACTGTCCATCAATGCACTACGGGCCAATGAGGACTTTTACCACATCATTTGTAACATTACGGTCATGATTATACCGAATAATCCCTGGTCATAATCATACCAAGTCCATCTATGCACTACAGGCCACAGATGACTTTCAATATTTTATAAACATGAGGATGATGACAATGATATAAGAATTCAATAAAACAAGTTCAAGAATTAATTTATCCAAGAATTAACAACGTCCAAATTGTCAACATGATACTACTTTGTGGAGTAAGATTCAAGAATGATCAGGAGAATATTTTCATGAATAGATACTAGATGAAACGCAATTATCAAGGATATTCCACAAATTTCATGGAGTATAGAAGTCAAAACTTAACCAACTGATTACAATAAAGAATGAAATAACAAAAGAAATCACCATGCATGCGATAGACCGCACAGACAGGTTATTCTTAACAGAATAATAAATAATGGAACCAGGTCCGGCGTAAACGCACAGACAGGATATTCCGACAGAATAATAAATAATGGAACCAGGTCCGGTGTAAAACACACAGACAGGATATTCCGACAGAATAATAACAAAAACGGAACCAGGTCCGGTGTAAAACACACAGACAGGATGTTCCAACAGAATAATAGCAGAATGTCACCAAGTATAGGGTAGACCACGTATACAGGTTATTCCAACAGAATAATAAGAAATGGAATAACAACAGTTCTCTTCATGAATAAGAAAGAATAACACCCCTTACCGTTTTAAAGAAGAGCTGAAGTAAGGAAGTAGTTAAGTAGCAGAATACTCTTCTTCTCTCTCTCTCTATAGTTTCTCTCTATAGTTTCTCTCTCTAGAGTTCAGTGAATTCGTAAGAAATAATGAAGGAATGAGCTGCTATTTATAGAAAAATAGAGTGCATAGTAACTAATCCATGAACGGTCCAGATTGATTACTTTAATCTGACGGTCCATATTTAAAGAAAAATCTTTTAAATAAAATATAATATATTCTATTTATAGAATAACTTTAATAAAGTATTTTATTTTATATAAAAAGATGTTTCTGTTTTATTACGTTAATAATACGAATAAAACAAAACGTCATTATCGCTAAATAATTCATATTATTAACTAACAATAATGGAATCAAACTGAGTGACTTCTCACATAAGCATTAATAATCAATACTGTGTGCTACTATGCAACCACACGTATTACTGTACTTTTACTACCGAGTAGTTCAACAGTAACAATGGTAAAACTTCCGTCGTTATTTTTAATAAACTATCTTTGTCGTTTTCTCAATTCGACAATAATTCTGTTGTGGGGTCCACCAATGATTGTGTCGTTGTACGAATATTTCCTGTTAAAACGAATATTCCCCGACCAATCAAATATTATATAACAACTTGCGTACTTTGCAAAATTTATAAATATTACCCACAACTATAACATTATATCAAATTAACTCCATAATATTCAAAAATGATATTTATAGAAAATTTATCTTTATTTATAAAAGTTGGGGTCTTACAACCTCCCCTTCTTATGAAATTTCGCCCTCGAAATTAGGGTACGTACCTGGTATGTCGAAGAGATAAGGATACCTTGATTTCATTTCAGATTCCAACTCCCAAGTCATTTCCTCAACATCGTGGTTTCTCCACAAAACTTTGACTTGAGGTATAACCTTGGAGCGTAGAATATGTTCCTTCTTATCCAAGATTTGAACAGGAACTTCTTAATACGTCAAATCTTCCGCTATTTCGTTTGGTTCTAACTCAATAATGTGGTTCGGGTCTTCCACATATTTGCGTAACACGGATATGTGAAAAACGTTATGAACACGAGACATACTTGGCGGTAAAGCGAGTCTATAAGCCACAGTTCCTACTCGATCGAGGATTAAAAATGGACCGATGAAACGAGGATTGAGCTTTCCTCTCTTTCCAAATCTCGTAACTCCTTTCCATGGAGCAATACGTAAGAACACATGATCTCCTTCATCAAATTCCACGTCCTTCCGATGAAGATCAGCATAACTCTTTTGTCGATCTTGTGAGGTTTTTATACGTTGTCGGATCGTTTGAATCTTTTCTGTAGTCATACGTACCAACTCCGGTCCCAACAACGTTGCTTCACCCACCTCATCCCAGCATACTGGAGAACGACATTTTCTTCCATACAATGCTTCGAATGGAGCCATGCCAATACTTGCTTGATAACTGTTGTTGTAGGAAAACTCCACCAATGGTAAGAACTTGTCCCAACTTCCTTTGAAGTCAAAGACACAGAGTCTTAATAGATCTTCAAGAGTTTGAATAGTCCTCTCTGATTGTCCGTCCGTCTGAGGATGATATGCTGAACTAAATCGTAACTCCGTGCCCATAGCTTTTTGTAAACTAACCCAAAATCGTGAAGTGAATCTTGGGTCTCGGTCAGAAACTATGGATACTGGCATACCATGCAGTCTTACAATCTCGTTTATGTACATACGAGCAAGACGTTCAAGTGTATAAGTTTCTCGTATCGGTAAGAAATGAGCAGACTTGGTCAATCTATCAACAATGACCCAAATCGCATCAATACCTTGAGAAACCCTAGGAAGACCGGTAACGAAATCCATTGTAATGTGCTCCCACTTCCATTCTAGAATTTTAAGTGGTTGCAATGGACCTTTTGGTACTTGATGCTCCGCTTTGACTCGTTGACAAGTTAGACACCTTGAGATAAACAACGCTATCTCTCTCTTCATATTGCTCCACCAAAATGTATGACGAAGATCATGATACATTTTGGTACTTCCAGGATGGATTGCAAACGGTGTGTTGTGCGCCTCCATCATGATTTCATACTTTAAATCAGGGTTGTTAGGAACACAAAGTCTGGAGTTGACTCGAAGTATTCCTTCTTCATCGATTCTTGCTTCCGGTATAGCACCTTCTTGCACTTTCTTCTTCATACGCATCAGCTCCAGGTCTGTAGCTTGAGCAGCTTTAACTTTATCGATTAAAGTCGGTTCTACTCGTATATTCGCCATCATCACATGGGTCCCTGGAGTCTTTAACTCTATCTCCATCCTTTGCAAATCACACAAAATGGGCCTTTGTATTGACAATATCGCACTTGTACCCGCATATGATCTTCTACTCAATGCGTCAGCTACCACGTTCGCTTTTCCAGGATGGTATTGAATGGTATGATCATAATCTTTCAACAGTTCAAGCCAACGTCGTTGTCGCATGTTGAGTTCCTTTTGAGTGAAGAAATATTTGAGGCTTTTATGATCCGTAAAGATCTCCACCTTCTCCCCATACAAGTAATGCCTCCAAATTTTAAGTGCAAAGACAACAGCTGCCAACTCTAGATCATGAGTAGGATAATTCCTCTCATATTCCTTGAGTTGTCTTGATGCATAGGCTATGACTTTTCCATGTTTCATGAGAACGCATCCCAACCCTTTGCTCGAAGCATCACTGTAGATGACAAATCCCTCCGAGCCAGATGGTATTGTTAGAACAGGTGCTGAAATGAGTCTCCTCTTGAGTTCTTGAAAACTCTGCTCACATTCTTCGCTCCAACTGAAGTGATCCAAATATTCCTTGAATACCCGGTTCATCATATCCATGAAGGCAGCAGGAGCATTAGTCAATCCAAAAGACATAACTAAGAATTCATAATGCCCATACCGAGTTCTGAAGGCAGTCTTTGGAATATCCTCAGTTCTAACCTTCAGCTGATGATATCCAGAACGAAGATCGATCTTTGAAAACAATTGTGCTCCTTGCAACTGGTCAAACAGGTCATCAATACGTGGCAATGGATACCTATTTTTGATGGTGACATGATTCAACTCCCGATAATCAATACAAAGTCGCATACTCCCATCTTTCTTCTTCACGAACAGAACAGGAGCACCCCAAGGAGAAGTACTAGGACGAATAAAACCAATGTCTAACAATTCCTGCAGTTGAGTCTTTAACTCCTGAAGTTCAATAGGAGTCATTCGATATGGGGCTTTGGAAATGGGTTTTGTACCGGGTTCAAGGTCGATACAAAATTCAATTTCACGCTCTGGGGGTAGGCCAGGAAGTTTTTCGAGAAATACGTCAGGAAATTTATTAACAACAGAAATATCATTCAAAGCTGACGTATTTTTGTTTAGATCTGTGACATGAGCTAAGAAAGCTTGACATCCGTTTTTCAATAAACGAATAGCTTTATGGCTTGAGATGACAGCGATTGATTTTAATGGTTTGGTTGCTTGAATTCGCATAATAGGTCGATTAGGAATATGAAAGCTAACAACCTTACGAAAACAATCAATTTTTGCATGATGAGTAGTTAACCAATCAATCCCTAGAATCACGTCAAATGCAAGTATTTTTAAGTATATAAGGGTATATGTTCTGTGTATATGGGTGTATATGAGTACAGTATGTGGTTAAGGGTCAAGGGTTGACCAGGTAACTATATCAATGTCCAACCCCTAGGTATATATTTAGAACATCAACGCTCAGTTAGAAAATCCTAACGTCTGATAAGAAACCCTAGAAATCGGTTCTGGAAACCCTAATTTCAGTTCCGAGAATTTGAAATCCTAATTCAGATATTAAAATCCTAATTTGGGAATTTAAATGCTATGTATAAGGTTTATGTATTTTAATTACAAACCTAATTAGGGATAACCCTAATGATTAATTAGATTTTTAATAAATTAGAAACCCTAATTCTTGGGTTATAAACCCTAATGCGTGATTATGAAACCTAATTGTTAAATTAGTAATTTTAATTAGGAAATATTAAATCCTAATTAGCAAGCTTGAATAATGATTAGGAAATTTTAATATAATTAGAAAATCCTATTTATAATTTTTGAAATATTAATTTTCTATTTCAAAAATTGAAATTTGGAAATCCTAGAAATTAAATTTTCAAATATTTTTAGGGTTAAACCCTAAACTGTGATAACCCGAGAATTTTGAATATTTTTAAAATTTTAATTAATTGATTTAAGGTTCAAAATTAGAACCTAGACAGAAAATTAGTGTATGCGTTTGATATTTTTAAGATGGAATTTTAAGGATTTCAAAATTCTGTGAAGAATTTAGGTGAATTATTCAGGATTAAGGGTATACGTGAATATGTTCTGTGTATATGTGTACAGTATGTGGTTAAGGGTCAAGGGTTGATCAGATAAACGATATCTTTAACAAACCCTAGGTGTATATTAAGAACGTCAACGTTCGGTTAGAAAACCCTAATTTCGGGATTTGAAACCCTAATTTATAATTAGAAAAAACCTAAGTGTTAATTTAATGATTTTAATATTAATTAGGAAATATTAATCCTAATTTTCAAGTTATAAGTAATTAGAAAACCCTAATCTAATTACGAAATCTAATTTTTAAATTAGAAATTTATTTTATATTAGAAACCCTAATTTTAGGGTTATAAACCCTAATGACAATTTTGACCCTAATTGCTTAATTAGTAATTTTAATTAGGAAATACTAATCCTAATTAGCAAGATTTAAATTATGATTAAGAAATTTTAATATAATTAGTAAATCCTAATTTTAATTTAGAAATATAAATTTTCTATTTTTGAAAACCTAAATTGAAAATTTTAGAAAATTAAATTGTAAACTTGAGGGTTCAAACCCTAAACCCAAACCCAAACCCTAAACCCTAAGGGTTTGGCCATTTGCTAGAATGTCATTAAAATTAGGTGCAAAATGACCATTCTACCCTTATTGCATTATTTAGTAGATTGCTTACAAGCCTTGCAAAATGACCAACCCTAAGCATAGCATGCGACCAATACCAGCTATCTCAGCCAATTTATCAGCCATGTGCATTGCATGTATATCAAATAAATAGATTAGAGAGAGAGACATGCTCACTTTAAATTTCATTTTTCTCCTAACCCTTCTCTCTCTAAAAAATTAGGGATTTAGTGTGATATGGAGTAAGGAGATGAAACAATATCAAACCCTAACTCTCCATGATCAGCAGCAAAGGATCAGATTCATGAATCAAAGCTCAAAGGTATAAGAACCCTAATTTTTAAAATCTTTTGATTTGATGCTAAAAGTTATAATTGATTGGTTAAAGATATGTAATAAGGTGTCTTTTAGTGATCTGGGTTGTCAAATCCCAGATCCATAACATCAAAGTCCTCAAATCTAGCATTTTTGAAAATCTGGAAAAAGATCAAAAAGTGGCCTGACAGTCATATGTCAGGGCCTCTAGATCTGTATGTGTTAATCGTTTTCTGTGTTCTATGATTTGGATCTATTCTATGCCATGTGGACTACCATCTGGAACTGGAATCATGGACATATCACTTCTAGATCACTGGATATAGGTTGTCAAACTACGTTGACCGTTCACGAAAACTGGGTTTTGGGCAGCCCAGAAACCCAGATCTCGTCTGACAAGCTTTTCAAGGCTCTTAATCTTGCTCTGTTTGGTTAGTTTGGACAAGTTGTGACTTTAATCTTGTAGACTGGTATACGCACTACACTATCATGCCTTTATGTTGCTCATGTCATAAACAGAAACAAATTTATGCACGGTCAAACATAGGTTGACCAACTGTCTGGGTTCCATTTCTAGAAAACTCAAAAAGTCAAGAACCATTCTCTGGCAGGTAGTTTGACCGGATGAAATCTACATTTTGTGTTGTTGTTAGACTAATCTGATTGTATAGAGATGTTCTTTGACATCTCAACTACAAGTTTGAAGCTTTAAATCGCATACATCAGACCGGCAGCGTAAGCTATAAGGATCTAGATCTAGCACCTTCGGCTGTTCTTCATTTTCTGGAAAACCCAGAAATGAAGAACAGTGTTGTCAGAAAGTTTGAAGGCTTGAATCTCTCAGTTGTGTTATGTTATGACCATGAAGTTTGGTTATTAGTTGTATTATTACACTTGTACTAAATGATTAGAAACATTAAAAGCCCTAAAAACCTTACGAACACAGATCTACAGCCGGTCAAACGTGGCATCTCGTAACTGTTTATGAAGTTCTGGGCAGGCTCAAGAACAGCCCAAGAACACCATTAGCGACGGATTTGTCGCCCAAGACCCCTTTAGCGACATTTATTTACTAAAAATTAATTATTTTAATTAATAAATCAAAATAAATAGATTTTAATTATTAAAAATACTAAATAAATTCTAAAATATTATTTTAAATTCTAAAAAATAGTTTTTAATTATTTTGAGTATATTTCATAAATATTTAATATTTTTGGAATATAAATGGTATTTAATTTATTTAATTATAATATTAAATAAATTATTTAAAAATGATTTAATTCATGAAAAATAATATTATGGTAAAAGAAAATATTTTAAGTTATTTTTAGTGACTTTTAATATTTTGTGAGAAATTTCATTAATTAATCAATATTAATGATAATTAGTTTATTTAATAAATATATTAAATAAATTATGAAAAAATAGAATTAATGATTTATAAATCATATAAAAATGATTTAAGGATTATAAAAATATTTTAAGTTATAAAATTTAACTTATGATATTTTGTCATGAAAATATTAATATTTAAATATTAAAAGTAATTATCGGATAATGAATTTAATTGTTTAAAAATCACATAAAAGTGATTTTAAGGTATTAAAAATACTTTGTGATACTATAAATATATTATAATATTATGACATGTATTTCATTAATATTTGATAATAAATAAATATTAATGATAATGGAATTATGTGGTATTTAATTCATTTAAATACGATATAAGTGATTGAAAAATCATAATAAATGATAATAATTATGTAAAAATTATTGTGAGACTTAGAAAAAACATTCTGACTGTTAATAAATTATCTGAGATAATTGTTAAGTATTTAGGCAGAGTTTAATTGAAATTAGACTCGATAAAAGTCCCACTAGACCGTCGGGATGTCGGATTTGTGTCGGGTTCAACTCAGACTACAATAGTTTGACTTGATACCGAGTCCTATGTTTGTTGTAGACTGATAGGGATATGTGTTATGTGTTTAGGTTATTATATGTATGTCTATATATATAATAGTATTATATTGTGATGATATTATTCTGATATTGGGGATTTATATTACTAATATTAGGTCTTCGAATAAAGCGATATAAATTGCGTAGCAGTAATCAACGGTTCAGGCAAGTTTGTTTTTACTTAACTCTACTAAGAGTTGTTTCATTTGGATAAGCTTATGGTTAATCATTGTTGGTTGCCATGAATTGTACTCTGTACATATTACATGTATAAGTCAGGTATGAAAGGCTGATCACCTTCATTACCAGTTGGTTCAGATATATTTGTTCATGTATAATATTTGTTCAGTAATAAATTTGTTCCTGCTAGTTCACAATTATATTGTTGAATTATAGCCAGCTTATTATTTAAATTCTTTCAATCGTGATATATTGTTATATTATTAAACATAAACTTGTTGGGCAATCTTATGCTCACCCTTGTTATATCATGATTAACATTGCAGATTAAGACGATTACGTCAGATACAAGGAAAGGTCAAAGACAGTTCCAGCTTTAGTAGACGTGTGCAGTTAGAATTATAATAGTATAGTATGATAATATGTTATGTGTTAGACAGATTATGAGTTGTATTTATGTGAAGGTTACTCGACCTTGGGGAATAGTGTGATAAATGTATTGTATAAATAATTTATGTTTATATCTTCCGCAAATAGTAATAGTTGTATAGAATGATCGAACCGGATCCGCGGTGATTCGGGACCTCGGATTCGGGGCCGTCACAGCCCTAAGGGTCAAACCCAAAATCTTAAGGGTTAAACCGTAAATCCTAAGGGTTTAGACAATTTACTAATATGCCATTAAATTTGTATCCAAAAAGACTAGAATGCCCTTTTTGTTTTTTTATAATAAATGGGTGTGTAGGCTTTGACTTTAGGTGAGTTGTTCACCAAAACCTAACCCTAGCCATGTGCATTATATCTCAGCAAATCTCAGCAATTATTTACCCAATAGATTCATTGAATCAAAATAAAAGCTTATAACTTAAGCAAAAGACTTACTTTACTTTCCATTCTATCCAAGACCCTTCTCTCTCTAAGATTTCGAGATTTAGAGTGAGAGAGTGAGAAAAGTTAAGTTAAGATCGTACTTTAGCTTGCATATAACAGATCATCAAAGTCAGATTCCAAGATCCAAGGTAGAAAAGGTATAAACCCTAAATCATGTGATCTTATGTTAATGTTGTTGTTTGTTGTTAGATATGTGTTAGAGGGTGTCACTTGATGATCTGGGTTGCCAAAACTTAGATCCATATCATTTTGATGCTCAAAATTTAAGTTTTTAGAACTGGTCTATAAACCCTAAAACATGGCCTGACAGCCGAATGTCAGGGCTCATAGATCCTTTCATGTTAATTGTTTATGTGTTTTAAGAGTTTGTACTTGTAGTATGTTATGAGGACTTTGTTCTGCAAGTCGAATCAGGGTTAGAGCTAATATGGATTGCAAGTTATTAAAGGTCAAAGCTCGTTAACCGAGCATGACCAAGAGTTTCTGGATAACCCATAAACTCATTATCCATGTCTGACATGTTCTTCAAGGGCCAAGATATGCCAGATGTTATGTGATTTGTTGGTTTTGTTGTAACCAGGTTGTAGTTTGTTATATGAACTATAGATACATGGCCTCAGATCCTTTAAATAATCAACAGTATTAATGTAGTGGATGGTCAAAGTATGCAGTTTGTTCATAACTTTTAGTTTCTGGAAAATCCAGAAACCCAGTTTAGGTCTGACAATGTTTTTCGAGCCTCGGATTTTGCTTTTGTTTGTTAGTGTGGCCAAGTTGTTGTTATGTTATAGTCTGGTATAAGGACTACACAATCAAGCTTTTATCTCACCCAGAAAGTACATAGAATCAAAGATATGATTGGTCAAAATAGCGTTGACCATCACGCTGGAAGCAGATTCTAGGTAACCCAGATCTTCATCAGCCAAAATTTTTGACATAGTTTGACTAACATGGATCTTGCATGTGTTATTATTTTAGACTGAAATGACAGCATGTTATTGTACCCTGACATCTCTACTACAAGCTGGAATTCATAGATTACATAAAACATTTCTAGAATCAAAGATATAATGTTGCAAAGTAGGGACCATCGCACTGCTTGAGTTTCTGGAAAACCCAGAAACTCAAGAACACGTCTGACAGGTATTTCAAGAGCATAGATCTTGCTGTAATAATGTAGTATGGGCATGAAATTGACTTATAATAGTAGTATTGCATGTATACTACAATATTAATACAATATACAACTCTAATAACATTCAGAACATAAAGATTTTTGTGGTCAAAGTTCCAACCTCAAGCTCTGACATGAAGTTCTGGGCAGCTCAAAAACAGGCTCAAGAACACCTATAGCGACGGATCTGTAGCTATAGGGCCCTTTTATTAATAATTAAATTCTAAAAATAATTATTTTAATTAAATAAATCAAAATAAATGGTTTTTAATTATTAAAAATACAAAATAAATTTCTAAAAATTATTTTAAAGTCTGAAAATTAGTTTTAGACTATTTTGAGTATATTTCATAAATATTTAATATTTTTGGAATATAAATGGTATTTAATTTATTTAATTATAATATTAAATAAATTATTTAAAAATGATTTTAATACTTGAAAAATCATGAAAAATTATATTATGGTATAAGAAAATATTTTAAGTTATTTTTGGTGACTTTTAATATTTTGTGAGAAATTTTATTAATTAATCAATATTAATGATAGTTAATTTATTTAATAAATATATTAAAAATATTGTTAAAAAATAGAATTAATATTTTATAAATCATATAAAAATGATTTAAGTGTTATAAAAATATTGCAAGTTATAAATATAACTTTTGATATTTTGTCATGAAAATATTAATACTTTGATATTAACAGCAATTATCGGATAATGAATTTAATTGTTTAAAAATCCTATAAAGGTGATTTTAAAGTATTAAAAATACTTTGTGATATTATAAATATATTATAATATTATGACATGTATTTCATTAATATTTGATAATAAATAGATATTAATGATAATAGAATATTGTGGTATTTATATTATATAAATACGTTTTTAATAATTAAAAAATCATGATAAATAGTAATAATTACTTGAAAATTATTACGAGCTTAGGAAAATTATTTTGACTGATATTAAAATTATCTGAGATAATTGTTAAGTGTTAGGCAGAGTTTAATTAAACTTAAACTCGACGATTATCCGACTAAGCCGTCGGGATGTCAGAATTATACCGAACTCGACTCATACTGTAATAGTTTGACTTGAGATAAAGTTTTCTGTGTGTTATAGACTGATAGGATTATGTGATACTGTGTTTAGGATATTTTAAATATTATGATGATATTATTTTAATGTATAGATCGGTATTATTTATATTAGGTTTTCAGACAAAGCTAGATAATTTGCGTAACGATAATCAACAGTTCAGGCAAGTTTTTTTTAACTCGACCTCAAGTTGAACTATTCAAATATACTTGTGGTTAATTATTTCTGGTTGCCATGTCTAAGAATTATTAAATCGCACTCTGTGCACACTGCATGTATTCTTCAGGTATAAAAGGCTGATCACCTTCATTACCATTCGGTCCAGATATATATATGTTCATGTTCAATATTCGTTCAGCTATATAAAATTTGTTTATGCTAGTTCGCAATTATATTGTAGAACAGTATCCAGCTTTTATTTAATTCTTTCTATCACGATATATCTTTAATTTATTGAACTTAAACTTGCTGGGCAAACTTATGCTCACCCTTGCTATATCATGATTAATATTATAGATTATGAAGCATACGTCGGATACAGGAAAGGATAAAGCCAAGCTCAGATTTGGAATTTTTTTTTTATGTGCAGTTAAATTGTAATAGTATGATAATAATGTTGTATGTCAGTTAAGATAATGAATTGTGTTTATTTGAAGGTTACTCGACCTTGGAGAAATAATGTGTAAGATTTATTGTATAAACAATTTATGTTTATATCTTTTGCAATAGCTATAGAATGATTGTGATAGTTATAGAATGATTGAACCGGATCCGTGGTGATTTGGGACCCGGATTTGGGGCTCTCACAGTTGGTATCAGAGCTGTAGGTTATAAATCTAGGGTAGTGATACCTTAGACTAATAACCACAGTGATTAGAATAAGTACTAACTCAAATAGAGTTAGTGTGTCGGTAAGATTCAAAAATGAATCTCGACGGGTTATAAAGATACAGATTTCCCTAACTCTGATAATAAAGTTGAACAATAGTAATGAGTAGATAAAGTCTAAAAGACTAGAAGAATCGGGATAGGATATCGTAAAACAAAATGATCAAAACATAAAAATAAATCGTAATATATACGATGAGATCACCCTGTGATCTGATAAGGTGATAGCAGGGAGGAGAATCAAGTGAATGGTTGAAAAGTTTACAGCCAAGATTGCTGTGTGTCTATGAATTGGTACAGATTCAGAAAAGGATTATGAATACGGATTAAATAAAATTCGTATTGAGAATGTAGTTAGTATTAAGTGGGGATTTCAATTGAGGACTCATGTCAGCAGCTAAGTTGTATGATTCTTCGTATGGGAGTTTAATTGTACTTGGTATAAAAAACCACTTAGTTCTGGCACTGATAATCATTGAAATGTCTGTGTCGCGCTATTTGCTATATGCATGTTGAGAGAGTGATTCCTTTCTCTTGTATATAACAGATAGATAGACTATAGATAGAGAATATAAGGTTAAGTACGAGTTCTTAAAACTCATACTTATGGTACGCTCGTGACTCATAATTATATGAAATGTTTATGAACCCCTCAGCGAATGGACGCCAAATGTCTGTCTAGGACAAGTTCTTAAACTCATATGATTGTGGCAAGTTCCTGAACTCATAAGTGTGGTAAGTTGACGATCTGGGTATAGTTTTGTGTGAATAGAGTATTAAGGATAATAGGAATAGATAGACTGTTTAAGTAGATGATTATTAGTGGAGACATAGATTTTCCAAAATTCCTAGCTATGCTAGACTTCAAACTTTTTGGACATCAAGCTAAATACGCACTATGTGCCTTTTTGAAAATGAATTTTTTTTTCTCAACTCCGGGTGACCATTGTGTATAAGTGGACTTCGGGCCACCGACACGTCATTACCTATTGAGTAATAAAACAGATTTGCAAAGATTTTTGGAATGGTTTAAAGTACAGTCTATGCTAATTATTTCGGCTAGACAATAATGATTTAAAATATCAAAATATATTTTTATTTATTAGTTATGTACCATATAACCTGGTGCAGAGATGATAAAAAGTTGATGGAGTTGTAAATACAGGAATACTTAGTGTTGAATTGATCTAAAATTGTTGTTCCACTATTGTATGATGTGTTATGACAAAGTCATACAATGACGACATCTTCAAACGGGCTATTAATACAGTACGACATAATAACGCCATTTTCGAACTAATTTTAAAAGTTTAATTTGCCAACGGGGTTTGGCTACACCTAAATATTTTGATTATATTTAATTATTGATATGAGTCTATGCTATTCGATTCAACTAGACTAATGTTTATGAAAACTCTACGTGTTCATTGAAAGAAATTTTCCGAAACAAATTATTTTGGTGCGGAATCTAATAAGACTGAGGTAAAATTTGGTGCCTATGGCAGAGACGAGAAGCAGATTCGACCAGCAGTACTTAACAAGTACAGGGCATATCGGGCTAATTACCCACTATGTCCGTAAGTTATGACGGTTTGTGGATGAATTTCCATATAACCTTTGTAAAAATGATAGACAATAGTCTATATAACCCCTCAGCACAATTTTAAAATTTTTATTCTTGTAAGGAATGTATTGGGTAGCATGTGATGATGAGAATGAACGGTGTATGGTGTATGGTATAGGGTGTAAGGTAAATTTTAGGGACGAAATTTTTAGAAGAATTGGTGAATGTGACGACCCAAGAATTAAGAAAATTATTTAAATCTTAAATTATTGAATAAAGGTTAAATAATAAACCTAGACAGAAAATAAGTGTATGGATTTGACATTTCTGAAAAGAAATTTTTGGATTTAAAAATCTTTGTGGTGAATTATTCAGGATTTAGTATATAACGGTATATGTTTTGTGCATATGGGTGTAGATGAGTACATTATGTGGTTAAGGATCAAGGGTTGACCAGGTAACTATATCAGTGTCTAACCCCTAGGTATATACTTAGAACATCAACGTTCAGTTAGAAAACCCTAACGTCTAATAAGAAACCTTAGAAACCGGTTCTGGAAACCCTAATTTCAGTTTTGAGAATTTAAAACCCTAATTCGGATATTAAAATCCTAATTTGGGAATTTAAATGCTATGTATAAGGTTTATGTATTTTAATTACAAACCTAATTAGGGATAACCCTAATGATTAATTAGATTTTTAATAAATTAGAACCCCTAATTCTTGGGTTATAAACCCTAATGCATGATTATGAAACCAAATTGTTAAATTATTAATTTTAATTAGGAAATATTAAATCCTAATTAGCATGCTTGAATAATGATTAGTAAATTTTAATATAATTAGAAAATCCTATTTATAATTTTTGAAATATTAATTTTCTATTTCGAAAATCGAAATTTGGAAATCCTAGAAAATAAATTTTCAAATATTTTAGGGTTAAACTCTAAATCGTAAAGATCAAACCCTAAACCCTAAGGGTTTGAACAATTTACTAATATGCTATTAAATTTGTATGCAAAAAGACTAGAATGCCCTTTTTGTTTTTTTGTAATAAATGGGTGTGTAGGCTTTGACTTTAGGTGAGTTGTTCACCAAAACCTAACCTTAGCCATGTACATTATATCTCAGCAAATGTCAGCAATTATTTACCTACTAGATTCATTGAATCAAAATAAAAGCTTATAACTTAAGCAAAAGACTTACTTTACTTACCATTCTATCCAATACCCTTCTCTCTCTAAGATTTTGAGATTTAGAGTGAGAGAGTCAGAAAAATTAAGCTAAGATCATACTTTAGCTTGCATATAACAGATCATCAAAGTCAGATTCCAAGATCCAAGGTAGAAAACGTATAAACCCTAAATCATGTGATCTTATGTTAATGACGTTGTTGTTTATTGTTAGATATGTGTTAGAGGGTGTCACTTGATGATCTGGGTTGCCAAAATTTAGATCTATATCATTTTGATGCTCGAAATTTTAGTTTTTAGAACTGATCTATAAACCCTAAAACATGGCCTGACAGGTGAATGTCAGGGCTCATAAATCCTTTCCTGTTAATTGTTTATGTGTTTTAAGAGTTTGTACTTGTAGTATGTTATGAGGACTTTGTTCTGCAAGTCGAATCAGGGTTAGAGCTGATATGGATTGCAAGTTATTAAAGGTCAAAGCTCGTTGACCGAGCATGACCAAGAGTTTCTGGGTAACCCAGAAACTCATTATCCATGTCTGACAGGTTCTTCAAAGGCCAAGATATGCCAGATGTTATGTGATTTATTGGTTTTGTTGTAACCAGGTTGTAGTTTGTTATATGGACTATAGATACATGGCCTTAGATCCTTTAAATAATCAATAGTATTAATGTAGTGGGTGGTCAAAGTATGCAGTTTGTTCATGACTTTTAGTTTCTGGAAAACCCAGAAACCCAGTTTAGGTCTGACAATGTTTTTTGAGCCTCGGATTTTGCTTTTGTTTGTTAGTTTGGCCAAGTTGTTGTTGTTATGTTGTAGTCTGGTATAAGGACTACACAATCAAGCTTTTATCTCACCCAGAAAGTACATAGAATCAAAGATATGGTTGGTTAAAATAGCGTTGACCATCACGCTGGAAGCAGATTCTGGGTAACCCAGATCTTCATCAGCCGAAATTTCTGACATAGTTTGACTAACATGGATCTTGCATGTGTTATGATTTTAGACTGAAATGATAGCATGTTATTGTACCTTGACATCTCTACTACAAGTTGGAATTCATAGATTACATAAAACATTTCTAGAATCAAATATATAAGGCTGTAAAGTAGGGACCTTCGCACTGCTTGAGTTTCTGGAAAACCCAGAAACTCAAGAACATGTCTGACAGGTATTTCTAGAGCATAGATCTTGCTGTAATAATGTAGTATGGGCATGAAATTGACTTATAATAGTAGTATTGCATGTATACTACAATATTAATACAATATACAACTCTGATAACATCTAGAACATAAAGATTTTTGTGGTCAAAGTACCAGCCTCGAGCTCTGACATGAAGTTCTGGGCAGCTCAAGAACATGCTCAAGAACACCTATAGCGACGGTTCTGTTGCTATAGGCCCCTTTTATTAATAAATAAATTCCAAAAATAATTATTTTTATTAAATAAATCGAAATAAATGATTTTTAATTATTAAAAATACAAAATAAATTTCTTAAAATTATTTTAAAGTCTGAAAATTAGTTTTTAACTATATATTTCATAAATATTTAATATTTTTGGAATATAAATGGTATTTAATTTATTTAATTATAATATTAAATAAATTATTTAAAAATAATTTTAATACTTGAAAAATCATGAAAAATTAAATTATGGTATAAAAAAATATTTTAAGTTATTTTTGGTGACTTTTAATATTTTGTGAGAAATTTTATTAATTAATCAATATTAATGATAGTTAATTTATTTAATAAATATATTAAATAAATTGTGAAAAAATAGAATTAATATTTTATAAATCATATAAAAATGATTTAAGTGTTGTAAAAATATTGCAAGTTATAAAATATAACTTTTGATATTTTGTCATGAAAATATTAATAGTTAGATATTAATAGCAATTATCGGATAATGAATTTAATTGTTTAAAAATCCTATAAAGGTGATTTTAAAGTATTAAAAATACTTTGTGATATTATAAATATATTTTAATATTATGACATATATTTCATTAATATTTGATAATAAATAGATATTTATGATAATAGAATATTATGGTATTTATATTATATAAATACGTTTTTAATGATTGAAAAATCATGATAAATAGTAATAATTACTTGAAAATTATTAAGAGCTTAGAAAAATTATTTTGACTGATATTAAAATTATCTGAGATAATTATTAATTGTTAGGGAAAGTTTAATTGAACTTAAACTCGACGATTATCCGACCAAGCCGTCGGGATGTCAGAATTATAACAAACTCAACTCATACTGTAATAGTTTGACTTGAGGTTAAGTTTTCTGTGTGTTATAGACTGATAGGATTATGTGATACTGTGTTTAGGTTATTTTAAATATTGTGATGATATTATTCTAATGTGTAGATCGGTATTATTTATATTAGGTTTTCAGACAAAGCTAGATAATTTGTGTAACGATAATCAATGGTTCATGCAAGTTTTTCTTAACTCGACCTCGAGTTGAACTATTCAAATATACTTGTCGTTAATCATTTCTGATTGTAATGTCTAAGAATTATTAAATCGCACTCTATGCACACTGCATGTATTCTTCAGGTATGAAAGGCTGATCACCTTAATTACCATTCGGTCTAGATATATGTATATATATATATATATATATATATATATATATATATATATATATATATATATGTTCATGTTCAATGTTTGTTCAGCTATGTAAAATTTGTTCATGCTAGTTCGCAATTATATTATAAAACTGTAGCCAGCTTTTATTTAATTCTTTCTATCATGATATATCTTTAATTTATTGAACTTAAACTTGTTGGGCAAACTTATGCTCACCCTTGCTATATCATGATTAACATTGCAAATTATGAAGCATACGTTGGATATAGGAAAGGATAAAGCCAAGTTCAGCTTGGGAATTTTTTTTTATGTGCAGCTAAATTGTAATAGTATGATAATAATGTTGTATATCAGTCAAGATAATGAATTGTGTTTATTTGAAGGTTACTCGACCTTGGGGAAATAATGTGTAAGGTTTATTGTATAAACAATTTATCTTTATATCTTCCGCAATAGTTATAGAATGATTGTGATAGTTGTAGAATGATTGAACTAGATCCGTGGTGATCTGGGACCCAGATTCGGGGCTCTCACACGATATCTTAATCTACTCAAAGATGGAAGAAGAACACATCGAACATTTGAAGATGGTTTTGGAGGCGCTAAGAAAGGAGAATTGTATGTAAAGTTCTCCAAGTGTGAATTTTGAATGAAGAAGGTTCAATTTTTAGGACACATGGTGGATAAAGATGGAATTTCAGTAGATCCTACAAAGGTAGAAGCAGTGAGTAATTGGGAGCAGCTAAAGACGCCAATCGAAGTAAGAAGTTTCTTAGGGTTAGCTGGGTACTATCAAAGATTTATCAGGATTTTTCTAAGATAACAAACCCGTTGATCAATTTAACGAGGAAGACAGTGAAGTTTGTATGGAAGGACAAGTGCGAAGAGAGTTTTCAGGAGCTGAAAAAGAGATTAAGTGAGGTGCATGTATTATCATTACCAGATGATACGGTAGGATTTGTGGTGTATAGTGATTTATCGCACAGAGGACTTGGCTGTGTGCTAATGCAACATGGCAAGGTCATCGTGTATGCTGATGAGTGGGTTTTATACCTATGAATCGGCCTCTAATTCGAGCCTAAACAGTCTTAATTTGTCATGTTTGTGATTCGTTTTACTTGTTTAGTGTTATTTTTATGTTTAGGTATTGTGGCATAGCATTTGGACTTAAAAGGTGGGTTCGTGGTGAAACTTGATAAGGAAATGAGCAACAATTGGACTTCTGAGGAAAGACCCCCCGTCGGGGCAGACTTTATAGAGACAAAACCACCTGCCGGGGCGGGGGTACCTAATTGAAGACAGTAGCACCCCCCGCTGTGGCGGGCGTACGGGAAAAATAAGTCTCCTATCTGAATTGCATTGCTACAGATGCGTGAAGGATAGAGGTTGGCATGATTTGGAACTGTAATGCGCGTCAAATTATGAGCAAAATATGTGTCCTAAGCTGGAATTAAAATAAGAAACAGCAATTATACAAAAAATCAGACAATCAACTAGGAATTAGAAGTTTGAATTTTGTACAATAGCATTGGAGGAAGGATTGAAGGTCTGAGTCACGATAATTGCAAGTTGGAGATAAGGAGAAGGGTGGTTCTGGATTCATTCTTTTTCGTTAATTCAATTATTGTAATTGGGATGATGATTACTTTGATAATTTCAGTTGTTAATTCATTTGTGATGAATTAATTTACTTATTAAGCTTATGACGGATCTTATGGTTGAACGAAGATTATGTAATCTTGAATTTCAGTTTAATAATATATCTTTCAATTTATCTATAATGATTTGTGCTTTAATTTATGAATTGCTTGATCACCAATTTTGTGTGGAATTATATGGACTCGAGAGATGAAATACGAATCTAGACTTAGTTATTTTAGCGTGTGTTCTTGAATTCTGTGAGTGAATGGAATCTTGATGAATGTTAGGGTAGAGATATGCTTAACATTGCATGTAATGGGATAGAGAATTTGAACATAAACTTTCTTTGATTGTAATTCACATAGAGATATAGTGAATTAGTTGATTAAGGTGTTTAGCTTAATTCTATCTAATTTGTGGATTTATGTTAATATAGTATTAGTGCATCAAGAGATGGCTAGTTCTACTTGAGTGTTCTTGATTAATAAACTGGGATAGTGAATTGAACTGGAATAGGGTGTAGTAATTAGAGTGATTCTTAAAGTGAAGTCATAAGCCTAATTCTATATTATTTGCTTGAAATTACAGCTTTTGAACTTGTTGATTGCCTAGTATTTTTATGTTTTTAGTTTTTAATAGTTATAATCATTGAATTGGATAGTTTAATGAAATTGGGATTAATATAAAGCTGGTAATTATTAGGATTAATTTCATACTAGTCTCTATGGGAACGATACTTAACTTATCATTATATTACTTGTTGACCACGTACACTTGCGTGTGAGCGTAGATAGATTTTACCCAACAAGTTTTTGGTGCCGTTGCTGGGGAACTTAATATAGATTTTAATATTTTTCAATATCAGTTAAATTAGTCCAGTTTTACTTAAACATTTTTCTTTTGTTTTGTTCTTTCTTGTTTCAGGTTCTTGAAGTTAGTTTATGCAAACTCGATCTAAAAATCCAGACTTGCTTCCTTTTGAGTATAATATCGACAAATGGTTTCAAAGGCTAAGTAAGTGGATAAAGGACACTAGGGAAAACTTTGAGAATCCTGAGACAGAAGAAATAATTCCTGCAGAAGACCAGAAAGTGTTGAGGGATTTTGCTACTCCTAAGGTGACTAAACTTCAGTCGAGTATCACCAGGACGGTGATTGCTGCAAAGACGTTTGAGATTAAGCCTGGGACTATTCAAATGATTCAGAATTTAGTTCAATTTAGGGGACTAGCCAATGATGATCCGAATGAACATTTGGTCATCTTTTTGGAGATAAGTGACACCTTCATATACAATGGGGTGTCGGATGAAGCAGTCAAACTTCGCTTGTTCCCATTCACCTTGCGGGACAAGGCGAAAAGTTGGTTACATTCTCTACCGTCAGGATCAATAACTACTTGGGAAGACCTTGCTCAGAAGTTCCTGGCTAAGTTCTTTCCATCAGCTAAAACTGTAAAGATGAGAAACGAGATCACCATGTTCGAGTAGCAACATGGGGAGTCTTTACATGAGGCATGGGAATGGTATAAGGAATTGCTCAGAAAGTGCCCTCATCATGGACTACCAAAATAGCTGCAGATGAATTTGTTTTACAACGGGTTGAATAGGAATCTCAGAACTAGTATAGATACAGCTTCGGGTGGAACGTTTATGGCCAAGAGTTATGAGGAGGCGTATGAGTTGGTAGAAACTATGGCAGCTAATAACTACCAGTGGCCTACATCGAGGATGACACAACCTAAGGTAGCTAGGGTTTTAGAGGTAGATGGGGTAACCGCGTTGGCAACACAGATTTCTGCCTTATCAAAGAAAATGGATACTCTGACGGGTGTACAACCACAGTAGGTGGCTTATGTTTACGAGTTATATGCCAGAGAACATCCTACGGAGCAGTGTGCCATCAACCCAGCGTTGGTTTAGTTTGTGGGCAACTATAATAGAATTCCACAGAACATGTATCAAAATGCCTACAACCCAGGGAATAGGAACCATCCAAATTTTTCATGGAGCAACAATCAAAATTAGCAGGCTCCACGACCTTCTTATCCCCCGGGGTTCCAAAATCAGAATCAACAAGTAGCTCCGCATCAAGAAAAGAAATCAAACTTAGAAGAGCTTTTGATGAAATACATAACGGGAAACGAGGCGACAATGAAAACACAAGCAATGGCCATCAAAACTTTAGAAAATTAGATGGGACAGCTTGCCTTAGCATTGAATAATAGGCCGCAAGGAACTCTACCAAGTGACATAGAAAAGAATCTGAAGGGGAATTATGAACAGTGTTAATCAATCACTTTGAGGAGTGGAAAACATCTTGATGGGAAAATTTCAGAAAATTTAGCATAGCAGGATGTCACGGAGAATGAAAACAAAGTGGTTACAGAGAAACAGGGTAAGGAAAAGCAAGATGACAAGACCAAGTTAGATGTCAGGCCAGTTGTGTATCCTCCACCGCCATTTCAGCAAAGAGTCTAAAAATAGAAAATAGATAAACAATTTGCCAAATTTTTGGAAGTTTTCAAGAAACTTCAAATTAATATTCCATTTGCAGAAGCCCTAGAACAGATGCCTAGTTATGCCAAATTCATGAAGGGTATTCGGTCTAGGAAGAAAAAGTTAGAAGATTATGAAACTATGGCATTAACGGAGGAATGCAGCGCAGTTTTACAACGAAAGTTACCCCCAAAGTTGAAGGATCTGGGAAGTTTTACTATACATTGCACTATCGGTAACATGGCATTTAAAAAGTGTTTGTGTGACTTGGGGGCAAGTGTAAACCTTATGCCATTATCCGTTTATACTGAATTGGGTTTACCTGCTCCAAAGTTTACAAACATATCGTTGCATTTAGCAGACCGATCGGTAACTTATCCGAGAGGGATTATGGAGGATATTTTGTTTAAAGTGGACAAATTCATATTCCTAGTTGATTTCATAATTCTGGATTATGAAGAATATAAGAACATCCCAATCATTCTAGGGAGACCATTTTTGGCGACAGGTAGAACGCTCATTGATGTTCTAAAAGGAGAATTGACTATGAGGGTTCAAGATCAGGAAGTTATTTTTAATGTGTTCAAAGCCATGAAGTTCCTTACGAATGAAGATGAGTGTTTCCAAGTGGATGTCATCGACCGGATAGTCAAGGATGATATGGTAAAAAGTTTGGTTAGTGATCCATTGGAAACTACACTATTGGGGGATGAGAATTTGGATGATCCAGAGTTCATGGATTATTTACACATGATGGATGCTTTAACGAGAGTTATTAGATTTAAAGTTCCATTCGAGCCATTACACACGGAGGAAAAGGCTTCAGCTCGGATGAAACCTTCACTTGAGGAGCCACCCACTCTTGAGCTCAAACCACTTCCTAAACACCTCAGGTATGTGTATTTAGGTGATTCAAATACTTTACATGTTATTATTGCATCTGCACTTAACGAATTGTAGGAAAGTAAATTGCTGAGGATTTTGAGAGAATACCAATCTACAATAGGCTGGACCATTGCCGATATAAAAGGGATCAGTCCCTCCTTTTGCATGCTCATGGAAGAGGATGCGAAGCCAACAGTGGAGCAGCAGAGACGATTAAATCCAATCATGAAAGAAGTAGTAAAGAAAGAAATATTGAAGTGGTTGGATATGGGAATTATTTACCCAATTTCAGACAGTGCATGGGTAAGTCCGGTACAGTGTGTGCCGAAAAAGGGTGGAATGATAAAAATGAAGATAATGAGCTGATTCTGACGAGGACAGTGACCGGATGGAGGGTGCGCATGGACTACAGAAAGCTGAATAAGGCAACCCAGAAGGATCACTTTCCTCTACCCTTCATTGATCAGATGTTGGACCGACTAGATGGACATGAGTATTATTGCTTACTAGATGGATACTCGGGCTACAACCAAATTGTCATAGCTCCCGAGGATCAAGAGAAGACCACCTTTACATGCCCATATGGCACCTTTGCATTTAGAAGGATGTCCTTTGGGCTGTGTAATGCACCAGCTACATTCCAAAGATGCATGATGGATATCTTCTCAGACATGGTGGAAAAAGAGGTAGAAGTGTTCATGGTTGACTTTTCAGTCTATGGAAACACTTTTGATAAATGTCTGGAGAATTTGGTTATAGTCTTAAAGCGGTGTGTGGAAACGAATTTGGTACTCAACTGGGAGAAGTGACACTTTATGGTTGAAGAAGGGATAATTCTGGGGCATAAGGTTTCTGCTAAAGGTTTAGAGGTTGATAAGGCAAAGCTGGACACGATCGAAAATCTTCCACCGCCGAATTCAGTAAAGGGAATCCACAGTTTTCTTGGACATGCCGGGATCTACAGAAGGTTTATAAAGGACTTCTCTAAGATTGCAAAGCCATTATGCAGTCTTTTAGAGAACGATGCGGTATTCAGATTTGACGAGGAGTGTAAAACAGCATTTGAGTAGTTGAAGAAGAAATTGACTACAGCGCCAATGATCATCGCGCCGGATTGGACTATGCCCTTTTAATTGATGTGTGATGCAAGCGACTATGCAATAGGGGCTGTTTTGGGTCAATGCCGAGATAAAATATTCCATGCCATATACTATGCAAGTAAAACTCTTACAAATGCACAATTAAAATACACAACTGCCGAGAAGGAGTTACTTGCAGTGGTATATGCCTTTGACAAATTCAGGGCATATTTGATTGGGACAAAGGTGGTGGTTTACACAGACCACTTGGCAATTCGCTACTTGATTTCAAAGAAGGATGCTAAGCCGAGACTTATCAGATGGATCCTTCTCCTTCAGGAATTCGAGTTAGAAATAAAGGATAGGAAGGGGACAGAAAATCAAGTAGCAGACCATCTATCGAGGCTAGAAAATCTAGATAAAGATGAAGCGGATAAGTGTGTGATCAATGAATCATTCCCGGATGAACAACTATTTGGAGTTAATTCAGAGTTTCCGTGGTATGCAGATTTTGCTAACTATTTGGTAAGAAATATCCTTCCACCTGATCTGACGAGACAGTAGAAAAAGAAATTCCTACATGACGTTAAGTGGTACGTGTGGGATGAGCCACACTTATTCAAACAATCCGTCGACAAGATGATTCGAAGGTGTGTGCCATACAATGAAGTGAAGAATATTCTACACGAGTGTCATTCGTCTGCATATAGGGGACATTATGGTAGTGAGTGGACAACGGCCAAGGTACTTCAGTCAGGATTCTATTGGCCTATGGTGTTCAAGGATGCCCACCAGTTTGTGAAAACTTGCGACAGATGTCAAACGGTGGGCAACATATCAAAGTAGAATGAGATGCCACTACAAACTATCATGGAAGTGGAATTTTTTGATGTATGGGGAATAGATTTTATGGGACTGTTTCCTTCATCTTTCAACAACCTGTATGTGACGACCCCAAAATAGGTCCAATCCTTCCAACCTATTCTGAGTCGCCAAATACATGGTACAGAAAATAACTACAATTTTATTACAACAATTGTCGTGCAAAATACAACAACACATATGCTGTGAGTTTTGATACAAATATATACAAAACTGTGACTCTCATCCCAACCTTGGATAACACGTCACAATGGCACCTTACATAAAGGTATAGTCAAAAAATGTTTTAGAAATTAAAATTTTTGGGAAGTGCTCAAGGAAACCTTCGTACATGGGAGGCCATGCATCTAGATTATGATAGATATCATATGTCTATAGAATTATCCTTGGTTGACCCAATAGACCCCAAAGAAAAATAAGAAGATTACTATCATATTCTTTCCAATGGTAAGTCTTCTCTTGACATATCATTATCTCCACTGTCTCAAATTGAGAGTTATACTTCAAACAAACACCAAGATTATATAGGTAGTGCTCGTAGATATACTCAGCAAGTGGATGTGCACAACCGTGTCTTATGATGACACGAAGTTGTATGTCATTAGACATCTTGTATGATAGTGACAAAATACCCTTCCAACGTTGGGTTCGCCTTACCCTATTTGATTCACAAAATATAACTACTAAATGATGACCACCGTTCTATTCCCCTGTTACCCCCGCTCGACCCAGCTACACTCTTATTACCTGAAAGGAATTGTGAAACAGAAAGCTGAGCACAACTAGCCCAGTAAAGAATATCATGACTAAAGGTAAATAAATTATCAACAGCCTTCAACAGTAATAAATCAGAGATTTAGAACATATGGTAGATAATAAAAAATTTCAATCATAGTTGCAGCAGAACGAGCAATCCATTAGAAGAGTCAAATAGACCATAAAATCTATTATCTTCTCCATGTTAAAAATCCATCAACAATATTTTATCCCTGTAACATCAATCAACAGTTCTGGTCCACAATCATATAAATAACTCATAATCATAATTGTGATTCTAAATTCCTCTTCGCATCCAGGACGAAGATAATTTTCATCACATGTCTTTACCTGAAACATCAAAGATCATGGTTATACCAAATCACAGTTCCTGTTCATAATCATACTAATAAATTCATCTTTGCACTACGGGCCAACGATATTCGTCAACAGTTCATCTTTGCACTACTGGCCAAAGATATTCAACAACAGGTCATCTTTACACTACGGGGAAAAGATATTCATCAATAATTCATCTTTGCACAATAGGCCAAAGATAGTCCTCAACAATTCATATTTACACTACATGCCAAATATATTCATATCTCAAAGAAATATATAATCATTTCAAAATTTATATAAATAATAATCATAACCATGTTAATCAATTCATCTTTACACTTAAGCTAAAGATAATCAATTGTAAATTCAATGGTCATGATCATACCAGTTAACAATTCATCTTTGCACTACAGGCCAAAGATATTCCTCAGTCACGATCATACCAATAATTTACCCATCTTTACACTCAAGTGAAAGAGAAATTCAACATCAGGGTTATAAATATATTATATATGATAATAATAACAATATGATCAACAACTGCATTTATTTTCAAGAGCAACAATCATAAATCAATGATAATTTGGTCAGAAAAAGAAACCAATTTTTGTCGAGAATAGTACCCATGAATAGTAACTCGTGAATAGTAACTCGTGAATAGTAACTCATGAATAGTAACTCGTGAATCGTACTCCATATTCGTACATAGTACCGTATACGTAAATAATGTCATATACGTAAATAGTGTCATATACATGAATAGTACCGTATACGTGAATAGTATCGTATACGTGAATAGTAATCCCGACTTAAAAAGGTAAAAATTTCACAATAAAATCCATACTAATATTTCAGTATAATGATATTGAAAGAATAACATCATTATAAAGAATATAGCATCCCTAATTATCCCTTACTATCCCTTACCTCAAAAAAGCAGTACTTCTGACTGGATATCGGATATGACGCTGAAAAAAACATGCACTGATGAATAGCAACTCACCAAGTATCTAAATACTCATAAAATACACTCGATAATCTAGAGAGAAAAAGAGAGCAAACTTATGAATTCTGGTATGATTTTTAATTCTAACTTAGCCCTCTATTTATAGGAAAATATTAGCACGCCGAAGCAGACTTGACCTGCTACCTGATGGCTTTACCTGCTACTATTCCACCCACCAAAAATCAGCCATCTTCCTCAACAACCAAAAGTGGGGCCCACCCATTTCTAGAATTTTCCACCAAAATCTTTTATAAACCTAATTTCTGAATCAGTCACCTCTTAAAATTCATAACAAATCATTCGTTCATTTTTAACGGTTCAAAATTTGTGGACATATACTCAACTTATATATGTATAACATATCCAAAAATCACAACGATCCAACGGTCAAATTAAAAATTATAACTCATGCAATATATCTCAAGAACAGTGATTTAATTTTTAATACCTCCATTCCGACAAAAACACTTTAACATTAATTCCTTCACATAAAATAAATATATCCATTAATTATATCCACATAAAATAAATATTTCCTTATCATATATGTGAGGACCCCAAACTCGGATACTTGAAACCCGAACTCGGTTCTTCACGATACCATTTCTATGAGCGGAATAATACTAATAATAATAACAATAATATAAAAGATCAAATTAATTTACATAATTATCAGAGTCTAACTCCCAAGTACGAAACCTTTAAACATTCATTATAACCCATGATAGATAATATATATCATAATTGTCTTAATAACATTAAACTATTACATAACATAGTAATTCGTTCATTCAGCAACCTTCCCTTTTCCTTTGTTTTTAACAGAGTTCTCTGGTCGTTCGCACTTAGCTGAAAACATTTAAATTTAAGCAAGGATGAGCATTTGAGTGCCCAGCAAGCAATAGCAATTATATATATATATATATATATATATATATATATATATATATATATATAAGCTGAAAGGATTTAAATATTTTCTTTGTACTATTCTTCTACAACAAGTCAATAGTTGTGAAGTATTCTGAACCGATAATAATAACATAACAACTCTCTTTCAAATTTTCGAAACTACATAATGACTATATCTGGGGTTATGGTGACATGCCATGAACATTGTTTTCATTTTCGAAAAGGTTAAACAGAAATTCATCTGTAAACCGTCATAACTTACGGGCACGGGGGTGATCAGCCCGTTATGCCCTGCATTGATCAATACTACATTGCTAGAACGATATTATCGTTCATCCTTTGTCCGCTGGAGCGCATAAAAATTTTCCCGTGTAGGGATGTTCATACCTGTCTGGGTTCTAAATCAAAGGTTTTATCTTGTTCAACAATAATCTATAATTCAATATATCTGTATACGGGTAATTGACAAAGGAATGTCAACATGTGATTAAATACAATGATTATCCAAGTGGGGACACTTGTTTAACCACTTCTAGAAATTAACGAACAGAATATATATGTCCGAATTATCATATACTAACATGTTGATATTCAATGAGCTTATATAATATAAAGTTCATAATCTGTACAATAATAATATAGTTTAGAAACATTCTTACTCACATCCATTGCATAAAGAAAATGCAAAGGTTAGATACTTGCCTGAAGCGCTGCTTACAACTTGTAATTAAGATCTATCGCTTATCTCACGACCTATCATTAATAAGATAGTTCGTTCGATTAGAACAACATACTATAACACATAACACTGCTTATTGCAGTCAACACATAACCTAATCACATTAGCACCTATGTTTAATAACCATTGAATCACAAATAATCACTTATACAATCAAAATATCTAAGTCCAGATCAATTTCTGAAACATGTCGGTCTACCGACAATTTTATCGGGTAATTTTCGAGTCTAAGACTCTATACTATAACTTAACATCAGTACGTATCAGTCATATTATTTTTAAATGACTCAATAAAATTTTAAAACATTTATTATAATTTATCATGAATTTTCAAACATCGAAAACACATTTAAATGATTTAAATACTAATCAATTCTATTATCATTAATATTTAATTAATATTAAACTATTAATGAAATCATTTCCAACATGTTAAAGTTATTTATAATAATTCATAATACTTTTAAAGTATTAATATTACCCTTAAATAATTTTTAAAACAGTTAAAATCATTTTTAAATAATTATCATTAATATTAAAGTATTAATGTTCTATTTATCAAAATATTAAAAGTCATTATTCATAACTTAAAATATTTTTAATTCATTTATATCCCTTTTAAATGATTTTTAAAGTAATAAAACCATTTATAAACTATTTATTTAATATAATTATTAAATAAATTTAATATCATAACTAATAACTTAATAATCATTAATATTAAATTATTACTGAAATTATCCTTTAAATATTAAAAGTTATATTTTATAACTTAAAATATTTTTAAACACTTTATTTTTATTTAAAATGATTTTTAATATAATAAAATCATTTTTAATTAATTTATTTAATTTATTTAGTAAATAAATTAATTACCATTAATATCAATTTATTAATGAAATTTATCATAAAATATTAAAAGTCATTAAAAATAACTTAAAATATTTTCTTATATCATAATATAATTTTTAATAATTTTTCTAATATTAAAATCATTTTTAAATAATTTATTTAATATTATAATTAAATAAATTAAATACTTTTAATATTTCAAAAATATTAAATATTTATGAAATATATTAAAAATAATTAAAAACTAATTTTCAGAATTTTTTATAATTTTTATTAATTTATTTTGTATTTTTAATAATTTAAAACTAATTTTTTTCTATTTTTTATTAATTTCCAGAAAATAGAATATTATCTGTCGCTAAAGACAACCTATAGCGACAGAACCGTCGCTATAGGTGTTCTTCATGTTCTTGGCCAAACCCAGAAATTCATAGCCAGTTTCCGAGTTGCTTACTTTGACCAATCATAAACTAGTGTGTGTTGTGTTTCTGGGTATTTTGTTGATCAGAGAATGTAGTACAAATACAAGACTACTTGATCCAACAAAGAACATCATCAAACCATGCATAACTAACGAGATCTGAAGCGTTGAACAAGCTGTCAGAGCTGTTCTTCATTTTCTGGGCTACCCAGAAATGAAGAATAGTTCGACTGGCTCGTTTTGGGCTCCCACAACTTGTGATCTAGGTGAGTTTTTAGCGATTTAAGAGGTCTAACTTGTAGAACACATGTAATTCTAGAGATCCATTACATAAAATCAACAAAACAACAACTGAGTTAGCAGATCTATGCCGGTCAACCCATGTCAGACAACACGGTCAAGCATTTTCTGGGTTACCCAGAAAACGGCTTTCGTGCTTCTCTGGCTTGGTTTGACCATCGACTACGCTTCACCTGTTAACTTTTTAGGTGATAATAAGACACAAAAAATGTAGTCTAACATATGTAATACAACTTAGATGCAAAATCAAGAACATACAATCAAACCACTGTCAGATCCGTGCTCATGAAAATCATGTCAGACCTTTCTGGGCTCGTTCTGGGTTACCCAGAACATGGCCAGTCATGGTTGGTCAACGGTGTTTGACCACCCATATCTTGCAACCTATAACCGATCTGACTCTGATTTGAGTTCCAGAGCAAAGCTCTCATAGCGTACTACAAGATCAAATATTAAAACCACAAAAACACAAAACAGAGAACGATATACAGGGCCTGACATTCATTGTCAGACGACTATTTAAAAATTTTCCAGATTTTGAAAAATGTCAAATTCGAGCCTCTAGATGTTATGGATCTAACATCTAGCAACCCAGATCACCACTAGACACTACTAACAACATATTTTAACACTTAATCATAACATCTAACACAGAATCGTTGGACAGAAATTCTAGGGTTCGTTTATACCTTCTTGAGCAAATCTTGATTTCTGGCTTCTGATGTTTGTTAGGGATTTTCGTGGGGCTGTTCTTAGGGACTGATATAGCTTATAATTTTAGAGGTTTGAAGTTTGAGAGAGAAGGTTTAAGTGTTGGACAAAATGTAAGTGAACAAATGAATTTTCTCTCTCCTAGATCTACTTATACAAGTCTTGATGCATGAATATGGCTGATCTAGCATGGTTTGCTGTCAATTTTGAGTCACAAGGAGTAGTTGGAGTTGGTTAACAACTCAAAATATGGAAGGATTTGCAAGCAAGCTTCTAAAAATTAAAAAGTAATATATTTTTTTTTAAATTAATAAAGTAATTAAGGGTATTTTTGTCCATGACACTTGAATCTAGATTCTAATCACTAGATTTTAAACATTAAGGTTTCCTAAATAATTTCTAGGGTTTGAACAATTATATATAGAGTTCAATAAAAATTAAATTATAACTAAATAATTATAATTAGGGTTTTTAAACAGAAAATTAGAGTTTTAAAAATATATTTAGGGTTTTCTAAAACTTTAATTAGGGTTTACCTAATTAATCACTTAATACACAACATAAAACATATAACATAGTTATATAACAGTCTTAAGCTCACAATTGATTTTCAATTTAGAGTTTCCCTAAGTAAAATTAGGGTTTAACCAATTAATACTTAGGGTTTTGAAATTAAACACCATAATTGACCAATTATCATCAATACGTACATGCAGTACATATTCATGGCACTGAAAAATCAAAATATAATTAATATTATATTATTATTCTCATACCTTGGCAATAATCCAAAATTAGGGTTTGGATACCATATTTGATTTATTCTTCCTATTTAACCTTAATAATTAAGGTAAAATAATTAACTTAATAACCTGTACTAAAATTCATATAATAAAATAATTATTATAATTATTCTAAAAATCAGTTCATATATTATTTAAATAATATATGATTATATATTTTCATGGAAAATAATTATTAAAATATTTCTACCATAAATTGATTATTATAAGTATATACTTTTTAATAATCAATAATTTTAAAATAAATTCATTCGTAAATAATTATGTAATAAATATATTTTTACTTATCACATAAATATATATACACATAATCTTGTACAAATCCTCATCCTTAATAATAAAAAAAAAATTATTCACAAAATTTCTTATTTATTTATATAGAAAATATCGGGTTGTTACATTCACCCTCCCTTATAAAGATTCCGTCCCCGGAATCACCGTTTTAAAACCTATACATACACGGTCACATAGCGTACACAATCATCGTAAGTAGATCTCGATCAACTTTGATCGAACTGATCTTTAACTATTCACATGAAGCTTGCCTTTCTGATTACACAGAAAAATTGGTTTCTAACAGAACTCAAATTTCTCCTCAAAATTTCTTTATAAAATAATTTACTATATATAGGAAAATCATGCATAAGAAAATAAAAGGCATACGAATAATACCTGGAGTTGCATTGCCAGCTGCTGCCGTATCCTGAACTGTCATGTTGTAGACCCTTGCCGTAGATTTTGTTGGCTTGCTTGACGAAGTCGGTCCTGTGATTGCTAACGTTCCACTGCCAGTGCCCATGTTCACACTTCCTGTCTCCACCCTCCTCTTTGGACAATCTTTCACCCTGTGCTCTGTCGATCCGCATATAAAACATCCACTATTCATCCTAGGATTGGGGCAGTTGGGAGAAATATGGCCCTCCTGTCCGCACTTATAGCAAACAAATTTTCCTTGCAAACACTCCCCCGAGTGATTCTTCCCACATGTCTTACATGGCACTATCTATTTCTTAACACCTTCCTGCTTCACTTGTACACTTGTAAAACTGCTCACCTTCCTCTTACTATCACCACTCCTGCTCCCACTATTATTTTCCACCTTCCTAGCTCCTTCTATCTTACCCTTATTCTTCCTCTCCTTATTGTAAAGGCTCATGGCCTCACTTCCCTCCTCAGCTATGATCGCTTTCTCCATGAGTGCTGCAAATGTAGGAATTTGCAACACCGCCACTTTGTTATAGAGCCAGGGTTTCAATCCCAGCTCAAACCTTCTAGCTTTCCTAGCCTCCGTATCAACTTGATGCGGAGCAAACCTAGCTAACTCATTGAATTTGGCGGCGTATTCAGACACCGTCATATTCTCCTGCTTCAACTCTAAAAATTTAACCTCCATCCTCGCCTGCATACTTGGTGAAAAATAATTTTTAAAAAACAAAGTTTTAAATCTATCCCATGTGACTACACCTTCTCCTGCCCTAACCTGATTCGCTTCCCACCAAAAATTTGCTTCCCACTTCATCATGTAAGTGGCAAAAGCAGTTTTCTGCCCCTCATCTACCCTAGCTACCGTAAACGCTTTTTTAATTTTCTTAACCCAAATTTGAGCTTCTACAGGGTCAGTTGTACCTTTGAATTCTGGTGGTCCTACAGCCTTAAAGTCTTTGAAGTTCGCTAAGCGGTTGCCCGGCTGGTTTCCAGCGACCGGTATTCCCTGTTGCATAGCCTGAGCTAACATGTTCACAAATTGCTGCATCGGATCTGGTTGTTGTTGTCCCTCAACGTTGTTGACAGATTCCTCTGCCCTTTGATTGCGAGTTCGACGTCTTGGCGGCATTATCTGATTGAAAAAAAAATCATAATTTAACTTACATTCTAAACCTTATCACATAAGTTTAATATTTTAAACTTATTTCATCATTTCTCAAACATAGATTCATATTCATTTAACGAATATTTTACATAGCACAAAATGCTTTGAACTTCAGCTATCCCTTTATGACCTCAAAAGTCGAGATTTACAGTCTTGACTTAATACAAAAGTTGGAAACATTACGTTACACAAACATACTTATCATATGTATTATATTAAACACTCCTACACAACAGAACCTATACTACCTATTTATTACACCTTTTCCTTGGACATTCTCTCGCCTGATGACCTTCTATACCACAGACATAACATGCTCCTTTTTTTGTAGTCAGGACAGTACGGAATGGTATGTCCTTCATAGCCACAAAGATAACAAATTCCTTTCCATTTCTTCTTATTGGATTTTCCTAAATCATGGTCTTCTATCTTTCTTTTCCCCTTCTTATCCGGAGCTGCACACGATGTGTTGCTTGTGGCTCCCATCTGACCAATTTGGATTTTAAGCTTATCTTGTCCTTCCAATGTTTCTATTAACGCTTGACGCAACTGACTATTCAACAGCCTTTCTATCTCCCACAGCCTTTCCAGAGAAGAAACCTTGTTCTTCAGATTCTGCACTTCCGTTGATACTTGATCAGCTTCAACTTTAGTGTCCGAATCACTATCTGACAACTCCACCATCTCCGGATCTTGTACTACGTTTTCTACGATAACCACATCGTCTGAATTGTGTTCATCAAGAGCCTCTATTTCAGCTATCGGCTTCGATATTGGCTCCTTCTTTACTATCCGAGGGTAATCGAATCCTTTTTCACCTGACATCTACACACATAAATTATCCTAATTAGCATATAGTATATATACACAACAAATAAGAGTTTTATACAAGTTATCTTTTATTTAGTTTGACGATGAATTTAGTCAATTCATCTCTTTTTAAACTCTATATATGAGTTATTTATATTTTCAACGTTTCCCTGTGTTCTAAGGTTATAGCCTAAGGTCTAGCCCACCTAAGGTTTCTAACCCTATAGCTCGGATACCAACCTGTGAGGACCCCAAACTCGGATACTTGAAACCCGAACTCGGTTCTTCACGATACCATTTCTATTAGCGGAATAATACTAATAATAATAACAATAATATAAAAGATCAAATTAATTTACATAATTATCAGAGTCTAACTCCCAAGTACGAAACCTTTAAACATTCATTACAACCCATGATAGATAATATATATCATAATTGTCTTAATAACATTAAATTATTACATAACATAGTAATTCGTTCATTCAGCAACCTTCCCTTTTCCTTTGTTCTTAGCAGAGTTCTCTGGTCGTTCGTACTTAGCTGAAAACATTTAAATTTAAGCAAGGATGAGCATTTGAGTGCCCAGCAAGCAATAGCAATTATATATATATATATATATATAAGCTGAAAGGATTTAAATGTTTTCTTTGTACTATTCTTCTACAACAAGTCAATAGTTGTGAAGTATTCTGAACCGATAATAATAACATAACAACTCTCTTTCAAATTTTTGAAACTACATAATGACTATATATGGGGTTATGGTGACATGCCATGAACATTGTTTTCATTTTCGAAAAGGTTAAACAGAAATTCATCTGTAAACCGTCATAACTTACGGGCACGGGGGTGATCAGCCCGTTATGCCCTGCATTGATCAATACTACATTGCTAGAACGATATTATCGTTCATCCTTTGTCCGCCGGAGCGCATAAAAATTTTCCCGTGTAGGGATGTTCATACCTGTCTGGGTTCTAAATCAAAGGTTTTATCTTGTTCAACAATAATCTATAATTCAATATATCTGTATACGGGTAATTGACAAAGGTATATCAACATGTGATTAAATACAATGATTATCCAAGTGGGGACACTTGTTTAACCACTTCTAGAAATTAACGAACAGAATATATATGTCCGAATTATCATATACTAACATATTGATATTCAATGAGCTTATATAATATAAAGTTCATAATCTGTACAATAATAATATAGTTTAGAAATATTCTTACTCACATCCATTGCATAAAGAAAATGCAAAGGTTAGATACTTGCCTAAAGCGCTGCTTACAACTTGTAATTAAGATCTATCGCTTATCTCACGACCTATCATTAATAAGATAGTTCGTTCGATTAGAACAACATACTATAACACATAACACTGCTTATTGCAGTCAACACATAACCTAATCACATTAGCACCTATGTTTAATAACCATTGAATCACAAATAATCACTTATACAATCAAAATATCTAAGTTCAGATCAATTTCTGAAACATGTCGGTCTACCGACAATTTTATCGAGTAATTTTCGAGTCTAAGACTCTATACTATAACTTAACATCAGTACGTATCAGTCATATTATTTTTAAATGACTCAATAAAATTTTAAAACATTTATTATAATTTATCATGAATTTTCAAACATCGGAATCACATTTAAATGATTTAAATACTAATCAATTCTATTATCATTAATATTTAATTAATATTAAACTATTAATGAAATCATTTCCAACATGTTAAAGTTATTTATAATAATTCATAATACTTTTAAAGTATTAATATTACCCTTAAATGATTTTTAAAACAGTTGAAATCATTTTTAAATAATTATCATTAATATTAAAGTATTAATGTTCTATTTATCAAAATATTAAAAGTCATTATTCATAACTTGAAATATTTTTAATTCATTTATATCCCTTTTAAATGATTTTTAAAGTAATAAAACCATTTATAAACTATTTATTTAATATAATTATTAAATAAATTTAATATCATAACTAATAACTTAATAATCATTAATATTAAATTATTAATGAAATTATCCTTTAAATATTAAAAGTTATATTTTATAACTTAAAATATTTTTAAACACTTTATTTTCATTTAAAATGATTTTTAATATAATAAAATCATTTTTAATTAATTTATTTAATTCATTTAGTAAATAAATTAATTACCATTAATATCAATTTATTAATGAAATTTATCATAAAATATTAAAAGTCATTAAAAATAACTTAAAATATTTTCTTATATCATAATATAATTTTTAATGATTTTTCTAATATTAAAATCATTTTTAAATAATTTATTTAATATTATAATTAAATAAATTAAATACTTTTAATATTTCAAAAATATTAAATATTTATGAAATATATTAAAAATAATTAAAAACTAATTTTCAGAATTTTTTATAATTTTTAATAATTTATATTGTATTTTTAATAATTTAAAACTAATTTTTTTCTATTTTTTATTAATTTCCGGAAAATAGAATATTATCTGTCGCTAAAGACAACCTATAGCGACAGAACCGTCGCTATAGGTGTTCTTCATGTTCTTGGCCAAACCCAAAAATTCATAGCCAGTTTCCGAGTTGCTTACTTTGACCAATCATAAACTAGTGTGTGTTGTGTTTCTGGGTATTTTGTTGATCAGAGAATGTAGTACAAATACAAGACTACTCGATCCAACAAAGAACATCATCAAACCATGCATAACTAACGAGATCTGAAGCGTTGAACAAGCTGTCAGAGCTGTTCTTCATTTTCTGGGCTACCCAGAAATGAAGAATAGTTCGACTGGCTCGTTTTGGGCTCCCACAACTTGTGATCTAGGTGAGTTTTTAGCGATTTAAGAGGTCTAACTTGTAGAACACATGTAATTCTAGAGATCCATTACATAAAATCAACAAAACAACAACTGAGTTAGCAGATCTATGCCGGTCAACCCATGTCAGACAACACGGTCAAGCATTTTCTGGGTTACCCAGAAAACGGCTTTCGTGCTTCTCTGGCTTGGTTTGACCATCGACTACGCTTCACCTGTTAACTTTTTAGGTGATAATAAGACACAAAAAATGTAGTCTAACATATGTAATACAACTTAGATGCAAAACCAAGAACATACAATCAAACCACTGTCAGATCCGTGCTCATGAAAATCATGTCAGACCTTTCTGGGCTCGTTCTGGGTTACCCAGAACATGGCCAGTCATGGTTGGTCAACGGTGTTTGACCACCCATATCTTGCAACCTATAACCGATCTGACTCTGATTTGAGTTCCAGAGCAAAGCTCTCATAGCGTACTACAAGATCAAATATTAAAACCACAAAAACACAAAACAGAGAACGATATACAGGGCCTGACATTCATTGTCAGACGACTATTTAAAAATTTTCCAGATTTTGAAAAATGTCAAATTCGAGCCTCTAGATGTTATGGATCTAACATCTAGCAACCCAGATCACCACTAGACACTACTAACAACATATTTTAACACTTAATCATAACATCTAACACAGAATCGTTGGACAGAAATTCTAGGGTTCGTTTATACCTTCTTGAGCAAATCTTGATTTCTGGCTTCTGATGTTTGTTAGGGATTTTCGTGGGGCTGTTCTTAGGGACTGATATAGCTTATAATTTTAGAGGTTTGAAGTTTGAGAGAGAAGGTTTAAGTGTTGGACAAAATGTAAGTGAACAAATGAATTTTCTCTCTCCTAGATCTACTTATACAAGTCTTGATGCATGAATATGGCTGATCTAGCATGGTTTGCTGTCAATTTTGAGTCACAAGGAGTAGTTGGAGTTGGTTAACAACTCAAAATATGGAAGGATTTGCAAGCAAGCTTCTAAAAATTAAAAAGTAATATATTTTTTTTTAAATTAATAAAGTAATTAAGGGTATTTTTGTCCATGACACTTGAATCTAGATTCTAATCACTAGATTTTAAACATTAAGGTTTCCTAAATAATTTCTAGGGTTTGAACAATTATATATAGAGTTCAATAAAAATTAAATTATAACTAAATAATTATAATTAGGGTTTTTAAACAGAAAATTAGAGTTTTAAAAATATATTTAGGGTTTTCTAAAACTTTAATTAGGGTTTACCTAATTAATCACTTAATACACAACATAAAACATATAACATAGTTATATAACAGTCTTAAGCTCACAATTGATTTTCAATTTAGAGTTTCCCTAAGTAAAATTAGGGTTTAACCAATTAATACTTAGGGTTTTGAAATTAAACACCATAATTGACCAATTATCATCAATACGTACATGCAGTACATATTCATAGCACTGAAAAATTAAAATATAATTAATATTATATTATTATTCTCATACCTTGGCAATAATCCAAAATTAGGGTTTGGATACCATATTTGATTTATTCTTCCTATTTAACCTTAATAATTAATGTAAAATAATTAACTTAATAACATGTACTAAAATTCATATAATAAAATAATTATTATAATTATTCTAAAAATCAGTTCATATATTATTTAAATAATATATAATTATTTATTTTCATGGAAAATAATTATTAAAATATTTCTACCATAAATTGATTATTATAAGTATATACTTTTTAATAATTAACAATTTTAAAATAAATTCATTCGTAAATAATTATGTAATAAATATATTTTTACTTACCACATAAATACATATACACATAATCTTGTACAAATCCTCATCCTTAATAATAATAAAAAAAAAATTATTCACAAAATTTCTTATTTATTTATATAGAAAATATCGGGTTGTTACAATATAAATCAATAATTAATTATTCACAAATAATATTACAGAATCACAATTATGACAACCAGGCCGTTCCCAAGAAAGAGGGGGCTTTCTAATAAGGATTTCTCCTTACTGGCGCGCAATTAGATGACCAAACCTCTCCTTAGACAGAACTTTCTAGACATTGCCAATAATGTTATCTAATAATATTATTCAAATAATATGAATTATTGATCTGATAATGGAAAATACTGTGCAGCAACAATTATTGAAACAACAATAATATAAAATATCAACGCGGCAATTATTGAATCAATAAAAAAAAATGTTGAACAGTAACTACTGTAACAATTATTGAGTAGTGCCTTCTTACGTAAGAATCAATAATTTGTGCAATATCGTGTGCTACTGTATTTTAACCACCGGGTATTCCAACAGTATTAACGGTAACAACTACGTCGTTATTTATAAACAACTTATACTTGTCGTTTTCTTCATCCAATTGCTTTCCATTATGGCTGCGCCGTCATACGAATATTCCCCGACAGAAAGAATATTCCACGATGAAACGAATATTCCCCGACAACAATGAATATTTTATAACCACTTGCGTATTTTGAAAAAAAATTATATATCACCCTTAACTTTAACTTTTATCAATTTAACCATTTACTGAATAGTAATTATAAGAAAAATTGAATACTTTTATTTCATAAAATTCTGGGTCTTACAATCTCCCCTCCTTATGAAATTTCGTTCCCGAAATTTACGTACCTGGTATTTCGAAATGTTGAGAATACATTGCTTTCATTACAGATTCTATCTCCCCGGTCACCATGATTTCTCCATTGCTCATCTCCTGTGATAACTTCATTTGGGTTCCTCACTTGTTGGGAAGTCATGACAACCGCTATCCCTTGAACTACTCGGTTTTGACTTGTCTGGGGTAGCATTTGGTGTCATCACTACCGTTGGAATATACTTTTCTATAGGGCATATTCCACCCTCAACTGCTTCGTCGTACTCTTGATTCATGATCTGAATCATCAATCTTCGATCCATATCGAATTCAGGTTGACCGCTCTGTACAGGGTAATTCAAAACTCGATGTTGGGTTCTCCCAATTGCTGTCCAAAAAGAGAGATACATATCATCTATTTTAGCCTTCTTAGATCGGACATCTCTTTCCACAATATCAATGCGTCGTGCGGCTTTTCCCCATGCATCACTCACTCTTACTCGTTTAGTTTTTTCTTCTTTCAGCTCAGATTCTAGCTTTATCATCTTATACTCTGCCAAAGAATGCTTTTGTTCAAGCATCACATATCGGGTAACACAAGCTTGAATTGTTGCATCATTTTGCTCCACGACCGCCTGTCGTTCTTCAGCCTGCTCTTCTAACTCATGAATACGATTTTGTAATTCTACATTTTGATCATATAATACCTCCAATAAATTCTCCTCAGGTACCTCTTCTTCCTCTTCTTCCTCACTCTCAGCTGTTACCTCTGCGACCATCTCGGGTGCAACTATCAATTCTTCACTCACCACATGGATTTCTCTAATTCCTTTTTTGCCTGACATCACATTATCCTGGTTGGTGATTAGAGGTATCCCCACGGTTTCATTCACTCCATTGTTAACATTCTCAGCAGTCATTCTCAAATACTGCCATAAAACAAGGGTTAATTAAATAAATTAATATATCACATAATATCCTGATATTATGACTGACCAACAAATAAGCTTAGGTAGGACACACTAGCGAAGGATTTACTCATCTCTCCCCTCCTAGTTATATTCCTCGATCCCGCCAGAGACCATATTCCTAAGCTTTGATACCAAATGTGACAAATGTCCCATCAGTGGACAGCACCTCACATTGGTACCTATCAGTTTGTCACCGCAGAACGGCGTCCCCTACGGAGAGTCTGGTTTCGGTGCATCCCCCATCAACAGGAAGTCACCAGCGAGAGGCTCGGGGCTCTTTACTTATAGCTCTGATACCAACTGTGACTCTCATCCCAACCTTGGATAGCACGTCACAATGGCACCTTACATAAAGGTATAGTCAAAAATTGTTTTAGAAATTAAAATTTTTGGGAAGTGCTCAAGGAAACCTTCGTACATGGGAGGCCATGCATCTAGATTATAATAGATATCATATGTCCACAGAATTATCCTTGGTTGACCCAATAGACCCCAAAGAAAAACAAGAAGATTACTATCATATTCTTTCCAATGGTAAGTCTTCTCTTGACATATCATTATCTCCACTGTCTCAAATTGAGAATTATACTTCAAACAAACACCAAGATTATATAGGTAGTGCTCGTAGATATACTCAGCAAGTGGATGTGCACAACCGTGTCTTATGATGACACGAGGTTGTATGTCATTAGACATCTTGTATGATAGTGACAAAACACCCTTCCAACGTTGGGTTCACCTCACCCTATTTAATTCACCAAATATAACTACTAAATGATGACCACCGTTCTATTCCCATGTTACCCCCGCTCAACCCAGCTACACTCTTATTACCTAAAAGGAATTGTGAAACAGAAGGGTGAGCACAACTAGCCCAGTAAAAAATATCATGACTAAAGGTAAATAAATTATCAATAGCCTTCAACAGTAATAAATCAGAGATTTAGAACATATGGTAGATAATAAAAATTTTCAACCATAGTTGCAGCGGAACGAGCAATCCATTAGAAGAGTCAAATAGACCATAAAATCTATTATCTTCTCCATATTAAAAATCCATCAACAATGTTTTATCCATATAACATCAATCAACAGTTCTGGTCCACAATCATATAAATAACTCATAATCATAATTGTGATTCTAAATTCCTCTTCGCATCCTGGACGAAGATAATTTTCATCACATGTCTTTACCTGAAACATCAAAGATCATGGTTATACCAAATCACAGTTCATGTTCATAATTATACTAATAAATTCATCTTTGCACTACGGGCCAACGATATTCGTCAACAGTTCATCTTTGTACTACCGGCCAAAGATATTCAACAACGGGTCATCTTTGCACTACGGGGCAAAGATATTCATCAATAATTCATCTTTGCACTACAGGCCAAAGATATTCCTCAATAGTTCATATTTGCACTACATGCCAAATATATGCATATCTCAAAGAAATATATAATCATTTCAGAATTTATATAAACAATAATCATAACCATGTTAATCAATTCATCTTTACACTTAAGCTAAAGATATTCAATTATAAATTCAATGGTCATGATCATACCAGTTAACAATTCATCTTTGCACTACAGGCCAAAGATACTCCTCAGTCACGATCATACCAATAATTTACCCATCTTTACACTCAAGTGAAAGAGAAATTCAACATCAGGGTTATAAAAATGTTATATATGATAATAAAAATAATATGATCAATAACTGCATTTATTTTCAAGAGCAACAATCATAAATCAACGATAATTTGGTCAGAAAAAGAAACTAATTTTTGTCGTGAATAGTACCCTTGAATAGTAACTCATAAATAGTAACTCATGAATAGTAACTCATGAATAGTAACTCGTGAATAGTACTCCGTATTCGTACATAGTACCGTATACGTAAATAATGTCATATACGTAAATAGTGCCATATACATGAATAGTGTCGTATACGTGAATAGTGTCGTATACGTGAATAGTAATCCCGACTCAAAAATGTAAAAATTCCATAATAAAATTTATACCAATATTTCAGTATAATGATATTGAAAGAATAACATCATTATGAAAAATATAGCATCCCTTACTATCCCTTACCTCAAAAGAGCAGTACTTCTGACTGGATATCAGATATGACGCTGAAGAAAACTTGCACTGATGAATAGCAACTCACCAAGTATCTAAATACTCACAAAATACACTCGATAATCTAGAGAGAAAAAGAGAGAAAACTTATGAATTCTGGTATAATTTTCAATTCTAACTTAGCCCTCTATTTATAGGAAAATGTTAGCACGACGAAGCAGACTTGACCTGCTACCTGATGGCTTTACGTGCTACTATTTCACCCACCAAAAATTAGACTATCTTCCTCAACAATCAAAAGTGGGGCCCACCTATTTCTAGAATTTTCCACCAAAATCATTTATAAACCTAATTTCCGAATCAGTCACCTCTTAAAATTCATAACAAATCATTCGTTCATTTTTAACGGTTCAAAATTTGTGGACATATACTCAACTTATATATGTATAACATATCCAAACATCACAACGATCCAACGGTCAGATTAAAAATTATAACTCATGCAATATATCTCAAGAATAGTGATTTAATTTTTAATACCTCTATTCCGACAAAAATACCTCAACATTAATTCCTTCACATAAAATAAATATATCCATCAACTATATCCACATAAAATAAATATTTCCTTATCATATAAATCAATAATTAATTATTCACAAATAATATTACAGAATCACAATTATGACAACCAGACCGTTCCCAAGAAAGAGGGGACTTTCCAATAAGGATTTCTCCTTACTGGCGAGCAATTAGATGACCAAACCTCTCCTTAGACAGAACTTTCTAGACATTGTCAATAATGTTATCTAATAATATTATTCAAATAATATGAATTATTGATCTGATAATGGAAAATACTGTGCATCAACAATTATTGAAACAACAATAATATAAAATATCAACGCAGTAATTATTGAATCAATAAAATAAAATGTTGAACAGTAACTACTGTAACAATTATTGAGCAGTGCCTTCTTACGTAAGAATCAATAATTGGTACAATATCGTGTGCTACTGTATTTTAACCACCAGGTATTCCAATAGTATTAACGATAACAACTACGCCGTTATTTATAAATAACTTATACTTGTCGTTTTCTTCATCCAATTGCTTTCCATTATGGGGCCCACACAAGGCTGCGCCGTCGTACGAATATTTTTCGACAGAAAGAATATTTCACGACCAAACGAATATTCCCCGACAACAATGAATATTTTATAACCACTTGCGTATTTTGAAAAAAATTTCATATATCACCCTTAACTTTAACTTTTATCAATTTAACCATTTACTAAATAGTAATTATAAGAAAAATTGAATACTTTTATTTTATAAAATTCGGGGTCTTACACTGTGCATCTTGCTAGCTGTCGATTATGTGTCAAAATGGGTTAAAGCCGTAGCACTCCCCACAAATGATGCCAAAGTGGTTCTTAAGTTCTTACATAAGAATATATTTACAAGATTTGGCACGCCAAGAGCTATTATCAGTGATGAGGGTAGTCACTTCTGTAATAGATCGTTTACAGCTCTTTTGGCAAAATATGGGGCCAACCATAGGGTGGCTACATCATATCACCCCCAAACGAGTGGTCAAGTTGAGGTTTCGAATAGAGAGGTGAAGAAGATTTTAGAGAAAGTAGTGAACCCAAACTGAAAAGATTGGTCTCTAAAATTGGGCGACGCACTATGGGCTTATAGGATAACATATAAAACACCGATTGGGATGTGTCCATACCAGTTGGTCTACGTGAAAGCGTGTCACCTTCCAGTAGAATTACAACATAAAGCTTATTGGGCCATTCAAAAACTTAATTTTTACCAAGCAGCTGCACGAGAGAAAAGATTGCTCCAACTAAACGAACTAGATGAGTTTTGACTGCAAGCATACGAGAACTCAAAGTTGTACAAGGAAAAGGTAAAGAAGTGGCACGACCAAAAGATCATGTAGAAAAAGTTTGAACCGGGACAATCAGTATTACTATTCAATTCACGACTGAGGTTGTTCCCAGGAAAGCTCAAATTGAGATGGTCGGGGCCATTCACAATCAAGAGGGTTTTCCCACATGGCGCTATTGAGTTATACAGTAGGAATCCATTGGAGACGTTTAAAGTTAACGGTCATCGCCTGAAGCATTATTGGGGTGGCGACATTGACAATGATGTCATCGCAATCACACTTGTCGACGCGACATGAAAAGGGAGTAGTCAGGCTGAAAGACTTAAAATTAAGCGCTAATTGGGAGACAAACCAATTTTACTTTTATTCTCAGTATTTTTAAGCATGCTAATTAATTCGTAGTTCAGAGTACAAGTTTAGTGTGCGTTTAGTTTAAAGTACAAGTTTAGGAATTTATTAGGTAGTTAATCGAGTCATGTTCTCTAAGTAAATTCAACCTTCAACGTTCAATATTCATGTTGTTATCGACGCAAAGAATTGGAAAAATCAAGTTCAGGTTCAGTGTACCCCCCCCCACCGGGGCGGGCATCTACAGCTTATAACCCCCCGCCGGGGCGGGGGCACGGGAAGTTGAACAGACAAATTCAGCAGTTACACACAGTTAACCCATTTTCTCCACTTACTTCTCTCATAACCGGCGCGTATACCCCCATTAACCCATGAATTAGCCACAAACTCCCCACTTCTCCACTACATTAACCCGCTAAACACTTATACTACTTCCTCTCTATAAATCCAAGCCCTAGCCACATCAATTTCATCCCATTCCATACAATTTCACCAAAAATAGAGCTTGGATTCTTCTAGTTCGGGTTTCAACAAGGAGGAGAGTACTTCAATTAACCTCAGCCACTACATCAATATCACCATTAAAGGAGAAATCAGTGCAATCAACAAGGGTAAACTTTTGAGCTAATCGTTTTTCTAAGTTATTCAACATTATTGGGTTACAGTGGTCAAATTTGGGAGTCTAGTGGGTAGTGCACACCAAGTGTTCGACAATTTGTTCAAGTAAAGTTTGGAGGAAATTTGTCTTAAGTTCATCCATTCAAGTATCATGGCACCAAAACCAGCAGCAAAGAGACAGCGAGGCGAAAGCTCTGGATCTACACCACCCACTAGAGCCTTTGACAGACGAAAGTTTGTCAGTGCCAACGCCGTCGGTCGCTATGACTATTTAGTGACCAAGGCACTAACCCTAGAGCACGACTTGGCACCAGACAACATGGATGGCGAAATGAAATGACAAATATATAAAAAAGGGGGATAGGTTCACTGTCAAGTCGGAGCCAGCGATTGTTAATGTGGTAAAGGAATTCTATGCCAATGCGGAGGATAAGGCCCTATTCATAGCATTCGTGAGGGGTAAACAAGTACCTTTCAGTGCTAACACTATTAATGAGTACTATCAATTACGAGTTCTTGTGGACTGCCAGTACGCCTATTTGCGCAACCATGATCCGGACTATGAGGCTATTTTAACTGAAATAACAAAGTCAGGCACCACATAGGTTAAGGACCGAAAAGGGGGCACCATTTTCCACAGCAAGGACCTAAGCCGCTATGGTAAAATATGGTACGCGTTCATGTGCGCCAAGCTATTCCCATCCACACATACGACAGAGGTGACAAAGGAGAAGATACTTCTTTTGTATGCAATCGTGCAAGATTTTCTCAGTGCCATCATCAGTTTCTCCATATGAAGATGCCTACGAGGGCCATTTTCTGGCTGTCTGCCACACCCATCCATCATATATGGGCTGTGCAGGCAGGCTGGAGTGAGGTGGTTCGGTGATGAGACTACGCAGATGTCGCTATAAACTTTGGACACCAGGATGATCGCACGATATACAGTGTGGCCCGGGGGCAAGTCGCACCCAAGAGGAGTCAGGTTCATATTTCCACCAGCCTCGGAGGATGAGGCTGATGCTGAGGACACCTCTAACGACGACAAGTTTCAGGTGGATGAGACTATGGGAGAGCAGGCGATTAACGAGATGCCGCAGTCCGGCAAAGATATGTTTAGCCCTCACTTTCAGAGCCTATAGAGACAAGTGGATGGATACAACAGAGATGCCAACAAACAGATGAGGAGACTCGTAGCGAGGCAGGACCATATGTTCCAGGCTATAAATATGTCCTTCGCCTCCTTGAATGCGACGCTCCAAAGTTTTAATCCAAATGCTCAATTTCTATACCAACAGCCTGCCCCAATGCCAAGGTTTCCACCGTCCAATTCTGACAATGAAGAGCAACAGCCACCACCACCTCAAACTTAGACCATTACAGGGATGTCCTCTTACACTTATTGTTTTATTTTCACAATGAGAACATTGTAATTGTTTAGTTTGGGGGAGTTAGTTTAATTTTTATGTTTGCATGTTTAATTTAGTAGTTAGTTTTGCATATGTTAGTTTCATGTTTAGTTTTAGGTTTATTTTATGTTCGCATTCATGTAGTGAAATAGTTGCATAGTAGAGTAGTTTTGTAAATAGTTTTTATTTAGTTTGTAATTTTGTTATGTTTATTCCATATCTAAAATAAAAGTAAAAAAAAAATTAGTTTAGTATTGTGTTATTTTGCATGAGTCCAGCTGTTTGATATATTACAGTCTATTTTGGCCAATGATGAGACTGGGATTAAGTAGACAAGTACAGTACCGACTATTAGAACTTTGACGTGATTTTCTATTATGAATTGGATATTTGCCTGTTTGAAACTGGTATAATCAAGGTTAACACGTTAGAGACAACTATGTTGACTGATTAAGTTTAAATTGGCACATAATGGACTTCTTAAGGATAATACTAGTTTGAATGAATGAGAGACATGAATAGGCAGAGATGGCTAAATTTAGACAAAAACTTAAGTTTGGGGTGGGGGAGAATCTGGGATATATTAAAAAAAATTGAATAAATACCGTGGCTAGTATTGTTTCGGGGCCTTTGTTACTTGAGCAAGTACGCCCGAGGGGATTGTCTTTACACCTAGCGCCCTAAGGTCTTTATGGTCTGGGAGTCATTGGTCGAAAGCTCGCTAAGGGGTAGCACTGTTAGCCTAGTGGAATGAGACATTGCATAGTCATGGAAAATAAAATTAAAAAAATGAAATATATATATATATATATATATATATATATATATAACGGGAAAATAGCAAAAAGCCCCCGTAATGAAAAGTAAAGCATAAGTATCCCGGATTGGACTCTTGAACTTGGTGGATGTTTGACTTTAGTTGGATCCAGCTTGTTCATGAATTTTGTGAGTTTAAAATGTATGATGCTTTTGAAGAGATCTATTATGTGTTGTATTTAGCATTATATCATTTAGCACAGATGTGAGCACACACATACTATGCCAGTAATAACATTTTAATAATTGAGGATTGATAGGAATTATTGATTGGTTTTGATATGAAGTATTGTCATTTTTGCTTGATTTCTCTGAGGCCGGTTGAACAAGACTTGTTTCTATCATGACTGTTAGATTCGTAGGCATATAGATTAGTTGCATTACATTCCAATGCATTGCATTGCATAGCATTTTTGTTTTATTTTATGCTCGAGGACTAGCACAAGTTTAAGTTTGGGGGAGTTGATGAGTGGATTTTATACCTACGAATCGGCCTCTAATTTGAGCCTAAAATGTGTTAATTTGTCATGTTTGTGATTCGTTTTACTTGTTTAGTGTTATTTTTATGTTTAGGTATGGTGGCATAGCATTTGGACTTAAAAGGTGGGTTCGTGGCGAAACTTGGCAAGGAAATGAGCAACAATTGGACTTCTACAGAAAGACCCCCTGCCGGGGTAGACTTTATAGAGACAAAACCCCCTCCGGGGCGGGAGTACCTAATCGAAGACAGTAGCAACCCCCTCAAGGCGGGATCATTAAGAAGGAAAACCCCCGCCGGGGCGGGGGTAAGGGAAAAGCAAGTCTCCTATCTGAACTGTATTACTACAGATGCGTGAAGGATAGAGGTTAGCATGGTTTGGAACTATAATGCGCGTCGAATTATGAGCGGAATACGTGTCCTAGGCTGAAATTAAAACAAGAAACAACAATTATACAAAAAATTAGACAATCAACTAGGAATTAGAAGCCCGAATTTTGTGCAATAGCATTGGAGGAAGGATTGAAGGTCTGAGTCACGATAATTGCAAGTTGGAGCTAAGGAGAAGGGTGGTTCTGGATTCATTATTTTTCATTAATTCAATTATTGTAATTGGGATGATGATTACTTTGATAATTTCAGTTTTTAATTCATTATTGATGAACTAATTTACTTATTAAGCTTATGACGGATCTTATGGTTGAACGATGATTATGTAACCTTGAATTTCAGTTTAATAATCTATCTTCCAGTTTATCTATAGTGATTTATGCTTTAATTTATGAATTGCTTAATCAGTAATTTTGTGTGGAATTATATGGACTCGAGAGATGAAATACGAATCTAGACTTAGTCATTTTAGCATGTGTTCTTGAATTCTGTGAGTGAATGGAATCTTGATGAATGTTAGGGTAGAAATATGCTTAACATCGCATGTAATGGAATAGAGAACTTGAACTTAAACTTTCTTTGATTGTAATTCACATAGAGATATAGTGAATTAGTTGATTAAGGTGTTTAGCTTAATTCTATCTAATTTGTGGATTTAAGTTAATATTGTATTAGTGCATCGAGAGATGGCTAGTTCTACTTGAGTATTCTTGATTAATAAACTGGGATAGTGAATTGAACTGAAAAAGGGTGTAGTAATCAAAGTGATTCTTAAAGTGAAGTCGTAAGCCAAATTCTCCATTATTTGCTTGAAATTACAGTTTTTGAACTTGTTGATTGCTTAATATTTTTATGTTTTTAGTTTTTAATAGTTATAACCATTGAATTGGATAGTTTAATGAAATTGGGATTAATATAAAGCTGGTAATTGTTAGGATTAATTTCATACTAGTCTATGTGGGAACGATACTTGACTTATCATTATATTACTTGTTGACCACATACACTTGCGTGTGAACGTATATAGATTTTACCAAATAAGTTTTTGGCACCGTTGCCAGGGAACTTAGTATAGATTTTAATATTTTTCAATATCAGTTTAATTAGTCCAGTTTTACTTAAACATTTTTCTTTTGTTTTGTTCTTTCTTGTTTCAGGTTCTTGAAGTTAGTTTATGCAAACTCGATCTAAAAACCCAGACTTGCTTCCTTTTGAGTACAATATCGAGAAACTGTTTCAAAGGCTAAGTAAGTGGATAAAGGACTCTAGAGAAAACTTTGAGAATTCCGAGACAGAAGAAATAATGGCTGTAGAAGACCAGAAAGCGCTGAGGGATTTTGCTACTCCTAAGGTGACTGAACTTCAGTCAAGTATCACCAGGCCGGTGATTGCTGCAAATACATTTGAGATTAAGCCTGGGACTATTCAGATGATTCAGAATTCAGTTCAATTTGGGGGACTAGCCAATGATGATCCGAATGAATATTTGGTCAGCTTTTTGGAGATATGTGACACCTTTAGATACAATGGAGTGTCGGATGAAGTAGTCAAACTTTGCTTGTTCCCATTCACCTTGCGGGACAAGGAAAAGAGTTGGTTACATTCTCTACCGTCAGGATCAATAACTACTTGGGAAGACCTTGCTCAGAAGTTCCTGGCTAAGTTCTTTCCACCAGCTAAAATTGTAAAGATGAGAAACGAGATTACCATGTTCGAGTAGCAACATGGGGAGTCTTTATATGAGGCATGGGAACGGTACAAGGAATTACTCAGAAAGTGCCCTCATCATGGACTACCAAAATGGTTGCAGATGAATATGTTTTACAACGGGTTGAATGGGAATCTCAGAACTAGTATAGATGCAGCTTCGGGTGGAGTGTTTATGGCCAAGAGTTATGAGGAGGCGTATGAGTTGGTAGAAATTATGGCAGCTAATAACTACTAGTGGCCTACATCGATGATGAGATAACCTAAGGTAGCTGGGGTTTTAGAGGTAGATGGGGTAACGGCGTTGGCAGCACAGATTTCTGCCTTATCAAAGAAAATAGATACTCTGACGGGTGTACAACCACAGCAGGTGGCTTATGTTTATGAGTTATATGCTGGAGAACATCCTACGGAGCAGTGTGTCATCGACCCAACGTCGGTTTAGTTTGTGGGCAAATATAATTGAATTCCACAGAACATGTCAAAATGCCTACAACCTGGGGAATATGAACCATCCAAATTTTTCATGGAGCAACAATCAAAATTAGCAGGCTCCACGACCTTCTTATCCCCCGTGGTTCCAAAATCAGAATCAAGACTTAGTGTGTGTTCTTGAATTCTGTGAGTGAATAGAATCTTGATGAATGTTATGGTAGAGATATACTTATCATCGCATGTAATCGGATAGAAGACTTGACCTTAAAACTTCTTTGATTGTAATTCACATAGAGATATAGTGAATTAGTTTATTAAGGTTTTTAGCTTAATTCTATCTAATTTGTGAATTTAAGTTAATATGGTATTAATGCATCAAGAGATGGCTAGTTCTTGATTAATAAACTAGGATAGTGAATTGAACTGGAATAGGGTGTAGTAATCAGAATGATTCTTAAAGTGAAGTCGTAAGCCTAATTCTCCATTATTTGCTTGAAATTACAATTTTTGAACTTGTTGATTGCTTAGTATTTTTATGTTTTTAGTTTTTAATAATTATAATCATTGAATTGGATAGTTTAATGAAATTGGGATTAATATAAAGCTGGTAATTGTTAGGATTAATTTCATACTAGTCACTGTGGGAACAATACTTGACTTATCATTATATTACTTGTTGACCACGTACACTTGCGTCTGAGAGTATATAGATTTTACCCAAAATATGCGTCACGACAACTGAAGGATTACGAAAAACAATACCCTACTCATGACTTGGAGTTAGTGGCAGCAGTTTTTGCATTAAAGATTTGGAGACACTATCTTTATAGAGAAAAATATGAGATATACACGGACTACAAGAGTCTAAAATATATCTTCGCATAGAAGGAATTGAACATGCGTCAGAGAAGGTACTTAGAATTAATCAAGGATTACGACTGCGATATTCTTTATCACCCGAGGAAGGCAAACGTAGTGGCCGACACGCTAAGCAGGAAAGGAAGGGAGAAGTTATTTCAACTGACAACTCATGAGGAGTTAATAAGGGATATAGAGAAATTAGAGATGGAAGTAAAGGAACTGGAGAGGTCTAGAGAAAGATTGTTTGTAGTCGAAACTCATCCAAACTTATTAGATAGACTAAAGGAATCAAAAGGGAAGGATGAAGAGTGCAAAAAAAAATCAAGGAAAAGATCATAGAAAATGAAGAAAAGAGATTCAAAATGGATAAAGACGGTATTTTGAGATTCGAAGGGAGAGTGTGGGTGCCAGCGGTAAACGAGTTGTGGGAAGAAATTTTACACGAGGCACACGATACGACGTATTCCATTCATCCAGGAGGCACAAAGATATACCAAGATTTGAGGCAACATTTTGGGTGGCCCAGTCTGAAATAAGAAATCGCGGAGTGCGTTAGTAAATGTCTTACTTGTCAACGGGTCAAAGCAAAGCACCAGAGGCCGAGTGTTCTACTTTAACCGTTGGAAATACCAGAGTGAAAATGGGAGCACATTACGATGGACTTCGTGGTGGGACTTCAGTCACGCAGAGAGGTTTTGATGCCATTTGGGTTATCATAGATCGATTAATGAAGACGACTCATTTTCTACCGATCAAAATCCGATATAGTTTGAATCAGTTAGCAAGCCTGTACGTAAGGGAAATTGTTTCATGACATGGAGTACCGGTATCGATTGTTTCTGACAGAGATCCGCCCTTCACATCAAAATTCTGGAAGAGCTTACAAGAAAGGATGGGAACACATCTGAGGTTGAGTACTGCTTATCATCCGCAAACAGATGGAGAAAGTGAACAACGAACAATACAAACGCTGGAGGGCATGCTTAGAACTTGCGTGATGGAATTCAAAGGAAGTTGTGACGATCACCTACCCCTAGTGGAATTTGCATATAACAACAGTTATCATGCGAGTATAGGCATGCCACCGTATGAAGCTCTTTACGGGAGAAAGTGCAGAACACCGCTGTGTTGGGATGAAATCGGGGAACGAAAAATGTTAGGACCAGAGTTAGTGCAACAAACCGCAGATGTGGTGACAGTGATAAGAGCTGGATTAGTAGCTGCACAAGATCGCCAAAAGAAATACGCAGATTTACATCGTCAAGATCGCGACTTTGAAGTTAGAAGTTACATATTTTTGAAAGTATCTCTCTGGAAGGGAAAGATAAGATTCAGTAAGAAGGGAAAGTTGAGTCTGAGATTCATAGGACCATTCAAGATACTGAAGCGTGTGGGCGAAGTGGCGTACAAAGTTGCATAACCACTTGAGTTGGAGCACATCCATAACGTGTTTCACATCTCCGTGTTACGTTTGTACAAGTCTAACTACAAACACATGATTTCGTACGAGCCCATTCTAGTGGAGAAGAATTTGGCATATGAAGAAATTCATGTCCATATATTAGATAGGAAAGAGCAAACATTAAGAAATAAAATTATATCGTCTGTAAAAGTACTTTGGCGAAACCACGATGTCGAGGAGGCCACGTGGGAATTAGAAGATAAGATGCGAAGGGATTATCCCCATATATTTATGTAACCTTGTACCAATTCTGAGGACGGAATTTTTATAAGGGGGGGATGTAAGAACCGTGAATTTCATGAATAAATATTATTTTGATATAACAAGAAAATGAATATTTATTTGAATATAAATATTGATGTGTTGTGAGATGAGTAATTCAATTAATTCAAATTGAATTTATAAGAATTGAGATTATAAGAAGTGTGGAGGGTTGTCATAAGAATTGTGAAATGCCTTGTGTGGCATGAAGATGGAAGTTAAAGTGGTTTAATTTAATTAAGGAATAAATAAATTAAGAAGCGAATAATTAATTAATATTATATTATTAATTAATTGTTATTATGAATAATAGAATACTAAGGAGTAAAGAAATTTGCATAATTATATTTAATTGTATAGTGTGGCAAGATAATAAAATGAGTGTAATATCTATTAAATGAATAGATTAATTAATTTAGAATATGAAGAATTGCAGCAGTGACTAAGTCTAAGAAATTCCCAGAGTGGTGCAGCTGCGCCACTCCTGTACTGTAAACCAGTGCATCTGCGCCGGTAGCAATACTTGAAAAATAATTTTCATTGTGTGCATGAGTTATAAAGATGGTTTTTTATCATTAATAAAGAATGAGAAAAATAGTGGATCAGTTACCATTATTATTAATGTGAATATTATTATTAAATATTATTTCATGCCATTATGGGTAATATAGGAAAATATGGTAGTAGTATCATATAATTACTTACTACATAATATTAAATGAGGTGTGACATTTCATTGTGATTAATGTTATACAAAAAATATATAGTAAAAGTAATTAAATCATAAAGTTGATTTAGATAAGTTTTGTTAACTCATCATGTGTGATGCGACAATTAAATGTGTACTCTAAAATATGGGAATAGATAAATATGTACTATTAAAATAGTTATTTCAATACTGATGTGTAAGTAAATAGTAAAAAGGAGATATTAAATTGTTAGTGACCAATTAAATTGAGTTCATACATGTTATAAATATTAAATTATGTGGACCCAATGTACTTGGATTATATAATATGAATATATATTATATCCCTAATTTTCATGTTGTAGTAACAATTGTACATTAAAATTACATTTTGAGAATTAAAAAAACTAAACTAAGAATTATTAACCAAATGCTGAGGATTTAGAAGCTTCAGTTACCCAAACAGCAACCTACACCTTCTTTGTGTAACCACCAAGCTGTGCACAGTAGCTATGAAGCTACGTGATCATTTGCTAGAAGATGGCTGATAATGGATGGTTGAACAACCCTTTGTTAACCATTGTTTTCTTCTTTTACCTCATGAATTCAACCTTTGGTGTAAAGCCTTTAACTAGACCACAACTCCCCTGTAAAATGGCAGTTATGTTATTCAATTCTCGTTGTTGTAATTGGTCTGTGAAATCCTAAGAATTAGAGTGTGAGTGTTTGTTGTTCAAAGAGAAGTCTAGCAATTGCAGGAGATAAAAACTAAGCAAATTAAGCTTCTAAGAAGGTAAATTCTTGTTTTCAATACTTAATTTCAAAGTTTGCAAGTCATGGAATTTTTACTAAATTCTTGCAAAATTGATTTGGAAATTATGCTATCAAGTGTTTATGAAGTGTGCATACTTGTAAGGATCATCTAATAATGAACTTGAACATGTTTAAACTGAGAAAATCAATGTTGGTTTGATACTCTACAGAACAGAGTACCTTTCTGGGTCTAGTCCAGTAAGGGCACAGATGCGCCCAATTTGTACTAGGGTGCAACGTAGCTGCGCCGGTCCCCAGAACCAGATTCTGGTTTCTGTTGTGCTATGTTGTTGCTAACTTGGTATTATGACTTATACATACATGAAAGGAGGTATAGCATGTGGTTTAAAGCTTTCTTATAAGATAGGAAATGACCAACATGATTTAGTTCGGGATTTATAACAAAACTCAATGTTTCAAAGACGAACTTTAATGAAACTCATGTCTGTAAATTCTGAGCTTGATAGTATACACACATGACTGATTTCTGAACATAAATGAGCATGAGTTGTGAATTATAGTTCCTTTGTTCATGACCAAATTATTAGGCTCTTAGCTAGATAACTTTTTCAAAGAAAAGCTTGACATATTGAAGCTAATATCCATGAATACTATACGAAGTATGTTCTGGTTTTGTGGTAATGATAACATGACCTAACTACACATGAAAAGAGATTTAAAGATGTTTTGTATGTGTTAAATTGCATTGTTCAAGTTTAAAATAATTTCAAAAGCAAACGCGGATATGTTTTCAAACTAAGTTGCATTAGTGTGAGTAGTTAAGTTTTGAAGATTTAAAGATGGCATATTTATGTTCATTATGTCTCTAAACATGATTCTTATGTGTTAGATATAATGGCAACCAAACTAAGCATGAGTTTAAGCATGTTTAATGGGATTAACGATGCTAATTATGAATAAATGATGTGACCACTTATGAGCATGCGTAGTACAAATTATGTGATCTCTTTATATGGACATATGATTAAATTTAGTAAGCATTGGGATTACATGACCCTATTTGGCCTTAATTCCGTGTAAATCCTAAACTAAAGTCCCTAACATGTAAAGTTGATCTTGATGTGGTCATACAGGTATGTAAAGTCCTCTAACATGTGTGCATGATAATTGTTAATGACTAAGTATACAAAAGATTTGACGGAAACCAGGAGAGCATAAGCTTAACTCTGGTCTGGCCAGAGGACACTACTACAAAACAGTAAATAGATAACGTGTAAAAAATGGTTGCTATCCCAGAAACGTCGTGATTAAGGGTGTCATCTATTTGACAACTTTTATACAACGTTTTTAAAACGTTGTAGTTTGACACATTGTACAACGTTTTTTCTTAAAAAAAATTGTAAATTTATTTTTCATAAATTATTAGATGCTTGAAAACGTTGTAGATGGTATGATCCTAAACATTTTCTGACTTAAAATGTTGTAGTTTAATATATCAAACAAGTTTAAACACATTTACACAACGTTTAGAATGTGTCATCTATTTAGACAAATTTATATAACGTTCACCTATATTATTAGTGCACCTGCAATCTGCTAATGCTATGATATATAGCTAAAAAAAAGTCCAAATTCTCATTTAAATTTAAAGCCAAAATGTATCAACCATTCAAAATACATCCTAATAATATCATTCGTTTACAGTTTCAAATTACTAAATCCACAAAATATATACCAAACTATTCATATATACATCTCAAATTCACTTTTCAATATAAATTACTACTATGTTGAATTGTGAATTTGATTACATAAAAACTGGTACTTTCCAGAATAATACCAACTTCATCACCAGCAACAGAATCTTCCAAGAACTCATTCACTGTGTAAATAGCTTTTATCACACTTCTATGGTCCTGATATAGAACAAAGGATGCAACCTCAGTAGGTGGGAGATATTCAACGACAGAAAAAATGTGGAGATGTTTAATATAGATCATTGATACAAGCAAAATTCATTAAAGTATACGATATCAACATTGAAAATCTGGATAATAGTACTCCTCCTAGCACCTTACAGTCAAGGGAGCACAGTTGGTAATGGGCTTCTTGTTGATGGATATAAAACAAAATAGAAATGCAAAACTTGTTACCTTATTCTGAGCATTTCTTGACCTTTCCCTTGCCTCATCCATTGCTTTATTGAAACCCTCAACATCAACCACTAATCCTCTTTCTTCTGCCATTAACTGGTTTAAAACAGACCACGAGTAGCTAATTATAAAAGAAAGTTTGAACAAAATATAATAGTGTTTCCACGCACTTGAGTCAGATCCAATGGAAAGCCAAAAGTATCCCACAATTGAAATGCATCCTGCAACAAAGAGATAAATAAATAAGAGGTCGGTGAAGCAGACACAAACATAAATAACTTTAGTTCTGCAATACAAATTTATCATGTAGCCTCGGTTCAAACTAGCTTCATAATTTTAAATATAGTTACAAAACCCATCTTGCTTTGATTTTCTTCTCTCCAATGCATCTTTCTTTGGTAAACATGCTTGCAGTGGTTCTCGAGTCAAGACCCTACAAGCAAATGATAGGTTAGATCTTCAATTTCCTAATGGATAAGCGAATAAAGAAACAAACAAATGAGACATAACTGAAGCATGAGCACAGACAACTTCACCTGAAGAGCACGACGTAATGGTCTAACAGGCCCTTTTGCAACATGTGAATCAAGCCATGGTGTGTGCCTCCACACAAGCTTTCCATTGCAACCAGCATGAACCTTGCCACCACCAAGCGCAAGCTCCACGTACCACATGTCTGGATTCATCTGCCATAGCACAAAGCCACTGGACTCTGCTATTTTTGAGGAGTTTCTGCTCTTTATCACCTTTGTAGTAGTCTCTATATTAAAGGCTAGCATTCTCACCTTCCCCATTGCATAAGCATTCTGAATAGAGTTTTGAAGTTTCTGGCCTCCCGACGCTACTATGAATTGTTGCAATATGTATTAATCAGACGAAGTTGCAATATGTGGCTTTGGTTGGGCTCAGTTCCAACTGAGTCTAACAATCTTTACACTACATTGGCAGTTAGCTAAGGCTTTCTGCCATTGCTAACTAACAACAGCTCTACCCCTTCTTTGTTCAATATTTAATTTTAAGATAGCTTACAAGATGTACTAACATATAAGTTATACAAGCAGCTCTTTATGCTTGTTTATAACCATTTTTAAATATGTAACACAGAACATATGGAAGTATTTTAAGCATATAAAACCCCTCCATTTCAGCCTTAGTATGCTGCCAAATCAGTACCCAAAGTTGTCTCAATATGATAAAATCTCAACTATTAACTTTAGCCTAAAATGTGCACAGTGTTTAAGTTTAACATGCTAACACACTTTAATTAACATCACATATGATAACCAAATTAGGCCCATGCTTTACCTTGTTCTAATATTCAGTTTTTAACCAAAAAGTTCTTATAGAACTTTTATCGAACACTTGGTAGGCATAGTTTCAGGCTATCAGTTTCACAACCACTTGTTTATGTCACTAACCCATTTCATTCTCCTTATATCTCCTCAGCCCAACCTAAACCCCTTTGTTCTAACTCAGCCCACAGCAGTCAAATACACAGCAAAGTTCATATCTAATCAACGAATTAGTAGCTAGTTACTACCATTATACATTCACATTAGATTCAAATTGATGCAATATAAACTGAACATAGACTTCAAACATAGCACATTTGCTTAGAACATTAGTTAGCTAGTAAGAATACATATTGTTTTGATTTCCTTCTTTAGTCCTTAATCTCGAATGTCCTCTGCTATAATTGTATTCTCCTTTAATTTACTCAAGCATTTGCCTCAGCACAATCATAAACTTCATTCATCCAGGCTCTAGCTAAGTGAGGAAATCAGGATGTACGAAACCAGGCAGAAAAGAGTATCTTACCTGAACCAGGAGATCAGCCAGAGCTAGGAATGGTTTGGCAAAGCTATGAATACACAAATCGCAACAGCTAACCAGGCAACAGAAACTATTCCAATACAAATCTTCGACACCTTTTGATGTCCACGCTGTACGAAACCATCAAAACCATCATATTCAATATGAGAATAAATTATGTACCATGGTAAATAATAAATACAAAATCTGTCAATACAATTCAAATTCCTTGATTTTTTCCCAAGTTCCCTACATGTCATGTTGTTATTAGAGAGTGTAAAACTCTAGTTTTACAGGCCATACTTAAATAATTTATTCTCATTCAGTATATCGTATTTTTCTTCCGACGACATATCAAACTAAGTTAAACTCTTCAAACCAACATGGTACTTTTGAAACGCCCTCTAGACTGTAGAACAAAATTGGTAATGAGAACGAAATACTCACATCATATATTGTAATTTGGAACAACGTAAATACAGTGAGTAGAATAGCATGTATCGAGAAAGCCACGTCATTTGCAGCAACTGGTAGCAGCTGCAATAAACATTATCAATAGATCAGTATACATGGGTTTTTTGTAGCCTTTTTCTTTATTTGCGACTTAGTAGAAGTATATTCAAAAAGATAAGTCTGAGATTCTTATTCCAAATATATGAAAAGTATACACCGAAGTAAACTTTAGCTTTCCAAACACTAAATTCAATTTATTTACTTTTGCTAGCGTACTCAGTAGAGAGCAAATTAAAAGTGCAAGAAAAAGCTGAATATGGAAGGGTAATGATAGAAAAACAAAGCAACAAACCTCGTCACGGCCATATTTGTGGCAATACTGAGCCTGAACAACAAAGCTAAAGAAGAGTGAGGCATTGTAGATGAGATAAGTGGAGTGCTTGGTCAAATTCAGCATGACAAAATTGAAATTCAGCCCTACCTCTTGATGAGCAGATCTCCTGCAGCGCTTCGTTTTCCGAGCAAAACGAATCTTCTTAAATACATACCTATTTTATGCCGAGCAAGACTCACTCTGAAAAGGGTTTTGCTTTTACCCTTAGATGTCTGTACTTTTCGCTTCATCTCTTTCGAAGAAGCACCCCAAATCAGATGCAAGCTTAGAGAATTTCCGGTTCAATCGTCGAGCTTCTCTAGGTGCTAAGGTTGACTCTGTGCTTCGTTGAACCGACTGTCGATCGGTGTTAAAGGTGTGCCCTCCCCTTGTCTTTGCCATGGATTACAGGAAATCTAGGCAAACCCTAGCTTTTGTTTTCCAGATGGAACGAAAAGAGGCTAAACAGAGAGAGATGAGAGACGAAGACAGTCGGTGAGAAAGGAAATAGAGGACTTGAACCCTGTTTCTCCGCGAAAGAGAGCAGATTTAATTTTAAATTTTCATTTAACCGCGGGTTTAACGTTTTTTTTTTAAACGCTATCTATTTAAAATCAAAAATTGTCCTTATAAATAGATAACATTTTTTTATATGTATCTACAACATTTTGTTAAAAAATATTGTGAAAAAAAAAATCACAACATTTTTTATAAAAACGTTATTGTTTAAGTGTTGTCTATTTACTGCTTTGTACTAGTGGGACAGTGCAGCTGCGCCGTACCTAAACATAACCAGGACGCAGCTGCGCCATCCTACAGTGTTACCTGTCTAATCTGTTTGTGATATGAGATGTAATGCATGCTTGCGTTGTTGTCTAAATTAGTAATACATGTCCAAATATAGTATTTGAAGTATCAATAAGCATGCTAATAATAAAGATCATAGATTGGATATGTGTTTATAAACTTTCGAATGCTAAATTCAAAGGATGATTACGAACTTGATTATTGACTTCATAGAGTCTTACAAACTGGTTTTGGTACATAATAATGTATGTATGAGATTATAAGATAAAGTTTACAAAGAGATGAGGATATGATAATGATATGATAAAAAGTGAAACTTAAATTATATGCTCAAGGGTTAAAGCGTGAGTAGGAGACTGGTTTGTTTATATCAAGTATATATAACTAATGTGTATACACAAATAGGATAATATAGTTTGTTGGGTGCTAGTAAGCTGTAAGTTGGTAATCAACGCGAAAGGCAAGTACTCAAACCCTACTCTTTATTGAGCATTACTTGAGCTTGTGCTATTATTGATCGTACAAGTAAATCTTTGATAGTACAATTCATATCTTATGACTTACCACTTCGTAGTTTAGAGATGAAATTGCTTACAAGTTTTGAACCTTGATTTCGGATGATAATTGCTCATGTATATACTTTAAAAGAAAACTATCTAAGCCATTGATTCGGCTAGACTATTGATATATGATCGAAAGCTATCCAAACCAAATTAACTTAGTGTAGAATCTTATAAATCACTGAGATGAACAACCCTCTTGAAAGGGGACATATATATTTGTCGAGAGACCGACGTGCGCACAGGAGTATGATTAAATGTTATGCATGACATAAGGTACTTTAGGCTGATCACCTGTTGTACTCGTTTTACTGAATTATCAGTTTATTACTATTAATTCTAGTAGAAGTTCATAGTCCTTAGCGACTGCTCAGTATTCATTACTTTGAAATCTTGAATTGAATAATCGTTGAATCTTGTTGATATCATTCAGTCCATAGCGACCTTTATCGAGAATCGTTGATAATTCCTAAATTATTATTCACTGTTATACCCTTGAAGATTGAACTCTACATAGGATTATTTCTTATTGCGATATTACATGTTGGGCAAAATTATTGCTCATCCTTTATTTCCTTAAAACTTTCAGTTAAGGCAGAACGTGGTAAACCCTCTGACAAGGATAAGGGTAAAGAAAAAGCTTTGGAGTAGTTAGTTTCATAATACTAGGAATTAATGCACTATTATTCTGTTGTAGAAGAACTTATTTATTGATATATTAAACTATGTTTAATTAAGTTGTATTGTACTAGTAACATTTGCTAGACCTTGGGATGAGAATAATTATATTATAACAATGCAATTTATTCTATGATTTCCGTTGTTTGAGATTTTGATTTATTTATTAGAATTAGTACGTGACGAACCAAATTCGAGATATGAGTGTCTGAATTTGGGGGTGTCACAAGTTGGTATCAAAGCTGTAGTTATAAACCTTAGGAGCGAGAGTCCTTAGATTATAACTTAGGAGAACGTAGAAGATAGAGAGGGATGAAACTCATGTAGAGTTTTCCTAAGAAGAGACTTAGCATGTTATGGAATATAATTTCATTCTATACAATGAACTTATGTTTATTTAACATTCTAATGGAGTTGTTGTTTATTTTGTCTTATGTTGGTGGTTGTAGGATGGCTGACATGGGAGGACCTAGTCGAGTAGTAGAGGAGGAGCCGCGTGATATACAGGTGGTTTATGAGGCACCTTTGATAGCGGAGTCCATATCGGCAGTGGCCCCTATCGATGATGATGATGAGGAGGAGATGGAGCCATTTCCCGAAGAGTCTGATCTAGAGGAGGAGCCTATGGGGGATGAGCCCATGCAGGACTCCGACGAGGCTACATTCGAGGATCGGATGTTGGGGGAGTATGAGGAGCAGATTTTGGAGTTAGGTTGTAGAGTCGAGGAGTTAGAGGCTGAGGCTACAGAAAGGGAGTTCGAGTTCCAACAACTGAGGGACGAGGACCATCAGAGAAAGTTAGTGATGTAAGAGATGGTGGTAAAGATTGTTCACCGCAAGGATGCAGGGATCCAGATGGGGACCTTGTTTCAAAGGTCTGTGGCTAGAAATGTAGACTTAGCAGGGAAGATGGAAGAGATGAAGCAGAGAGAGTTGAGCGAGATGACAGAGAAAGAAGCTCTCCGTACTCAGTTAGAGATGGAGGTGATGGATATGATCCACTTCGAGGAGATGTGGGAAGAAGCTAATGATCGGGCTAACGAATTAGAAGATGAGGTAGGGTGCAGAAGGAGGAAGATGAACAAGATGGGCTATGCTCTGCGCAAGGCGATGGAGAGATTAATTAATGGGGTAAATCACTACCCGGCAGAGCAGAGACAAACCTGGCACACCATAAGCCGAGATTTGTTGGCGTATATCACTCAGAAGGAGTACCAGAGCACTGTGGAGCGTGGGATGATAGATTGAGGTCTAGGTGTTAGAAATCCATTTATGTGATGTATATATCGTAGTGTTATCTCAGTCTTTTGTGTAAGATATGAGATAGTTGTAAGCCCCAAACATTTAAAAAATGTTAGTGGGGTAGTTTATTGGTGTTGTCCCCGTCTTTTGTGATATTAACGGATATGTTGTGTCATTTATAGAAGTATGCAAGGGATAATCATGTGATATAATGATTTGGCATATGAATATAAATGATCTTATTCCAAAAATATGTTATAAAATTTTATTCCTTTTCATTTGAGAAATGTGACGCCCCCAAAATTAGGTATACATCACCCATCTTGGGTCGTCAGATACATGGTACAGAATTCAAATACAACTTAATAATACAACTGTCGTGTACAATATGACAAAATATAAACTGTGAGTTTGAATACAAATATTGTCTACTAGAGAGTATCCATACTCAAAAGGAGTCCTCATTACATTTATTAACACACTATTACATAGAATAGTGAGGACTACTAAATAATACTATCATTCGGACCATCACTCCGTTCCCCGACTTGCCCCAGCTACGTTCTCATTTCTTGAAGAGAACAGTGAAAGAAAGGGTGAGCTCAACTAGCCCAGTAAGAAATATTATGACTAAGATAATGCAGAATAAATTATCATTAACCTTCAACAATGTTAAACTGATAAAATATAATAGACATCAAGTTTAACTACAGCGGAACAAGCAATCCATTAAAAGAGTCAAGTAGAAAATAAACTCTACTATCTTTTATGATTTAAAAAGTTTTTCAACACTGTTATCGCTGGAACTCAGCTTAATAAAATAATCAACATCATCGAATCATCCCTGCACTACGGCCAAGGATATTCGTGTATTCATTAATGGTCATTATCATGCCAACAACTGTCCATCAATGCACTACGGGCCAATGAGGACTTTTACCACATCATTTGTAACATTACGGTCATGATTATACCGAATAATCCCTGGTCATAATCATACCAAGTCCATCTATGCACTACAGGCCACAGATGACTTTCAACATTTTATAAACATGAGGATGATGACAATGATATAAGAATTCAATAAAACAAGTTCAAGAATTAATTTATCCAAGAATTAACAACGTCCAAATTGTCAACATGATACTGCTTTGTGGAGTAAAATTCAAGAATGCTTAGAAGAATATTTTCATGAAAAGATACTGGATGAACCGCAATTATCAAGGATATTCCACTAATTTCATGGAGTATAGAAGTTAAAACTTAACCAACTGAGTATAATAAAGAATGGAATAACAAAAGAAATCACCCGGCTTGCGATAGACCGCACAGACAGGTTATTCCAACAGAATAATAAATAATGGAACCAGGTTCGGCGTAAACGCACAGACATGATATTCTGACAGAATAATAAATAATGAAACCAGGTCCGGCGTAAATGCACAGACAGGATATTCCGACAGAATAATAAATAATGGAACCAGGTCCGGTGTAAAAGACACAGACAGGATGTTCCAACAGAATAATAACAAGACGGAACCAGGTCCGGTGTAAAACACACAGACATGATGTTCCAACAGAATAATAATAAAAACGGAACCAGGTCCGGTGTAAAACACACAGACAGGATGTTCCAACATAATAACAGAAGAATGTCACCAAGTATAGGGTAGACCGCGTATACAGGTTATTCCAACAGAATAATAAAAAATGAAATAACAACAGTTCTCTTCATGAATAAGAAAGAATAACACCCCTTACCGTTTTAAAGAAGAGCTGAAATAAGGAAGTAGTTAAGTAGTAGAATACTCTTCTTCTCTCTCTATAGTTTCTCTCTATAGTTTCTCTCTCTAGAGTTCAGTGAATTCGTAAGAAATAATGAAGGAATGAGCTGCTATTTATAGAAAAATAGAATGCATAGTAACTAATCCATGAACGGTCCAGATTGATTACTTTAATCTGACGGTCCATATTTAAAGAAAAATCTTTTAAATAAAATATAATATATTCTATTTATAGAATAACTTTAATAAAGTATTATGTTTTATATAAAAAGATGTTTCTGTTTTATTACGTTAATAATACGAATAAAACAAAACGTCATTATCGCTAAATAATTCATATTATTAACTAACAATAATTGAATCAAACTGAGTGACTTCTCGCATAAGCAATAATAATCAATACTGTGTGCTACTTTGCAACCACACGTATTACTGTACTTTTACTACCGAGTAGTTCAACAGTATCAATGGTAAAACTTCCGCCGTTATTTTTAATAAAATATTTTTGTCGTTTTCTCAATTTGACAATAATTCCGTTGTGGGGTCCACCAATGATTGTGCCGTTGTACGAATATTCCCTATTAAAACGAATATTCCCGACCAATCGAATATTATATAACAACTTGTGTACTTTGTAAAATTTATAAATATTACCCACAACTATAACATTATATCAAATTAACTCCATAATATTCAAAAATGATATTTATAGAAAATTCATCTTTATTTATAAAAGTTGGGGTCTTACAACCTCCCCTTCTTATGAAATTTCGCCCTCGAAATTAGGGTACGTACCTGGTATGTCGAAGAGGTAAGGATACCTTGATTTCATTTCAGATTCTAACTCCCAAGTCATTTTCTCAACATCGTGGTTTCTCCACAAAGCGTAGAATATGTTCCTTCTTATCCAAGATTTGAACAGGAACTTCTTCATACGTCAAATCTTCTGCTATTTCGTCCGGTTCTAACTCAATAATGTGGTTCGGGTCTTCCACATATTTACGTAACATAGATATGTGAAAAACGTTATGAACACGAGACATACTTGGCGGTAAAGCGAGTCTATAAGCCACAGTTCCTACTCGATCGAGGATTAAAAATGGACCGATGAATCGAGGATTGAGCTTTCCTCTCTTTCTAAATCTCGTAACTCCTTTCCATGGAGCAACACGTAAGAACACATGATCTCCTACATCAAATTTCACGTCCTTTTGATGAAGATCAGCATAACTCTTTTGTCGATCTTGTGAGGTTTTTATACGTTGTCGGATCGTTTGAATCTTTTCGGTAGTCATACGTACCAACTCCGGTCCCAACAACGTTGCTTCACCCACCTCATCCCAGCATACGGGAGAACGACATTTTCTTCCATACAATGCTTCGAATGGAGCCATGCTAATACTTGCTTGATAACTGTTGTTGTAGAAAAACTCCACCAATGGTAAGAACTTGTCCCAACTTCCCTTGAAGTCAAGGACATAGAGTTTTAATAAATCTTCTAGAGTTTGAATAGTCCTCTCTGATTGTTCGTCTGTCTGAGGATGATATGCCGAACTAAATCGTAAATCTGTGCCCATAGCTTTTTGTAAACTAACCCAAAATCGTGAAGTGAATCTTGGGTCTCGATTAGAAACTATAGATACTGGCATACCATGCAGTCTTACAATCTCGTTTATGTACATACGAGCAAGACGTTCAAGTGTATAAGTTTCTCGTATCGGTAAGAAATGGACAGACTTGGTCAATCTATCCACAATGACCCAAATCGCATCAATACCTTGAGAAACCCTAGGAAGACCGGTAACGAAATCCATGGTAATGTGCTCCCACTTCCATTCTGTAATTTCAAGTGGTTGCAATGGACCTTTTGGTACTTGATGCTCCGCTTTGACTCGTTGACAAGTTAGACACCTTGAGATAAACAGCGCTATCTCTCTCTTCATATTGCTCCACCAAAATGTATGACGAAGATCATGATACATTTTGGTACTTCCAGGATGGATTGCAAACGGTGTGTTGTGCGCCTCCATCATAATTTCATACTTTAAATCAGGGTTGTTAGGAACACAAAGTCTGGAGTTGACTCGAAGTATTCCTTCTTCATTGATTCTTGCTTCCGGCATAGCACCTTCTTGCACTTTCTTCCTCATACGCATCAGCTCCAGGTCTGTAGCTTGAGCAGCTTTAACTTTATCGATTAAAGTCAGTTCTACTCGTATATTCGCCATCATCACATGGGTCCCTGAAGTCTTTAACTCTATCTCCATCCTTTGCAAATCACACAAAATGAGCCTTTGTGTTGATAATATCGCACTCGTACTTGCATATGATCTTCTACTCAATGCGTCAGCTACCACGTTCGTTTTTCCAGGATGGTATTGAATGGTATGATCATAATCTTTCAACAGTTCAAGCCAACGTCGTTGTCGCATGTTGAGTTCCTTTTGAGTGAAGAAATATTTGAGGCTTTTATGATCCGTAAAGATTTCCACCTTCTCCCCATACAAGTAATGCCTCCAAATTTTAAGTGCAAAGACAACAGCTGCCAACTCTAGATCATGAGTAGGATAATTTCTCTCATATTCCTTGAGTTGTCTTGATGCATAGGCTATGACTTTTCCATGTTGCATGAGAACGCATCCCAACCCTTTGCTCGAAGCATCACTGTAGATGACAAATCCTTCTGAGCCAGATGGTATTGTTAGAACAGGTGCTGAAATGAGTCTCCTCTTGAGTTCTTGAAAACTCTTCTCACATTCTTCGCTCCAACCGAACTTTGTATCTTTCCGAGTCAGCTGAGTTAATGGAGTAGCGATTCGAGAAAATCCTTCCACGAATCTCCGATAATAACCAGCTAAACCAAGAAAGCTACGTACTTCAATCACTGATTTAGGTTGCTCCCATCTTTGAATAGCTTCAATCTTTTTCGGGTCAACAGATATTCCATGTCTTGATACCACGTGCCCAAGGAATGCTACTTCCTCAAGCCAGAACTCGCATTTTTTCAACTTGGCATAAATCTTGTATTCACGAAGCTTTTGGAGTACCAGCCTCAAGTATTGCTCATGATCTTCACGACTTTTGGAATAAATAAGGATGTCATCAATAAAGACGACCACAAAGTGATCCAAATATTCCTTGAATACCCGGTTCATCATATCCATGAAGGCAGCAGGAGCATTAGTCAATCCAAAGGACATGACTAGGAATTCATAATGCCCGTACCGAGTTCTGAAAGCCATCTTTGGAATATCCTCAGTTCTAACCTTCAGTTGATGATATCCAGAACGAAGATCGATCTTTGAAAAGAATTGTGCTCCTTGCAACTGGTCAAACAGGTTATCAATACGTGGCAATAGGTACCTATTTTTGATGGTGACATGATTCAACTCCTGATAATCAATACAAAGTCGCATACTTCCATCTTTCTTCTTCACGAATAGCACAGGAGCACCCCAAGGAGAAGTACTAGGACGAATAAAGCCAATGTCTAATAATTTCCGTGATGACCTCATCCGGGTTCCTTGCTTTCTGGGAGGTCACAACAAACGCTCTCCCTTGCACTACCGGTGTTGACTTTTCTGGGACGGCCTTTGGTGTCTCCATGTTGGCTGAACTTGTTTTTGGTAAATGACAAAATCGAGCTAAATGACCTTCTCTTCCACAATTATAACATGCTTTAGACGGCATCGCGCAGTTTGGACTGATGTGCCCCTCCCCTCCGCATTTGAAACATATGATAGGTGGTCGTTCTCCTTCCTTAACAACGGGTGCTGGTGCTGACGTCTTTCCATCATTGTTGAATCTCCTCTTCTTAAAATGTCCATTCTTATTATTTTGGGCCTGATTACCACCGAAGTGGTTACCATTTCTGGCCTGTTGATTCTCTCCACGCTTGTTGTCACCGCTTCGATGACTGCTCTCACTGGTATTATCATTTTGCCGACTGCTCTCTTTTGGTTGCGTTGACTCGTTATCGCGCTCCACTAACTGAGCCCTATTCACAACATCTGAATACAAACATAGTTTATGAGAAATAAGATGTTGACGTATCTCAGGTTTCAATCCTCGCAAAAACATTCGCGTCATTCGCTCTTCATTATCCATCAAGTGAGACGCAAACCGGAACAACTCAGCAAATTTAGCCTCATACTGCGACACGGCCATATTATTCCGCTCCAATTTGATGAACTCCACCTCCTTCATGTGACGAACACTTTTGGGAAAGTATTTGTCATTGAACAGCTCTTGGAACTTCTCCGAAGACATCTTCAGTACGGCAGGTTGAGTACGCTTAATCGATTCCCACCAGTAATTTGCCTCTCCTCGCAACATAAAGGCGGCAAAGGGAACCTTTTGCTCCTCGGAGCATCCCAAGACATCAAATATCTTGGTAATCTGCTTTATTCATATTTCCGCTATAAGTGGTTTTGGCTCTCCCTTAAACTCTGGTGGTCCCAGCTCCTTGAACTGTTTAGCGATGACCGTCTGAGAGTTTTCAGTGTTTCCACCAACATTTTGAACAGGAGCCGCGCTCGCCTATTGTTGCATGAACTGCATAAAGCTTCTGAACATTCCATCATTCATCATTTGGTCAGTATTGTTGTTTGCATGAGGATTGTCGCCTTCCTGATGCACATTATCCCGATTATTGATATGTGGTGAATCCACAGTCGCCTGTGCTCCATTGCTATTCTCAACATTCTCGGATGCCATTTCCAGATACTACCACAAAATAAAATTTAATTGATATGTCATATATTATCCTTATATTCTGACCGACCAATTAAATACCATGCAAATAAACTTAGGTAGGTCATACTAGCGAAGGAATTCCCCGTTTCTCCCCTCCTAGTTCTATTCTCACATCTTAGCCAGGGATCATATCCCTAAGCTCTGATATCAACTGTGACGCCCCCAAAATTAGGTATACATCACCCATCTTGGGTCGTCAGATACATGGTACAGAATTCAAATACAACTTAATAATACAACTGTCGTGTACAATATGACAAAATATAAACTGTGAGTTTGAATACAAATATTGTCTACTAGAGAGTATCCATACTCAAAAGGAGTCCTCATTACATTTATTAACACACTATTACATAGAATAGTGAGGACTACTAAATAATACTATCATTCGGACCATCACTCCGTTCCCCGACTTGCCCCAGCTACGTTCTCATTTCTTGAAGAGAACAGTGAAAGAAAGGGTGAGCTCAACTAGCCCAGTAAGAAATATTATGACTAAGATAATGCAGAATAAATTATCATTAGCCTTCAACAATGTTAAACTGATAAAATATAATAGACATCAAGTTTAACTACAGCGGAACAAGCAATCCATTAAAAGAGTCAAGTAGAAAATAAACTCTACTATCTTTTATGATTTAAAAAGTTTTTCAACACTGTTATCGCTGGGACTCAGCTTAATAAAATAATCAACATCATCGAATCATCCCTGCACTACGGCCAAGGATATTCGTGTATTCATTAATGGTCATTATCATGCCAACAACTGTCCATCAATGCACTACGGGCCAATGAGGACTTTTACCACATCATTTGTAACATTACGGTCATGATTATACCGAATAATCCCTGGTCATAATCATACCAAGTCCATCTATGCACTACAGGCCACAGATGACTTTCAACATTTTATAAACATGAGGATGATGACAATGATATAAGAATTCAATAAAACAAGTTCAAGAATTAATTTATCCAAGAATTAACAACGTCCAAATTATCAACATGATACTGCTTTGTGGAGTAAAATTCAAGAATGCTTAGAAGAATATTTTCATGAAAAGATACTGGATGAACCGCAATTATCAAGGATATTCCACTAATTTCATGGAGTATAGAAGTTAAAACTTAACCAACTGAGTATAATAAAGAATGGAATAACAAAAGAAATCACCCGGCATGCGATAGACCGCACAGACAGGTTATTCCAACAGAATAATAAATAATGGAACCAGGTCCGGCGTAAACGCAGAGATAGGATATTCCGACAGAATAATAAATAATGGAACCAGGTCCGACGTAAATGCACAGACAGAATATTCTGACAGAATAATAAATAATGGAACCAGGTCCGGTGTAAAACACACAGACAGGATGTTCCAACAGAATAATAACAAGACAGAACCAGGTCCGGTGTAAAACACACAGACAGGATGTTCCAACAGAATAATAATAAAAACGGAACCAAGTCCGGTGTAACACACACAGACAGGATGTTCCAACAGAATAACAGAAGAATGTCACCAAGTATAGGGTAGACCGCGTATACAGGTTATTCCAACAGAATAATAAAAAATGAAATAACAACAGCTCTTCATGAATAAGAAAGAATAACACCCCTTACCGTTTTAAAGAAGAGCTGAAATAAGAAAGTAGTTAAGTAGCAGAATACTCTTCTTCTCTCTCTCTATAGTTTCTCTCTCTAGAGTTCAGTGAATTCGTAAGAAATAATGAAGGAATGAGCTGCTATTTATAGAAAAATAGAATGCATAGTAACTAATCCATGAACGGTCCAGATTGATTACTTTAATCTGACGGTCCATATTTAAAGAAAAATCTTTTAAATAAAATATAATATATTCTATTTATAGAATAACTTTAATAAAGTATTCTGTTTTATATAAAAAGATGTTTCTGTTTTATTACGTTAATAATATGAATAAAACAAAACGTCATTATCGCTAAATAATTCATATTATTAACTGACAATAATTGAATCAAACTGAGTGACTTCTCACATAAGCATTAATAATCAATACCGTGTACTACTATGCAACCACACGTATTACTGTACTTTTACTACCGAGTAGTTCAATAGTATCAATGGCAAAACTTCTGCCGTTATTTTTAATAAAATATTTTTGTCGTTTTCCCAATTCGACAATAATTCCGTTGTGGGGTCCACCAATGATTGTGCCGTTGTACGAATATTCCCTGTTAAAACGAATATTCCCCGACCAATCGAATATTATATAACAACTTGCGTACTTTGTAAAATTTATAAATATTACCCACAACTATAACATTATATCAAATTAACTCCATAATATTCAAAAATGATATTTATAGAAAATTCATCTTTATTTATAAAAGTTGGGGTCTTACAAGAAATGTTTAAGTAATATAATTAGATAATAAAAATAAAAATTCTGTGATGTAGAAAAATGCCGCCCAGACGTAGACTAACTGCACCGGAAGAGTCGGTTAATGATGAGAGAGGATAAGTAAACCCTTTACAAAAGCTAGTAGATTTGTTAGGGGAAGCTCTTAGAGGAAGAAACGAACCAGTACCACCCATTCCCCAAACAGTTCTAGTCACAAAATTTTAAGGACTTTAGGAGTGTAGGACCTCAGGAATTCATAGGCACTACCAATCCTATCATGGCTCAGACATGGATCAAAGAGATGGAGAAGGCTTTTTCCATCACTCGTGAGGGAGAAGACCAGCAGATGGTATTTGCCACTTACATGATGAGAGGCGAGGTGAACTACTAGTGGGAGGCGAATCAACAAAGAGCCGGAGAAGGGATAATAACTTGGGAGAGATTGAAGACTCTGTTCTTCGTGAATTACTTCCCGAAGAGCATAAAGAATAGGATGGAGGTAAAGTTCTTAGAACTTAAGCAATGAGATATGACGGTGGCGCAATACGCGGCCAAGTTCAATGAACTAACTCGTTTTACAGAATAAGAAGTAGTAGATGAAGAGAGGAAAGCTAGGCGTTTTGAACAAGGTGTAAGTTCTTCAGATCAATACTTTTACGACATTGCTGGAGAAGGCCATTATTGCAGAAGGAGGTAATGAAACTTTGAGTCTGTATAACAAAGAGAAGAAGGGTAAGAACACGGGAGGTGATAGTCGTGGAGGAAGTAACAGCGAGGGAAGTAATCTAGGAAAGAGGAAGTGGGAGAATCACAACAAAAATTACAATAATCAAGTAAGAAAGTTTCGTGGAGTGTTTAATAAGAAGGCAGAAGGATGCCCGAAGTGTGGGAGGTATCACCAGGGCAAGTGCTGGAAGGGGCGCAATATTTGTTACAACTGTGGCCAGAAGGGACATATTTCGCCCAACTGCCCAAATCCGAAGAAGATCAAAGGTTGTTTCAATTGTGACTCGGTGGACCACCTGATTAAGGATTGCCTAAAGAAAGGAAGCGGCGGAGGAAGCAGCCAGCAAGCGGGAAGCAAAAAATTAGTGATTGGCGGACCGACGCAGTCCAACTGCCAAAATGTTTAACATGATTGTCCAAGACGCAGTAGCTGCGAATGAAGTGGTGTCAGGTATTATCCCAATCAATAATATAAATGCCTATGTATTATTTAATTCGTGTGCCACCTGTTCTTTTGTATCTGAGGAATTTGCTAGTCGACTAAATTTACCCCGAGAACGATTAGGAAATCCCTTGAACATGAAAGTTGCGAATAAGGAAGTAATCCCTGTAGAATATGTTTACTGAAATTATCACGCAAACATTAAAAATTATGAACTAAGCATAGACTTGATCCCGATAAGATTGGGAGAGTTTGACATAATATTGGGAATGGATTGGTTGTATAACCATGCTGCGATAATTGATTGTCAAAATAAAAGTGTAAACCTTCAGACTCCGAATAAGTCTAAGGTAGTGTTTTATGGTAGCTCATCGCTTAAGCAATCGTGTTGCCTTATGATGATGCATGCCAAGAAATTGTTAAGGAAAGGATGTGTAGGTTACTTAGCGTACATTGTTGATACTTGGAAAAAGGGAGTGGAAATTATGGATTTATCCGTAGTGAGAGAATTCCAAGATGTATTTTTGGACGATCTACCTGGTCTTCCGCCAGACAGAGAAATTGAATTCGTAATAGACTTAGCACCGGGCACAACACCAATTTCGAAAGCTCCATATCGTATGGCGCCAATAGAAATGAAAGAATTGATGATATAATTGCAAGAGTTGCTAGATAAAGGTTATATTCGGTCGAGTGTGTCTCCTTAGCACCAGTGTTGTTTTAAAGAAGAAATACAGATCGATGAGGCTCTATATCGATTATCGAGAATTGAATAGAGTAACGATTAAGAATAGATATTTGTTACCAAGGATAGACGACCTTTTCAATCAACTAAGGGGATCAAAGTGTTTCTCAAAGATAGATCTAAGAACGGGTTATCATCAGTTGAAGGTACGGGAGGAGGACATATCAAAAAATGCGTTTTGAACTCGTTACTGACATTTCAAATTTTTGGTAATGTCATTCGGGTTGACAAATGCTCTGGCATCGTTTATGGACTTGATGAACCAAGTCTTCAAGCCATTCTTGGATAAATTCGTAGTAGTTTTCATCGACGATATCTTGATCTACTCAAATACGAAAGAAGAACACGCCGAACATCTGAAGATGGTTTTAGAGGCGCTAAAAAAGGAGAAGATGTATGCAAAGTTTTCCAAGTGTGAATTTTGAATGAAGAAGGTTCAATTTTAAAAAATGTGGTGGATAAAGATGGAATTTCAATAGATCCTGAAAAGGTAGAAGCAGTGAGTAATTGGGAGCAGCCAAAGACGCCAACCGAAGTAAGAAGTTTCTTAGGGTTAGCTGGGTACTATAGAAGATTTATCCAAGATTTTTCTAAGATAACAACCCCGTTAACCAATTTAACGAGGAAGATGGTGAAGTTCGTATGGGCGGACAAATGAGAAGAGAGTTTTTAGGAGCTGAAAAAGAGATTAAACGAGGTGCCTGTATTATCATTACCAGATGATACAGGAGGATTTGTGGTGTATAGTGATGCGTCACACAGAGTACTTGGTTGTGTGCTAATGTAACATGACAAGGTCATCGCGTATGCGTCACGACTACTGAAGGATTGCGAAAAACGATACCCTACTCATGACTTGGAGTTAGCATCAGCAGTTTTTACGTAAAAAATTTGGAGACACTATTTGGATGAAGAAAAATGTGAGATATACGCGGACAACAAAAGTCTGAAATATATCTTCACACAGTAGGAGTTGAACATGAGTCAGAGGAGGTGGTTAGAATTAACCAAGGATTACGACTGCAATATTCTTTATCACCCGGTGAAGGCAAACGTAGTGGCCGACGCACTAAGAAGGAAAGGAAGGGAGAAGATATTTCAACTGACAACTCAGGAGGAGTTAATAAGGGATATAGAAAATTTAGAGATAGAAGTAAAGGGATTGGAGAGGTCTGGAGAAAGATTGTTTGCAGTCGAAGCTCGTCCAACCTTGTTGGATAGAATAAAAGAATCAGAAGGGAAGGATGAAGAGTGCGAGAAAATCAAGGAGAAGATCACAGAAAATGAAGAAGAGAGATTCAAAATGGATAAAGATGGTATTTTGATATTCGAAGGGAGAGTGTGGGTGCCAGCGGTAAACGAGTTGTGGGATGAAATTTTGCACGAGGCACACAATACAACGTATTCCGTTCATCCAGGAGGCACAAAGATGTACCGAGATTTGAGGAAACATTTTTGGTGGCCCAATCTGAAACGAGAAATCACGGAGTACATTAGTAAATGTCTTACTTGTCAATGGGTCAAAGCAGAGCACCAGAGGCCGAGTGGTCTACTTCAATTGTTGGAAATACCAGAGTAGAAATGGGAGCACATTACGATGGACTTCGTGGTGGGACTTCCAGTCACGCAGAGAGGTTTTGATTCCATTTGGGTTATCATAGATCGATTAACGAAGATGGCTCATTTTCTAACGATAAAAATCTGATATAGTTTGAATCAGTTAGCGAGCTTGTACGTAAGGGAAATTGTTTCATGATATGGAGCGTCGGTATCGATTATCTCTGACAAAGATCCGCTCTTCACATCAAAATTCTAGAAGAGCTTACAAGAAAGGATGGGAACACAACTAAGGTTGAGTAGTGCTTATCATCCGCAAATAGACGGACAAAGTGAACGAACGATACAAACGTTGGAGGACATGCTTAGAACTTGTGTGATGGACTTCAAAGGAAGTTGGGACGATCACCTACCCCTAGTGGAATTTGCATATAACAACAGTTATCAGGCGAGTATAGGCATGCCACCGTATGAAGCTCTTTACGGGAGAAAGTGCAGAACACCATTGTGTTGGGTTGAAGTCGGGGAACGAAAAATATTGGGACCAGAGTTAGTGCAACAAACCGCAGATGTGGTGACAGTGATAAGAGCTACACTAGTAGCTGCATAAGATCGCTAGAAGAAATACACAAATTTACATCGTCAAGACCGCAACTTTGAAGTCGGAAGTTACATATTTTTGAAATTATCTCCCTGGAAGGGAAAGATAAGATTCGGTAAGAAGAGAAAGTTGAGTCCAAAATTTATAGGACCATTCGAGATATTGAAGCGAGTTGGCGAAGTGGCATACAAAGTTGCATTATCACTTGAGTTGGAGCACATCCATAATGTGTTTCACATCTTCGTGTTACGTCCGTACAAGCTTGACTACAAACACATGATTTCTTACGAGCCCATTCAGGTGGAGAAGAATTTGGCATATGAAGAAATTCATGTCCAGATATTAGATAGGAAAGAGTAGACATTAAGAAGTAAAAGTATATTGTCTGTAAAAGTACTTTGGCGAAACCACGATGCCGAGGAGGCCACGTGGGAATCAGAAGATAAGATGCGAAGGGATTATTCCCATTTATTTATGTTATCTTGTATCAATTCCGAGGACATAATTTTTATAAGGGGGGGGATGTAAGAATCGTGAATTTCACGAATAAATATTATTTTGATATAATAAGAAAATGAATATTTATTTGAATATAAATATTGATGTGTTGTGTGATGAGTAATTCAATTAATTGAAATTGAATTTATAAGAATTGAGATTATAAGAAGTGTGGAGGGTTGTGATGAGAATTGTGAAATGCCTTGTGTGGCATAAGGATGGAAGTTAAAGTGGTTTAATTTAATTAAGGAATAAATAAATTAAGAACCGAATAATTAATTAATATTATATTATTAATTAATTGTTAATGCGAATAATAGAAAATTAAAGAGTAAAGTAATTTGCATAATTATATTTAATTGTATAGTGTGGCAAGATAATAAAATGAGTGTACTATATATTAAATGAAGAGATTAATTAATTTAGAATATGAACAAATTGTAGTAGTGACTAAGTCTGAGAAATTCCCAAAGTGGTGCAGTTGCGCCACTCCTGTTGTAAGACCCCAAATTATTAATAAATGAAATTTAAATTTCTTCTATTTATTATTTTGAAATAGGAAGGGTTAAATTGATTAATGAGGTTAGTTATGGGTAAAATGCGCAAATATTTCAAATAAGCAAGTGGTTATAAAATATTCGTTGTTGTCGGGGAATATTCGTTTGGTCGTGGAATATTCTTGTTGTCAGAGAATATTCGTATGACAATGCAGCCTTGTGTGGGCCCCATAACGGAAAGCGATTGGATGAAGAAAACGACAAAAACAAGTTGTTTATAAATAACGGCGTAGTTGTTACCGTTAATACTGTTGGAATACCCGGTGGTTAAAACACAGTAATACGCGTTGTTGCACAGTAGCACACGGTATTGCACCAATTATTAATTTTTTTTACGTAAGAAGGTATTACTCAATAATTGTTACAGTAATTACTGTTCAGTATTTTATTTTATTGATTCAATAATTGCTGCGTTGATATTTTATATTACTATTGTTTTAATAATTGTCACTACACAATATTTTCTATTATCGGAGCAATAATTCATATTATCTGAATAATATTATTAGATAACATTATTGGCAATGTCTAGAAAGTTCTGTCTAAGGAGAGGTTTGCTCATCTAATTGCGCGCCAGTAAGGAGAGATCCTTATTGGAAAGCCCCTTCTTTCCTGGGAACGGCCTGGTTACCAGTACTGTGATTCTGTAATATTATTTGTGAATAATTAATTATTAATTTATATGATGAGGAAAATATTCATTTTATGTGGATATAGATGGAAAAATTTTTTTAAAGTGACAATTGTTAAAAATCGATATTTTATCTTTTCTGATAAAATAATATTTTATTATATTATTATAATATAATAATGAAGATATTTTTACAATGAATGTGGGATATATGAGTATATGAGGAGAAAGAGTATTTTTGTTGCAAAAGTTGTTTAAAACATGTTAAACATGGCTTTGGGCCCATTTCTTGACTGAAATTTGATTATAGCCTGTAAAATCGTCCGTTTATGGATTTCGGTCAATTTTTGTTTGGAATTTGGAAAAACTTTCTTCTGAAAAGTTGTAGAGAATTAAATTTCCTATAAAAACTCGCGAGATTCGAATTTTCTGATAAAAGGGCTATTTATTATGAATTATTGAAGTTTCGAAATTCCGAAATAATTGATTTTTGGAAGTTTTAATTATTATTTTGAAGAAAAACCTTTTTTTTTTGCATTCAAGTGGGCTAACATGTGATATAAATGGGCTGAGATCAGTTGTCTAAGGTGGGCTTGACAATTGTATAAATATATTATTATTATATTAATTTTTCTGCTTTGGTGTTCTAAGCATTTTCCTATAAATAGGGTGCTTATGTTAGAATTGAAAATCACACCAGAAACAGAAAACTTCTCTCTCTTTCTCTCTCGATATATTGAGCGTATTCTTGTGAGTATTTTAATACTTTGAGTGTTGCTATATGGTGCAAGTTCAAGTCATAGCCTATATCCGGTTTTTCAACTAGAAGTACTGTCTTTACGAGGTAAGGGATGTTATTTTATTCGAAAATGATATTATTTCTTCAATATCATTATATTGGTTGGAAATTTTTATCAAATTTGATACTTTTTATGTCGGGGTTACTATTCACGAGTTACTATTCACCGAAAAAATAAAATTTTCTTCTTTTTGTCCAAAATATCTATTATGGATACTAGCTTTGATTGTATCCATGTTTTGATCATTCTTGAATTTTACTCCACTATGATTATTTATGAGGTATTTTTGGACATGGATAAACTGTAATACGAATCCCTAATATTTGTTCTTTTGCTTCACTGGACTCGTTTTCTTTAAAATATTTTTCATCATCCTCAGTCCTAAATGATGATATTAATGAATATCTTTGGCCTGTAGTGCAAAGATGAATGATTTCTGATGAATATCTTTGGCCCGTAGTTCAAAGATGAATAGGTGTTGAGATGAACATGACCAACTGATGAATATCTTTGGCTTGTAGTGCAAAGATGATTATTGATTGATATTACATGAATAAAATATTGATGATGGACTTTTAAATTCATAGATAATAGTAGATTTCATTCTCTACGTAACTCTTCTATGAATTATTATTTTCCCCTGCGAATATTGATTTAAAACTTGTTGTCTATTGTATTGATCTGTATTATCTTAGTCATAATATTCTTTACTGGGCTAGTTGAGCTCACCCTTTTCCTTTTTGTTCCATTTTTCTCAGGAGGCGAGAATGTAGCGAGTACTAGTTGGGGTATGGAATGATGGTTCTAGAAGTTATTTTAGTAGTCCTCACCATTTTTGTGAAATAATGTATCAATAATTGTAATGAGGACTTATTTGAGTGTGGATATTGTCTAGATGACAATATTTGTATCTAAACTCACAGTTCTTGTGTTGTAATAATAAAGATGTAGTTGTTTCTGTACCATATATTTTGGCGACTCAGAATGGGTGTTGTATACCTATTTTGGGGGCGTCACAGTTTGTATCAGATCTTAGGGATATGATCTCTGGCGGAGATCGGGGAATAGAACTAGGAGGGGAGAGACGAGTAAATCCTTCGCTAGTGTGTCCTACCTAAGCTTATTTGTTGGTCGGTCATAATATAGGGATATTTTGTGATATGTTAATTTGTTAAATTAACCCTTGTTTTATGGCAGTATTTGAGAATGTCGACTGAGAATGTTAACAGTGGAGTAAATGAAACCGTGGAGACACCTGTACTCACCAACGAGGAGAACACGCAACAGGCTGGAAATGTTCCTCCTGTGAACAACACCACTGAGCAGACGATGAATGATGAGATGTTTAGAAGCTTTTTGCGATTCATGCAAAACCAGACGAAGGAGATTCCTGTTCAAAATATAGGAAGAAACAATGGCAACGCACAGCTGGTTACAGCCAAGCAGTTCAAAGAGCTGGGACCACCAGAATTCTGGGGAAAGCCGGATCCGATTAAGGCGGAGACATGGGTCAAGCAAATTACCAAGATATTCGATGTCTTGGGATGTACGGAGGAACAGAAGGTTCCATTCGCCACCTTTATGTTCCGTGGCAAGGCAGACTACTGGTGGGAGTCTGTGAAGCGTACCCATCCAGCCGCGCTCAGCATGTCTTGGGAGACATTTCAAAAACTGTTCAATGACAAGTACTTCCCTGAAAGTATTCGTCATATGAAGGAGGTAGAGTTTATTAGACTGGAGCAGAATAACATGACGGTGTCCCAGTACGAGGCGAAGTTTGCAGAGTTGTCCAGGTTTGTACCTCATTTGGTGGAGAATGAGGAACGTATGACGCAGATGTTTTTGAGAAGTTTGAAACCCGGCATACGTCAATATCTCATTTCTCATAAATTTTCTCTCTATCCAGATGTTGTCAACAGGGCTCAATTATTAGAGCGAGATAACGAGTACGGTCAACCGAGGGACCACAACCAGGATCATATCGGTGACAGCAGTCATCAGAACAATGATAACCAGCGAAGAAAGAAAAATACAGACAAGAACGGCAACCACTCTGGTGGTAATCGTGGCTATGAAAATAGAAGAAGCGAGTCGGGAGGAGATTTTAAAAAGAGGAGATTCCACAATGACAATACGAAGACATCAGCACCAGCAGCAACTGGTTCCAAGGGAGGAGAACGACCACTGGTTATATGCTATAAGTGCGGAAAAGAAGGACATATCAACCCAAACTGCCCACAACAGTTTAAGGTATATTATAATTATGGAAAGGAAGGACATATCGCTCGAGATTGCACTGTAGCGAAACCAAGTCCAGCGGGGATGGTGACTCAAAAAGCTGTCCCAGAAAAGACAAAGTCAACAGTTCCTGGAAGAGAGTTTGTCATGACTGGTCAATATGCGAGGAACCCAAATGAGGTGATCACGGGTAAGCTAATCATAAATTCATACGAAGTTTATACCTTGCTAGATACTGGTGCTACCCATTCATTTATTTCTCCTGCTTGTGCTCAACGTTTAAACTTGACTCTGGAGAAGTTAGATTTTGATTTATCTGTGGAGACTCCGTTAGGAGAAACTTTCATTACATCCACTGTTTATAAATCTTGTGTGATCCAAGTTGGCACCATCACCTTACCTGTTGACCTTATCTCTTTAAAGATACTTGCTTTTCATGTGATTTTAGAGATTGATTGGTTAACTACTTGTGACGACCCCAAAATAGGTCCATTCCATCCAACCTATTTTTAGTCGCCAAATACATGGTACAGAAAACAACTACAACTTTATTACAACAATTGTCGTACAAAATACAACAACACATATGCTGTGAGTTTGGATACAAATATATACCAAATGTGACACATGTCTCAACCGTGGACAACACCTCACAGTGACACCTTACATAAAGGTATAGTCAACAACTGTTTTAGAAATTAAAATCTTTGGGAAGTGCTCAAGAAAATCTTCGTACATGGGAGGCCATGCGTCTAGGTTATGATAGATATCATATGGCCACAGAATTATCCTTGGTTGACCCAATAGACCCCAAAGAAAAACGAGAAGATTACTATCATATTCTTCCCAATGGTGAGTCTTCTCTTGACATATCATTATCTCCACTGTCTCTAATTGAGAATTATACTCCAAACAAACACCAAGATTATATAGGTAGTGCTTGTAGATATACTCTGCAAGTGGATGTGCACAACCCTGTCTTATGATGACACAAGGTTGCATGTCGTTAGACATCTTGTATTATAGTGGCAAAACACCCTTTCAACGTTGGGTACACCTTACCCTATTGGATTTACCAAATATAACTACTAAATGAACTTTTCTATACTGCTTAGGGAGAACTCCACAGCTACAAACCACCGTTCTATTCCCTTGTTATCCCAACTCGACCCAGCTACACTCTTATTACCTGAAAAGGAATTGTGAAGCAAAAGGGTGAGCACAACTAGCTCAGTAAAGAATATCATGACTAAAGATAATAAAATTATCAATAGCCTTCATCAATAATAAATCAGAGATTTAGAACATATGGTAGATGATAAAAATTTAAACCATAGTTACAGCGGAACGAGCAATCCATTAGAAGAGTCAAATAGACTATAAAGTCTATTATCTTCTCCATGTTAAAAATCCACCAATAATATTTTATCCCTGTAACATCAATCAACAATTCTGGTCCACAATCATAAGAATAACTCATAATCATAATTGTAGTTCTAAATTCCTCTTCTCATCCAGGACAAAGATATTTTTCATCACCTATCTTTACCTGAAACATCAAAGATCATGGTTACACCAAATCACATTTCCTGTTCATAATCATACTAATAACTTTATCTTTGCACTACGGCCAAAGATATTCATTTGTATCACCAGTTGGTCATGTTTATCTCAACACCTGTTCATCTTTGCACTACTGGCCAAAGATATTCAACAACAGGTCATCTTTGCACTACGAGCCAAAGATATTCATTAACAATTCATCTTTGCACTACAGGCCAAAGATATTCCTCAACAGTTCATATTTGCACTACAGGTCAAATATATTCATTAACAGTTCATATTTGCACTACAGGCTAAATATATTCATCAACAGTTCATATTTGCACTACAGGCCAAATATATTATTATCTCAAAGAAATATATAACCATTTCAGAATTTATATAAACAATAATTATAACCATGTTGATCATTTCACCTTTGCACTTAAGCTAAAGATATTCAATTATAAATTCAATGGTCATGATCATACCAGTCAATAATTCAACTTTGCACTACTGGCCAAAGAGAACTCATAGTCATGATCATACCAAAAATCTACCCATCTTTACACTCAAGTCAAAGAGAAATATCATCATTAGGGTTATAAAAATGTTATATATGATAATAAAAATAATATGATCAATATATAGTTTTAATCTCAAGAGTAATATTCATAAATCAACTATAATTTGGTTAGAAAAAGAAACCAATTTTGTCATGAATAGTAACTCATGAATAGTAACTTCGTGAATAGTAACTCATGAATAGTAACTCGTGAATAGTAACTCATGAATAGTAAACCCGACATAAAAAGGTAGAAATTTCCACAATAAAATCCATACCAATATTTCGGTATAATGATATTGAAATAACATTTCTTAAACTTATAAACAATTTATTTTAATTATTTACACTTTACTAAATAATGCATTTAATCATCCTAAAATTCCAAACTCATAAGGTTTCATCACCAATAACCAAAACCCTCATAAAAAATCTGCATATACCTCATATAGGATTCTTAAGCCATAAAATCCTATTTTTCAATTTTTTTACTTCACATAACATATTTAATTTATTTACTCATAACTAGTCCATTTTTCATGAAAAATACCAAATTAGTTCTAAAAATATTTTTTTTCTAAGATTTAGTAGAATATAGTCCCATATTGAACATATATATTTTTTAGAATTTTTAAAATTCATTTACTATTTTTCATATGGCCAAAACCGCCGAATATTTAGACATTTATCATAAATTGTACTTTTATCCAAAAATTTCGAAATTCACAGAGTACACTGATATTATATAGATGTACTCTAAATAAAAATTTCATCAATTTTAGAGTTAACCACAAGGATTTATATGCGGTTACTTTTCAAATAGTCTTTTCCCGTAAAATTCATAACTCTTAATCTATACATCCAAAAATCGCCATTTTTGGATACAATCAATAAAACTCATCAAAATATCATTTCAAATTTTTCCAGAATTTTCTGAAGGTCAGAAGAAGTACAAACTGAAAAATATAATAACCCTTAAAATCCCTTACCTCAAAAGAGCAGTATTTCTGACTTGAATATCGGATATAACGCTGAACGAACTTGCGTCGTATATCAACACTCAAGATATCTAAATAATAACAAAAATATGCATGATAATATAGAGAGAGAAAACTTATATTTCTAGTGTGATTTTCAATTCTAACTAAGCACCCTATTTATAGAAAAATGCCAGCCCACCATTGCTGACAAAATTTACATACATAGGTTTATTTTGAAAACTTGCAGCACACCTCAATGCTCATAAGTCCAACTTGCCCACTCCACCTTTATCACATGTTTTTTTTATAAAAGAATTCAAATTCAATTTGAAAACTAATTTAATTTGATTATCTTCACTCCATTTAATTCACAATAATTAACCCTTTTATCAGAAAAAATACGAATTTTATGTTCACTCCATAGAAAATTAAATTCTCTACAACTTTGTAAAAGAAAGTTTTTCCAAATTTCAAACAGAAAATATCCGAAATTCACATACGGATGATTTTTCCACACTTTCAAAATACATACGGAGGCTTCTTCTTTTTTTTTTCTTCCTTGCAGCATTCCTTCCTTGAATTTTCAAAGCCTTCCCAAAAAGTACAACTCCACCCACCACATGTTTATATATATATATATATATATATATATATATATATATATATATATATATATATATATATATATATATATATTAAAACATTTATAATTATTAAAAAGAATTCATAATCCCATTTTCTCTCTTCCACCTTATTTTATTCATATTAAATAAATATTTCCTTCATTTATATCCACATAAAAATAAATATATTCATCATTTATATTCACATAAAATAAATATTTCCTTATCATATAAATCAATAATTAATTATTCACAAATAATATTACAGAATCACAATAATGACAACTAGGCAGTTCCCAGGAAAGAGGGGGCTTTCCAATAAGGATTTCTCCTTACTGGCGCGCAATTAGGTGACCAAACCTCTCCTTGACAGAACTTTCTAGACATTGCCAATAATGTTATCTAATAATATTATTCAAATAATATGAATTATTGATCTGATAATGGAGATACTGTGCAGTGACAATTATTGAAACAATAATAATATAAAATATCAACGCAGTAATTATTGAATCAATAAAATAAAATATTGAACAGTAATTACTGTGACAATTATTCAGTAGTGCCTTCTTACGTAAGAATCAATAATTTCAAAAATACTGTGCAATAACGCGTGCTACTGTGTAATAACGCGTATTACTGTATTTTAACCACCGGGTATTCCAACAGTGTTAACGGTAACAACTACGCCGTTAATTATAAAAACTCAATTTTTGTCGTTATCTTCATCCGACCGTTTTTCGTTATGGGGCCCACAAATAGTTGCGCCGTCTTACGAATATTCCCTGACAGAAAAAATATTCCACGACCAAACGAATATTCCCCGACAATAATGATTATTATATAACCACTTGCTTATTTTGAAAAAAATTTCACATTTCACCCATAACTTTAAACTTTTATCAATTTAACCATTTACTGAATAGTAATTATAAGAAAATTTAAATACTTTTATTTCATAAAATTCGGGGTCTTACACTACTCATCATGCCAAAATTGATTGCTTTCGTAAGGTTGTTAGTTTTCATATTCCTAACCAACCTGTTGTACGAATTCAAGCAACTAAGCCATTAAAATCAATCACTGTTATATCAAGCCATAAAGCCATTCGTTTATTAAAAAACGGATGTCAAGCTTTCTTAGCCCATGTTATGGATTTGAATAAAGACACGTCAAATTTGAATAATATTCCTGTTGTTATTGACTTTCCTGACGTATTTCCTGAAGAACTTCCCGGTCTACCCCCGGAACATGAAGTTGAATTCTTTATTGATCTTGAACATGGTACAAAGCCCATTTCTAAAACCCCATATCGAATGGCTCCTATTGAACTTCAGGAGTTAAAGGTCCAACTACAAGAGTTGTTGGATATCGGTTTCATTCGTCCCAGTACATCTTCTTGGGGTGCTCCTGTTTTATTTGTAAAGAAGAAAGACGGGAGTATGCGACTTTGTATTGATTACCGGAAATTAAACCATGTCACTATCAAGAATAGGTATCCGCTACCTCGTATTGATGACCTGTTTGACCAGTTACAAGGAGCACAATTCTTTTCAAAGATTGATCTTCGTTCTGGATATCATCAGCTGAAGGTTAAAACTGAGGATATTCTGAAGACTGCCTTCAGAACTCGGTACGGGCATTATGAATTCCTAGTCATGTCTTTTGGATTGACTAATGCTCCTGTGGCTTTCATGGATATGATGAACCAAGTATTCAAGGATTATTTGGATTAATTCGTTGTTGTCTTTATTGATGACATCCTCATATATTCCAAAAGCCGTGAAGATCATGAGCACCATTTGAAGCTGGTACTGCAAAGGCTTCGTGATAGCAAGCTATATGCTAAGTTAAAGAAATGCGAGTTCTGGCTTGAGGAAGTAGCATTCCTAGGGCACGTGGTGTCAAAACATGGAGTATCTGTTGACCCAGCGAAGATTGAAGCAATACAAAGTTGGGAGCAACCAAAGACGGTGACTGAAGTACGTAGCTTTCTGGGCTTAGCTGGTTATTATCGGAGATTCGTGGAAGGGTTTTCTCGAATCGCTACCCCGTTAACTCAGCTGACTCGGAAAGATATCAAATTCATATGGAGCGAGGAATGCGAGAAGAGTTTTCAAGAGCTTGAGAGGAGACTCATTTCGGCACCTGTTTTGACCATACCATCTGGTTCGGATGGATTTGTTATCTACAGCGATGCTTCAGGCAAAGGGCTAGGATGTGTTCTCATGCAACGTGGAAAAGTTATAGCCTATGCCTCGTGACAACTTAAAGAATATGAGAGGAATTATCCTACTCATGATCTAGAGTTGGCAGCAGTCGTTTTCGCGCTAAAGATTTGGAGGCATTATCTATATGGGGAGAAAGTGGAGATATATTCAGACCATAAAAGTCTCAAATATTTCTTCACTCAAAAAGAACTCAACATGCGGCAACGACGTTGGCTCGAGCTGTTGAAAGATTACGACCACACTATTCAATACCATCCTGGAAAAACAAACGTGGTAGCTGACGCGTTGAGTAGAAGATCATATGCAGGAATAAGTGAGATGATGTCAAGTATACGCATAGAACCAACTTTAATCGATAAAGTTAAAGTTGCTCAAGCCACAGACCCGGAGCTGATGCGTATGAAGAAGAAAGTGCAAGAAGGTGCTATTCCAGAAGCAAGAATCGATGAAGAAGGAATACTTCGAGTCCACTCCAGACTTTGTGTTCCTAACGATTCTGATTTGAAGTACAAGATCATGATGGAAGCACACAATATACCATTTGCAATCCATCCTGAAAGTACCAAAATGTATCGTGATCTTCGACATACATTTTGGTGGAGCAATATGAAGAGAGAGATTGCAAAGTTTATCTCGAGGTGTTTATCTTGTCAACGTGTAAAGGCGGAACATCAAGTGCCAAAGGGTCCATTGCAACCACTTGAGATTTTGAAATGGAAGTGGGAACACATTACCATGGATTTCGTTACGGGTCTTCTCACGGTTTCTCAAGGCATAAATGCTATTTGGGTTATTGTTGATAGATTAACCAAGTCTGCTCATTTCTTGCCGATACGGGAGACTTATTCCCTTGAACGTCTTGCTAGTATATACGTGAATGAGATTGTGAGGTTGCATGGCATGCCAGTATCCATAGTTTCGGATCGTGACCCAAGATTCACTTCAAGATTTTGGGTAAGCCTGCAAAAAGCTATGAGCATGGATTTACGATTTAGTTCAGCTTACCATCCTCAAATGGACGGGCAATCAGAGAGGACTATTCAAACTCTTGAAGATCTATTAAGACTCTGTGTCCTAGACTTCAAAGGCAGTTGGGATAAGTATTTACCATTGGTGGAATTCTCCTACAACAACAGTTATCAGGAAAGTATAGGTGTGGCTCCATTTGAAGCATTATATGGACGAAAGTGTCGCTCTCCAATATGTTGGGATGAGGTGGGAGAAGCAACGTTGTTGGGACCCGAGTTGGTACGTATGACTACGAAAAAGATCCAAACGATTCGATAACGTATACAAACGACACATGATCGACAAAAGAGTTATGCGGATCTTCATCGAAAGGACGTGGAATTTGACATTGGGGATCATGTATTGTTGCGTGTGGCTCCATAGAAAGGAGTTACAAGATTTGGGAAGAGAGAAAAGCTCAATCCACGATTTATTGGTCCATTTCAGATTCTTGACCGAGTAGGAGATGTGACCTATAGACTCGCGTTACCTCTAAGTATGCCTCGTGTTCATAATGTTTTTCATATATCTGTGCTACGTAAATATGTGAAAGATCCAAACCACGTTATTGAGTTAGAACCGAACGAGATAGCCAAAGACTTAACGTACGAAGAGGTACCTGTCAAGATCTTGGATAGGAAGGAGCATGTCCTACGCACGAAGATTATACCACAAGTTAAAGTTTTGTGGAGAAACCATGCTATTGAGGAAATGACCTGGGAGTTAGAAACGGAAATGAAAGCGAGGTATCCTCATCTTTTCAAAACACCAGGTACGTACGTCAATTTCGAGGACGAAATTTCATAAGGAAGGGAGGTTGTAAGACCCCAAATTATTAATAAATGAAATTTAAATTTCCTCTATTTATTATTTTAAAATAGTAAGGGTTAAATTGATTAATTAGGTTAGTTATGGGTAAAATGCGCAAATATTTCAAATAAGCAAGTGGTCATAAAATATTCATTGTTGTCGGGGAATATTCGTTTGGTCGTGGAATATTCTTGTTGTCAGGGAATATTCGTACGACGGCGCAGTCTTGTGTGGGCCCCATAACGGAAAGCGATTGGATGAAGAAAACGATAAAAACAAGTTGTTTATAAATAACGGCGTAGTTTTTACCGTTAATACTGTTGGAATACCCGGTGGTTAAAACACTGTAATACGCGTTGTTGCACAGTAGCATACGGTATTGCACCAGTTATTATTTTTTTTACGTAAGAAGGCATTACTCAATAATTGTTACAGTAATTACTGTTCAGTATTTTATTTTATTGATTCAATAATTGCTGCGTTGATATTTTATATTACTGTTGTATTAATAATTGTCACTACACAGTATTTTCTATTATCGGAGCAATAATTCATATTATCTGAATAATATTATTAGATAACATTATTGGCAATGTCTAGAAAGTTCTGTCTAAGGAGAGGTTTGGTCATCTAATTGCGCGCAAGTAAGGAGAGATCCTTATTGAAAAGCCCCCTCTTTCCTAGGAACGGCCTGGTTGCCAGTACTGTGATTCTGTAATATTATTTGTGAATAATTAATTATTGATTTATATCATGAGAAAAATATTCATTTTATGTGGATATAGATAGAGAATTTTTTTTTAAAGTGACAATTGTTAAAAATCGATATTTTATCTTTTCTGATAAAATAATATTTTATTATATTATTATAATATAATAATGATGATATTTTTACAATGAATGTGTGATATATGAGTATATGAGGAGAAAGAGTATTTTTGTTGCAAAAGTTGTTTAAAACATGTTAAACATGGTTGTGGGCCCATTTCTTGACTGAAATTTGATTATAGCCTGTAAAATCATCCGTTTATGGATTTCGGTCAATTTCTGTTTAGAATGTGGAAAAACTTTCTTCTGCAAAGTTCTAGAGAATTGAATTTCCTATAAAAACTCGCAAGATTCGAATTTTCTGATAAAAGAGCTGTTTATTATGAATTATTGAAGTTTCGAAATTCCGAAATAATTGATTTTTGGAAGTTTTAATTATTATTTTGAAGAAAAACATTTTTTTTGCATTCAAGTGGGCTAACATATGATATAAATGGGCTGAGATCAGTTGTCTAAGGTGGGCTTGACAATTGTATAAATATATTATTATTATATTAAATTTTCTGCTTTGGTGTTCTAAGTATTTTCCTATAAATAGGGTGCTTAGGTTAGAATTAAAAATCACACCAGAAACTGAAAACTTCTCTCTCTTTCTCTCTCGATATATTGAGCGTATTCTTGTGAGTATTTTAATACTTTGAGTGTTGCTATACGGTGCAAGTTCAAGTCATAGCCTATATCCGGTTTTTCAACTAGAAGTACTGTCTTTACGAGGTAAGGGATGTTATTTTATTCGAAAATGATATTATTTCTTCAATATCATTATATTGGTTGGAGATTTTTATCAAATTTGAAACTTTTCATGTCGGGGTTACTATTTATGAGTTACTATTCATGAGTTACTATTCACGAGTTACTATTCACCGAAAAATAAAATTTTCTTCTTTTTGTCCAAAATATCTATTATGGATACTAGCTTTGATTGTATCCATGTTTTGATCATTCTTGAATTTTACTCCACTATGATTGTTTATGAGGTATTTTTGGACATGGATAAACTGTAATACGAATCCCTAATATTTGTTCTTTTGCTTCACTGGATTCGTTTTTTTTAAAATATTTTTCATCATCCTCAGTCCTAAATGATGATATTAATGAATATCTTTGGCCTGTAGTGCAAAGATGAATGATTTCTGATGAATATCTTTGGCCCATAGTGCAAAGATGAACTGGTGTTGAGATGAACATGACCAACTGATGAATATCTTTGGCTTGTAGTGCAAAGATGATTATTGATTGATGTTACATGAATAAAATATTGATGATGGGCTTTTAAATTCATAGATAATAGTAGATTTCATTATCTACGTAACTCTTCTATGAATTATTATTTTTCGTTGCGAATATTGATTTAAAACTTGTTGTCTATTGTATTCTATTAGATTTTTTCCTGTTGAAGACTAATGATAATTTGTTCTGTATTATCTTAGTCATAATATTCTTTACTGGGCTAGTTGAGCTCACCCTTTTCCTTTTTGTTCTATTTTTCTCAGGAGGCGAGAATGTAGCGAGTACTAGTCGGGGTATGGAATGATGGTTCTAGAAGTTATTTTAGTAGTCCTCACCATTTTTATGAAATAATGTATCAATAATTGTAATGAGGACTTCTTTGAGTGTGGATATTGTCTAGATGACAATATTTGTATCTAAACTCACAGTTCTTGTGTTGTAATAATAAAGATGTAGTTATTTCTGTACCATGTATTTTGGCGACTCAGAATGGGTGTTGTATACCTATTTTGGGGGCGTCACACCTGTACTGTAAACTAGCGCGCAGCTGCGCCGGTAGCAAGACTTGAAAAATAATTTTCACTGTGTGCATGAGTTATAAAGATGGTTTGTTAGCATTAATAAAGAATGAGAAAAATAGTGGATCAGTTACCATTATTATTAATGTGAACATTATTATTAAATATTATTTCATGCCATTTTGGGTGATATAGGAAAATGTGGGTAGTAGTATCATATAATTACTTACTACATAAGATTAAATGAGGTGTGACATTTCCTTGTGATTAATTCTATATAAAAACTATATAGTAAAAGTAATTAAATCATAAAGTTGATTTAGATAAGTTTTGTTACCTCATCATGTGTGATGAGATAATTAAATGTGTACTCTAAAATATGGGAATAGATAAATATGTACTATTAAAATAGTTATTTCAATACCGATGTGTAAGTAAATAGTAAAAACGAGATATTAAATTGTTAGTGATCAATTAAATTGAGTCCACACATGTTATAAATATTAAATTATGTGGACCTAATGTACTTGAATTATATGATATGGATATATATTAAATCCCTAATTTTTCATATTGTAGTAACAATTGTACATTAAAATTATATTTTGGGAATTAAAGAAACCAAACTAAGCATTATTAACCAAATTACATTATGCTGAGGATTTAGAAGCTTCAGTTACCCAAACAGTAACCTACACTTTCTTTGGGTAACCACCAAACTGTGCACAGTAGCTATGAAGCTAAGTGATCATTTGCTAGAAGATGGCTGATAATTGGTGGTTGAACAACCCTTCGTTAACCATTGTTTTCTTCTTTTACCTCATGAATTCAACCTTTGGTGTAAAGCCTTTAACTAGACCACAACTCCTCTATAAAATGGCAGTTATGTTATTTAATTCACATTGATGTAATTGGTCTGTAAAATCTTGAGAATTAGAGTGTGAGTGTTTTTTGTTCAAAGCGAAGTCTAGCAATTGTAGGAGATAGAAACTAAGCAAATTAAGCTTCTAAGAAGGTAAATTATTGTTTTCAATACTTAATTTCAAAGTTTGCAAGTCATGGAAATCTTACTAAATTCTTGCAAAATTCATTTGGAAATTGTGCTATCAAGTGTTTATGAAGTGTGCATACATGTAAGGAACATCTAATAATAACTTGAAGGTGTTTCAACTGAGAAAATCAATGTTGGTTTGATACTCTGCAGAACAGAGTACCTTTCTGGGTCTGATCCAGGAAGGACATAGCTGCGCCCAATTTGTATTAGGGTGTAGCACAGCTGAGCCGGTCCCCAAACCCAGATTCTGGATTCTGTTGTGCTATGTTGTTGCTAACTTGGTATTATGACTTATATATACATGAAAGGAAGTATAACATGTGGTTTAAAGCTTTCTTATGAGATAGGAAATGACCAACATGATTTAGTCGGGGATTTATAACAAAACTCAATGTTTCAAAGACGAACTTTAATGAAACTCATGTCTGCAAATTATGAGCTTGATAGTATACACACATGACTGATTTCTGAACATAAATGAGCATGAGTTGTGAATTATAGTTCCTTTGTTCATGACCAAATTGTTAGGCTTTGAGCTAGATAACTTTTTCAAAGAAAAGAATGACATATTGAAGCTAATATCCATGAATACTATACGAAGTATGTTCTGGTTTTGTGGTAATGATAACATGACCTAACTACACATGAAAAGAGATTTAAAGATGTTTTGTATGTGTTAAATTGCATTGTTCAAGTTTAAAATAATTTCAAAAGCAAACGCGGATATGTTTTCAAACTAAGTTGCATTAGTGTGAGTAGTTAAGTTTTGAAGATTTAAAGATGGCATGTTTATGTTCATTATGTCTCTAAACATGATTCTTATGTGTTAGATATAATGACAACCAAACCAAGCATGAGTTTAATCATGTTTAAAGGGATTAACGATGCTAGTTATGAATAAATGATGTGACCACTTATGAGCATGCGTAGTACAAATTATGTGATCTCTTTATATGGACATATGATTAAATTTAGTAAGCATTGGGATTACATGACCCTATTTCGCCTTAATTCCGTGTAAATCCCAAACTAAAGTCCTTAACATGTAAAGTTGATCTTGAAGTGGTCATACAAGTATGTAAAGTCCTCTAATATATGTGCATGATAATTGTTAATGACTTAGTATGCAAAAGATTTGACTGAAACCAGGAGAGCAGAAGCTCAACTCTAGTATGGCCAGGGGACAGCGCAGCTGCGCTGTCCCTATGCCTAACCAGGGCGCAGCTACGTTATCCTGTCGTGTTACCTGTCTAATCTATTTGTGATATGAAATGTAATGCATGCTTGTGTTGTTGTCTAAACCAATAATACGTGTCCAAATACAGTATTTGAAGTAGCCATAAACATGCTAATAATAACGATAATAGATTGGATATGTGTTAATAAACTTTTGAATGCTAAATTCAAAGCATGATTACGAACTTGATTTTTGACTTCATAGAGTCTTACAAACTGGTTTGGTACATAATAATGTATGTATGGGATTATAAGATAAAATTTACAAAGAGATGAGGATATGATAATGATATGATAAAAAGTGAAACTTAAATTATATGCTCAAGGGTTAAAGCATGAGTAGGAGACTGGTTTGTTTATATCAAGTATATATGACTAATGTGTATACACAAATAGGATAATATAGTTCGTTGGGTGCTAGTAAGCTGTAAGTTGGTAATCAACGCGAAAGGCAAATACTCAAACCCTACTCTTTATTGAGCATTACTTGAGCTTGTGCTATTATTAATCGTACAAGTAAATCTTTGAAAGTACAATTCATATCTTATGACTTACCAATTCGTAGTTTAGAGATGAAATTGCTTACAAATTTTGAACCTTGATTTCGGATGATAATTGCTCATGTATATACTTTAAAAGAAAGCTGTCTAAGCCATTGATTCAGCTAAACTATTGATATATGATCGAAAGCTATCCAAACCAAATTAACTTGGTGCAGAATCTTACAAATCACTGAGATGAACAACCGTCTTGAAAGGGGACATATATATTTGTCTGGAGACCGACGTGTGCACAGGAGTATGATTAAATGTTATGTATGACATAGGGTACTTTAGGTTGATAACCTGTTGTACTCATTTTATTGGATTATCCGTTTATTACTTTTAATTCTAGTAGAAGTTCATAGTCCTTAGCGACTGCTCAGTATTCATTACTTTGAAATTTTGAATTGAATAATCGTTGAATCTTGTTGATATCTTTCAGTCTATAGCGACCTTTATCGAGAATCGTTGATAATTCCTGAATTATTATTCACTGTCATACCCTTGAAGATTGAACTCTATATATGATTGTTTCTTATTGCGATATTACTTACTGGGCAAAATTATTGCTCATCCGTGCTTTCCTTAAAACTTTCAGTTAAGGCAGAACGTGGTCAACCCTCTGGCAAGGACAAGGGTAAAGAGAAGGTGTTGGAGTAGTTAGTTTCATAATACTAGGAATTAATGCACTAATATTCTATTGTAGAAGAACTTATTTACTGCTATATTAAGATATGTTTAATTAAGTTGTATTGTACTAGTAACGTTTGCGAGACCTTGGGACGAGAATAATTATATTATAACAATGTAATTTATTCTATGATTTCCGTTGTTTGAGATTTTGATTTATTTATTAGAATTAGTACGTGACGAACCAAATTCGAGATATGAATGTCTGAATTTTGGGGCGTCACAGGTTGGTATCAAAGCTGTAGTTATAAACCTTAGGAGCGAGAGTCCTTAGATTATAAGAACTTAGAAGATAGAGAGGGATGAAACTTATGTAGAGTTTTCCTAGGAAGAGACTTAGCATGTTATGGAATATAATTTCATTCTATACAATGAACTTATGTTTATTTAACATTCTAATGGAGTTGTTGTTTGTTTTGTCTTATGTTGGTGGTTGTAAGATGACTGACATGGGAGGACCTAGTCGAGTAGTAGAGGAGGAGCTGCGTCATATACACGTTGTATATGAGGCACCTTTGATAGTGGAGCCCATATCGACAGTGGCCCCTATCAATGATGATGATGATGAGGAGGAGATGGAGTTATTTTCTGAAGAGTCTGATCCAGAGGAGGAGCCTATGGGGGAGGAGTCCATGCAGGACTCCGACGAGGCTACATTCGAGGATCGGATGCTGGGGGAGTATGAGAGCAGATTTTGGAGTTAGGTTGTAGAGTCGAGGAGTTATAGGCTGAGGCTAAAGAAAGGGAGTCCGAGTTCCAACAACTAAGGGACGAGGACCATCAGAGAAAGTTAGTGATGCAAGAGATGGAGGTAAAGATTTCTCATCGCAAGAAGGCAGGGATCCAGATGGGGACCTTGTTTCACAGGTCGGTGGCTAGAAATGTAGAGTTGGCAGGGAAGATGGAAGAGATGGATCAGAGAGAGTTGAGCGAGAGGACAGAGAAAGAAGCTCTCTGTACTCAGTTACAGATGGAGGTGATGGATACGAATTAGAAGATGAGGTAGGGTGCAAAAGGAGGAAGATGAACAAGATGGGCTATGCTCTGCACATGGGCATGGAGAGATTGATTAATGGGGTAAATCACTACCCGGCAGAGCAGGGACAGACCTGGCACACCATAAGCCGAGATTTGTTGGCGTATATCACTCAGAAGGAGTACCAGAGCGCTGTGGAGCGTGGGATGATAGATTGAGGTCTAGGTGTTAGAAATTTATTTATGTGATGTATATATCGTAGTGTTATCTCAGTCTTTTGTGTAAGATATGAGATAGTTGTAAGCCCCAAACTTTTGAAAATTGTTAGTGGGGTAGTATGTTGGTGTTGTTCTCATCTTTTGTGATATTAACGGATATGTTGTGTCATTTATAGAAGTATGCTAGGGATAATCATATGATATAATGATTTGGCATATGAATATAAATGATCTTATTCTAGAAATGTGTTATAAAATTTTATTCCTTTTCATTTGAGAAATGTTTAAGTAATATAATTAGATAATAAAAATGAAAATTTTGTGATGCAGAAAAATACTGCCCAGACGTAGACTAACTGCACCGGAAGAGTCGGTTAATGATGAGAGAGGATAAGTAAACCCTTTACAAAGGCTAGTAGATTTGTTAGGGGAAGCTCTTAGGGGAAGAAACGAACCAGTACCACCCATTCCCCAAATAGTTCCAGTCACAAAATTTTAAGGACTTTAGGAGTGTAGGACCTCTGGAATTCGTAGGCACTACCGATCCTATTGTGGCTCAGACATGGATCAAAGAGATGGAGAAGACTTTTACCATCGCTCGTGTGGGAGAGGACCAGCCGACGGTATTTTTCACTTACATGATGAGAGGCAAGGTGAACTACTGGTGGGAGGCGAATCAGCAAAGAGCCGTAGAAGGGATAATAACTTGGGAGAGATTCAAGACTCTGTTCTTCGAGAATTACTTCCCGATGAGCATGAAGAATAGGACGGAGGTAAAGTTCTTAGAACTTAAGCAAGGAGATATGACGGTGGCGCAATACGCGGCCAAGTTCAATGAACTAACTCGTTTTGCAGAACACCAAGTAGTAGATGAAGAGATGAAAGCTAGGCATTTTGAACAAGGTGTCAGTTCTTCAGATCAATACTTTTACGACATTGTTGGAGAAGGCCATTATTACAGAAGGAGGTAATGAATCTTTAAGTCTGTATAACAAAGAGAAGAAGGGTAAGAACACGGGAGGAGATAGTCGTGGAGGAAGTAGCAGCGGGGGAAGTAATCTAGGAAAGAGGAAGTGGGAGAATCACAACAAAAACAACAACAAAAATCACAATAATCAAGTAGGAAAGTTTCGTGAAGAGTTTAAGAAGAAGGCGGAAGGATGCCCGAAGTGTGGGAGGTATCACCAGAGCAAGTGCTGGAAGGGGCGCAATGTTTTTTACAAATGTGGCCAGGAGGGACATATTTTGCCCAACTGCCCAAATCCAAAGAAGATCAAAGGTTGTTTCAATTGTGGCTCGGCGGACCACCTAATTAAGGATTGCCTAAAGAAAGGAAGCGGCGGAGGAAGCAGCCAGCAAGCAGGAAGCAGAAAACTAATGATTGGCGGACCGACACAGTCCAACCGTCCAACTGCCATAATCTTTAACATGACTGTCCAAGACGCAGTAGCTGCGAATGAAGTGGTGTCAGGTATTATCCCAATTAATAATATAAATGCCTATGTATTATTTGATTCGGGTGCCACCTGTTCTTTTGTATCTGAGGAATTTTCTAGTCGACTAAATTTACCCCGAGAACGATTAAGAAATCCCTTGAACATTGAAGTTGCGAATAAGGAAGTAATCCCTGTAGAATATGTTTACCGAAATTATCGCGCAAACATTAAAAATTATGAACTAAGCATAGACTTGATCCCGATAAGATTGGGAGAGTTTGACATAATATTGGGAATGGATTGGTTGTATAACCATGCTGCGATAATTGATTGTCAGAATAAAAGTGTAAACCTTCAGACTCAAAATAAGTCTGAGGTAGTGTTTTATGGAAGCTCATCACTTAAGCAATCGTGTTGCCTTACGATGATGCATGCCAAGAAATTGTTAAGGAAAGGATGCGTAGGTTACCTAGCGTACATTATTGATACTCTGAAAAAGGGAGTGAAAATTAAGGATATATCCGTAGTGAGAGAATTCCAAGATGTATTTTTGGACGATCTGCCTGGTCTTCTGCCAGACAAAGAAATTGAATTCGTAATAGACTTAGCACCGGGCACGACACCGATTTCGAAAGCCCCAAATCGTATGATGCCAGTAGAAATGAATAAATTGATGATACAATTACAAGAGTTGCTAAATAAAGGTTATATTTGGTCGAGTGTGTCTCCTTGGGGAGCACCAGTGTTGTTTATAAAGAAGAAAGACGGATCGATGAGGCTCTGTATCGATTATCGAGAATTGAATAGAGTAACGATTAAGAATAGATATCCGTTACCAAGGATAGACGACCTTTTTAATCAACTAAGGGGATCGAAGTGTTTCTCAAAGATAGATCTGCGAACGGGTTATCACCAGTTGAAGGTACGGGAGAAGGACATATCAAAAACGGCGTTCTGAACTCGTTACATATATTTCGAATTTCTGGTAATGTCATTCGGGTTGACAAATGCTCCGACATCATTTATGGACTTGATGAACCGAGTCTTCAAGCCATTCTTGGATAAATTCGTAGTAGTTTTCATCGATGATATCTTGATCTACTCAAAGACGGAAGAAGAATGCACCGAACATCTGAAGATGGTTTTAGAGGTGCTAAGAAAGGAGAAGATGTATGCAACGTTTTCAAAGTGTGAATTTTGGATGAAGAAGGTTTAATTTTTAGGACACGTGGTGGATAAAGATGGAATTTCAATAGATACTGCAAAGGTAGAAGCAGTGAGTAACTGGGAGCAGCTAAAGACGCCAACCGAAGTAAGAAGTTTCTAATTGTTAGCTGGGTACTATCGAAGATTTATCCAAGATTTTTCTTAAGATAACAACCCCATTGACCAATTTAACGAGGAAGATGGTGAAGTTCGTATGGGCGGACAAGTGCGAAAAGAGTTTTCAGGAGCTGAAAAAGAGATTAAACGAGGCGCCTGTATTATCATTACCAGATGATACGGGAGGAATTGTGGTGTATAGTGATGCGTCGCATAGAGTACTTGGTTGTGTGCTAATGCAACATGGCAAGGTCATCGCGTATGCGTCACGACAACTGAAGGATTACGAAAAACGATACCCTACTCATGACTTGGAGTTAGCATCAGTAGTTTTTACGTAAAAAATTTGGAGACACTATTTGTACGAAGAAAAATGTGAGACATACACGGGCCACAAGAGTATGAAAAATATCTTCACACAGAAGGAGTTTAACATGAGTCAGAGGAGGTGGTTAGAATTAACCAAGGATTACGACTGCAATATTCTTTAGCATCCAGGGAAGGCAAACGTAGTGGCCGACGCACTAAGCAGGAAAGGAAGGGAGAAGATATTTCAACTGACAACTCAGGAGGAGTTAATAAGGGATATGGAAAATTTAGAGATAGAAGTAAAGGGACTGGAGAGGTCTGGAGAAAGATTGTTTGCAGTCGAAGCTCGTCCAACCTTGTTGGATAGAATAAAGGAATCAGAAGGGAAGGATGAAGAGTGCGAGAAAATCAAGGAGAAGATCATAGAAAATGAAGAAGAGAGATTCAAAATGGATAAAGACAGTATTTTGATATTCGAAGGGAGAGTGTGGGTGCTAGCGGTAAATGAGTTGTGGGAAGAAATTTTGCACGAGGCACACTATACGACGTATTCCGTTCAACCAGGAGGCACAAAGATGTACCGAGATTTGAGGAAACATTTTTGGTGGCCCAATCTAAAACGAGAAATCACGGAGTGCGTTAGTAAATGTTTTACTTGTCAATGGGTCAAAGTAGAGCACCAGAGGTCGAGTGGTCTGCTTCAATCATTGGAAATACCACTGTAACGTCCCCAAAATCCATACAATTTAAATCTCGGCTTCAGTCATTAACCATATATTCAACCTCTAATTTTACATCATTATTCGATATTAAAAATCACTAAAATTGCGGAATATTTAAAACTTTTGTACATTTCCTTCTTTATTGCCCTAAATCGCAACGTTTACATTACATCTCTTCGATTCAAACATATATCATGAATCGTTACAACAAAATGACTATACAAAGTCTTACATCATAAATAGATATCCATATACACTGGATATCCCAACTTATAACTCAGCAACATGTTACATTCAAAATCTTAAATACATTTTCCATAAAACATAAGTAATCTTCGTGAATATAGATCTCTTTAACTCACTTAGCACATATCTTTACCTTAAAATCTTGACCTGTCAAAGTGGTTATTTGCAAGAGTGAGCTCGACAGCCCAGCAAAATCTAACAGTTTTCATGCATCATATAACACATAATAATATGCTCAATATACATCTTATAATAATTAAAGTAACATGACATACATGCTTTTAATTCACATAGCAAATATAAGGATCGAGTTCCTTACTCAATCATCATTATTTAACCAAAACAATGTAGTAATAAATTGACTTTAACATTTTATGATTTCAACATGTATAACATATCATGCAATTTAAAACAGTTCATCAAGTTCACGTAGAAAATAGGAACCGAAAGACTTGCCTTGATCGTTGTTTACCAATAACAGTTTAACAGCTTACAGATATCTACACTTCATGTGCCCTACACTGTAAGACCCCGAATTTTATGAAATAAAAGTATTCAATTTTTCTTATAATTAATATTCAGTAAATGGTTAAATTGATAAATGTTAAAGTTAAGGGTGATATATGATTTTTTTTCAAAATACACAAGTGGTTATAAAATAATCATTGTTGTCGGGGAATATTCGTTTGGTCGTGGAATATTCTTTCTGTCGGGGAATATTCGTACGACGGCGCAGCCATTTGTGGGCCCCATAACAGAATAACTGTCAGGTGAAGAAAACGACAAATTTGAGTTTTTACAAATAACGGCGTAGTTGTTACCGTTAACACTGTTGGAATACCCGATGGTTAAAATACAGTAATACGCGTTATTGCACAGTAGCACACGGTATTGCATAGTATTTTTGAAATTATTGATTCTTACGTAAGAAGGCACTACTCAATAATTGTTACAGTAATTACTGTTCAATATTTTATTTTATTGATTCAATAATTGTTACGATGAAATTTTGTATTATTGTTGTTCAATAATTGTTGCTGCACAGTATTTCCTATTATCAGATCAATAATTCATATTATTTGAATAGTATTATTAGATAGCATTATTGGCAATGTCTAGAAAGTTCTGTCTAAGGAGAGGTTTGGTCATCTAATTGCGCGCCAGTAAGGAGAAATCCTTATTGGAAAGCCCCCTCTTTCCTGGGAACGGTCTGGTTGTCATAAATGTGATTCTGTAATATTATTTGTGAATAATTAATTATTGATTTATATGATAAGAAAATATTTATTTTATGTGGATATAAATGAGGGATATATTTTTGTGGTTAAAAATGAAGGAGTTAATGTTGAGATTTTTATCCGTATTTTTGTCGGAATGGAGGTATTAAAAATCAGGGTTTTTGAGATATTTTGCGGGGGTTATAATTTTTAATCCGACCGTTGGATCGTGGTAATTTTTGGATATGTTATACATATATAAGTTGAGTATATGTCCACAAATTTTGAACCGTTAAAAATGAACGTATGATTTGTTATGAATTTTATGAGATGACTGGTTCAGAAATTGTTGAATTTTCAGAGTTTATCATTTTGGTGGAAAATTCTAGAATTGGTGGGCCCCACTTGTGATTGGTGAAGAAATGTGCTGAATTATATTTCAAATGTGGTGGGTGGGAATAGTAGCAGGTAAAGCCATCAGGTTGCAGGTCAAACCTACCAAAATTTTCCTATAAATAGAGGGCTAAGTTAGAATTGAAAATCACACCAAAAACATAAGCTTTCTCTCTTTCTCTCTCTATATTATGAAGTATATTTTGTGAGTTTTTAGATACTTGGTGAGTTGCTATTCATTAGTGCAAGTTTCCTTCAGCATCATATCCGGTATCCAGTCAGAAGTACTACTCTTTTGAGGTAAGGGATTGTAAGGGATAATAATGGATTTTAAGGATTGTTATGATTTTCAGTTTCGTAATTTTTCTGATCTTCAAAAATTATGGAAAAATTTGAAATGATATTTTGATGAGTTTTATTGATTGTGTCCAAAAATGGTGATTTTTGGATGTATAGATTAAGAGTTATGAATTTTATGAGAAAAGACTATTTTAAAAGTAACAGCTTATAATTCCTTGTGGTTAACTCCAAAATTGATAAAATTTTTATTGGGAGTACATGAATATGATAGGAGTATACTCTGTGAATTTCAGAATTTTTAGATAAAAGTATAATTTTTGATAAATGTCTAAATATTCGGCTATTTTGGCCATATGAAAAATAGTAAATGACTTTTAAAAATTCTGAGAAAAATATATGTTCACTATGGGACTATATTATGCTAAATTTCAGAAAAGAAATATCTTTGGAACTGATTTGGTATTTTTCATAAAAATGGTCTAGTTATGAGTAAATAAATTAAATATGTTTTGTGAAGAAAGAAAATTGGAAAATAGGATTTTATGGCTTGAGAATCCTATATGAGGTATATGCAGATTTTTGATGAGGTTTTTGGTTATTGATGATGAAATTGTAAGAGTTGGCATTTTATGATGATTAAATGCATTAATTAGTAAAGTGTAAACAATTAAAATAAATTATTTATAAATTTAAGTAATGTTATTCTTTCAATATCATTATACCGAAATATTGGTATAGATTTTATTGTGGAATTTCTATCTTTTGTGTCGGGGTTACTATTCATGAGTTACTATTCACGATTTACTATTCATGAATTACGAATATTACTCTTGAGATTAAAACTATATGTTGATCATATTATTTTTATCATCATATATAACATTTTTATAACCCTGATGTTGAAATTCTCTTTCACTGGAGTGTAAAGATGGGTAGATTATTGGTATGATCATGACTAGGGTTCTCTTTGGCCTGTAGTGCAAAGTTGAATTGTGACTGGTATGATCATGACCATTAAATTTATAATTGAATATCTTAAGCTTAAGTGCAAAGGTGAATTGATCAACATGGTTATAATTATTGTTTATATAAATTCTGAAATGATTATATATTTCTTTGAGATATGAATATATTTGGCCTGTAGTGCAAATATGAATTGGTGATGAATATCTTTGGCATGTAGTGCAAAGATGGCCTGTTGATGAATATCTTTGGCCTGTAGTGCAAAGATGAACTGTTGTTGAATATCTTTGGCCCGTAGTGCAAAGATGGTTTGTTGATGAATATCTTTGGCCCGTAGTGCAAAGATGGATTTGTTAGTATGATTATAAACAAGAACTGTGATTTGGTATAACCATGATCTTTGATGTTTCAGGTAAAGACATGTGATGAAAATATTCTTCGTCCTGGGTGCGAAGAAAAATTTATAGTCACAATTATGATTATGAGTTATTCATATGATTGTGGAAAGGAACTGTTGAGTGATGTTACATGGATAAAATATTGTTGGTGGATTTTTAACATGGAGAAGATAATAGACTTTATAGTCTATTTGACTCTTCTAATGGATTGCTTGTTCCGCTGCAACTATGGTTGAAATTTTTATCATTTACCATATGTTCTAAATCTCTGATTTATTGTTAATGAAGGCTATTGATAATTGAATTATCTTTAGTCATGATATTCTTTACTGAGCTAGTTGTGCTCACCCTTTTGCTTCACAATTCCTTTCAGGTAATAAGAGTGTAGCTGGGTCGAGCGGGGGTAACAAGAGAATAGAACGGTGGTCATCATTTAGTAGTTATATTTGGTGAAGAAAATAGGGTGAGGCGAACCCAACGTTGGAAGGGTGTTTTGTCACTATCATACAAGATGTCTAATGACATACAACCTCGTGTCATCATAAGACAGGGTTGTGCTCATCCACTTGCTGAGTATATCTATGGGCACTACCTATATAATCTTGGTGTTTGTTTGAAGTATAATTCTCAATTAGAGACAGTGGAGATAATGATAAGTCAATAGAAGACTCACCATTGGGAAGAATATGATAGTAATCTTCTCGTTTTTCTTTGGGGTCTATTGGGTCAACCAAGGATAATTCTGTGGCCATATGATATCTATCATAACCTAGATGCGTGGCCTCCCATGTACGAAGGTTTCCTTGAGCACTTCCCAAAGATTCTAATTTCTAAAACAATTTTTGACTATACCTTTATATAAGGTGTTATTGTGAGGTGATGTCCACGGTTGGAACATGAGTCACATTTGGTATATATTTGTATCCAAACTCACAGCATATGTGTTGTTGTATTTTGCACGACAATTGTTGTAATAAAGTTGTAGTTGTTTTCTGTACCATGTATTTGACGACTCAGAATGGGTTGGGTGGAATGGACCTATTTTGGGGTCGTTATATACACAATTATATAATCATTCACATTAACTATTAGTCACATAGAAACGCATAGTAGTTGTAATGTAAACTTTACTCTACGTCTTATAACCCTTCCTATCATAAATACACAATGTTCAACTTAATTGTGTTAACTTTCAACTTATATCTCACTGTATTTCATATTCAAAGTTCATTCAAGTGCTCAAGTCTTGCTAGGACTACTTATTAGTTTTATATTAAATCCATTCCATATCTTATAATATTAATTTCAATTGAATTGAAACACTTTTTAAGTTCATTAACACTTGGCACGACGTTTCGACGTTCATTCGTCACACGCCCGATTTGCCTCTCTTGTGTATGCTTACTATGCTTCTATAACTTATCTAATACATTATTTATTAATCTTAAGTATCATTATATTTACTAACATTCATGTTTTAAAACTAAGAATAACATCTTTTATCGTCAGAAGCACTACACATGCATATGTGCATGCCCGACGCCCTCCGATTGCCCCTGAAAACATAACAATCCTAAATATGACCATTTTGACTACTGTTATAGACCTCAAATTGAAAATCTTAAAGAACAAAAGTTGTAAATCTACTCGTTCTCGTTTCGGATCATCTTAAATCACCTCAATCGGAGTTTGTATGAGAAAGTTATGGCCATTTTACTACAGGAAGTCAAAACTGTTCGACCCAGACTTCTGTTCCGGCGTAGCGGCGTGAGAACTAGGCTAACCAGTGGCGCTGGGGTGCAAACTTTGGCACTGAGGCGTGAATTTCAGTGATGGGTAGTGAATTTCTGGCACTAGGGCGCGAATTTCGGTGCTGGGGCGCCAAAACTTGCAGAACCCAACCATCGGAGAAAAGAACAACTAATTTCTGTCTATTTAACACTGCTAACATCTAAATTAACATGCTAACTTATATAAATTACACATATACACACTACCCAATGTGCATATACTAGTTTAAACCACTAAACAATAATTTTAGAAAACTTAAATCATTGTATGCACTGTTCTAAAAACCGAACTCCATAACCGACGTTTGTTTACACAGTGAACACTGTCATACTACCAATTTGATTCCTTTGAACCATGTTCTGCTTAATATCTTACTCAATTACATATACAAGTTTCAATTTTTTTTACAATTATCATAATCACATACTAATTTTGTTATCTTTAAAAAATCATAATCGTGCATATAAGTTTACTGTAAAAATAATTACTTTCTGTAAACCAATTATTGCTTACATAAACACTCAAACATAATCAACATATATAATCATCATAATCAGTTGTATAACAAGATTTCGAAAACTGAATCCACAAAGTTTGAAGCTTCATGACGCAAAACTCATATATATATATATATATATATATATATATATATATATATATATATATATATAAGATATAACAATTTTAGAGAAATACCTTTAATTAGCTAGAACAATCTTTGCTAAAATCACTGAAATTGATTGGTAATCCTTAGGTTTTCTCTCAATCTCTCTCAATTCTCTTTCAGTTCTCTGCAGCTTTTTCTTAGGCCAAATGTCAATTCACATAAAACTAACCACACTTAAGCGTAAAAACCACCTAAAAGCAAACGCACGTCTAAAACGTACGAAACTGCCATATACCTCATTACATGTCAGTTACACTATAATAAACGTGTATCCATTATAAATATCCATTATGAATATATTTTATTTATTTAATTATTTTATTATTAATCAATCAAATTTAAAAATCCAAAAGTCATAAGGCTCTGTTTGGCAAAACGCTTTAAAATTAAAGACTTAATATATTTAAACCTTGTTTGGCAAAATAAATTAAAACTACTATAATTTATTTTAATAACCACTTATAATATAGTTATTTGTCACACTTCTAATTAATTAAGTTTTCATACTTAATTTAATTAATTCTAATAACAATTCATTGCATAATATAATAATTTATTTAATCATTATAAACACTCTAACTTAATTATTAAATTAAATTAGATTACTATTTCAAAATAATTACTTTCCTTAACTCATTAATTATTTATTAAACAAATAAATAATCAAATCACATCAAATCAATTAAACAAATACTTACTCAATGATAAACACATCTATTAAATATTTATATAATTCAATAAATATTTAAATATTTAATTAAAAATCTGGATTGTTACATCATTCATTCCTTACAATGATTTTGTCCTCAAAATCACAACTCAAACCACTCATTCGTTACAATATTTCCTACTTACAAAGATTCTGTTCCCAGAATCGAATACACAAATTAAACAAATAACTTAGAGTAATCTTTCATCATTTTATCTAAATATAGGTTTTATATTTCCTACTACATTCATTACTTTAACAAATTCTAAGTTTCATTTCATAACTTTCAATTGACCTCAATCATATTCGAGTATTATATTCTTAACCCATTTATTTCCTTTTCTAAGGATCACTATCATAAACACTCGGGATATTACATTTACCCTTTCTTCAAAGAATTTCATCCTCGAAATTTTATTTATTAATATTTTTTCATTCAATCTATCAAAGTAGATTTTACGTCACTACTTCATTCATTCATTGGTTTCTGTAACCACTTTCTTTCCACGAAGATCATTATACAATTATTAACTTTTCTATTAAAAGTTTTACAAATTTCTTTGATAACTCATATTCTTCTCACTTCAAAATCTCTTTTCTCACTTATTCAATATATTCATCATTCAGTGTCACATTCTGCGACTTACTTCTTTCTAAGGAATATTATCCTTACCACATTCGCCTTTTAGAATAGCAAGAATCTTCCACAATTGCTCAATAATTGGGAAGAAGTATGAATAACTTAGGAATTTAAAAGATTTCAAATCATGCTGAGGGGTCACAAGACCGTGAACTCTATTCTCGGTTTACTAGTGCTTCAACTCAATCCTTCACACCGCAAACCAGAGTGTTTATCAATCACAAAGACTGAAAACACCCTCCTCACGTACACTAGGTGGCCAGCCTATTGTACCACTACGTTGGGCCGCAATGTAGTGTTTTGTAACGACTATATGTGTTGCGCTCGGAACCATTGTCCCCGAAAACATGTCCCCTTATAGGGTTGTTCACCTCAGCTTTTCAACATCTGAATCCACACCAAAATAATTTAGTTTGGCATAACTTTTCAATAAACGCTTGAATTTCATGAACATCTTTCAATAATCGTCTAGCTGAATCAAATAGCATAGACTTCTACAACAATTTGAACATCAATCGAAATATACATACACACACACACACACACACACACACACATATATATATATATATATATATATATATATATATATATCTATATATATATATTCTCACATCTTAAAGAAGCCTCAAAAATCTTTTTATGGCATCATGATTATGACGTTGTCATACTACATCTCACCATAGTGGGCTGACAATCATATGATCACATCCAACACCAGGTTCCATTGCATTGATGACTCCATCGTTTATCATATCACTTGATATATATAATTAAAATATATTTTGAAAATTTAAAAATCATTTTTTTTTCTAGCCGAAACAAACAGCATAGATTCGCTAATAATAGCACTGTTTTAAAAATTCTTTGGTTCACTAGTGTGATCCAACATTTTTCAAAAATCAAAAGTACAACCATAGGCATGAAGTCAATAAATTTCGAAAATCAAGCAAAGCTAGAAGATTTCGAAAAACCTATGTCTCCACCTTCTATACTGATCCATTTAATAATTCTATCTATTCCCATAATCCTCAATTCTTCATTCATAACTTATCTATACCCCAGTTCATCAAACTTACTACACATTAGAAGTTCAGGAATATGCCATAATAATATGAGTTTAAGAACTTATCCTAGTCAGACCATAGGCGTCCATTCGCTGAGGGGTTCAAAATATACCATATTATTATGAGTCACGAACTTACCATATGCATTAGTTTTAAGAACTCGCACCCAACCCTAATAATATCTAACTAATCTTAGTAGTTTCTAACTATCAAATATACACATGAGAAAAGAATCACCTTTTCACCACATATACATTGATAGCGCGACACCAACATTTCAATGATTATCAATATGATAAACTGAGTGCAAGCACAAAACCCTCGCCCATGCAAAGATTTGTACAACTCAGCCATCGTATGAGTCCTCAATTGAAATCCCACTTAACTCTATCTTACTCTTAACTTGCTCTTTGCTCGATACGAATTCCTCGTATCATATCATCTATAACTCCTCATGAGTTATCTCGTACTATTTCATAGTACATCATCTTCATAGCATTAAGCTATAATCATTCAAACATTACAGACCATCTTTCTTCTATAACTTAAATAGATCACGTCATGATCTTATTCTATAATCATCTCCCTTAAAAAAAATTTCTTAACTCGTGATCGCTTTGTTTTACGATCCTCTTTCTTTCCCTTTTTCATGATTTACGACATTATTCGTTATCTTGGCTATTGGAGTTAGGAAACTCCCATTTCTTATCTTTATATCTTTTCAAGATTCTTCTTTGAATCTTCTTGTTTATATAATAATTCTTCCTTTAAGAATTTCTAACTTCATTTGCATTGCTCAACATTTCATTCGAGTTACACAATTTCATCATACGTATCCATTTTCTACACTTGGTACACATCGAGTCTCTAACAGTTTTAATATGGTACGCTGAGTGGTTTCTCACAAACAACCAACAAACTAGGTTTCGAGTTGCTAGTTCGTATATACCTCCGCTCTATGAAGGAATCGTTTAGCCCAGATACCATACATCAACTACTAAAGAGTACAATTGTACCATACTTAAATATAACTCTCTATTCTTAACTTCTTTATCACTCTCTTTTTATAGACATTATTTATTTATTATCACCTTACATCCTTATTATTGGAGTTGGGTAACCCCACATTCATATTCCTTATAATTCTGCGGGATTCTTCTTTGAATCCTGTCACGCAAGTTTTAATCCTTTCTTTAAATTTTTTTTTAAATTACTTCTTATTGTTCAAACTCTATCTGAGCTTATTCATTCACTATCTTCACCTTTTCTTCTCTAAGGTTATAGCCTAAGGTACCCCTACCTAAGGTTTTAAATCTATCAGCTTTGATACCAACCGTAACATCCCCAAAATCCATACAATTTAAATCTCGACTTCGGTCGTTAACCATATATTCAACCTCTAATTTTACATCATTATTCGATATTAAAAATCACTAAAATTACGGAATATTTAAAACTTTTGTACATTTCCTTCTTTATTGCCCTAAATCGCAAAGTTTACATTACATCTCTTCGATTCAAACATATATCATGAATCGTTACAACAAAATGACTATACAAAGTCTTACATCATAAATAGATATCCATATACACTGGATATCCCAACTTATAACTCAGCAACATGTTACATTCAAAATCTTAAATACATTTTCCATAAAACATAAGTAATCTTCGTGAATATAGATCTCTATAACTCACTTAGCACATATCTTTACCTTAAAATCTTGACCTGTCAAAGTGGTTATTTGCAAGAGTGAGCTCGACAGCCCAGCAAAATCTAACAGTTTTCATGCATCACATAACACATAATAATATGCTCAATATACATCTTATAATAATTAAAGTAACATGACATACATGCTTTTAATTCACATAGCAAATATAAGGATCGAGTTCCTTACTCAATCATCATTATTTAACCAAAACAATGTAGTCATAAATTGACTTTAACATTTTATGATTTCAACATGTATAACATATCATGCAATTTAAAACAGTTCATCAAGTTCACGTAGAAAATAGGAACCGAAAGACTTGCCTTGATCGTTGTTTACCAATAACAGTTTAACAGCTTACAGATATCTACACTTCATGTGCCCTACACAATTATATAATCATTCACATTAACTATTAGTCACATAGAAACGCATAGTAGTTGTAATGTAAACTTTACTCTACGTCTTATAACCCTTCCTATCATAAATACACAATGTTCAACTTAATTGTGTTAACTTTCAACTTATATCTCACTGTATTTAATATTCGAAGTTCATTCAAGTGCTCAAGTCTTGCTAGGACTACTTATTAGTTTTATATTAAATCCATTCCATATCTTATAATATTAATTTCAATTGAATTGAAACACTTTTTAAGTTCATTAACACTTGGCACGACGTTTCGACGTTCATTCGTCACACGTCCGATTTGTCTCTCTTTTGTATGCTTATTATGCTTTTATAACTTATCTAATACATTATTTATTAATGTTAAGCATCATTATATTTACTAACATTCATGTTTTATAACTTAGAATAATAACTTTTATCGTCAGAAGCACTACACATGCATATGTGTATGCCCGACGCCCTCGGATTGCCCCCGAAAAACACAACATTCCTAAAGATGACCATTTTGACTACTGTTATAGACCTCAAATTGAAAAACTAAAAGAACAAAATTTGTAGGTCTACTCCTCCCCGTTCCGGATCATCTTGAATCACCTCAATCGGAGTTCGTATGAGAAAGTTATGGCCATTTTACTACAGGAGGTCAAAATTATCCGACCCAGACTTCTGTTCCTGCGCCGCGGCGTGAGAACTAGGCTAACCAGTGGCGCTGGGGCGCAAAATTTGGCGTTGGGGTGTGAATTTCAGCGCTGGAGCGTGAATTTCTGGCGCTGGGGCGCAAATTTCGGCGCTGGGGCGCCGAAACTTGCAGAACCCAACCATCAGAGAACAAAACATCTAATTTCTGCCTATTTAACACTGCTAACATCTAAATTAACATGCTAACTTATATAAATTACACATATACACACTACCCAAAGTGCATATACTAGTTTAAACCACTAAACAATAATTTCAGAAAACTTAAATCATTGTACGCACTATTTTAAAAACCAAACTCCATAACCGACGTTTGTTTACACAGTGAACACTGTCATACTACCAATTTGATTCCTTTGTAAAATGTTCTGCTTAATATCTTACTCAATTACATATACAAGTTTCAATTTTTTTTTACAATTAGCATAATCACATACTAATTTTGTTATCTTTAAAAAAATCATAATCGTGCATATAAGTTTACTGTAAAAATAATTTCTTTCTGTAAACCAATTATTGCTTACATACAAACTCAAACATAATCAACATATATAATCATCATAATCAGTTGTATAACAAGATTTCGAAAACTGAATCTACAGAGTTTGAAGCTTCATGTCGCAAAACTCATATATATATATATATATATATATATATATATATATATATAAGATATAACAATTTTAGAGAAATACCTTTAATTAGCTAGAATAATCTTTGCTAAAATCACTGAAATTGATTGGTAATCCTTAGGTTTTCTCTCAATCTCTCTCAATTCTCTTTCAGTTCTCTGCAGCTTTTTCTTAGGCCAAATGCCAATTCACGTAAAATTAACCACACTTAAGCGTAAAAACCAACTAAAAGCAAACACACGTCTAAAATGTACGAAACTGCCATATACCTCATTACATGTCAGTTACACTATAATAAACGTGTATCAATTATAAATATATTTTATTTATTTATTTATTTTATTATTAAGCAATCAAATTTAAAAATCCAAAAGCCATAAGGCTCCGTTTGGTAAAACGCTTTAAAATTAAAGACTTAATATATTTAAACCTTGTTTGGCAAAATAAATTAAAACTACTATAATTTATTTTAATAACCACTTATAATATAGTTATTTGTTACACTTCTAATTAATTAGGTTTTCATACTTAATTTAATTAATTATAATAACAATTCATTGCATAATATAATAATTTATTTAATCATTATAAACTCTCTAACTTAATTATTAAATTAAATTAGATTACTATTTCAAAATAATTACTTTCCTTAACTCATTAATTATTTATTAAACAAATAAATAATCAAATCACATCAAATCAATTAAACAAATACTTATTCAACGATAAACACATCCATTAAATATTTATATAATTTAATAAATATTTAAATATTTAATTAAAAATCTGGATTGTTACATCCAGATTAGAAATGGGAACACATTACGATGGACTTTGTGGTGGGACTTCCAGTCACGCAGAGAGGTTTTGATTCCATTTGGGTTATCATAGATCGATTAACGAAGATGGCTCATTTTCTAATGATCAAAATCTGATATAGTTTGAATCAGTTAGCGAGCTTGTATGTAAGGGAAATTATTTCATTACATGGAGTGTCGGTATCGATTATCTCTGATAGAGATCCGCGCTTCACGTCAAAATTCTGAAGAGCTTACAAGAAAGGATGGGAACACGGCTGAGGTTGAGTAGTGCTTATCATCCGAAAACAGACGAACAAAGTGAATGAACGATACAAACGCTGGAGGACACGCTTAGAACTTGCGTGATGGACTTCAAAGGAAGTTGGGACAATCACCTACCCCTAGTGGAATTTGCATATAACAACAGTTACCATGCGAGTATAGGCATGTCATAGTATGAAGCTCTTTACGGGAGAAAGTGCAGAACACCGTTATGTTGGGTTGAAGTCGGAGAACAAAAAATGTTGGGACCAGAGTTAGTGCAACAAACAGCAGATGTGGTGACAGTGATAAGAGCTACACTAGTAGCTGCACAAGATCGCTAGAAGAAATACGCAAATTAACATCGTCAAGACCGCGACTTTGAAGTCGGAAGTTACATATTTTTGAAATTATCTCCCTAGAAGGAAAGATAAGATTCGGTAAGAAGGAAAAGTTGAGTCCGAGATTCATAGGACCATTCGAGATAATGAAGCGAGTTGGCGAAGTGGCATACAAAGTTACATTACCACTTGAGTTGGAGCACATCCATAATGTGTTTCACATCTTCGTTTTACGTCCGTACAAGCCTGACAACAAACACGTGATTTCTTACGAGCCCATTCAAGTGGAGAAGAATTTGGCATACGAAGAAATTCATGTCCAAATATTAGATAAGAAAGAGCAGACATTAAGAAATAAAAGCATATCGTCTGTAAAAGTACTTTGGCGAAACCACGATGCCGAGGAGGCCACGTGGGAATTAGAAGATAAGATGCGAAGGGATTATTCCCATTTATTTATGTTACCTTTTACCAATTCCGAGGACGAAATTTTTATAAGGGGGGAGGATGTAAGAACCGTGAATTTCATGAATAAATTTTATTTGAATATAAATATTGATGTGTTGTGAGATGAGTAATTCAATTAATTCAAATTGAATTTATAAGAATTGAAATTATAAGAAGTGTGGAGGGTTGTGGATGAGAATTGTGAAATGCCTTGTGTGGCATGAGGATGGAAGTTAAAGTGGTTTAATTTAATTAAGGAATAAATAAATTAAGAACCGAATAATTAATTAATATTATATTATTAATTAATTGTTATTGTGAATAATAGAATTCTAAGGAGTAAAGTAATTTGCATAATTATATTTAATTGTATAGTTTGGCAAGATAATAAAATGATTGTACTTTATATTAAATGAATAGATTAATTAATTTAGAATATGAACAAATTACAGTAGTGAGTAAGTCTGAGAAATTCCCAGAGTGGTGCAAATATGCCACTCCTGTACTTTAAACTAGTGCGTAGCTGCGCCGGTAGCAAGACTTGAAAAATAATTTTCACTGTGTGCATGAGTTATAAAGATGGTTTGTTAGCATTAATAAAGAATGAGAAAAATAGTGGATCAGTTAGCATTATTATTAATGTGAACATAATTATTAAATTTTATTTCATGCCATTATGGGTAATATAAGAAGTATTGTCGACGTCGAGATTTTTTAATTGTCCCTTTCCGTTACTTGTTCTTTGGTGTTCTCATTTTAGGTGAGATTTGTTTGAAAAAACAAGTGAAAAAGGTCCGACATGTATAATGTCGACGATTGAACTGTAAGAGTCGCCAGTTGGTTTTTTAAAATGGTTGTACCAACACAACCGAGAAAAGGTTTGCACATTGACCCAGTGATGTGACACTGCTAAACGGGTCGGTGAAACCGAGATTCGTTAGGGTCCGGAGACTTGGTTATGCGGAGGGAAGGTGTTAGGCACCCCCGACATCCGTGTTACCACGGTGACCGCCTCTTTTCAAGAAACTGTTATCTGAATGTGTGTGTGTGCGGGTCAATGTGCTGTTATTTGGAAGTAGTGCGAGGCCTCGTTCGCACTACTATACACAGGGTTTGAATTTTATGTAAAAATTCAATTTTAAGCAAGATATGGCAGTGATGTTTTATAAAAGAGTTTTCCAAACCCTGATGCTCAATAGTATTTGAGACCTTTTACACTCCCAATATTATTCCGTATTCGGTTTGGGTTGATTTATTTGACAGATGCAAGCTTCCGTATGAAAAGAATGTACAAAAAGGTGCTGAATTCCTCGTGGGTATGAAAAACCATCTAAGGAAATTCAAACATCACAGAATA